>JAVMKO010000001.1:33155702-33755702 GCA_032164245.1 Sternotherus odoratus
GGGTTTTCTTAGCTACCTATGTCAACACTGGGAAGGGTCCTTAATATCCCTTTATGAGATATTAGAGGTTCAGAGCCATCCTACCTATTGCAAATGACCAAATATCAGAGTTATAAAACAAGCCAGCACAAATACCTTCTCAAATAGTAGGTCACTAAGTGATTGAGCAAACTCTCCATCTTCCATTAACAAAAAATGTCTTAGTGCTTCAAAATGCTTCTCTATGTTCAGTTCCACAAAGTAGTAATCAACTATCGCTTTGTTCACAAGGGAAACACTAATAAAAACATGAAGTAACAATCATTCTTAAGAACAATTATTTCCTTACTATTAAAACGCAGTCATGGATATTACCATCAAATTAACGTTTCAATATCTAGCATAATGTACAAGCTTGCATGACATTCACATGCACAAAAGAAAATGGTAGAAATCTTATATACAGATAGTATCCAGGATGAGCCAGAACTGAAACCTACCACTACTGAGAACCATGGTTTGATTGGAATTGTCAGCATACCTGAAGACTGGATATATATAAAGGGCATTAGTGACACTACATGGACCATAGGAAAACACATTAGCGGTAACCTCTCTTTATGAAGCTTTCACCTGGTGGGATCCAGACTGGTTAAGCAAGTGTCATGTCTGTATCTTGGCGGAGATGCGTACTTCACCCAGGCAACAGAGGCACCTTTGATGCTAGTCACTGATGGAGAAGAAGAGAGGGCAGGAGATGCAATTCTTGAATCCTGGAACTCTGGGGATAGTCCCGAGGCCAGGGAGGACTTTCCCCAAAGGCAGGGGTGGGAGGAAATGATCCTATACCCTCTACTTACTAACCTCCATAAAAAAACTATTTACAAGAAGTTTCGTTTATAGGTTATACACTGAAGAGCACAATTCCAACCAAAGCCCGGCAGCGTTAATAAGGAACTGGAGAGGCATCAACCCGTACCGCCAATTATACCCTTGTTCGGGAACATGAGGGAAGCTAATGTGCACGTGAGAGTCAATGGACACTGCTTTGAAGCACTTCCAGACTCAGGCACATGGCACGCCTGTGTATACATGGGTGGAATGGCACTCGAAGAAGCCGTAAGTAGATTTTCATGCAGCTCTGTCTCAAGGGAAAATGATCAGCAAAGAAAAAATAACTGAGTTAATAAAAGTGGATTTGGGATTCCTAATTAATACTTACTGAGAGACTAGTGGAGCAGTAATAGAGTGTTTCATCAGCACTGGCAAAGACAAAAGCTCACTTAGTTGTACGGCTGTTTCATCTGTTGCTGACTGTACCAAAGGATCCACTGGGAATGTGTATGACCTGGGTATCACATGATGCAAGAGATGGGAAACTGGCAACTCTGCTAAATTGAAGAATACATATAAAAATTGTAAGCTGTTAGATTTAAACTATTTCAATTAATCTCCTGAAAGTCGTTCCAGATTAGAAAAATCAAAAAACTTGCTACAGTAGACATCAAATTTTTATGCAAAGAAAAAGTTTTGCTACTGTACTTAACAATTTTGATGATAAAAATCATCTAAAAACTTTTCCTTATGCTAAATTCCTGATTTCTCACTCAAGATCATTACATCTTGCTGAACTACTATTTCAAGAGTTCTACTCACACATTAAATCATAGCTGTCTTGGTATTTTTCAAGGCAATACTGGTCTGATAAGGCTTTCAGATAAGCTTGTTCTTTCTTCCATGTATCATCATCTTCCTTCTCTTTAGTCTCAGAAGCACAAGCTTCACAAAGTAAAGTTTCTTGAGGTGTAACAGTCAGTGCAATCGATTTTTCAGGTTCCTCTGTCTAAGAGAATGCAGACAATAACTAACACTCTCTCAGAGCCAAGCATCTCATAAATCCCATGCACAAATGATGTGTTTCTTACCTGTGGAAGCCCAGGGGGGAGATCTTTGCTGACATCTTTTGCAATTACTATAACAATACAAATTGAAACAGTATCAGAAAAACAACAACCCATGAACATACAAAATACAGCTGGACTGCCTATAGTCACTGGATCATATCTCAGACCTGATCATAATCCCAAAACAATGCAAAATCTGTAACAAAACCACCATTACAATGCACTTGAAAAACAGGGAACTTTAGGTTCACATACAGCACTTGTATATGTTACACAGTGACACTGTTCGTAATAATATATTTAAAGTACTGTCAGAACATTCTTCAATTTCAGAGTGCAAGGTAGCTATTTAAAACCACACGAGAATTATAATTGGTCTGCAAAGTTTCAAACCAGTGGAAAATTTTAACAAATATTTTACCCTTTTCATACAGGAGACCAGACTAGATGCAAATTCTCGCCTCTAAATTCTAATAATGTTTAGCCATATATGCAATGAACAAACACTCTTGATGGTAATTTTTATAAGGCCCTAAAAAACTACTGATGAACTGAATACAGTTTGATTGTCTTATTCTAACCTTCTTGTTTCTCTCTCGCTTCTGTGATGTTTTCTTGCTTTTCATCTTCAATATTAGAATCTGAAAGGACTGGAACACTGTCTGAGGACTGTGATTGTGGTAAGACTTCTTCCCTGCCTTCTGATGATTTATCGTCTCTTTTACTTTCACCAGAGGGAGAAAGTTCTCCATTGTACAGAAATGTCTGAAGTGTAGAGTCTGATGAGTGACCAGAGCTGGTTTTATTATGAGGTATCGGATCACTTTCTGTGGATGGAGTCCACTCCCCTATTTTAATGTTTGACTGAGATGCATGGCCAAAAGGGCTCCAACGAGGTTTTGAAAGCTCAGTATCTGAAACTAGCTCTCCCATTTTAATGTGTGATTGTGAAGCATGTCCATGGATATTCCACCGAGGTCTAGATGGTTCTACCTCAGACACATTTTCCCCAATCTTGATATTGGCATCAGAAGCATGACCATGGATGTTCCACCGAGCTCTAGCTGGTACAGGCTCAGACACGTTCTCTCCAATCTTGATATTGGCATCAGATGCATGACCATGCATGTTCCACCGAGGCCTTGTAGGCGCTATGTTTGACACATACTCGCCAATCTTAATATTGGCTTCTGAGGCATGTCCATGAATATTCCATCTGGGCCTTGAGGACTCTACCTCTGATGCATATTCCCCAATTTTAATATGAGCTGCAGAAACATGCCCATGAATATTCCAGCGAGGCCGACTAGTTTCAATTTCAGAGGTATATTCCCCAATCTTTATGTGTGAATCTGAAGAATGTCCATATGGATTTGAATGCGGCTGGGAAGACGCTATATGAGGCACATATTCCCCGACATTAATGCTGGCATTGGATACATGCCCATGAATATTCCACTGAAGTCTCCTACTCTCCACAAACATATTTTCTCCAACTCTGCCATGTCCTTGTGAAACAGCAGCAGGCCTGAGAATTGTATCAAAATCATATTCACTTTGCTGATGTAACGGTATATTGCCTTCTCCTTGCAGTGCTCCTATCAAAAGAGGCTGGTTTTCACTTATTTGAATAGTTACAGGAAGTTCTGAACTAATATTTTGAAATGCTTCATCTAGTAAAGATCCTTCATCTAGTAAAGAGCCAATGGCAGCAGGTTGTTCTTCCTGCGATTCTGGTAGGAAAGCCTCAATATTTAGACTGGAATCAGGCAGAGAATTAGCACTCTGTGATGCGTCCCATGTTTGTTCTGTATTTAGTAACTGAGATTCAGTTCCTGCTGCAGCTTGCTCAGAATGTTGATTAATGTGAGTATTTACAGGCTGAGGCAAAGCCAATGGTTTATCAGCAGAAATAACACTCTTCAGTCCAGATTCAGAATCACCTCTGACAACATTACTGTCAGAATGCACAGGTTCCACTGAAGATACCTAAAACACAAACAATTATTGCATTCTTCAGCTATTCACATGTGGTTTGTATGTATTTTAAACTATTTTTCCACAACAAATAGATTCCTTTTATTGCCAGCACCACAATATTGTAATACTCATTCACATTTCTGCCATGGTGACTCTTCTGTTCAGTGATTAGACATTTACAAAATTCACATTAGGAAACTTGGAGTTGTCATGCAATGCTCCTGTAAGAAACTAAACCAACCTGAGAGCTTGGTTCTTCTACAGCAGCGTCCATAACTGAAACTGTTTGGCATTGCTTATGCGGAATAATGTCCAATTTCCTCCTGTACTTCCCATCAGGAAGTTTTTCAAGCAGTTCCTAAAAATCAAAATAGCAAAACCAAAAAGCTTTTAACATATCAAATGTTAAAATGCTACAAGTGATATTTCTTTTAAAAACGTAAAAGATACCTCAATGTGTTTTTGATCTTCTAATAGAAAGTTGAGACGGGCTGTTTCCAGTTTGTGCCGCTGGATTTTCCATAAAGCTCTTTGCTCCCTACGGGCTGCATCATCCGAAAGTTTGCTATAATGGTCAATTATTTCTTGCCTGAAGGAGGGTAAAGATACTATATTAGAGACACTCCACCTGCTTATTTTTAATCTTGCACTCTGTATATTGAGACCATATGCTGGTGTAGAAGAGCAAGGAAATGACATCTCTTAGATTATATATTTTTAAAATTAAAAACCAGAGGTTTCATCCACAGTACAGAAGCCAGTTGAGAAAAATATAATGAAAACAGGACAGTATTTTCTGTCAATAAATTTTTGTAGAATCATGTTATTAGGAGACTAATTTTTCATAACAAATGTGCTTAAATATATGATAGAAAAAGAAAAATTACAATTCGCTGTATATATTGATGAGTAATGTCAAAGCTTGTAATAGCTATAATTACGATGCAGAACTTACATCAATTATAACTAAAGCTATGTTTTAGTCACAGCTCTTTTTAGTAAAAGGCATGGACAGGTGACGGACAGGTCACAGCCCATAACTTGTACTTTATGCCCCTGACTAAAACCTGGGTGGCCCAGGACCCCCGCTGGTGTTGGGGTGGGCCAGGAGGCAGCGGGCGGCCCAGGACTCCTGCTGGTGCTGGGGTGGGGTTGGAGGGGCTGGCAGGCTCCCTACCCAGCTCCGTGCAGCTCCCCAGAAGCATCCAGCATGTCCTTGCAACTCCTAGGGGAAGTGAAGGCCAGGGGGCTCCGTGTGCTGCCCCCGCCATGAGCTCCAGCTCTGTAGCTCCCATCGGCCGGGAACTGCAGCCACTGAGAGCTGTGAAGGCAGTGCCTGCAAGCTAGCCCCTTGCCTAGGAGCTCCAGGGACATACTGGCTGCTTCCGAAGAGCCCCTGCCCTCCTCTCCGGAGGCAAGCACCACCCTATAGCCCAACCCCTTGATCCAGCCCTGAGCCCCCTCCCACACCCAAAGTACTGCTACCCAAGTGTTCAGGAAACCCCTGAGCCAGCCGCATTAGTCACTGTAAAAATCACAGAGGTCAGGAAAAGTCATGGAATCCATGACTTCCAGGACTCTGTGACAGACATGCAGCCTTAATTATAACCAATTTTAACACTGAAAAAGTGTTTGTTTCCTGCTCATTACTGTTCAAGTCCACTTGATAAGGAAAAGCAAAATTAAACATAACATAGCACACCACACCACACCCCACCCATGGGACTGTCCTCATCAATTTAATTTTTAATCACATAAAATATATTTTATTTGTCCTTTTGATGGTAAATGGGAGTAGTAATGACTCCTGGCTACTGTATGTCCCGGAGGGATCCTCTAGTCTGACCTCCTATACCGTATTTTTCGGCATATAAGACGCCTTTTTAACCCCCTAAAATATTCGCAAAATTAGGGGGGGCGTCTTATATGCCGAATATATGACCTCACCGGGGAGCTGGGGTGGCTGCAGGTGGCCCGGCGGGCGGGGCGGGGCTTCCCCCCCGAGCCCACCCGCATGTATTCGGGGCCGGCGGGGAACGGGAGCAGCTCGGGCCCCGGGGCCCCTGGGAGCGCCCGCCCGCGCGGCGGGGACGGGAGAGCGGCGCGCTCCCAGCAGCCCGCCCGCGCGGCAGGCTGACGGGAGAGCGAGGCGCTTTTTGTGTGTGGTGGTGGGGTTTATTTTTTTTATTTTATTTTATTTTATTTATTTTATTTTTTTTGTGTCCGGCTTTTTTATTTAAAAACTCGGGGGCGTCTTATAGGCCGGAGCGTCCTATATGGTGAAAAATACGGTATATCACAGGCCCTTAAGCCAGTTACCCAGTATTGAGCCCTGTACCTTGTGTTTGACTAACGCATATCTTCCACAAAGGCATCCAGTCTTGAGCTGAAGACATCAAGAAATGGAGAATCTACCACTTCCAGCTGGAGATTTTGAAGGTATGTGGTGATGCCCAAGGCTCTACCCCTGCTAATGACTAACTACCAAGAAATACCTCACCAGCATGTGAGTCCTGATTATAGATCAAATTAAAAGGAACTGAGACATGCATTTCATCTTACATAGTCAGACACCATCAATGTGTGCCCGTAATCTCTGACAGCTATTCACAGTCCAAATAAATCAAATAGCATTCACCAATGTATAAAGTGTGGCTCTGACCATACAATCAGATCCACTTGGGTGGACACTAGGCCCAAGTAGAGCCCCACTGAAGTAACACCGGGGTCCATGTAGACTCAGAGGAAAGTATCGTAACCCACATTTAACGTTAGCAGTAAAACAAACAAAAAAGAGTCTATGTTAATTCCCACATACCGGTTTCCAATCTGCTCTGACACATCTGATTCTTTTTCTGTGGGGGTAGCTTTTGGTCACAAATTTTGTTGTTAAAGTTTTTCCAAAGCCATGATTATGACAAAAACCATGACATTGGTGTAGACTGTCTGTTCTCTCTAGAGCATTGTTAGGATTCCAAAATGAATACCAATATTTTAATTGCTTTTTAAAACCAGACCCTACGGGAAAATGTGATCTGAAACCTTTGGGAGACTAACCACAAATATTGTTTCTTAATACATTACCTTGCCTTTTTTTCCAGTTCCTCTTCTAAGGCTTTCAGTCTTTTCTCTCTCTCCCTGAGCTCTCGGGCATAGCTGAAATCATCATCAATCTCTTCCTCTTTCATCGTAAGTCGACGCTACATAAACATTTAGAACTCTTAAAAAAAATCACTTTCCACACCAACCCAGTCAGATAGGGGTACACATTTTAAAAAGCATTTAAAATGGTATTTCATTAGGTGTTTGAGTGATTTCACCATGTGCAGTAGACCCCTCATTTTATAAACTACTTGGGGATTGAGAAGGTCATAACATTGAATGTTTCAAAAATTACAGTAGGTACGGTGCATAAAATGTAGTATGGTGCACTACATTACTTTCTTCTTGTCCTTCAAAGTACTGCAAGGTGATTTCCAATGCTGAAAACATCGGAATGTGAAGGGATGTTTCCTTTTTCTTCACAGACATCACTATTATGATTTTTCCCTCCTTTCAGGGAAGATGGTTTGTATAATTGGTTCTTCCTAAGATTAGATTTCATAATAATTGATGTTTCACTGTAAAACTGGAATTTCTCTTGATTGCATTGAAAATTATATTTGCTAAAGAAAAAAACCCCACAGAAATACCTCCTGATCTTTTGCAAACTGTTCTTTTAATTTCTGAAACTGTTCTCGCTTCCTTGCATCCAAAGTCATTCTTTCTGATATTTGTTGATCTGAATTTAAATGGAAAATATTGTTACTTTACATCAACATACTGAAAAAACAGAGAAAAAAAATTCACTAGATGAAAACCCCACTGAAATTTACCATTAATGGCTTTTAATACTTTATTAGCTGTTTCTCGAGCATGAACAATCAACTCCTGTTTTGCAATCTCCATGCGCAAATCCTAGGAGATAAATATATATAGCTTTATTATGCTTTTCAGACAGGAAGAGATAGCATTGCAATTTAAAGTACACACTTTCATTCCATGTACACATAGCAATAATGTCCTAAGGTAGCTGGCTTACAGGATTTATACCCACTTAATAAATGGGACACTTAATTAGGCAAATCACTGAATGTAGAATCTAAGGTTATACTAAAATTTATTAACACAATGATCTGCTCACGATAATGAAGTTCTACTAAAACAATTAGCCATGCAAATTATTAAAAGGACTTGACAAATGGAAAATTCTGATTAGTTAATAAACAAGTTAGACTCTGATAGTGTACTAGTTGGGTCTTGATTACCTTTTTCGAATAGATTTAAGCAGATGACTCCAAAACTATTTCCAGAAATCATGAAAATGTCAGTAATAATGACATGTCAGTTAAACAAAACTAAGAAAGTAATTATGTTAATCTTTTTTTTTTCCTGAGGCAGCAATACAAAGCAAGCAGACCACCACAGGAAGACTAGAGTCATGAATGTCAGTACTTTTACATACACAATAAAATGAGAAATCTGAGCTCTCTTTAAATATGCTAAATGTATAAAATTATTTCTTCTTTAATATTCATTTACCTTTTCTTCCTTGCTAATAGAACTGTAACGAGCAATTCTTTCCATTCGACCCACATATACTGCACAGTCTCTCTCAATCTCTTTCAGCTCCTCAAGGGAAAAAACAACAGAAATCCGAGGAACAGGGATATCTGACCAGCATATGTAATGCTACAAATAAGAAATATTATACAGTTAAATAGTGGGCAAAAGGTCTGTGAATTTTAAATGACTAATCAGGCTTTATGATTATTATTTAAATCAACTCTGAGATACATCCTATGAGGAGTCTTGTTCTGAGCTACTCTGCAGATGTTAAAATATCTATTTTTAATCATATTACATTCTTGAATAGCTTATGGCATTGTGTGTCCAATAATGCTCACTGCTTGCTTTCAGTACAACACATACATCCAGAAATTAAAATGGAACTGATATAACAGGATTATGTTTCTACATGCTGTGACTGAGACCTGAAAGGTATATAAAAACAAGGTCTTAGAAATAAGACAAAAAGATCGAAGTATAAATTAAAGGGAACTTTAAAATTATTTCAAGCATTCTTCCTACAACAAAAAGACCTGCTTTGCACAAAATGTATACAGTGGGACTATTACAGTGTCTGAATAAGAGTGTAGCAAAAAAATCCAAAATAATGGGGGGAGAAGGTATGATCTTCAGATTGGATAAAGTCAGGTCTTTAGGGAAGAGGTGGCCCTTTGCTTTAGTCAGCATTGTCTGGGCGTTGGAAAACAATTGCTTGGAGGCCTAAAACATTCAGGGTTTACACAAAGGAAAATATGAAATCTAAAGTTGTATGAAGGGTACTATAAACTTGCTTTGCGCATTCATAGTTTGTCAATTAGATATCAACAATGGAATACTGAGGTCATGAATACTTGAATGTAAACAGCTAAATAATATTCTTCAACATTTGGAGCGGTAGCTGTGTTAGTTTGTATAGCAAAACCAACAAGGAGTCCTTGTGACACTTTAGAGACCAACACATTTATTTGGGCATAAGCTTTCGTAGGCTAATCCCCACTTTTTTAGCCAACCAAAGCTTATGCCCAAATAATTGTGTTAGTCTCTGAAGTGCCACAAGAACTCCTTCATCTGTCCTTGGCAGGGCCACTTATCAACAAAAGCATAAATTTACTTGCCACAGAGCTAGAAAACATATGCTAAGAATGTGTTTTCGTAGAGCAACGTGAAAGAACCAAACAAGTACTTGCCCTGGGACAACACAATTTCAATAAGTTTATGGTTTTCCCACAAATGTATACATCATTGGCAATATGCTTCAGAAACACAGGGACACAATCTTCTACTTCTTTTGAAATCAAAATATATCCATGGGTCCAGTAATGTTTATCTATTGATCAAAGACAAGAAAGATCAAATTATATTGTATTTAATAAAGGAAACAAGAATGCAAACTGAACAAACTAAAAGTTCTACATATACATACTGTACCTCTGAAGCTAAGATAATCCTCATTCACTTGAATCATGAATTCTCCATAAACATCCCTGAATACACCACTGTACACCCAATCATAGATAAACCTAAAAAAATTAAAATTATTATACAGAGTTAAGTCCCTCTTTCCTTTTTAAAATTATTTTATTTGAACCACTACAGAGAACACATTTTCTTTGACATATATCTCAGTTAGTATATATGTACATCTGCTCATGAATGCAACACAGAAAATGTTAAATCAGCAGTATATTTGTCAAAGTCATGACAAAAAGGCAAATCTTTAAGTCATGTTGAGGTTAACTATAAAAGTTAAGCATAATCACATCGATAGCTAACTCCCAAAAAATATAAAACCTCATTTTTGGCATAACAAGCATCTTTTTTAGACACTCTTAACTGCAAACATTCAGTTTAAAATCATTCCAATTCAAGTAACAATCTTTTTTTACTGATCTGGACATAGATAAAAACCTTTACACTGTCATAATGATAGGATACATTTTATGGGGAAGGGGGTAGGAACACAGAATTTTAATTACATGCAACTTGTTTAGAAGGAGAAGAGAGGCTACAGAACTCTAGGACACAAACTCAGACAACTTTTCCTTAGAGCTTGAGCAGCTTTTGATACATCTGGAGAAACGTGAACTATTATTTTGGGATAAACTATTCCTTTTTTCATATATTTGATAGCACTCTCTTGATCCCAGTGTGATGCAAAGGTTACCCTTCCTGTTTGTACAGAGGAAACTAAATCATAAGAAGTTACAAATACTGAAACTCAGGGTCCTATAGCAGCATCAGCCCAGGCCTTCTTTTCTACTGGTTACTATAAAGATCTAATGCCTAGGAACAGACTGGTACTGTAAACAGAAAAATGTATCCATAGCAACCGCAGTTCAACTTTAACCAAATTAAAAATAAGGCCTTTTGGGTGTTAATATCCTTATATTTTTATCATTTATAGCAGCAACAACAACCTCCAGGTTGTATATTTCCTGAAAGTTAATGAATTAGTGACTGGGTTAACATCCTCAAGACAGCCATTAGCTGGCAGGAAATGACCTCCATTGCAACCATTATTGCTAAACAATTGATGTTCTTATAGTGACTTGTTACAAACACGTTTAGGCCTTGATCCTGCAAATTTTTATGAATGTACTTATAACTTGACTGTCCAAATCCTGCAATAAACACAATGAAGATCCAGAAGCCTGCCAATGTTTAAGTTGCAGAACTGAAGCCATAATTAAGTATTTCAATGGGTTTACAGCCGAGAAGGTCTGAGGCCCAAAATTTGACTGGGAACAGAACATGAGAAAAGGGGGAGAGGGGGTGACCGTGGGAGGAGTCTTCAATTCAGAATATCTTGATAGGTTTGTTTTGTCCTCTGTTTAATTATGTTATACTTACTACATTATTACTGATTTTTTTAAAAAAAAATTACTATTGTAAAAATGTCTAATATTTTATACACTCCACAGTATCTCTATAGAAGTAGATAAGCAATTTCCAAAGTTGTGTTGATATTGATAAAAGAAACCGGTACATCCAAGGGACTCTAGTAAAGATAATGTCTTCTTACTCAACAGCTATGCTTATATTACTGATATAAAAGATGTTTTTACTACTTTTGAATTCCTATTAACACTGAAAAGCCAACACAGATATGAGACGGTGAGGTGGAATCTCTCCCTTGTTCTGTGTGTAATTAAATATCAGCTGTGGGATCTTTATTACTGGTGGTGATGATGTACGAGCAGGAAAGACACTGAACCCTGGTTGAATCTCAGATCCCTGAGTGAATTTGCTGGATTCAGAGTTAGGAAAAAAATATGCAAACATGGAACCACACAATACCATTTTTCAGAGCCGAACCACACCTTAAATAATTAAAAATAATTCACATCCACTTTGAAAATCTTCAAACTAATGGTCTGCCCTATATAAACTAAACCAGCCTAGTTATCCACTTCTTCTGAGTGGCTATTACATTAAAAATGCCCAAATGGAAAACAAGTAGGTTATTACAGAGCCTCTGCTAAGCACAATTATAAAACAAATGGTCTGCAACTCACCTGGTATATGGTTCACAGCTGGTTTTTAACAATGACAGAAGAACTGGATAATGTTCATTACTACAGTTATTGAGAGCCTCTTTGTACAGGTATGAAAGCAATCTTACTCCCTGGAAAAAAAGAAGAGAAACAACTAAATTTCAAAACAGTAAAATCCATTGTACTACTAATAAAAAAAGATTCATAATATACACATCTTTACATCTATTTATTAGAGACAATCTGGTCATGGATAAGTCTGGATAAAACTGAAACAATATTGTTGGGATGGGTCAATAACAACCAGAGGAAAGGACAGAGGTGGCATATGCCCCCTTCAACTGACAAAGGTTTATTGGAATCTTCAAGATTCTTTTTGGATCCTGGATTGCTTTTGGATACCCAGATAGCAACCGTAGCCATGAGTTCTTTTTTCATCTTTCCTTGAACACGAAATTGTAATGTTACCTATTAGATGTACACCTTACCATCACTGTCCCTGCATTTCCCACCTCTAAATACTGAATTTTTGAAATACTCTACGTGGGGCCAGACCTCTTTACCAAAGAAACTTCAACAGTGTAAACAGCCCATATACATAGCAGAGTTTCAAGCATACAGCATATTACACCAGCACTCGATAGACTGCACTAACCTCCAACCAGTTTCCAGGGACAATTTAAGGAGTTGGTTTTGAACTCTATAAAAAGGCTTTAATTTGGGTCATGAATATCTTAAGATCCTCCTTTTTTGAGCTTTTCCTCATCCATTGAAATCACTGGGGTAAAGTCCCAATATTTAAATATTTGGGGCTGGCATGTCATTCTCTTTGGAAAGCCACAGACACAAGTTCATATTTCCTTTATGGTCTGATTGAGCCTGTATGTTCACCTTCAAGTCTTATCTATTCACTGAAACTTTTTGGAGGGGCAAAGCTAAATAGGAAGGATTGTAACAGGCTGTTTTCTTTTGAGCACTGCTTTTAACGCTTGGATTATTTTGTTAATACAATTGAAAAATATTTAAAATTGTATATGTTGTATTATAAAAGTGTTTCTATTGTACACCCACATAGAAAACAATGAAAGACATCCAACATTTAACAACTTATAATCAGTATATGAATTCTCTCTCTCTCACTTAATGCAACACTTACATAGAATTTTCAAAAGCATTCAGCACTGATCTAATAGTGTTCTTGGTTAAAACTCCCATGGACTTCATTGGGACCAGAGGCCAACACTGAGCATTTAAAAAAATCCTACTCAATTGTATTTGAAGCTGATATACTGATATTAAAATTAAAACAATAGGTTTCCAAAAAAGATCAATAATTACCGTAGGAAATGAAGCACCAGCACCTCTGCTGATCCCCAATACAGTTGTTCCTATGCCACAGAGCTCAGCTAAATACCTAAACAAAAAAATTACATTTATGTAGTATCTTTCAGCCAGACGTATCCCAGGGCATTTACAGTGATCAATGAAATGTGTCACACTTGGGTGGCATGAGGCTATCATTCTGCAGCATCAAACTATAACAGGTGTAGGGAGGGGAGGTGGAGGGGAAAGTGCTTTGAGATCTACTGGAATTTAAAGATTTTTTTCCTTGAAAATATTATGACATGAACACTAAAGATTGAATAGGAAGGCTTCTCTAGTAGTCTCTTTTTAGTGTTCATAAAGAAGGAACTTGATTTCATTTTTTCACTCCTACAATGCTTTAATATTATAATATTACCTTAGCTGTCGCCCTAATTTTCTGAAGAGAAAACTGATTGTTAGAAGGCTTAAAGTGGGAGGTGTTGACAAAACACATGCTCGGTAATACTGAAGATACTTCCTCAATCCACTTGTGAATGCCTAGGAGAAGAAAAAACATTGACAACACCCTGCTTTTAGAACAGTTAGTGCTCAGTTTACCTTCACACTGATTACAGTACATCAACATGAAAACAAATTTGTTGCATTCTAATTTGAGAAAGTTATCTTAAAAAAAAAAAAAAGGCCAGTTTCCATGGCAAGACAAGAAAAGATGTGTATTTGAAAGATAATATGATTTTTTCCTTTTCATGCATATAGACAACACCTATTAACATTTATGTAAATTACACTGAATATTTAAAGAGAATTATCAAAATTAGGTCATTTTCATTTTCACAGTTGTAATAGGATATTACAAACAAAGAAGGTTTCCTTTGACCTTCTGGTTAAAAAATAATACTTATTTGACAGCAACAAAATTAATGACATCTCATCATGATCAGAAGATTCAGCACATTGCTTAATCCAGGGGTTTGCAGACTGCAGGTGAGGACCCCTCAGGGGGTTGCGAGGTTATTACATAGAGGGGTCGCGAGCTGTCAACCTCCATCCCCAAGCCCTGCTTTGCCTCCAGTATTTATAACGATGTTAAATCTATAAACAAGTGTGTTTAATTTATAAGGGGGGGGGGGGAACTCAGAGGATTGCTCTGTGAAAGGGGTCACCAGTACAATAGTTTGAGAACCACTGGCTTAATCCAAGTCACATTTGGAGAACTAATATCTACAAGGAAGGGTAAACAACTTCAAACTGTCATGATCTAATAAAAGGTATTAAAGTGAACTGCTTCACTCGTTTTATTTCTTTTACATTGTGAACTGCATTGACACAAAAAAGAGCTATTATATTTTTAATATATTTACTATACAAATATTTAGCAATACTGCAGAACCTGAGAAACAGTCACCCTTTACTTCCCAATAAAACAGCATGTCAAGATCATTCCTCTACTGAAAGAATAAACACTCTATTGAGCAGGCTAGCACCATTTAAGTACATTACCTGAAATACAAGCCCTTTGCTGTACAAGGAGTCTAAAACTGGCTGAACAGAGAAGCGACTCAATCGTGTGTAATATGTTCCATATTCAGCAACTTCTGACAGGAGATTGTTCATGCTCTCAGGTGATGTTCCAGACACATATATCCCCTGCTTTATCACAAATGTCTGAGTAGCCTTGAGTGGTGCCAAAGGGAGACAGTACCAGTTAGTTATTTCAGAACTACATATTCAGTGCTATATATTTACACAACCTCACCCCCAACCGCCTGAAAATAAAAACCCCATAAACTAATGGCACACAGATTTGCAGTTTAGATATTATGGTGACTGGAGTTAAATACCTAAGACAAAAAGATAAACAGATATAAAAGGAGGGAAATTAAATCATTATTTTAAAGTGTATATAAACATTCTTGACAGGTTCAAGAATAGCAGCCGTGTTAGTTTGTATCCCTAAAGAAATCGAGGAATACTTGTAGCACCTTAGAGACTAACTAGTTTATTTCAGCATAAGCTTTCGTGGGCTATAGCTCACTTCATCGGATGCACAGAATGGAACAGAAGTAAAATGCATTTATACGCACAGAAAGAAAAAGAAAAAAAATTGTACATTAGCATACCAATTCCTTTGTCCATTTCCTAGACACAACTGTGCTAATAAATGATGGGCACATACACACCACCCTATACCGGAAACCTACTGACTGCTACACTTACCTACATGCCTCCAGCTTCCATCCAGAACACACCACTCGATCCATTATCTACAGCCAAGCTCTAAGATACAACCGCATTTGCTCCAGTCCCTCAGAGAGAGACAAACACCTTTAAGATCTCTACCAAGCATTTTTAAAACTACAATACCCACCTGGGGAAGTGAAAAAACAGATTGACAGAGCAAGAAGAGTACCCAGAAGCCACCTTCTACAGGACAGACCCAACAAAGACAACAACAGAACACCATTAGCTGTAACCTTCAGCCCCCAACTTAAGTTTCTCCAACGCATCATCAAAGACCTACAACCAATCCTGAAAGATGATCCCACACTCTCACAGATCTTGGGAGACAGACCAGTCCTCGCTTAAGGACAGCCCCCCAACCTGAAACAAATACTCACCAGCAACCGCACAACAAAAACACTAACCCAGGTACCTATCCTTGTAACAAAGCCCGATGCCAACTCTGTCCTCATATCCATTCAAGTGACACCATCATAGGACCTAATCACATCAGCCATGTCATCAGGGGCTCATTCACCTGCACATCAACCAATGTGATATATGTCATCATGTGCCAGCAAGGCCCCTCTGCTATGTACATTGGCCAAACCGGTCAGTCTCTACGCAAAAGAATAAATGGACATAAATCTGACATCAGGAATAACAACATTCAAAAACCAGTAGGAGAACACTTCAATCTTCCTGGCCATTCCATTAAAGATTTGATGGTTTCAGTTTTGAAACAGAAAAACTTCCAAAACAGACTGCAATGAGAAACTGAAATTAATTTTCAAATTGGACACAATTAACCAGGGGCTTAATAGAACTTCCGATTGGTTTTCTCATTACAGTAATTGATTGCATTTCCTGAGTTAATTTCACTGAAAACAGAAATCCATTTCAAAAGGTGTTTTTTTCTCCTACTGATAATGGACCATCTACATTTAACAGCCCTCTTAGAATTGGTATGCTAATGTACAATTTTCTTTTCTTTTTCTTTCTGTGTGTATAAATGCATTTTACTTCTGTTCTATTCTATACATCCAATGAAGTGAGCTATAGCCCACGAAAGCTTACGCTGAAATAAACTAGTTAGTCTCCAAGGTGCTACAAGTATTCCTCGATTTCTTTATAAACATGCTTGTTACTTAATCATTTAACCAGAAAGTTCTCTATACAGTATTTTAATCACTTTAATGCATTCATGGACTCCATTAATTTACTTCCTCACATGTTTCCTTGTACAAATCTCTGAAGACTTTTTTGGACATTTAAACTGCAGTAAAAGAGTTCTTTGATTATTTTAAGTTATACTAATAGGAGTCACAAAACTTCAAATGCAAAAAAATTATTTCTCTTTTGAAAATCTCCATCAAAAAATCATGAAATATGATGTGACTGAACATGATCATTCTTAGAAAAGTTTTTCATACCTGATTAAGTGAAAATGTAGCAGATACCACACCAATAAGAACATTCAAAACATCTTTAACCAGTTCAAATTCTTTCATTAGCACAAGATGTGGAAGCTGGAGAATGGTATTACTAAACAGTTCTAATTCCCCTTCTCGAAGCCTATAAAATTTGTCAAAAGCTTCTCTTCCAGCTTCAGTAAGATATGGTTCCTCTTTTTTACCAGGTGGGCTGTCAGAAAAAATACAAAAACAATAAAAACCAAGAATAGATCAACTGCTTTCTGTTAAAATGAAGACATTTCTGAACTTTACACAGTCATTGAAATGTTTGACCCCAGTGGATTATCTACAATGCAATATTTGCATAAGGAGGCTGTGTGGACAACTGTCAAAAGCATTCAGGAAATGGCATTTTTGAAGAAAGTGATAGATGTATTAGATATTAAGATCCTGTCTGCACCAGCTCCTGACAGGAGGAGTGAAAAGAAAAGGTTGGGTCTCCAAAGAGAAAAGAAAAAGATTACCACTGCTTACACAAAATGACCTATACAAATTAACTGCTGAAGTTACACATACGGTTTGTTAACAAAGTAAATGAAATTCTGCAGTGCAAGTGTTAAAAACACAAGGCAACTGCCAAGAGCCAATTCTGAACTACAACCGAAGAATCTCTCCACTACCAAACCTCTCTTAATTACGATAATTTTTACAACACCAGACGTGTTCTAGAGAATTTACAGAACAAACAGAAAGGTATGTCCCTTAATAAAAGAACATGAAATCTAAACACAGAAACAAAACATTCAAAATACTGTTCATATATTACACACAGCTTTCAATAATTTATTTATAAAAATCACTATTGCTAAATGGCATTGAGAAGCCATTAGAAAACAATCACACATGACTTGGTCCCACAACACTTAACAAGTTTATTCACAAGTCAGCATATCTTGTGTAGCAAAGAAACTAGATTTTTCCAGCACTCTAGAATGCATCTTTTAATTATGTCTTTCATATCTGTGCACAATTTAGAACTGGAGTTGGAGTGGATACTTTTACAAAGATCCTGGACAAACTTAAGTGTTTTTAAAATGTGTTTCTCAACCTTTTTTCCTTTGCAGTCCTCTAAAAAAAATGTCAAATGGAGGTACAAATCCCTTTGGAAATCCTAGAGTAGGGATCTGCAGACCACAGGTTGAGAACAACTGGGTTAAAACAAAACATATGAGCTAAAACAGCACTTCTCCTCTCATTACACTTTCCTATTTGGGGTCAGCAACTTTTATAGTCTTCTTTCAAAACTCATGACTGTATGCCAGGCTCTTGTGCAGACAGTGCTCACTGCACTCTGCTGATATCTCGTCCACATACTGAGTCTTTGGGCTAGTCTTCACTGGGGGGGGCGGAGAGGGGGGAAATCGACTGAAGATACGCAGCTACGTTAATAACGCTTGCTAACCGCCAATCCGGCGGGTAGTGAAGACCTGCCCTGTGTCTCCCCCTTGGTCATCTTCCATCCACAACAACTGCAAGAGCTCTGCAGCTGATAGTCTCTAGTCTCCATTGATATGCTCATATCAACAGAGCCTTGTCTCAACTTGTGTTCAATTGGAGCAACCTGCCATCGGCCCCTTACAATGTCATTTCACTTCCTATCATTTGACCACATCAACATCTTTATTTCCATAGTGGAGAGCATATTTAGAGCCCTGCAAATCTGCTCCCCCACCCCTCCCCCCAGTGAAGACCAGCCTTAAGATTTTTCGAATTATAGTTCTATACAGTCTATCTTAACTTTACTGGCATTGTTGTGTCACACAGAACTAGGATCTGCTCCTGTCATTTGCGCCACACAGCTTTAATATTATGCTGGATATCACTCAGGAGGGCACCATCATCAGCAACCACTGATCCTAGTATTTAAACTATTTCACTCCTCTAATCTTTCTGCCTGTGATATCCTTTAGGGAGAGTCCTCCCTCAGTTACCATAACTACGGTCTAAGCCAGGGGTCTCAAACATGCGGCCCGGGGGCCGCATGTGGCCCACGAAGCCCTTCCCTGCGGCCCGCCAAGCTTCCTGTCGTCCCCCCCTCCCCCATAGCAGTTTGCGGGAGGGAGGGGCCAGAAGCAGAGGCTTCTCTGCTGCCTGGCTGGGCCGCACGTGTTTCTAGCTCTGGACTTCCTATATTGCTCTTGCTTTGTTTGCCAAACAGCTATTGGTGGTGCCTAGCGCTTTCTAGGAGGGAATGGGGAGCTGCGCGCTCAGAGGAGGAGGTGGGGCAGGGGTGGGACCTCTTGGAAGGGGTGGAGTGGGGGTGGAGCCGGGGCAGCGAGGGCAGGGTGTGTGTCAGAGATGCGGCCCTCGGGCCAGTGCACTAGTCCTCATGCGGCCCTCATGGTCATTTGAGTTTGAGACCCCTGGTCTAAGCCATGTTCACTCTAAGTCCAGCCTGCTCAAAACTATGTTGCTACTATTCACTTGCAGGATCTCACAATCTTCTGCACATATCACTAGGTCACCAGTGAACAGCATTTTCCAAAGAAGTTCTTTATATAGTCTCACTTTCCACATCCATGATAACTGCAAACAAAATGAGGATCAATGCTGATCCCTGATGCAGGCCAATCCTTAATAGGAAATCCTCTAACATAGCCCCATTTAGTTTTGACTATGGTAGTCACTCCATCATACATATCATTGAAAAGATGAACCTACCCTTCTGGCACACCTCTTCATCACAAACTCCACCAAAATAGTTCTAATGGTACACGATCATACACCTTCTATGGGTCCATAAAGACCTTACCCAATTGCCATATCTTTTCTCTGAACTCTTCCATGAGGCTTTGTAGCGCAAACATGGTATCAATTCTGCTCCTTCTTGGCATGAAGCCATACTGACCCTTCCAAATCTCAACTACTCCATGCAGACACTTTTCAATTATCTTCACTCATACTTTTAGAACGTTATGTCAGCTTAACTGGGTGATCATTAGCACAGTGTAATATCTCCTGTATGTTTAGAAATAGGCACTATACCTTTTCTATGCCATTCAGCTGGCATTTTCTCTTTCTTAAGAATATAACTGAACAAACTTTAAGATACTTAATGTCTTCCCTTCCCAATGACCTCCTCTCATGTACTGGTACTTCACTGGCCCAAGTCTTTTCTTCTTTTTCATTTTCTTAAGTGCTTCTGAAACCACTTCCTCCTATATGCAATCTATCACACCCTGGTTCAGCTTACATGTTCATATTCATGTGCTAACTGATGCTTTGCCTAAATTTAAAAGTGCACATTACCCTCATTGAAAACATAACATACCTAAACCTAGACCTTACGCAATATGATGCACCCTTTGGAAGGAAAAATGATTAATACTATCTCACCAATTCTTCTTTAGATAGACATCCAAAAGTATTATTTGGACATGACCACAAATTAAGCATTTGCTCTTATTTAGGAAGTGACACACAGAGACCTTGTTTTGTTAAGATTCCAATTCCTTCAAACCTGCAGAATCTAGTGAACTTCAGTTTGGATGTTTATTTTGACAACCATGTTCTTTTACTTATTCATGCAAGGCGACCTATATTTACCATTCTAACCAATACTCCCTCCAGACTACACAGTTTTGTGAATACCACCATAGCACAGCGGTTCGGTGGGTACACAGTTATTATGGGTGTACTGATAGCTAAGTCCAGCTAATGTTTAGTCTATTACACAGTGTAATTAATGATTTTTGTTTCAAGACTTGGCATAATTGCTCTTCCCAAGACAAGTGAATATTCTAGATCAATTTCTGGGTTAAGTACTTCCTTATACTCCCTTGCACAAATACGTTAAAAATAATTATTTTTTGAAATTCAGAATTCCCTGTCTTTTTCTTGGCTCAAATGATCTGAATAATGGAACAAAATAGGCTATTAACATTTTCCATATAATTCATATTAAAACCTTGTGCAAAGATTCCATTTGAAGAAAATAGGTTGAAATTAGCTAAATTAAAAATATCAACCATTAATAATTGTTATTGGGTAATCAAGGCCATGTTAAAGCTCAAGTCATTCTTAAATACTGTCATTTGCCAAGATGACAACCACCATAACCAATCAACTAAAACTGTTAATTAGCATAATATCGTTAATTTGCATGATGCCATTGTATTGGTTGAAAGGAGTAAGTAGAGTGAAGGGGATTATATACATGTCAAGAGTTCCCATTGATAGATTATTTGTGTCAGCTGTTCACAAACAGAAAGAACACTGGACTGGAGTTACCAGCTTCCTCCATAGCCCTGAAAATGTTGCAGTTTCCCCTTCAGCAAAATGAGGACACTATTTATCTAACTTGTGGTTAATGTTTGTTAATTGCTTTGAAGGGGAAAAGGAATCCTATAAACTCCAAGAACCTGTATTAACATATGCAAATCACTCCCTACTTAGAACAAGAATAGCTGTACATAAAATGGGAAATACTCCCTCTAGCTAAAGCGTTATTGATTTCTACTATGGTAGTACCCTGTGATGGGGCAGAGTGGCCCCGCACTGGAACAGCAGGGGTTAATGCTTCCCTCCTAGCGGAGGAAGCCACGCCCCGAAAGCTCTGCTGGGCATGCTCCAACTGGAGACCAGGTATAAAAGCCTGCCAAACTGCTCAGTCTCTGGGCTGACTGCTGGAGGGGAAGGAGGCGTGCCACCAACTCTGGAGGAGGGGCAGCTTGCACTCCAGGATCCGGAGGCCAGCCAAGCTGGGATGCACCCTGAAGCCCAGATGGAGGATGCCACAGGAGGGGGACAGATCGGGGGACTCCCCTGAAAAAGTGGAAAACTCTACGTGTATGTTAGGAAGTGACCCGGGGGAACTTTAAAGGTAAATGGTGTTAGGGCCGCATGGACGCTTGGCGTGTTGAGGGTAGATCCCCACCAAGCTAGGAGCAAGGAGAACCCTGCCACTAGCAGAACCCTGGGTTGGAACCTGGTAGAGAGTAGGCCTGGGTCCCCATACTTACCCCCCCTCACTCACTCTCTCTCTCTCTCTCACACACACACACACACACACACACACACACACACACACACACACACACAGATTGTATAGACTCTGGCTGTTGGACCATACTGCCCTGACACTTGGGGTGAGTTACATAGACTCTGGCCATTAGGGAACACTACCCCAGTCAAAGGGTGATTGTGCAGAGACAGGACATTAAGCTGCATCGGGCTGCCCACAGTAATATGGGTGCCCCTTGAAAAATGCCATCGAGCACTTCACTGTCATCTGGCAAAAACATAGCCGGGGGGGGAATAGACATAAGCTTCTGAGCCCCAAGATATTGAACTCCATGTTCCATATCAGATGGTATATTCCTAGCTTGCTTATTCTAATTAAGGTCACTTCCAACTAAAATACATACAAACCATACATAAGAATGCAATTATTTTGCATCTTAACATCAGACACATACCATCCAATTCTTTCCCAGCATCTTCGTTTGCTGGGTCCGTAAGTAAGCACGGCATCCCAAAGGTCTATCTCTGGAGTCATGCTGGGTTCCGATTGAGAATCAGGAGTCAGATTGGATGCTGATTGGAATCCCTCATCTTCTGATTGATCAATACTTTGAGGAACCTGTAAATAACCATGAGAGTTCAATCTTTACACACATATGCAACATTTATTGAGGAAAATTATGCTAATACCATTTAACTGTTGGCCTCAATTTAACATCAAAGATGCTCATTTTAAGCACTCTGGCTTTACTATTTATACAAACTGAAACTTTGCTATTTGTAACAAAAACAATAAAATCCACTTCAATTTCTGACAAGCCTTTTTAAATAGCCAATGGAATAATCAAACTAAAATATTAACAATTTCTTGGTGCTAGAAGTGGAAATATTTTATGCCGAATATAACGTTGGTTCAGAAACTAGATGTCCAATAATACATAATGCTCCAGAACAATAAACCGGTTTCCTTTCTCTTTTTCACAAAATAAGTGAATTAGGCCCTGATCCCACAAATTCTTATGCATGTGACTAAAGTGTCCATGACCAATTCCATTATTTTCATGTGTTTCTGGATCATGGCCTCTAAACATCCCAATCATGGAATTCCCACTGACTTTTTTGGGAGCTTGGTGCGCAGTGTAATTATTAGGTCCAAATGATTAGATGCAGGTTGCTCCTATGAATATTTAACACTATGTTTTCCAACCTGAGAGAAGGGGTACAGGCATGTAAAGAAGAAGAGTTGCTTCTTTGACCCAGGATCTGACTCACCCTTTTAACTACAATGTGCACTCACAGCTACAGGTAAAGTGACATGCAGCCCTTTTAAGCATGCCAGCCTTCCTTCCATGTTTCCATCATAAACCCTAATGAAAGCTGAATCTGCAATTCCTGTGTACGGGGCTGCAGATTCAGGCGGCAACCTGCTAGCCCATTAGTGGGCAACCTGGCGCTCCTTCAGGGTAATCAACTGACGGGCTGCAAGACAGTTTGTTTACATTTGCACTGTTGCCCGCTGCTCCCAGTGGCAGTGATTCGTCGTTCCCAACAAAAGGTAGTTGCGGGAAGCAGCAGCCAGCACCTCCCTGCGGTCTATGTGCTTCCTGCAGCTCCCATTAGGTAGGAACGGTGAATTGCGGCCACTGGGAGTTCTGGGCAGCCATGCAAATGTAAACAAACTGTCTCCCAGCCCGCCAGTGTATTATCCTGAGAGGCTGCAGGTTTCCCTCCACTAGACTAGCCCATGTCCTGCTCCCACCAAACTCAGCGCAGTAGCAAAAGCATACACAGCCTAGGCAAAAGAAACTGATACTGGATCAACTTCACCCTAAGTAGCATGTAGACGTCTCTATTAAATGGGAGAATTACAGAGGCAACAAGAATAAACAAGAAACCCATCCACAGAAAAAAAGAACAAATCTATTAATCTAGCTTCTTCTGCAGTGCCTATCAGTGCTATATGACCATACAGGACGAAAGAGAAAAATGATAGCAAAAAAGAGATAGTGGAAACTGTGCTTAGTGAAAGGTTGCATGTAGGGGGAGAGGCTACATCAATCCATCTCAAAAAGAGCTCCAATTAAAAAAAGCTTAAACTACTTATTTTATATATAAGCAGACTTTGACAGCAAAATGATCGTAAACTGGATACTAGAACGGATGTGTACAGAGGGATGCTCACATGCAAATTAAATTTTATGAGCAGGGAAAGATGTAAGCAAATGTTTTAAATCCACACCTTTGTAATGCTGATACTACTACAGAAAATGCCTGTGTGTTTAAAAAAAAAAAGTTCCAAAAAGACATATTGGAAGTATGTATATACTCTGAAGTAAAATAATAAATATAGTGAAAATAGACACATCATACTTTAATCGCAAGTCCAGACAAATCCGCATTGTCAGGTACTGGTGGCAGATCCAACCTGATGTCCATGTCATATGTACGGCTATGGACAAGAGCACCAAAGAGTGAGACACGTGTTTCCTTCTCAAACTTGTCACCAACAGGGTAGTTCTGTGAAAATAATCCAATGGCAGGAAGTCCAGTGCCAGGTGCAGCCTCCATTATCTGAATGGTTTTTTGAATTGTGTCATTAAACTGATACTCTTCATTTGTAATTAAAGTCTGTATATCAGCTTCAAATACACTCACATCATAATAATCATAACCCTGATATTTAACATTTCTCCCAACATACTTGTTGTTCAGAAAATAGTCCTTTTTTTGTGGTAGAAGCTGAGGCGGACCAGTTCCTACAAGCTGCACTAGAAGATCCAGAATAGAATTAATTTCCGTAAATGGTAAGCAATCAGATGTTTCCAGTTCCTCCACGAGTTTCTCCAGCCTATCTGCTTGAGCGCCCAGTCCACCAACTCTTAAGTTGAAGGATAGCATTAAAATTTTGTTTTTCACTGGCAGTCTGGAAATGTTTGACTGCACTTTCCGGGACTCCTCCTGGAAAAGATTCATGAACAGGGCATTATACGCAACCTTTTTAAGATTTTGCCTAGCCCTTTTCTTGCTGATCTTCTGTCTGCCCAGATGGACCTTCCATGACAAATCTGTCACGTGCGCTTCACACAAGTCACTAAACAGTTTTGTAATGCTCTCCATTTCAACACAAATGAATGGAGAAGTCAATTCATTGCAAATACAACTGTAGGTTTGGTCTTTGATTCCCTTTCAAGACCTAGAAAATATAAAGAAAAAAGAGACATTAGTGACTAATTACACATGTAGTACCTCCATAACTATGTGTTAATGTACTTAAATTTAAAATAGCCCAATATGTGCAGTGTTACATATAAAACCAAACTGATAAATATACACACACATATATATACACACACACACAATTTTTTTATATATATATAAATAATACACACACATACACACACCCTAAGTTTGCTCTCTCTTTTTTTTTTCCCTTAAGAGGACAGGTTACAGTATAGAGAAAAGGCCTGCCGTAGTACATGAACAAAACACAGCTTATGTGATACGTGCATGAACACAGGTTACCATGGGAGAGGCATGTTTCACTGTACAAGCACTAACACATCCAAGTGTCTTGTCAATACTAAGTTTTTTCAGGTTATTTCCTACTAACAACTTGATTAACAAAAATAACTTTCAGCTGCAAGCTCAGCTATATTTATAGTATGAATTCAAACAGTGTAAAAAGGATGTGAGATCAAAATGATGGTGGTGATAGTAATAGAGTGCGACTATAGACAGGGCACATAGTCAAAAGCTGCTAAAAGCAGGGGCAGTGCCTAGTCCACCCTGTCCCCACTGCTCCCACCAAAGGATGTGCCCCAGTCCACGTCCCCTTCAAAACACAGTGACTGTAACCCGGCCCAGTCGAGCAAGCCCACACTCACCCAGGGACTAGGGTGACCTCCCCAGCCCCCCCCCCCCTCCATACCAGCTCCGCACCCCCAGAGTCAGGACATCTCCCCCAGTACCCGGGCAGCCCCCAGCCGCCTCCCCCGGGCCTGGGGCGGCCCATCCCACTGTCCGGGCCCTACCCGCGCGGAGCCGCCCCAGGCGCCTCTCGGGGCTCCTCGTTCCCGCGGGCCCGCCGGCCGCTCCAGCCCGAAGCAGCCACCGGCTCCAGAGCCCGGCAAGAGCGCGGCGGCGGCGCCGCCATTGGGACGTCACGGGAGAGCGACGGGGCCTGGCAGCCGGGGGAGGGGCTCCCGCAGCGGGTGTAGCGGGGGGTCAGGGACAGCGCGGGAAGGGCTGGTAAAGCCGCGGGCGGGGTTGGGTGTCTCTTTGCGGGAAGGGGGGGCGGTAGGTGAGGTCGCCGCGAAAGGCGGCTGGTTTTGCAGGGGCGGGGAGGGGGGAGAGGGAATTCTCTCTCCCCCCCCCCCAATTTCCGCCCACTCTGTTTTCAAATTCTGCAGGGCACAGGGAGGCCGGTCAGTGTGAAAACCAGGCACTGAGCACCCGACTCTCCCCCTTGCTCCGCCTCTTTCCCCAGGCCCCGCCCCTGCTCCTCCCCCTTCCCCGGGCCCCGCCCCCTGCTCCTCCCCCTTCCCCAGGCCCCGCCCCCTGCTCTCCCTGCACCTCCCTCCCCTGCCGAGGGATCAGGGCTGCAGGAGTAGGTGGGTGACTGGGGCAGGGTGGAGGAGGGGGAGCAGCCAGTCCCCCTCTCCTCTGGAGGGAGCCGCTCCTGGGTGCTTATCCAGGCTCCAGCAGCGACCGCTGCTCTCCCCCAGCACCCCCGCCCCGCCGGGCAGAGGCCACTGATTGCAGAGAACCGGACTTAGTGGCGGGTTAGCAGTGCTAACCGGACATTCAACCAGACTTTCCGGTCAACACCAGGCAACCCTACCCTAGCACGGCAGTGGGGAGCACAGGCTGCTGGCTGCACTGAGATGGAAGATCACCCTGTAGCACCCCACCACCACCACAGACACAGAGGCTACACCCAACCCTGACACAGTATAAGGGCCAGCTGTGGGTAGACAGGCTCAGCCGGGCAGGATCCAAGTGTGGGGGCATCCAGGTGTGGGGCTATCGGGCAGCTAAGTAGGGCTGCCAACTCTCCCCGATTGGCCAGGAGTCCCCTGGAATCAGAATCAGTCTCCCATTGGCTACTGAAACCAATCTGGGAGATTTTAATAGGCTGCTTCCACAGTGCAGCAGGCCTAAGGCAGGCTCCCTACCAATCCTGGCTCCCAGAAGTGACCAGCAAGTTTCTCTGGCTCCTGGGAACAGGGGTGGCAGGGGAAGTCGGTCTCTTTGTGCTGGCTCCACTTGCAACACCAACTCTGCAGCTCCCATTGGCCAGGAACCGCAGCCAATGGGAGCTGCAGGGGCGGTGCCCACAGGCAGAGACAGCACACAGAGCTCCCTGGCCACCTCTGAGCTGGACATGCTGGTCCCTTCCAGGAGCCACCTGAGGTAAGTGTTGACCAGATCCTCACCCCCTGCTGTACCTCAATCCCCTGCCCCAGCCCTGAGCCCCCTCCTGCATCCAAGCTCCCTCCCAGAGTCCTCACTGCCTCCTGCAACCCCAGTGCTCTGCCCCAGGCTCAGCCTGGAGCCACTTTCCATACTCTGAACCCCTTGGTCCCAGCCTAGAGCCCTCACCCCCTCCCGCACCCAACCCCCTGACCGGTGAAAGTGAGTGAGGGTGGCGGAGAGCAAGTGATATGATGGAGTGAGTGGGTGGCAGGGCCTTGGAGAAGGAGCGGGGCAGGGCCCTGTCCTTAGGGAAAGGGTGTGACGGTGCAGAGTAAAGGTGTTTCGATTTCTACAAATAGACACTTGGCAACCCTATGGCTCAGTGGGGGACCTGGGTTCAGGAAGGAACTGGGTGCAGGAGCAATGGGATGCCACTGGGGGGTCCAGGTGAAGGTGGTTGGGGCTCATTGGGGGTATAGGTGTGGGGGAACGGGGCTCAGCACATAGTAGACTGGGTGTAGGGGGTTGTGGCTCGGTGGGAAGGGTCTGGGTTTGGAGGGGCTCTGGATGCAGGGGGTAAGGCATGGCAGGGTGGGAGTTTGAATGCGGGGAGTTCTGGGGGAGGTGAGGCTCGGTAAGGGGGGTCAAGTATGGGGGATCCAGATGCACAGGGGTTGGGTGAATGGGGGAGCAGCTCCCCTTCCTCAGTAACCTTTCCTTCCATGGCTGAGGAGTGATGGGGGCAGGATGGGGGAAGAGCTTCCTGCACCCAGGGGAGGTTTCTCGGGGTGGGTCTGACCAAAACTCCATCACTTCTTGCAGAGGAAGTCTTGTCCTCCCCAGCCCAGCTGGGAATAACAGCTAAGCCCAGAACAGGGTAGGAATCACCAGCTGGGGCATCCTCTCCTCCCCCCTGCAGTGATTTACTTGTCTATTTGTAGTGCTGCTGCTCTTGGATCTGCCCCAGTAACAATAATAATAATTTTACATTGCTTTATGTTTTCAAAGCACAGGATACATAAGTAATCCCTATTTTATATACACACAAATAGGAATAGAGGAATGAAGTGAGTTGCATGGGACACAGTTTAAGTCTCTCTATTGATTAGATATGGGACACAGAAGGCAACTTGAGTTCTAATCGTAGTGTTACCACTCGCTCACTCGGTAGCTTTTGGCAAGACACTTACCGGTAAATCTCTCCAAGCTTCACATTTTGCCACCCGAACAATGGGAACAGTGATACTTATTTATATCATGATACAGAGAATACAAGGTAACAAAGTCCTGTGGCACCTTAAAGACTAACTATAAAGTTTTGAAGCATAAGCTTTCGTGGGCTAATACCCACTTCGTCGGATGCAAGCAGTGGAAGTGTCCAGAGGCAGGTATAGAAAAGTAGGCAAGAACCAGGTGGGAGGTAAAAAGGTTAGTCCAATTAGGCTGAACCAGCTTGTTATCTCCGATCAGGGAGGGTGGGTTATTCTTCTAGCATTTGAATGGGGGGGGGGGGTGAACATGGAGAGAGGAGAAACTATTTCTGTAATTAGCAAGCCATTGTAGGCCTTTGTTCAATCCGGGATTGTTTGTGTTGAATTTGCAAATGAATTGTAGCTCTGCAGTTTCCCTTTGCAGTCTGGACTTGAAGTTTTTTTGCTGCAGTATGGTGACTTTTAAATCTGTAATTGTGTGTCCAGGCAGGTTGAAGTGTTCTCCTACAGGTTTTTGTATATTGCCATTCCTAATATCTGATTTGTGTGCATTTATCCTTTTTCGTAGGGACTGTCCAGTTTGGCCGATGTACATAGCAGAGGGACACTGGTGGCATATAATGGCATATATGACATTGGTTGATGTGCAGGTGAATGAACCAGTGATGGTATGGTTGATTTGGTTAGGTCCTGTGATGGTGTTGCTGGTGTAGATATGTGGGCAGAGTTGGCATCGAGGTTTGTTGCATGGATTGGTTCCTGAGTTGGAGTTATTGTGGTGCAGTGTGCTGTTGCTGGTGAGAATTTGTTTAAGGTTGGCAGGTTGTCTGTGGGCCAGGACTGGCCTTCCTCCCAAGGCCTGTGAAAGTGAGGGATTATTGTGCAGGATGGGTTGTAGGTCACTGATGATGCGAATACAAGGTGTAAAGTATATTTATAAAATATTTTCAAATCCCTGGATGAGATATGCTGTATGTGTTAAGTAGTATTAAGGGAACAGAGTGTAGCACTTTGGAACAGAACAGATGAGTTCTGGCTCCTACTCAGTTTTACTTCTGGGGGAATTAATTAATTAGCTGTGCATATTTTTATTTTTTGTGCGGAGAAAGGGTTCTGCTAAGTTGCTGCAATTCCACCTTTTGACCACCAGAGGGTGCTTTGGCAAAAGAAAACATCAGCGGCTCCCAGCAAGCAAGGGAAGAGAGCGAGCCTGCAGAGCTTTCTACACAGCAGGCCCGGTCAGGAGCCAGGATTATGGGGAGGCAGGGTGGTTCTGGGGGCAGTCAGACATTGGCTCATAAGGGCTAGTAGGGGAGGATAGGGGCTGAATTGGAGTGGAGGCACAGAGCCATAATAGGGAGTGAGGGGATGGGGTGCAGAGCTACATAAGGACAGAAGGTGTCTGAGTAAGGGCATAGACACACATGAGGATGGGGAGGGGGTGAAGGGCCACATGGGTATGGGGGGGAATGGGTGTCTGAGTGGAGGTGGATGGACAGCTGTGCCTGACTGAACAGGAGGGGGTGGAGGACAGCCATAGGTCTGCATGGGGGAGTGTAAACGTGCGGTGACTCACCCCTGCTGGCGCCTCCTGCTGGTCGTCTGGGGAATCAGCTCACCAGCCTCCGGAGCGGCCTCTGCAGGCCAATGTCCCGCTCAGTCCCAGCCCCATGTCCCTCCTGGACCCCAGTGCCCTCTTCCACTGGGGTGCTGCACCCCTGCACTACCCCACAAATCTCAGGGTTTCCCTCCTTGGGGAACCCCCACTCCCTATCCCCACCTTGCCTCTGTCTAGGCAACTGCCAGTCACCATTTGCCCCCATTCACTAGGGCAGATTGCAGTCTAATTGCCACTCATCACAGGCAAGGGGGTTTGGACCTGCTGCCTCCACCTACCCTTGGGGCTGCCTCCTGCACCCCCAGTACCTATTTGGCCATAGACGAGGCCAGGCAGACGTGGGGGGTTCCAGGTCAGAGCTCCACAGCTCTGATATCCTTCCCCAAGCCCTGCCCTATTCCTGGTACCCTGCTTAGCCCTAGCAGTCAGGTCCTCCCTCTCCAAAGGCTAGAGAGCACCGTTTGCTTCCAGCCCACTGCCCCCTTATAAAGGCCAGCTGGGCCCTAATTACATTGGGCCCAGTTCTGGTCAGCTACCTACTCAGCTGACCCAGCTGTCCTTTATCTCCTTCCCTGCTTCTCCCAGGGCTGTTTAAGCCCTTTTGAGCAGGAGCGGGTGGTCACCCCGCTACAGGGAAGCTCCCTAACAGTCCCTCCTCACCCCACCCCCTCACAAAAAAACCTGTTTCATACTTTTCCCATCTGCAGCCAACAACCCTCCAAGTTTTGCTCTTCCATTACCCGACTGCCCCGAGCCTTTGCACTGCTTCTCGTGGGTGTGGGAAATATGGTTCTGTACTGTAGTTTAAATTAATTATTACTCAGAGTTCTGTATTAATATGCCTAGTAAGGAATCTATTGATCAAAACACATTTTCTGAATCTTCTTGTCTGTATTGTTACAGACATACTTGCTGATGGGTATTTTGAAATAAATGACCAAAAATAATTGAAACTGGTGTTATTATATTGTTATTTTGACAAGAAATATGCTGAATTGTGTATAATTTGAAAGTATTGTGTGCAACATTTTACATTTTTTGTTGCAGAATTTTTAATATTTTGGCACCGAATTTCCCCAGGAGTAGGCTCATCCATTAGACCAGTGGGTCTCAGCCAGAAGTCTGGGGACTCCTGCGGGACAGCGAGCAGTTCCAAAGGGGTCTGCCAAACATGGCTGGCATTAGACTCGCTAGGGCCCAGGGCCAAAAGCCAAAATCCTGCCACGTGGGACTGCAGTCTGGGGCCTCAAGCGCAACCCCCTGGGACCAAAGCCAAAGCAATTTAGTTTCACCTTACCCCCTATGGTGTGGGGTCCCAGTCAGTTGCCCTCCTTGCTACCCCCTAACTCTGGCCCTGGCTTTTATATACAGAAAAACAGTTGTGGCACAGGTGTGCAGTGGAGTTTTTAATAGTTTGTTGTGGGGGCTTCAGAAAGGAAAAGGTTGAGAACCCCTGCCTTACACTATGCTGCCTCTTTTTAGGTGCCCCTCTCATATCCACTGCTGGTAAAGTGCTTTGAAGAACTCTGTGTGTTGTTTTGATTCACCTTATTAATAATTTGAAACCAATATCCTAAATGGGATTTTCCTTTCAAACTTAGGTTGGTGGTTTATTTTTAGGCTGATTGCTATTGTTACACCAGACCTTTTAGCATTTACACTTCCAATATATTTTTGTGCAGACAAAGTTGTAGCAAAGAATGGCATCATTTTATTAAAATTGTTGGCTAATACATATAAACCTTAGAAACAATCTTCTGACATTACATGCAAAGTAATCTTACTGAAAAAATATACTTGAAAATCTTCCACTTAATTTGATCAAGAGCTCAAGAATCTAGTCATTTATATTAAAAACACTACAATCTTAGTGTCATTCAAGCATTGGCTATAGAACATTACAATTTAACGAAGGCAAGTCAAATGGAGAACTTGTTGGGAATTTTTCAACAACATGTTTTTTCATCAGAAAATGCTGATCATTTGAAACAAACATTTTGCAGGAAAGGGCTGGTTTAAACAAATTCAAAAAAATTTCAAAATGGTAAAATTAGTTTTGAAATTGTCAAAATGTCCCTGACACAAAAAATTCAATTTTCCAATTTAAAAAACATTTTTGACCTGATCTTAATGTTTTGATTCATGGGAATTTGAGATGTTGACATTTCATCCCAATTACAGACAGTAAAAGTTTTCAAAATTTCAAAAATTCTCGTAGAATTTTCCTGCTCACTTCAAGTCAAAAGTCAGTATGAGCTAGAAAACCCAGAATAGGAATAGCCATATAAGACCCATCTTAATAAAATACTAAACAATTAAAAGTTGTGATATTCAGATTGTTTAGGACATAAGTACTGTTACGTGATATATCCACATATGGACCCCAATCTTGAAAACCCATGCATATGCTTAAATTTTAAGCATGTGAGTAGTCACTTTAGGTAAAATTTTCAAAATATCTATAGTTACTTAGAAGCCTCAGTCTCATTGACTTTCAATAAGTTGTAGGAGCCTAAGTTACTGATGAGTAGAGCTAGTCAGAAATTTTCAGTAAAGGCTGAGTCACTGGACCAAAACGTTTTGTTAAATCTATTGCAAATTTGGCAAAACGTCTATAAAACCCAACTGGAGCTGGATCTCCGGGGACTGTTAGGCGCCCTTCTCCTTAGTGGGGACCAAACTTTCTGGGGCACCCGGGCTGACTCAGATTAGGTGCTTTTGATAACTTTACCTTTGACTTGAGCAAGTTAAGCATGTAAGTATATGTTTTAAGGATGAAGATCCTGTATAAAAGTATCTACCATTTATTTCAATCAAATTGACAGGAATAGACATGTTAGAGAAAGTAAAAATATTTTATATTAGAACTTGGAATTAATACTCTGATCTCATTGTGCTAGAAGCATTAGTTTTGAAGCTGAGAACTGAACGGTCACCAGATAAACAAGTAGGCTATTCAGATTCATTTTCAAATGTTCACCTTGTTCATCTTACTTTATCATAATAAAATATTAATACTTCTATATACAATCTCAAATTGTTCTTAGTGGTTAAAGTGCTCTATTTTTAAATATATTTCTTCTTTTAAATTACGTCTTGCATTTAACATTTACAGACGCTACTAATTTCCAGTTAGTTGGGGAAGTGAAAAGTGAACATAAATAAAAACAAATAACTGTGAATAAAGTACTTTTAAAGTTATGCATGTTTCAATATGAGCTAGCTACAAAGAATTGATTGCATTTCCTGAGTTAATTTACCTGACACAGAAATCCATTTCAAAAGGGATTTTTTTTTTCTCCTACTGATAATGGCCCATCTACATTTAACAGCACTCTTAGAATTGGTATGCTAATGTACAAATTTTCTTTTTCTTTCTTTCTGTGTGTATAAATGCATCTTACTTCTGTTCCATTCTATGCATCCGATGAAGTGAGCTATAACCCACAAAAGCTTATGCTGAAATAAACTAGTTAGTCTCTAAGGTGCTACAAGTATTCCTCGCTTTCTTTAAAGAATTTATAGTATTCAAACCTTGGAATCAGAGCCGTCCCTAGCTATTCTGGGACCCTATGCAGCCCCCTCCCCTCCATGGGGGGAGAGGGTAGGGCTCTGCGGGGCGGGAGCAGGGGGGCTGGCCCCAGGCCTCCACATTGGGGGGAGGCTGGCCCCAAGCCTCTGCGCAGGTGGTGGGGTGTTGGTCGTGGCACTTCCCATCGCAGGTGAGTGCAGGCCTGGCCCCAAATTTCCAGCTGTGTACTTTGCGTATGGATAAGGATGGTCCTGCTTGGAATTCATGCAGAAAGTTGCTGGGTATAGAAAGAGAATTCATATGGTAAATGACATCCAGAACATGCATTTAAAAGCAAAAGCAAAAACAAATCTGGGACTAATTCCCTACCAAGGCTGATCAAGAAGCCCTACTGTTTTAGTGGATTGTTCCCCGCTATGTAGGTGTTTGCCCATTAGCATTCCATTGAAAACAGTCCAATGCAAGGTTGGCAGCTACATTTAACAACACAGCCGGTATATTCTGCCAAAACATTCCTGGATTGTTTAGCAACAACAAAGCTATTAATCCCAGTGCCCAAGGCCTTCATTAGAAATAAGATGTAAATTGTTAATAGTGAGTATAATTAATAACTGGAACAATTTATCAAAAGTTGTAGTGGATTCTCCATCATTGGAAATCATAAAAGCAAGATTGGATGTTTTTCTGAAAGTTATGCTTTAGTTCAGATAAGGATTATTTTGTGGACATTCCATGGCCATATGTGTACGTGTCGGGGTGTGTGTGTAAAATCTCAGTGGTCCCTTCTCCCTTTAGAATCTATAAATAAATGTTAGTTACATTAGGGAGGGCATATTTCTCTAGCACTGCAACACTTCCTACCTTGGTTGTATATATATTTTTAACTTGGGTGTATGGGGAACTTTCTGCTCATGAAAATGGCTGGCCTGAAAAGTCCGCTGACCACGTACAATGCTTGCAGAGCAGTGCTTCAAACCTGACCTGGACAGGACTGCTTCTAAGGCTACGTCTACATTGATATTCAGGGTGTAATTTGCAGCTCATGTAGATATACTGGCATTAATATAGCTAAAACAACAGTGAGGACATGGTGGCATGCTGTACAAGCCCACTTGTCCCCACTGGGTAATGTACTCGCATTGGTAGCTCACCTGAAACTTGCACTGGCATGTCCTCACTGCTCACTTTAGTAAGCTAGCTAGATTACACCTAGCATAGGTGTGTCTGCACGAACTGCAGAGTGGGTTCAGTCCAGTCTCTATGCCGAGTCAATCCGTGCTGAGCCTTAACAGCACCAACAGATTAGCTTTAAAACATTTTTGTAATGTTGGGGAAAATGTGTCGTACATCTGGGTATAGCACTTAGATTATCCACAAATACAAAAAGTTTTTTTAAAGTCATATGATACAGAGTACATGATCAGCAATAACCCAGATTTAGGTGAGTAGATTTTAACAATACAGCTGAATCCGAATACTCAGGTACATCACTCATGGAAAGTTGTAGAGATTTGGTTGTGGAAAGCAAATGAGTGGAGATTGTCCCGCAGTAATTGAGAATCAGGTTACTTGTCTATTTAAAAAATACAATCCACGAGGAAAGTATTTGTTGCTTTCCTGACTGCACTTCTCACTGGCACTCCAGGTCATCTCTCCTACTATAGAAATGTCATACAAATTGAAGTACATCAACAAGTCAAAAAACTCTTCTCAGCTCACCTAGCTAACACCTATGTAAATATCCCAAAAGAAACAAAACAGATCTTACTTCAATGTTAGCTATTCAGTGTTAGCTATCCATTTAATAATACTTCTTAGTGCTTATATTGTGCTTTTCAGTTATGAAGCACTTCATAAAAGTGAACTATTTAATCCTGGGAGGGGAGTACTATTACATTTTACATCTGGAGAAACTGAGTTGAAGACTGGCCAGAGGACTATCAAAAGTCACAGAAGAAGCCTCTAACAAAGGGAAGATAAGGCAAGGAGCCAGAAACTCCTGAGTTAATAAATTGAATAAAGTAATATAAAGATTAAAAGAATGCTGTATATGCCAGGATATTAAACATTAACACCAGCTGCATATTTTCAAAATATAATATACCCCTAAGTGTTTTTCTTTTAAAATTATTTCCTGGAAATAGGTAGGCAAAAAAATGTTAAGAAACAAGAGAAACTGTGGCTATGTTTGTGTGGAGGGAGTCATGGGGAATGGTAACTACTAACATATGGTCAGGTTCCGATAACCTTCCTCCATGAGTAGTCCTATTGGCCTAAGTGAAATTATTTTGCAGTTCAACCTGGGTACCAGCATCTGGTCCATGGAAAGTAAGATGGACGCTAGCAATAGGAGATTAGTGGATGATAAAAGGAGGCTGGAAGACTGTCAATTAAAAGTTTAATTCAGAATTAAATAGGTCTGATGCATGCTGCTGGAAAGCAGTGCAGTGTATTTGTTCATACTTTGGAGTAATTCTGAAAACTCCTCAATTACTGTATTAAGACCACTCATTTTCTCCCTGCTCTCTACTTGGGCACAAGTTTCCAATCAGCTTCACAACATTCATGTACACTCAGCTTACTGCATGTGCAAAACCCATCTTTGGACTCATAAATCACATAGGCCCAATCCTGCAAACACTTATACACATGAGCAGTCTCATTGAGTTAAATAGGACCATTCATGTGGAATCTGTCTCATTGGAGGTTTTTAAGAGCAGGTTAGACAAACACCTGTCAGGATGGTCTAGATCGGGGTAGTCTATTTTTTGTCAAGGTCCAAATTGCTTGGTCAAGGTCTAGACTCCAGAGAAAATAATGATAATAAATAATAAGTACATAAAAAAAGATTTCGGGGTATGCTCAAAAGCATCTGGCATTCCGGATTTGGCCCGCAATCCACCTATTGACTACCCCTTGTCTAGATAATACTTAGTCCTGCCTTGAGTGCAGGGGACTGGACTAGATGACTTCTCAACTTCTCTTCCAGTTCTACGCATCTATGATTCTATGAATGAAAAGATACACCTATACATGTTTGCAGGACAGGATCCATAATTTGGCAGGCAGTTACAAGCAAATGCAGGTTTTGCATGCACAACTTGGTACACAAACACTTTTGCAGACACACAGCAAGAGTTCTCAGCTGAAAACGTGGCTCTTTTGAACAAAAATATTTAATAAAAAAGTCATAAAACAATTGTGAATGGCTCTTGCTGTGGCCATATCGTGATAATCTTTGTTCATTGATTTAAAAGAAAACAAACAAAAGTGACAACGCCCTTTTTCCTTCTGTCATGATGAAATGTGTTAAATGATGGATCCCAAAGATAGTCAAGTGACCTCAACTTCCAGAAATCCAGTCCCTTACTACAAAGAGAAAAAACAAAAGTCAAGCTACACAGCAGAACCCCAAAAATCCAGATTACATTTTAACCGTTGATAGGAGCTGGTCAGATTATCTTAATCACTTCCACAAACAGCTGCAGGGTTTTTTTTATGTGTGTGTGTGTGTGTTTGCATCCCCATTTTTAATGTTGTTTGTCTAAACTTGTTCCTTTTCCCATCCGTTCTAAAACAAAAACTTGTATAGTAGAGAGTGTTTAAAGTATTTAGTCAATTGATTGACCACATTTGGGTTCCATATTAAAAATATCAGTGGCGGACCGTGCATTTCACACCTAGGCCTTCAGTAGTGCTCCGTCTGAATCAATTCACCCCTCAATAACTATTTTATGGTTATAAAAATCATCTTATTATGTAGAAATACAGTATAAATATTAGGGGTGCACAAGTCTTCTACTACTGCAGCTACAGCTGCGACACCCCCCCCCCCAAAAAAAAACCATCAATAATATCCTCATAAACTCGCAATATTATTTAGGAAAAAAGCAACATTTTACTCACCAAAAATTCGGATTATTGGTAGACAAAATCCATCCTCCTCTCTTTCCTCAAAAAGACTTCAATTACTCTGTCATACAGATTATCCGTGCGCTTCAGTTCCATCAAGAAGTCCATTTCTATCGCCATTGAAGCTAACGCTGAAAGTCGAGCCTGCCCTGTCGTATTTCTGGCATAAGTTTTAATTCGCTTTAGGGCTGAAAATGTCCGCTCGACAGAAGCAGTGGACACGGGAATGGTCACCGCCAAACATACAAATGTGTACAGCTGCCCCATGCTTTCACTCAGATTTTTCTGACGAAGGAAGTCAAGGAGATCAGTGGGAGATTTTCCTGCAAAATCATCCATGGCATACATTACAGTCAGTTCTGTTTTTAGCCGAGACAGATCAAAAAGTGTTCCGTGGCTCTGTGTTAAACTGGAGAAGGCTGCATGCGGGAAATTTTTCTTGTATTCCGGAAACTTCTGGGGGTCGAGGAGGGTGACAAACATCAGTTTTTCGTGGTCTTGAAATCTGGTCTGTGTCTGGCAAATAATATTGTCCAGAATCCTGCCGTGGAGTTGGCGGTAGTGCGCGCGAGGATCTTGCGCTTGACCTCTTCGTGCGCTCGGAGCGCCGGTGGTGCGTTCAGTGGCCTCGTAGAGTTCCTCATATCGGCTTCTCTCTCGCTCAACGGTGTCACAAAACTCCTTTACCCTAGCCAGACAAAACTGCACATCCAGTTTTTTGTCCTGTAGTATTGAAAAGAGCACGTCTGAATACTCAAAAATGCCGTTAAATATGTGAAGCAAAAAACAAAACTCAAAATCATCCAGACGTGCTTTAAATCCATCAGCACAGCACGCTGAGTCCTCATCATACTCGTCATGATGCTCCAGAATGTGATCAAACAGTTCCTTTAGAGCATCTCTCTTATTAAAGACTGTATTGACCACTCTGGATGTGTACTGCCACCGTGTTGGTGCCACACGAGGGAGACGCCGCTGGCAGATTTCGTCCAGTAGTTGCGTGCGCCGAGGCGATCTAGAAAAAAATGCAGCAAGGCCATTGAGGTGGCCGAAAAAGATCTTGCATTCTTTGAGCTTTGAGGCCCCTTGAGTCAGTACTAAATTGAGCCGATGTGCATAGCAGTGTATGAATAAAGCCAAAGGTTCCCTCTCTTTAACTTTAGCCTGCACTCCATTTAATCCAGAAGACATGACCGCTGCGCCGTCAAAACACTGTGCCACAACTTTACCCAGACATTCATTTTCCACCAAAAATTGGATGATAAGAGCTGCAATGTCATCGGCTCGCTTCCCACTGGTAACATCTTCAAATCTGACAAATCGCTCCTTGACACCTGTGCCCGTTACGTAACGCAGGACCAGTGCGAGCTGCGCTGCGTTACTCGCGTCTGTCATCTCATCCACCATAACAGACACAAACGGTGCTTTTTTAACTTCACTTCTTATCTCTTCTCCCATCACTTCAGCAATAGCAGTGATCAGGTCGTTTTGTATTTTACCCGACGTCCCAGTAAACACTTTATTAGTGGACAGGTGGTAATGTAAATCCGTGTTGCTCTCAGCAATGAGAGAAAGAAGCTCTACATAGTTTCCTCTGTTTTTGGATCCAGTGCTTTCATCGTGTCCCCGAAATGAAAGTTCCTGCTTGCCCAAAAAAATGACACAGTCTATCAGTCTTTTTAAGATTTCCCTGTTTTTCTTCACCTTTTCGTTGTGGAGCTCGGTTTCCCTGCGCACTTGCTCGTTCAGCTGTAGATCCACTCTGGTTTCACCAAAAGTTTTGGAAAGCACCATTGCTTGTAAGTGTCCGGCAGTGCTTTGGTGTCTCGTTGCTGCCTTGGTTAGGCAAGTCAAATTTACAAACCCAGTGTGGCTCCAAACACCATGTCGATCAGTGGCAAATAACAAGCACTCCCAGCAATACAATTTGCAGTGTTCCTCGGACCCTGTGAGCCAGGGGTACCGCTCGTAGTTCGTAAACTGAAAGTGGCGGACAAATCCTCTTCCAGGTTGTGACAGGCTTGCTAGCTTCGGAGTTGTCCGACCTTTCTTAACAATGTCCAGCTTTTCTTGAAAAGTCCGTCTTGAAAATGGCCTTGACAGTAAATCTGCCACCAAATCAATTTCTTCTCCTCCTTCAGCCATTGTGGGGTGATAAAATAGCTATTACACCAACACAACTATATTTCGGTTCGTTTGCTAGCTTTGGCTGGTACGCTATCTGACTATCCAATCAACGGGTGTGAATACGGTGACGTTGCCTTACGCCTGCTAGAGGGCCCTGGTGTCATCAACTTAAAATCTGATTGGTTAAAGCAACAGTTTAATCGACATTTTTTTCTGTTAGAGGGCCCGCAGAACGGATTGTGAAGGCCTCCAGGCAGACATCTTTGACTTTGACCCTGCCTAGCAACAAATGATGGCTGAAATGTGATTGGTTAAATGCTTTAATATGAAAATACATGTCTGGAAGCAGCACAACCAAGGGAAAAGCTATGAAAGGAAGCGGACAGACCATTTGGAAATATTTAATAAGTATTCATGGACAAAATATAATTAACATCAGTCTGTGATTCAGATATTTTCTTAGGCCAGTAGAGAAGGCCTTGCAGGCCCTGACGGCCCACCACTGAAAAATATTCAGGAGACCAAATAATCAAGATCAGCCAGTTTACCACCTAAAGGAAGATTGTATAATACACAAAAGACATTTCAGGAAGCCATTTTTATCTTGTAGCATATTCACCTTACCCAGTAAGTGCACTTCAAAAGATATTTTCCCCAAACTACCTTTATTTCATGGCTTTTTACACGTTAAAGCATTTTATATGTTACCTAAGATCCAACCCACCAGTTCATACCAGTTTCTTAACTTGTTATTCTGTACCTTTCCGTATCTATGGTTTACTGCATTCCAGGTACCAATAGGTGGGAAGGCACTTCTCTACTGGCCTAAGAAAATATCTGAATCACAGACTGATGTTAATTATATTTTGTCCATGAATACTTATTAAATATTTCCAAATGGTCTGTCCGCTTCCTACAAGCTTAGGCTTGTACTAACACAAATATTCACGTATCTTGCTTTTTGCAGGTTTTATATTCACTACTGCCAAAAGCTATATTTTGCTTTGCAGACAATTGTGGGATCTCTGTCTTGACATAAATAAGCAAAAGTGTTAACATAACCACCCACTTGCTGGATATAACACAAAGTTATTATGGTGTGCTCTATCCATAACATACATGTATTGGCTAAGGGGAAGCTTTCTGGATCCAGAAGTTTGAAAGCCTATTTCCCTGCTAAAGTCAGGGTCCTGTATCAACCCAGACCCTGATTCTGCAAATACTTATATATGTGCTTAACTTCATGAGTAGACCCTATGAAGTTCAATGGGACATCTCATGTGAGAATAGGTAAGCAGGTGAATAAATGATAGAAGACTCTGAGCCACATTCTGAAAAGATTAACAGATTTAGAGCCTGTGTGTCTCTTAACTGTTTATTGAATATACAATATTTTGATAAGAAAACTACTTTTCAGTGTGAGTGCTTAACGTAAGTACTTGAAGTGGCTGCATTGCATGTTCTATGCAGCCACAGTGGTACTGAATTCAGCACTTTCTTACTTCAGTGATGGGAACACCAGGAAGACAGATCTCATCAGGCATTTAAGGGCTTGATCCTTCTCCTGTTCAAGTCAATGGAAAAACTCCCATTTACTTTAATGGTACACAACTGAACCCTTAGTAAGTTGATAGCCTTTTCAGAAACATGCTAACTGTACCAAGCAGTGGAACTACAAACAGCTTACTTACCTGAACATCGAAGCATTTTCCATTCCTGTTGAAGTTGGTCTCTTAATCGTTTTATTTCAAGTACATTTTCTTGGGAAGCAGGTGCGTAGGCTCCAAAGTCAGGTGTAGAAACATCTGATAAGGCTTTGGCCACACTTTGCACTAGTTTTATTTCTGTGTCCTATTTTAAAAAAAAAATAAATGTGGTGAAGCAAACTTTTATTTGTTTAAATAACAGAATGCTATGAATTGCTATGTTTTGTTTTTGTTATTTTAAAGTGAATTAGACAAATAAAATTTAATCTTTCCCAGCACAGTGTATTCTAGTGAGGCTCTGATAAATGAGGATGCTGACAGCCTACTGCTACTTCTACTCAAGACAATGGTGCTTAAATAGAATATAGTTTCTCTTGATCAGCTAAAAGGATTTTAGGGTCATCAAGATTAGTACCACTTCTTACCTGAATTACCAGAAGAATTCGAGAGTTGGCTAATCCTTGCAGTAAACAAGTAAGCAGAGAAATCCCATTTACACCAAGGCTCCTGTTTGGTCCAATGACTATCATCATTAAGTCAGGTTGATAGCTATATGCTACAGGAAGAATGAATCCAAGTACAGCACAAAAGAAATTGTTTCTTTCGGCATCCTTTAACAAGAAACAGAAAACAGTTTAACATTATGTAAAATTCCAAAATCCCTGTATGTACCAAAAAGCAGAGATTTTTATTAGAAAATAAAACAAAACACAGAAATAAAGGAGAACAAATACAAAAAACTCCTAGAATAGATTACGGTTGTAAACAGGATACTTGTCTGATCCCATGTAGTGTTCCTATTTTCATCTGAATCATTACTTATGATTAAATTACTTAATGGTATATAATTAATTATGCAACACGCATTGTTCATCTACCCTTTCATTACAACTCCAACTCTCCAAAACTAGTGTCAGAGCCATTTTAACCTTCTTCATATTGTTACAACTTTCATGCCTAAGATACACTGTACACAAATGGAGGGAAAAAAATAAAAAGGAAGATTTTTGAAGGCCCTATGGCAGTTAAATGTCTGTCTCCAATTTGTATCTATGAAATCCATGCTCCCCCTTAATTTCATTAGTAAAAACTTGAATCAAACTGATAATCTTAGACACTAGTGTTAGTTTTATGAACTGGTAAATATACATGATTCTATCCTAACTTAGTTTAAAAAGAAAAAAAAAAGGTACAAATTTGGTTTCCAGAATTTTTAATTTACCTCTTTCCAGTTCAGAGAAATATGATATTTGGAGTTGGTTTTTTCAGTTTGTTGTTTCTGACAAATGTTCATCAAAAGTATTTTTCTGTAGATAAAAAATACATTTCACTATTTCATCAACAACTTCTAATGAGATAATAAATAATAATACTAAAATTAGCGAAAGTGGATATTAATAATTATTCTTTGGATGATATTCCTGGACCCTTATATAAATTTGATCTCAAATTTATCTCAGCAACAAACACTTCTGAATCATTGTAGTCCCTTGTTTAAATTATGAAAAGTAAGATTAAAAAAGGTCCATACCAGTTAAAACTGAAATCTCAAAGTACATTTTTATATTCAAGTTTTTAAGAAAATAATGGTCTTTTAGTGGAAAGAGGAGCTGGAGAAATAGGATATTTATATGTAAAGTTGGCCTTCTTCAATAAAGAATTGTCCATTTGACTCTTCTTCCCCCCAGCCCCACATATGCAATAAAGAAATAACTACTTTAACAGTAGCAAAACTGGGAGACTATTCCAGGCTGGGGAAGACGCTTAAGGAAATGGAGGCTCAAGTGATCTTCAATGGGATTCTGCCTATTATTAGAGGAGGAGAACGAAGGGGAGACAAGATTCTGATGATCAACAGATGGCTCAGGCAGTGGTGCTATAAGGAGAGCGTTGGAAGTTTGAGCACTGGGAGGCATTCATGGATAGAGGACAGTTCTCATGGGATGGACTCCACCTGAGTAGAGAGGAAAATAGACTTCCAAGATGGAGATCAGCACAATTGATTAAAAGAGCTTTAAACTAGGAACTTAGGGGAGATGCTCATGTAATTTCCACACTTGATTTTGACATTGAGAGGGAGGAAAATCAAGTAAAAAAGGATACAGGAATGGAAAAAGGAACAGCAGAGGGTAGGAGAATGGACATTAAGAGGAAGGATAGTGCTGATACCAGTCAGATAGGTGATACTGGCAGTAGAATGACTGTACCAAATTGGGCAAGGAATATCAAAAAGGATTATACTTTAAACCTACAGCAAAACCTATGTGAGACAACCCTTATAAGACAACCTTCTGTCTTCTGAGACCATCCCAATATATCCCTAAACATACTTAGTACAATTCTGCCCCAACTTTATTAGGTGATCAACTCCATTAAACAATTAATGTTTGTTGGGGGTTTGGGTTGTCATTTAATGAAAGTTTCCTCAGATATATGTACACCAAGAATCATTTATAAATGATTCTCTGGGATTTAATCACCTGAAATGAATGGAAAACCTTACCCATCATCTAAGTCAAGTTCAAGATCCATGTCTCCAACAACTATGCAGAGCACTCTACAGAACACAAAGAATAATCATGCACATGTGTGCGCGCACACACACACATTTATACATAAAACTTACATTTGTAAGTTTCTAACTTTTAAAAACATGCAGTGCAATTAAGTAATCAGTACAAGTGAAAATCTGACACCTCCCACCCATTTGGCTAAGGTGATTACATGTGTGGAAGAGAATTCAATTAAAAAATAGTAATAATAAATGACTGTGGGTCTGCTCTGAATTTGCCCTATTAGTAATATAAAAACAGTGGGATAGCTTATGGGTTTATGGCAGTTTAGGACAAAAAACAAGAAAACAACAGGCTGATAAAAATAACGGGGACTTAAGCAATCAAAAAACCAAGTTAGAAAAAACTGTTATTTAACAATCACTCTTAACATTTTGAGTTTTGCCTTTGATACCTAGGGTATGTCTTCACTACAGGACTAGGTCGATTTCCCTTAATTCGATTTTCTAAACTCGATTTTAGAAAATCGAATTAGTGTGTCCCCACCAGGACAGCAGGTCGACAGTGGTCGACACTGTCTGTCCTAGAACTTTTGCAGGGGTCGACATAGCCTGCATTGCACTGTGGGTAGGTAGCCCACAGTGCAATGCGTGCTGGACCCCCCCCGCCCAAGCAGCCCCGCGGACCCCCCCCCGCCCGCCTGAACAGCCCCCCCCCCGCCGTACCCTCCCCCGCCCGCCCGAGGGGGGGGGGGGGGAGCCGGCGCGGGGCTGCTTGGGCGATCAGGTCAGCTGCCTGGTCAATTTCAGGTGAAATTGACCAGGCAGCTGACCCCATCGCCCAAGCAGCCCCGCGCCGGCTCCCCCCCCCCAGCAGCACCGCGGACCCCCCCCCCCCGCCTGAACAGCCCCCCACCCCGCCGTACCCCACCCGCCCGCCCGAGGGGGGGGGGAGCCGGCGCGGGGCTGCTTGGGCGATCGGGTCAGCTGCCTGGTCAATTTCAGGTGACCCGATCGCCCAAGCAGCCCCGTGCCGGCTCCCCCCCTCCCCCCCCCCAGCAGCCCCGCGGACCCCCGGGGCTGCTCGGAGGTCGGAGGCTTAACTTCAGATGCCTCTTCACTACCTCACAGTAGACACAGAGAAGTCGATTTTAGCCTTACTTCTCTCGTCAGGCAGGAGTTACAAATTCGATTTTGAGGGCCCTTTAAATCGACTTTAAGGGCATGTATGTGAAGACAGGTACACGTTTAATTCGACCTAACGTCGTTAAGGTCGAATTAAAGTGGTAGTGAAGACATGCCCCTAGATAGCTTTATGGTCACATTTACAGGGTTGTTATATTTACTATAGGCAATGCTACACATTTTGAGGTGATGTTGTATTATTACAGAGGCAAATGAAACATTTTTAAGGAAGCCCATTCTAGTTTATGAACTTGTATCACTGTGTCAAATTTTATAAGAGAGCACCATATACATAGCTCACCTTTGTAATCCAAAATCAAAGCAATGCTTCAGTGCAAAGGCAGTAGAAACAGAAGCCACAGATGATTCTGCAATTCCACTGCACACCTAAAGATAAAAAAATTGTATTAATAAATAATAATAAATCCTATATCATACCATTTTTATACATATTATATATAAATGCAAACAAAGCTAGAGCTGTGTGAAAGGAAGATTAATGCTGTAGCCTAACAAGATTTGGTCAAAGTCCTCATGGCCCACTATCTGCAAAAAGGATGTGTTTGGTTGTTATGTTACATAGTTGCTCTGTTTGGCAACTTATTTAAAAGTGTTGTTCTATGCTGAAAAGTGACTCTGTAAAAACGCACCACGGAGTTCCATGTTTATTGTCTCTCAAATCTGCTCAGTTTACAAGTAGGTACTGCTCAGGAGGAACAAACACTGCTCTGGGAATCAGGCTGTCCTAAGTTCGGACTGTCATGGTGATCTTCGCCAAGTCATTTCACCATCCTGTCTCCCTGTTTATATTGTACAATATGTACAATACCTACCCCACTGCAAGTAAGGATTAATTAGCTAGTGTCTGTGTCATGTCTTCAGCTGCTACAGAAATATGAAGTAAAACAAGGTTTTCCCAATTCTCAGCATGGCAAGCTCAGCCTAGAATCTGAAAGTCAAAATGGGACCGCTTTGGATTTTGAACAATAAAGGTTCTACAACTGCAATTCAGTTATTAGTTCTCTTGACTGTTATAGAATCCAGCTCCTTCTCCCAGAGCTGTGTGGGGTCTGTAATGCAAGTTTTTTTGATGTCTACTAACTTTTGCCACCAGTGTCTGCAAATATGACTCTAAATATCAACAGCAGGAAGCAGGCCAGTTGAGTACGGAGAGGTCATTTTGACATAGTTACTCGTCTGACAATTACTGCACTTTAGAAGGAGACATTCATCCAGAGAGAAAGTTTGCAACTGTACAATGACAAAATACAAACTCATTTATGTTTCGTTTGTTACTTGTAATTCTTCTGGTCACACCTGCTAATTGTTGATGATATTTATGTTTAAATATAGTCTTGATACTTGGAAGCCCATCTTTCCTTAGTTCCTGATCCAGTGAAGTCACCACACTGAATTTGGGCTATCACATTAATTTTTGTGATTTTTAAACAAAACAAAGAATTATTGCTTAGCTGGAGAGTTAAACACAGAGAAAAGCTCAGTTCTGAGTAAGTGGTTATTCAGACAGCAACAGAAATAATAAACAGGCTAAACTGTGCATTTAACATGCAACCCATAATAAGGGATAATGTGTAACTGCTACTGCCCTAATGGTAGGACCAAAAGGCAAAGTCATTCTCAATGTGCACTGGGGAAGGAATAATTTGTGATGGTCCTTTATGGGTTTCAACATACTCCATTTGCATAGCCATGGCTCTATCTTCTCCCCTCCCAGTTTTTCATGAAGCATCTAGTGCACAGACCTCTGCACTCCCTTAAGAGTCAGAGCAATGATTTGGGTAGGCCTAATGCACAAGGGGGATTCTTGCTCCCTCATATGCCCCTGCTCACATAAAGGCAGGGCACAATCTTGATCAAACACAATAAAAAAAATTACTGAAGTAAGCTGCTGTTCATATACATTTTCTCATCTTTCACATTTACTCTAGTAAGCAGACACAATTTTAATATAGATGCAATCTGACAGAGACTAGTAGGATAGGAAAAGACATAACTAATACTGAACTAACACTAAAGAATAATCGAAGAGCAGAAGAAACAGAAAACAAACAATCAAAGCCATTTATATTACCTTCTTCTTTAATATTTTATCTAGGACAGACACCACATTCTGAAGAGAGAGTAAAACCTTCTCTTCCTTCACAAGATCTGCATCAAATCCACTGTAAAATAAGTTTTTTAAAACTAATTAAAATTGGGTTATGAATAATCTGTTATATTCTGAATAGTATAGTTATAGGTTGCTTTTCAGTAATAATGTTAATTAGTAAATGTTTCTAAAGCATTATGTAGGTGCTACACATTCATCCCCAAAGAACTAGAGGTGGTCAGAGGATGACAATTTTATTGCATGACAATTTTTTGGATCTTGAACTTTGTTTTCACTCCACAAAACCCTTTGGGACACTTTCCAAAACAGAATTGTGTCAAAACAATTGTTTATGAATTGAAAAGCTCAGGTTTTCAGTTCAGGTTTCCTTCTCTCTCTCTCTGGTCAGAAGTGAACAGAGAGACCTGGCCCCCTGAAGACTTCCTACCGTAAACTTCATTAAATTCGGTACGTTTCTGCAAAATGTTTCAGTTTTGAAAAAAATAGCATACACCAGACCCTTGCTATAGCCTGCATTGCTATAGCATGGGTTCATGTACAGCGCGACCATTGCTATGGATCCCAAATTTAAATATTTAAATTGGATCCATGGTGACGCGTCCCCCACATCAACGTGGTCCCCGCATTAGCGCGGAACCACGTATGGATCCTGAATCCTGGGCTATAGCGAGGGTCCAGTGTATTTGATTAAATTACTTTTAGTCACAAATGTTCTGACAAGCTCTACTGACATGGTAGGTAAATATCATTCACTCTATTTTGCAGATGGAGAAACTGAGGCAGAGGTTACAGAAGGCCAAGGCCAAAGAGAAAGTTAGTATCAGAGAACTACAATTAGAAGACAAGAGTCACTGGTTTCCAATCCTGTGGTCAAATCACTATACCATGACCTCTCTGCAACATTAAGGTGACAGTAACATAAATAAGGCCAACCTGACAAGAGTTTTCAGTTCTTGTGCATTCATTTCCATCTCCACTTGAACAGATATTGGTAGCAAATGTGCATGAGTTTTAGAGACAATTGCTGCTGTTTTAACAGGAGGCACTGGAAAGAGAATTTTTTTCATGTGTGATTCCAAAAATCTGTCTGTTTTGATAGCTTCATCACTGTTAGTCGTCCCAACCGCTTGCTCTGCTGTGGGATGTGTACTAGTTTGAATTAACTCAGCCTCCATCATCTCTTGTGATTTGGTGCTGAGATCGTGTAAAGGAGTTGCTTCTAGAAAAAAAAATGCACTTTTTGGTTTCACAAGTATCATAAAATACAAGTGTAATTCCTGGGTACTAAAAATGTTACATATTAACATGTACCATACTTGCATTTATGTACCACATAGGGGTGCATTTGCCTGGCTGGTGCAAATATATATTTCCAGGTGCTGATTTCAACATATTTATGCTACAATGAAATATGTAATTTTCAGATATGATATTTGGCATTATGATGTTCATTTTCATAAAAATATGGCTTCAACCTTCCTTTGATTAATATGAAATATTAGCAAATAAAGCTGTTTACAACCATTTTTATTTACAGTATAAAATAAATTGTTCTGTATCCTTTGAGGCCCCAATCCTACAGGTGTTTAACTGAGTTAATTGCACTGGGTTTATCGGAACAACTCATATAGATAAAGTTACGCACACATGTATGTGTTTCCAGGATTGGGGCCTAAAGGTATACTCATGCTTCAGGTACCATCATTTGAACAAAAGCCATAAACAGTACTGGGAATATCTGTGTGACTCTCAAGAGATTAGAATGCTAAATATGATGTTTTTACCCAACGACTTCAATTAAAGAAGCCTACAATGTGTACCATTAGCTGGGATGGACCACAGTAGAAGGAACAAAATAAACAACATGGAAGGAATATTTTTCAGAACATGTACCACTTTTATATTCTCAATTGGTTGAATGATTCAGCAGAAAGAAAACCAGTTGCAGTTAGCAAGGTTTTTGTCTCAAGGAATATCACTAGCAGTTGCAAGAAGAAAGCAAAATAAATTATCATAAACAGAAAAGAACACACAATACTCCTCAGCGGAGATTAACCCTGATTGATGATACTGGTGCCAAATCTTCACAAAAGCATCCTCTGCCCCTGTGTCTCTCAAGCAGCAAATCTGAGCAAGCATACAAAGGGAGGAGGAAGCTGAGCAAAGGTTAACCATTTGCTCACTGGGGACCAGATACTGATTGTGCCTCCCATCATACATATTAGCAATTCCAACCAAGGATGTCACAGCATTTCTAAGGCACTAAGGACCAGATTTTCAGCTGGTGTAAATTAGTCAGTGGAGCTATAAAAATAGAAAACTCAATAATAATTGTGGATTTCAATTATCCCCATATTGACTAGGTACAGCACAGGATGCAGAGATAAAGTTTCTAGACACCTTCTTGGAGCAGCAAGCCCTGGAACCCACAAGGGGAGAGACAATTCTTGATTTAGTCCTAAGTGGAGCACAGAATCTGGTGCAAGAGGAAAATAGAAAGGAACATAAACTCTGGCAAGTCAAGTGTAAAAGAATAATAAGGCAGGCCTAAAAAGAATTAAGAGCAACCAGCAAAAGACTCAAAAACTAACAGCAATTTTTTTTAAGTACTTCAGAAGCAGGAAGCCTGCCAAAGAATCAGTGGGGCCACTGGACAACTGAGGTGCTAAATGTTGATAAATGCAAAGTAATGCACATTGGAAAACATAATCCCAACTATACATACAAAATGATTGGGGTCTAAATAAGCAGTTACCACTCAAGAAAGGAATCTTGGAGTCATTATGGATAGTTCTCTGAAAACATCCACTCAATGTTCAGCGTCAGTCAAAAAGGCTAACAGAACATTAGGAACCATTAGGAAATGGACAGCTAATAAGTAAAACTATGTTTTAGTTATTGGTATTTTTAATAAAAGTCATGGGACAGGTCACAGGCAGTAAAGAAAAATTCATGGCCCATGATTGTCCATGACTTTTACTATATACCCCTAACTAAAACTTGGGCAGGGGGCTGCGGGTGCTCAAGGGCGGAGGGGGAGCAGTCTGGGGGTGCCATGGGTGTTGGGGGAGGTGACCCAGGACCCCACTGGTGCTGGGGGAGACTTGGCAGGGGCTCACTACCCAGCTCCACGTGTCCCTGCAGCTCCTAGGTAGCAGAGGAGCCAGGGGTCTTCACGCACTGCTCCTTCTACAAGCCCGGGCTGCACAGCTTCCAACCTATTGGTGCAGGCAGCACACGGAGCCCCCTGGTCCTTCCGCCACCTAGGAGCTACAGGGCCATACCAGATCTAGAGAGAACCCCACCCTAAGGTAATCCCTTCCCCCCCCCCCCCCACTGCCCAATCCCCTGCCCTCAGTCCCTTCCTACACCCCCAGCTCGGGGGGGCCCTAAGCCAGCACTGGCCCACTGCAGAAGTTACAGAGATCACAGAAAGTCACAGAATCCATGACTTCCGTGACCTCCATGACAAACTCACAGCCTTACTAATAAGACAGTAAATATCATAATGCCACTATATAAATCCAAAGTACACCCCTCACCTTGAATACTGCATACAGTTCTGATCACCCCATCTCCAAAAAGATATATTGGAATTGGAAAAGGTACAGAGAAGGACAACAAAAATTATTAGGGATATGGAACAGCATCCATATGAGGAGAGATTAATAAGACTGGGACTGTTCAGCTTGGAAGAGAGACGACTAAGTGAGGGAATGTGATAGAGATCTATGCAATCATAACTGGTGTGAAGAAAGTGATCAAGGGAGTGTTATTTACATAAAACACAAGAATAAAGGATCACCCAATGAAATTAATAGGCATCAGATTTAAAACAAACAAATGAAGTACCTTTTCACATAACGTACGGTCAACCTGTGAAACAGGATGTTGTGAAGGCTAAAACTATAACAAGGTTCAAAAAAGAATTAGATAAATTCATGGAGGATAGGTCCATCAATGGCTATAAGCCAAGATGGTCAAGGATGCAACTCCATGTCCCTAAGCTTCTGACTACCAGATGCTGGGACTGGACAACATCATTTGATAATTGTGATAAAAGTTCTGTCCATGCCCACCGAAGCATCTGGCACTGACCACTATTGGAAGACGTGATATTGAACTAGACAGAGTCCATTGGTCTGACCTCCAGTGGCCATTCCTATGTTCTTATGAGCTATGCCAAATTATACCAGCAAAGAACTTGATCCCTCACAATGCTCCCGTGAAGTAGGAAGGTTATGTGAACCTATGGGTATTAATTAGAAATCGTTTCTGGAGTTCAATTATGTATCACATTTATCAACCACATTAGCAAAAAGAAACAGTAATTACCTTCATACATCAAACATTTCCAGTATGGTTTGTGTGCAGCTCTCACATTTTGTATAGACTCAACAGCACTACAAAAGACAAGCAATTAGCATAATCAGTTCAGATGAAAATATAGGGAAGGTTACTTGCCTTCCGTTTCTGAAGTCTTGGCTAGATAAAGAAAGAGAAGGGCATGTTACTTGGAAAGATTACTTGCGACTGTCAGTCACAGAAAATGAAAGGGAATGTGTAGTGTTATATTCCTGTACCAGCTAGCAACTGGGTACAGAGCTTGCTCATGAGCAAGACACACATCAGATGTGTTCATTATACCATCCTTTACTGCTCTTCCCACAGGTACGGCTGAGGTTAGCTTTTCTCACACAGTGCCAGCCAGAGGTGGAACAGTATAATACAGTTTAGTGTTCTGCTGTTACATGAACACATTGCTTTCTATCTCTTTCAATACCTTACAAGTGTATGCACCTACAGACTGTTGAGTGAAATCCTGGCCCTCAAGATGTCAGTGGCAAAACTGCCACTGACTTCAACAAGGCCAGGATTTCACCAGCTGTCTTCCATCTTTCCACTGCTTCAGCAGATTAAGATCCCAATCCTGCAACCACATCTATCCAGGCACAGACTTGTGGAGCCCTCTTGAAGTCAGTGGAGGCACAAGGAGCAGACACAACACAGGTTTGGGACTTAAGAAGATGGTGATATATCCTTTTCTATTTCATTGTGCTGGAAGCAATAGGCCTTTTTTCATATTATTTTGCTATGTACGTATATTACAGTAGCATCTACAAGCCTCATCCAGGGATCAGGGCCCTACTGTGCTGATTGAGGGGATGAAGAAGGTCATTAAAAGTGGGAGGGCCACCAGCACCTTCATGCCATCCCTTTCCCCCAAGTCTTCGCCCTTGCGTTGCCCCTTTTCCCAGAGCCCCTGCCCCCACACTGCCTCTTCCCACTCCTCTCTGCCTCCTCCCCCATCACTTGCCCTTACAGCTGGTAAAAAAGTGGTAGGGGACAGCCCACCCATTTTTAAGTGAAGAGGCCATGGGCCCCTGGCCCTCCTGTTCCAGTGCCCTTGGCTGGGTGTCGTACTTACAAACACTAAGTAAAGGGAGAGTCATTGCCCTAAAGATATTACAGTCTAGATTAATGATAGGATGTTGTATGCATTCATAGCTCACCCCCTGTCATAAGTGTAAAGTGCTAGAGAGGGTTACTGTTACCTGAGAACAAGTGACGTAAAGAGCTCCCTGCCATGAGAGAGGGAGGGAGGGGTTTTAGAGTTTCGTTTCGTTTTGCTGGCCATGCAGCAGGGGCCAGGGTCCGAGAGCTCATCTCTAGCTGTTGTGACAGACCGCTCTCTGACCCCTCTCAGGAACAGGCAGGAAAACCCTTCTTTGCTTCAAACAGTGCTCTTTAATCACAGTGCAGGACCCCACCACCAATATATACAGCTTTATACAATCCAGTCTTCAGCTTACAGCTCTTCAGACTCTATATAGTCCAGCTTACAGTTTACAACTCCAACACACAGCTCTGAATAGCTCAAACTACCACCTCACTCTATACCATCCCCACCACACTGGGCTTGCTTCCTGGCAGGCCTTTTATCCCCCTGAGGAGGCTACCAGGTGCCACTCGTCCAGGTTGATTGCCCTGCAGCCCAGGTGGCTAATTAGGCTTCTCTGCAGGGAGGTTTGCAGAGGGCTTTTCTCCCTCTTAAAGGGGCGACAGGCTGGGTCAAGCCCACCCTGCCACACAGTGGAGATGGCTCAACTTTCCTTCTTATATTCCTACTTAGCTAAATGTAAGTAATATTTTGATTTTGCATCAAGTCTGTGCCTATCTGGGGTGTCTCTGTCCATTTCAGATCCGAAGTAGAGAATTCTAAATTGTAAGCTGTACTGTGCCTATGTTCTAATCTTTTTCTTTATTAAATCTTTTTAGTTATAAAACGTTTGGTTTACTTCCCTTAAGGCTTCCTTTGCTTCCAGGTTGGGAAGAGAAGGGGGAGGGAGGAAGTAGGTATAAGAAACAGCTCAGGGTCTGAGCTAAGGAACAAAGTCTGCCTCTCTCTTCAGACAAGAAGGGAGAAGGGGGAGGGGGAACAGACGGAGGTAGGGTGGAGTCTGAGTACCCCCATCCAGGGCCTTGAATATCTACTCAGATGGTGGCAGCCATGGTTCCCCAAGAACCCAACTGGTAAAAGGGGGAGTCTTGGGGTATAGAGAATTAACTTGGCTGGGAAGCAGCTAAAGTTAAGTGGTCTGGCTAAAAAAGAGTCCCAGTCCTTGTACTCAAGAGCACAGAGGCTGGGGTACCGCCACTCTTACATCCCCATTGGCTGTTGTTATTTGCTATTGCCACTCATGGCATTAGGAGTTTAGCTTTGACTGAGGTGGATGTCTCTAGAGAAATGAGACTTAATGATAGAGATAGTAAAAAAAAATTCCCCTCCTGAGTTCATTCACATTTTAATTTGAATTGGAAATAATCCCAGAAAAGGAAAACAAAACCAGAAATAAATTGATCATTTCGAAGTGGGAGTGATCAGTGTGCATTCTAGCAGCCTATTAAAGCTCTGATTCAGCAAGGTATTATAAGCACACACTTAACTGTCCCATTGATGGAACGATTCACGTGTGTAAGGCGAAGCATGTGCTTAAGTACCTTTCTGAACTGGGGCCTAACTTCTTAATTTGCATTTATCAATATCATCATAATATTGTTCAATATTTTTGAGCATCAGGATTAAGAATGTAAGGAATGAACATTTTTATTATTTTCTGGAAATTGTAGAATTTTTAATGAAATGTTCTGTTTCCCACACTCGGGTTTTAAGGTAGGTTTCTTTACACTTTTAAACTTGATGATAAAAGTAGAAAAATATTATGAAATGCCCATATGACTATTTCTAGCTCACACTTAAATAGCTCCAATTCAATGTACAATCAGTGTCTCTCACAAACAGTAAGAACAGACATGTAGCATGAAAAAATATATTTCTTGATCTATACCTTAAGCATGGTGCCATTTCTCCAGAAATCTGGGGCAGAGGGTCTCCGAGCAAAGTTTTTACAGTCATGCAGACGGATTCAGACAATGACTTCAAATGGTATCCACCCTAGGAAAATTAAACTATGTTTTGTTTAATGCAAAGAACAAATACATAATAAATAAACTATCTATCAAACATGCTTGTACAACGTTTATTTTTTCATTTAAAAATATTCTACATCCATCTTTTGGAAGATGCCAGCATGTTAGCTAAATGGAAAGTACTATCTAATGGCTATTGCCATGGGAAGAAATAGTCTGCTACAGTTTCTGTTTCAGTCTCAAAATACTTAGTCAGAAGCAACTTGTTAAAATACATCATTGTGAAATGACATCAATGAGCATAGTATGGTTTGAATGCATTACCGTAAATCAGTTATGATCTTACCCTTCCTCCCAAAAAAATTGTGAAACTTGCGGTGAGATTCTGTACTGAGCCACCAACGGTATGTCCACACTGCAATTAAAAACCCTCAGCTGGCCCCTGCCACAGGTTCACAGGGCTCAGGATAAGGGGCTGTTTAACTGCAGTGTAGATGTTTGGACTCAGGCTATAGCTTGACCCTCCCACCTCACAGGATCCTAGACTGCTTTCACAAGGGGACTCCTCACCCAGCTGGAACAAGGAATTTTAAGGCCCCTTTATACTGCTCTGGCCCTCTTACCCAACACAAAAGGGTCAGAGTGAGGATTTCACCCTGGATGCTTTCTCTCTATTAAACTCATTTTCATCCACAAGTATCTATTCTGATATATACCTTAGTGCTCAAAAGTTGCAACACTGACACCTTTGGAGACTGAAATCCACTGTCCATCCATTGACAGGTAAATAATGATAAAAGACTAATGTACATTCATTTTGATGTACAAGAGCCTTTTTGAGGTATTTTACTTTCCAGGCCCCTTCAGTTCTTGGCCTCTCTACTAAGACTAATGGATTGTAACTAGGGCCAGGCAATATCACAGATAATTTTAACAAATGCAATGAGATGTGGCTGGCCTGGTGGCCCATCAGAGGTGAGGTACTTGGGTTGCAGCTGGTAAAGTGCTTCCTGCAGCCTGCTTATGGAGCAGCCAAGGCAATAGCCTGAGAGGAGAATGCTTGCTTCTGTCTTAGCTAGAAAAAGGGGGCTGTAACTGTAACTCTGGAACAGGCAGAAGAGAGGAGGTTTAAAGGGAATAATTTAATGGAGAATCAGGGTGAGAAATGGGTTCACCTTAGAAAAGAAACCGGACTTGGATGCCTTGAGTGAGTAGTGATATCAACATGCTCACAAGAGCCATCAGTTCTTTAGGAAGCTGTAGTGAGGGTGAGGGTGAAGGATGCACAATGAAATGTTCAGAAAGATAAAATATGTTCTTAGTTAAAAAGAAAGCTCTCAATAGCAGTATGTCGTGTAGAGGTTTTTTAATGAATACAATGAGAAATCAATAAGGACTCCATTACAGGGTAAATATGTACTTAGGCAGAGGTCTTTAAAAGCTCTACTGGGGAAAAGTTTACTTGCAAAAATGTCCATAATGCAGCCTCATTCTTAATGGATCTGATATGGTTCGGAGTAGCACTCCCATTGCTGTGCACAAGCACTATGAACCCACACTGAAAGCTTTATTTTTTAAATCAGAATATGAAATCTTCATATAAATGCTCTCTCCCTCAAAAGTGTAGATTACAAAATGTCAGTTTAAAAGAGAAGCGGTTTTTCTACACACACTCAACCTTTTTTGAGAACCAGGAATGCAAGAATGAGTCTCATAAAGCTTCACATGATTATGGAAAGAATTTATTTTGCTGAGCTTTATTTTTAGATCCAGGCTAGGGATGTGAGGCTCTTATACAGAGACCCTCCCCTCCAAAACCTACAAAAAAAGACACATTTAAAGCTTTACCTCTAGGACTGCACACAGCCTTCCATTAGCTAACTGCATTAGGAAATGTGTAAGGTGGGCAAAACACTCCGGAGTAGCATTCATCTGACCCTAAAAACCAGGAAAATGTTAGAAAGAAATAGAAGCTTTGGTCAACAAAGATGGTAACCTAAGAAATGCTATAGTGGATCACCCATAGTCCATGTAGTCCAATATCCTGGTTCCAGCACCAGGTATTTCAGATAAATGTGGAACATGTGGAAAAATCTGTACCTCCCCCTGACCAACCCATAAATCTCTCAGCCTAATCCCTAAAATTTCAAGATTAGTTTAAGGCCTGAAACATGAGGTTTTATGCTTTGTCAAAGTGAAATCTCCCTATCAATAGCTGGACAATTATGACATTTCAAATATAAATATACTTTAAAATAAAATTATGAATGAGAGAAGATGCAATATCCTGCATAATTGCTTACCTCAGGGTCACCAATTCCTGAATCATATCCAGAAGAGACCAGAATAAGTTCTGGAACAAACTAAGATAAAACAAATATGTTATAAGGGGCTTCTGTAATCCCTGGGCCCAGTGATGTCAACTGGGCTACACACATGAATAAATAATTTTCCTGAGTAAAGATTGCATGACTAAGCCTTTGTATTGTTTTCATTAGAGCCTTTTACATTGAATATGTAAAAATAAAAATCTCTGTCACGTCAATATTTCACTATTCAGGCATCAACCATTCAGACACTCCATTCAGTAGAAACAATGAACCAACAGCATTTCAAATGCACACAGCATTCCTATACCTACAGATATTTATTAAAACACCTCTTTTAAAAGTATTTAGAAAGAGTAACAGGTTTTTTAAATTATTTTTATTCAAAAATCAGAACAAAAACATTACCTCAAAAGCCACTGGAAGCAACACGTGGAAAAATGCAGCTAGATAATCTGAATTTCCCATTCCAACCTGCAAAACCAATGGATAAGATATGAAGTAGCAATTTTTTCTGAGAAAATAACGTGTTTATTTTCTAGGGGCCATATCCACAAAAGGTTTTAGGTGCTGTGATCCTAAGTATGCCTGTATTCGCACCCTGCACACTATTGTAATGATCTTTGTACGAAATATCCCTTATGAGGTATCATTTGAAAATAAATAACTTACTGACCATTTATATTCTTGTGTGATATATGTATGTGGTGTATATTAAGAGTTATGGATATATGGTGGAATTATGACTAAAGTGTGTTAAAATCAGGTATGTCGGTGAAGCTGGTAAACAGGAATGACTTACACAAAGCAATGAGTATTTGATTCTCTGACCAGCCCAGTATTCAGTTAAAGACAATGACGGTCCACTTTTGAACATTAGGTAACAAAGCTATTAAGCTAACAAGTGTGTGGGGAGAGGGGTGTTTTAGAAGGGGTGGTAGTCATTAATATCATTGTGAAAGGTATTTACTAACACTATATGAGAAAATATGATGGTTAAATGATATTATGCTTTAAAGTCTGTGGCCAAACAGGTTCCCTCCCAGATAGATAAATAGTTGCATTCTGTCCTGTCACCTGTAAATTAAGCATGGTGGAATCAAAACAATGGAAGCCCATTTACATACAGAGGGGTGGGAAGCCCACAGGAAGGGAACAACAGCATGAGATCATCCCGCCTCTTGAAAGAAAGCCAATGAACTTTGGAAGATAGAAGCAAAGATAGAAACCATCTTTGACATCCATCACTAGATAGACACAAGGGAACAGAGTTCTTGAAGCTAAGAAAGGTGGGATCTTCAACCAAGGAGATATTGAAGTCTCTGGAAACTGAATGTAGGTGATAAACCATCTTGAAAAAAGCTTGTACAGTAACTCCTCGCTTAATGTTGTAGTTATGTTCCTGAAAAATGCTACTTTAAGTGAAATGATGTCAAGAGAATCATATTTTCCCATAAGAATTAACGTAAATAGGGAGGGTTAGGTTCCACATGTGCACAGCTTAGAGGGAAGAGTGGTCTTAAGTATGTGCTTAAGTGCTTTGCTGAAGAGGGATGGATTTCATCATGATTTTGCTGTACTGGGGCCTAACTAAATAACATATAGGTAAAGGAAGGGGAATGTATGCATTGTTTAAATCAGCACACTGGAAGTCATATTTTCTCAGCAGATATTCCATTCACCGGAATGTGTGACTTCTGCCAAGGAATCAGGTCAATGCATTTCTCATAAAAAGTATTACTTCTAAAATTGCTAAGATGACATTACCCTGAATTCATGACAAAGTTATTGAATTTCCACTCTTATGCTGTCAAGCAACATTTACCTTATTCCAAGGTACATTTAAATTGAATCCTTTTCCTTTTCCCTGACCAACAGCATCATAATCAGATTCTCTGAGCAAGGGCCAGAACTGCTGATGTTCATAGCGATGCCAGGAGTAATAGAGAACACTGAAAGAAAAAAAGAAACAAACCACTGAAACAAAAGTTATGAAGGATCTTTTCACATCTGACCCTCTCTGGCTCACTTCACAGAAAGCATGAAAATAAGCCTTAAGTAGCAAATATTCCCAATCTCTCTCTCCACTAATATCTCTAAACAAACTGGCACTCACTCACTTACTTGAAAAGCTCTGTATTGTAACACAACAATCAAATTCAGCTAGGACACTTTTACTGTTAGTTTCTGACATGGACAGCTCATGGGCCAGAAAAAGGGAATTTCAAAAGAGGGGTCTAGTTGATGGGCTCAGTTTGTAGCTTTCAGAAAACAGGATAGAACACATTTCTTTAGACCAGCTGTTCGCTGAATATTTCGATAGTGGTAAGGGGAGAGCTTTTTATCAGCAAACAAAGGTAGCCACAGGGCTCATTGCATCTGTTTTTCTAGAATAGACTTACAAATTACTTTTAATTGGGTTTAAAGGTTTATTTGACAAATGAGAATAAATAAATACAGTTTCAGAGAGAATGAAGTACCTAGAAGAATGAGAGGCATTTTGTTGGAATTTCTATTTTCAAAATAGAAAAGGTTTTATTCTACAGAGAGATGACCAAAAATAAACCAACTTGACCTGCAAAATAAAAATTACAAACCTGGGATCCTCTTCAAATACATATTGAATTCCTTGTCCATGGTGCACATCCCAGTCAACAATGAGAATTCTGCATGAATCAAAAGGAAATATTCACTAGAAGAACCACAGCAACCCAAGCCAAGAGGATGGCAAGTAACAGACAGAGGAGAAGATTGTTAAAGGCACAAAGGCAATTTGGTGCCAAACGTCTATGGGCTTTCAGTGGAAGTTAGGCACCTAGTTGCCATTTGTGCCTTTGAAAGCCTACCCCAGAGACAAATATACACTAACCTCTGAAGACCATATCTTCTTTTGGCATACTGAGCTGCAATAGCAACATTATTGAACACACAGAATCCATTGGCTGCATTTCGCTGGCTGTGATGACCCGGAGGCCTGAAACAAAGCTTGACATGGTTACTCGCTATGAATGAACTTTGGTTGAAAAGTAATGTAACTCCTGCTTGGTTAGAGTGGCACTCTGTCCCCCTCTAATGGTGGCTAGGCCAGCTACAGATTGATGAGCCTGCTACAGCCATGGCTAAGACATATCTTTTAGCTCAGGCAGGAGAGGCTCATATATTTAGCTCAAGAGGTCACATGTTTGATCCCTGCTGCCAGTACCACTGTGAGTATCAGAAATATTAAGTGCTCCATTACCTTACTAATGCCATTCCATTGCACACTTTTCCTGACATCACAGAGTCCACCAGTTGCAAAGTTGCTCCTACTGCTAGCTTAGCACAGCGGTAAGTATTCTAAGAAAAGAAATCTCATTATCATCATCAGCCACTCACTAGCTTGTTTAAACTAAACATAACTTACATGTTTTGCATCACTAGAACAAATTATTTGAAGTGTTCCCTCCCCAGTGAAGTTGGAGCTGTAGGAATGTAACTGACAGCAGAATTTGACAGTGGAAATTCAAGTATGACTTTTACTCAAAATATTTATATGATGTATATGATGCACTTTTCTGAAGCATGAGAAATATATAGGCAAAAATAGGAAGAATTATGGGAGGAAAGTTTTGGCCTTAAACTAATAAAAATAAGGAGACAGAGTTAAAATAAAATCCAGAATTATATTTTAATCAAGTGGTGTGGTTAGAGAGCAGAAGCTGTGGAGCCTTTATTTGTCAGTTAAAATTTACTACACTGATACTTGTAAGTACCTCATGAAAAAAACCTACAAGTATATTTAAACAAAAAAAAATGTTGGCTATTTTAATTCCAGCTATAAAAAATGGGCTTTTAACACAACAGTACAAACACTTATATAAATCACAACAGGGAAATGGCCATGCCCACATACCGGATGAAAGTAAACAGCATTATAATTTTCTGAGACTCTTCGGAGTTCTTCTTCATTCATTGTCTGGGTGCTCTTTACAACTTCCAAGTATTCCGAACTTAAATAAAAAAAGAGAAAGCAGGTTAACTGAGCTCAGATATGGCCTGAAAAATCTCTACTAATGCAAAAAGAAAACAAGAGTATGTGATAATGTGAGAGGTTGGTGGCAGCATTCAGAGAGTTTATGTGAGATTCAGAATGTTAATCCCACATATCCAGTGATGAAATGTTGGGTCATATGAGAGCATGACTACTATCATTGCTACTGGCAACCTGTCTGAGCACAACCAAGTATGGTTTGCAGTGTTTTCCACTTTGGAGACTGCTATCAGCCTCCAAGGATGCCACTCATTTAGGCTGTGTACACTTACGATGGCATGTACCTGGGTAGCTACATGCTGCAGTAAAACAGAGGCTACATCCACACTTGTCACGTGGTGTGTAATCACACGTCACAGTGAAAGGTTCCGGCAGGGGAAGGCAGTGGTAAAAGGCTCTAGCAGTGAAGAGGCAGTGGAACGCTAGACTGGTAACAATAGCAATGTAGTATGTGGGAAACACGGGGAGACCCTGCTTGGGCGTAGAGAGCACTGGTGTATAGGGCATGGGGTGTAGAAGGTATGCACCCTGGGGGTCAGGTGTTTTGGGCACTCCATTCCACTCTACTCACTGAAGTCGCACCTCACTGTCTCCAGTGCTATTCAGTGTGCTAGCTAGGCATGCAACATCTGTACTCTGCACGCTGTACTTTATGCCCTTACTGTCCAAAGGAGAGTGTCACTTTGTAATCTGCTCTGAGTAAAGAGCAACGCAGGGATGCTCTGCCTCAAGAGAAGATGAGGAAATGATATTATGATTCTGAGAGTCACAGTTCGGTCCCAAATTCTCCCCTTGCTCCATGGAAGAAGTAATTTGAATCAGCCCTTTATCAGGTTTATACTTTTTGTATTTCTATGCTGGCTCAATTGTGCTGGCCAGTGCATTAGAAGGGCAGAATCGATGTTCCACCCATTGTCTGCCCCTGCCCCTGGTTGTCCAACTGCACAGGAGTGGCAACCCAAAGGAACTTGTTCTGCCCTCCACTCTGACTTAGGATATGATGCATCTTACACCCTCCCCAGTTACTCTCATGTGGGGTCATGCAACACAAGCCACTGTCTCACTCCAGCTAGAAGACAGACACAGTAATGGCAGCTGCCTAATAGGGATAAATGTAAAAGAGTGGATCCAAAATGAAGCAGATAATAGCAGATACTAAGGAGTAGGATCCAAATTCACTGTATTGAAAAGAAGGGGGAAAAAGGGTTAGCCTAAACTCATAGGCACCAGGTGTGAACAATATGTACAAAACATTTCAACATAAATAAATGAATATTAACTAGCTCTTACACAGCCCCTTTATAAAGGTCAATATCCTTGTCCCTGTGAGGCACAGGGAAGGGAAGTGACTTGCTCAAGGACACCCAGTAGGCCAATGGCAGAGCTAGGAATAGAACCTGGGTCTCGAGTCCCAATCCACTGCAGTATCCCCGAGGAAGAGGAAGAACTTGACATGTCTTTTGAGGGAGGCAGGTGGCAGAGTGGCTCACCACATTGGCATCTGACCTCTTTTGGGCCTGATTTTCTACATGCCTGGGCACCAATCCAGATTCAGATCACAAGTAAAATTGAGCTTGGTGGTTTCATCCTAATGTACAATCAACATTTGCCCATACTGAAAAACCACTAAGCCTTTCTATTTGATTCAATTTATCTTGGATAATTTCCCCTCCTTTTCCCCTCGATATCTCTTCCCATTTGATTTATACAAATCCCCATTTTTACTGTGTTTATTTTTTTCTGGCAAAGTTGGACGAGTTGTGTTTAAAGGTTACTTTTAAAATTGTACATGTACAGAGCCTCAGTCCTATGCAGTTTGCCAATTGTATACAACGCTATCTCTGCTCAAAAGAAGTTCAAAATAGGAAAAGCAAGAAAATTGTTGGACAGGATTTAGGCGCATTACAGACTTATGCAGGGAAGTTTGTTCAGCACTGGCCCTCACTACACCTAGATCTAGCCAGTCTTTCATTTTGGGCCTGATCCATTGCCCACTGATAGCGGGAATCCTTCAATTGACTTAAATGAGCTTTGGGTCAAGACCTTTCTTAGCAGCAAAATATATGAACACTTTTCATAAAGATCAAATAGGATTCAGGTGATTAAATTAACATTATACTTGACATCAGACCTGTGAACCAACATGATCTCTTCTTCCGTTCCTTCTCTGACAGGTACATGGACACATCTTTCCACAAGATGATAATGTTTAAGCTGCTCATAGGAGGATAACAATCTTTCCGGCACTTCAATAGCACACTCAGGGCTACAAATAAACAATAATTATCTTGTTACAATACAACATCAACAAGGCTTCTTATAAATCCTCTTCAGGGATGCTTACGCTTAAACATTTCATTGTGAGAAGATTCATTTTTTTTGTGGGGGTGAATGAAAGAAAAAAAGATCTTTGAAAACTTTGCAGTTTGTGGAATTGGGAATGTGGGGGAACAAACATAAAAATGCATGAGTAAAAAGGAATTTTATGTGGCTCTTTAAAATTATCAGGAGTGCAATCAAAAAAGAACAAAGCCAATAAATAAATAAATAAATAAATAAATAAATAAAAATAAAACTAGAGATAGAGTCCCAAAATAAAGAAGGCAGGAGTACTCAAATGAAGAGTTACAGATAAATAATGCTCACGGCCAGCAAAGAAAAGGGAGATTTACAGTAGGGCTCTCCTTTTATCAAAAGCAATAAAATCTAAAAACTCTCTGGGTTCCAAGAAAAGGCAGCTCACAAAATGGAAAATCAGGGCCGCCCATCACCTCTTGTATACAGCATTTCAAAAAACACTCTAATAATGTCAAGAATCAGAGAGGTAGCCGTGTTAGTCTGGAATAGCAGAGGTAACAAAGAGTCCTGTGGCACCTTAAAGACGAACTATAAAGTTTTGAAGCATAAGCTTTCGTGGGCTAATACCCACTTCCTCGGATGCAAGCAGTGGAAGTGTCCAGGGGCAGGTATAGATAAGTAGGCAAGAACCAGGTAGGAGGTAACAAGGTTAGTCACTTACTCTAATAATGGTTTGTTCATAGAAAATGCAGCAAACCTGCAGCTGACTTACTTATCCCAAAGTAGTTTGTAACTTGTCATTTCATCATCGTAAATCAAAGCTGTTCCTGAAGCCATTGCTAAAACAAAACAGACATTCCAAGATACATTTGTGCATATTTAGGCAGAAAACAAAAATTACAAAAAAAGGACTGAACCATTCATATGTCATCTTATCCTGCGTCATTCATATGTCATCTTATCCTTTTGGAGGTGAATGCCCACATTACAGAGGCAACAATACAAAGCAGAGGCAGTGATCCAGCAACTGATCCAGCAACTGGAACACAAAGGGAGCCCTGCAATTGTCTGAATACCCAGCAAGCCAACATTGTTGCCATTAGAGTACTAGACTCTGTTATCCAAATGTGATAGGTATGTATCTGTCAGGGCTGGTCTCAATGCATATTTGTGAAGTATTGGGAAATCCTTAGAATGGTGAAACCAAAGTATTAGTATTTATATACAAAAGGAAATTCAAAAGCAAAACAATAAACTGGTGTCATCAAAGGCAAGGATCAGAGATCAGCCAGTGGGATGTTAATGTGTAACCTGGAACTGCACCTATCAGCTCAGTTCAGTCTCCTATCAGTTTAAATTATAACTTCTAAATCGCATGGGGTTTCCCGATGATTTAAATAGATCGCGTGATTGCAGACGGACCAACTGCAAAATCGAATGATCCAGTCGCCCCACCCTCCGCCAGTACAAATAATCCGGAGAGCCGAGTTGTCTGACCACTTGGGATGCTCCAGCGCTCTCGCACCATACCCCGAGGTCAGGGGCACCCCGCAGAAGGACGCGAGACCCCTTGACTCAGCAGTGCAAACACACGAACAGAAGCGCGCAGGAGAACGCACCAGCCCTGCAGGCGGGAGGGTGGGGACCCAGGAAGGGTGCACGTTGGGGGAGGGGGAGGCCGTGCACGCCTCATTCCCTCCCCGGGCGGTGTCTGCGCTTTGGGGGCGGGAGGGGGGGTGTTTACTGTATCTTTGCTCTGAGCTGGGGCCTTGCGTCCCCTACCTGGGCTGTCTCTGTGCCGCCGCTACGGCGCGGCCCCTTTGTCTTCCTGTTTCCTTTGTCAGCCCATGAATCCGGAGTGAAACCCCCAACCAGCTCCTCCTCCGCCCTTCCCAATTAAGTGGCTCACGTGACCGATCTGGGCGGGAGGAGTCACGCGGTAGGGCACGAGCGAGCACTAGGGGTGGCAGAGCACAATGTGTGCGAGACGTCCCGCCACCCGAGTCTGGGGTGTGTGTGTGTGTGTTAGGGCGCGCGGGGCGGTAGGTAACTGGGGCAGAGGGGGCACTGGCAGGGCGCGCTGTGTATGTGCTGGAGCAGGGGCTCTGTGTGTGAGGGGCAGAGCAGCATGTGTGTGAACCTCACACTGAGGAAACTTGAAAGGCCCAGTTCTTATTACACTGAGGCCACTTTACACCTCTCCTGTGTAAAGGGGTCTTACGGTGGGTAAATATGTCTAGTAAATTATATCCATTGAGGCCCCTTTACACTCCCCGAGCTGTGTAAAATAGACTTAGTCCTGGTCTGCACCTGAACCCTAGCTACATCACTCAGGGGTGTGAAGATTCACACCTTCAGAGACATTCCACGGACCTAAACCCCCTGGTCAATCACTCGGACAGGGGTGGACTTAGCACCTCTCAAGGTAAAATCTCTTCCATTGCTGTAGCAAGTGCCTACAGTATAAAACTACAGTGGCACAATTGCCACTCTGCAGCTGTGCTGCTGTAGCACTTGTAGTATAGACATATCGTTAGTGCAAATTGGTATCAGCCCCTTTATGAGGGGTGGTTTTGAATGTGTTTTCCGGGCCAGTCTTCCTTACACTCCCAGGCAGGGATGGTTTAAAATGAGTATTTTATTAAACTTTTACCATAATCCAAAAAAACCCTTCAACCTAAATCCTGACCAAATCTCCCAATATAAATAGGGAGATATAATATTATTAATATTAATAGTTAATAGTTATATAGTATACTAGTGAAAATACCCGGCGTTGCTCAGGTCAGTCGGAGGTGGGGAGGGGGCAGACAGCTGAGCGAGTGCGGGGTCTGTTGGAGGGGGGAGGGGGCAGAGAGCAAACCTGACACCCCCACCTCACCCCCCGACCAAACCCGACACCCCCACCTCACTTACCCCTAGACCAACCCCGACTCACATTTTCACCCCCCCACCCAAACCCAACACCCCCACGTCACCCCCTACCAACCCCAACACCCCCTGACCGACACCCACACCTCACCCCCCGTAGACCAAACCTGACACACCCACCTCACTTCCCCCCCCACCAAACCCAACACCCCCTGACCAACCCCAACACCCACACCTCACCCCTCACCCACCCCGACACCTTCCCACGACCCCAGACCAAACCCAACACCCCCGGCTCACTTACCCCCCGACCAAACCCGACACCCCCACCTCACCCCCCGACCAAACCCAACACCCCCACCTCACCCCCCCGACCAAACCCGACACCCCTACCTCACTTACCCTCCGACCAAACCCAACTCGGGTCCGTCGGAGGTGGGGAGGGGGCAGAGAGCTGAGCGAGTGCGGGGTCTGTTGGAGGGGGGAGGGGGCAGAGAGCAAACCTGACACCCCCCCTTACCCCCCCCGACCAAACCCGACACCCCCACCGCACTTACCCCTCGACCAACCCCGACTCACATTTTCACTCCCCCACCCAAACCCAACACCCTCACGTCACCCCCCACCAACACCCCCTGACCAACACCCACACCTCACCCCCCCGTAGACCAAACCTGACACACCCACCTCACTTTCCCCCCCAACCAAACCCGACACCCCTACCTACCACCACAAACAAACCCAACACCCACACCTCACTTACCCCTCGACCAACCCCGACCCCCATCCTCACCCCCCCAAACAAACCCAACACCCCCACCTTACCACCCCCCCACCATACCCAACACCCCCTGACCAACCCCAACACCCACACCTCACCCCTCACCCACCCCGACACCTTCCCACCCCCCCAGACCAAACCCAACACCCCCTGCTCACTTACCCCCCGACCAAACCCGACACCCCTACCTCACTTATCCTCTGACCAAACCCAACTCGGGTCCGTCGGAGGTGGGGAGGGGCAGAGAGCTGAGCGAGTGCGGGGTCCGTTGGAGGGAGGAGGGGGCAGAGAGCTGAGCGAGTGCGGGGTCCGTTGGAGGGGGGTAGGGGGCAGAGAGCTGAACGAGTGCGGGGTCCGTTGGAGGGGGTATTATGACATCATAACTATGTCACAGAGAACAGAAGCTGCCCAGCTGATGTGATTGGCCTTTAAATAATTTCACCCCTGGGGGGCGTCAGAGGTGAGATTTGAAAAATTTTCAACTCTTACCCTGATTAGGACCCTAAGACCTCTAACTGTACCAAATTTCAAGTCTCTAGCTCAAACGGTGTGGAAGGAGTAAGCGCACGTACATACACGCATACACCATTTGACTTTTATATATATAGATTAGTGTAGACCTAGGCCAAATTTTATCAAAGCAGGTGCCTAAAATTAGGCACCTAAAACCACAGGTATATAAAAGTCAATACTGAGCTATTACAGTGATGAGCAGTACATAGAACTTAAGAAACGGTAGACAGACAGATTTTCAGAGGTGCTGAGTACCTCAAACAGCATTAGAAGCATTCATCTTTATGATCTGCATAAGAAAGTGTTTTATGACAGTTACACAGATTATGCAACATTTTCCACAACCATCTGAGGCTACACATTTATACATGCTGGGCAAAAGTGCCTGGAACACCATTTACCACACAGAAATTATGTCCACTTACACTCAGGTTGAATTCAACCTGTTATAACATATTTTTTTTAAATTACATTATGACTTTACATTGCATTTATAATACATTTCTATTTACAAAATTGCATTGGTAGGAGGAGTGTAATCACCTTTTACATGTATCAGGGACCATAAGATAAATATTTATAAACATTTATGGTGTTTCCACTTCCGTGTGGCCAAAGTCAGCTGGGAGTCCCTCCTCTGCCAGCGGTATATTTGGTTTACTAAAACAGTACCCTCCTCAATATTCCCCAGAATGAGATACACCATAGGGCGGTAGGTCTGGGTCATCCTCTGAGTACAATTTTCATTCATAAGCAACCACTGTTGTATCATGTTCCGAGTATCATAAGGCAAGAGCAAATCCTGGTTGATGAATTCCACCTGGCATTCAATATTATATTCCTGATCACCAGAAACTGTTCTCTTTTTGGACAGCTTTACCTTCACCGCTAGGGGGGGGAAAAACATATAAATTGTTTTAACTATTTAAATGTAGCCAGGAATACTGCTTAATGAGCAGTGGAGGGTTCCATAGTATTCTACAGTATAAATATTGCCTTTGTTTTGGGTCATTGCCATAGTTTATGGTAGTATTTTTTTAAAGAGGTACATAGATAAGAGAAGTTTTTCAATGAATCACACAACCATGAAAATGTAACATTCTCACAAAGATCACTGTCATATATCTTTAGTGACATTGCATGTGTCCAACTTCTAGGGTGACCAGATGTTCCAACACATTGCTATCATTCCAACTTTGTAGGGCAGCCCAGGTATCCCAGCTGGTCCTATTGAAATTGTAACTTTGTCCATTTTTCAGCAGAATCAACCAGCAAAATATCTGACTACTGCTGCCTGCTCTTTGCTCCACCTTCTTTAGTTCTTTCCTTTCTCAGTAAAACTTCCCATCCAGCTCTTTCCCCACATCACATCCAACTGCATCATTGCGTTTCCACACACGCATCTCATAAGGCCTGGTCCAAAGTCAACAAAAGTCTTAGCATTGACTTCTGTGGGTTCCGGAAGAGGCTTCTAGCTGTAATCTCAAAGTCTTGTCAGTGGAAGCCCAATGAGACAGCAGCCAGAACTTTCAAACCCTCATCCGGTAAGACTTTTTTTTAATGTTGCTGTTTATTGAATCTTGCTTTGTGTGGAACAGGAATAATGTGCATGTACACAATCAGTAAGGAACTTTCCTCTTTTAATGTCAAACAGCCAAGTGCCTCAGCTTTCTTTTGGTTTTAACTGCCAATAAAAGGCACTTCACTCTTGCCACATAAAGTACACTACAGTAGTACAACAAACTAGACTAGAATAAAAAAGTCACTTGGTTATAAAATAAACAAGAAGGCAACCTCATCATTCAAAAGACATCAGCATGGGGCCTATTTGTGTACTGTTTATAGGAGAAAGAAGTTCCAGAAAATATTATCTTGGGTCTAAATCCTGACAATCCCTCCCCCCCCTTGAAAAAGGTGACCAAACTCTCATTGACTTTAGTGGGATCAGGATTTAGCCCTTGATGTGCCCTCACAAACTGCCAATTATAATAAAGAGATTTTTTAAAAATACATCTGAAGTGACAAAGTGTGTCCACTATTCAGGAATCAAGATAATAGTGTCTCTAATCATACATATAGTAACAGGAACTTACCAAAGTTGTTGGCACAGAAAACATCTAGTACTCTTTTCTGTGTAAAGAATTCCTCCACTGTTGGGCAGGTCTGGCATACAGGCGTTGGCAGTTCTGGTAAGAAATAGTAAAGTCTTGTTATTGTTTTTGTCCTTTGTCTGAATTTAGTGCCAATGAAAAGTGCTAGAGTGACAGGCCTGCAGAGTGACGTTCTCCACTTAAGCACAGAACAGGTGTGACATAGGCAAACTTCTGGAGAGTGCTCTGAAAATAGGCCTTTTCTATGGATGAAAAGGGGTTTCATTTTCCATGCCCTTTCAGTCCTTGCTACCAGTGATGTGGGTATCAGTTTGTACTATTGGTGATGCTATGCTAAATTCACTAGAAGGAAGATCTTGTGGTCAAGGCAGTGGACTAAGACTCAGAAAATGGTATTGGTTCTGCCACGAGCTTCCTATCTGAGCTTGAGCAAGTCACTTATGGACAGATTTCCAAAGGTGACTTCAATAGGAGCTCCTGGGTGCTAAAATCTGGGCATTAATTTCTCTGTGCCTCAGTTTCCCAGCACTAAAATGAGAGTTCCTCCCTGCTTCACAGAACTGTTGTGCAGACAAATTTATTGTGTATATGAAGTACTCAAATACATGATGATGAGGGCCACAGACACGCCTATCAGTAAATAAATAAAATACATTGAGCTCTATTGATACAGTGGTGATTATGCTGCATATATGCATGATTGTATTCGCCTTCCTCCTGCCTTCTGACCATCCTTCCTTGACTTCAGTGGAGTTATACTGATTATACCAATTAAAATCTGGCCCAGTTTACACAGAAGGTGTTCAGCACTTCACAGGAGCAGGTATAAAATGGATCTGAATGAATGCACAAACTGAATAAATGTGCACTCATGGAAATGACTATTTACAAAAGAGACTGTTTTCAAAATTTGTCCCTCAAGTTATATTTGACTGATTCTGTACAGTTCATTTTAAAAGAGCTCACAGCCACTCCTACCCATCTACTCCATCTACCTTTATGAATAGGTTTGTAATCTTTGCTAAGAGATGCCAGACACATGTCCTCATCAGCAGGGAAACGATCACAGTCCAAACTGTCAGGCCAAGAGAGCCCATGGCAGAGGAGCACAGGAGCACAGCTGTCCCGAACAGCGACACACATACTCCTGCAAGGATGGATGAAGCTGTGAAAAAATAAAAATCAGGTCCAATCAGTTGCATTTATTGGAAGTCAGTGGCAATAGTGATTATTCCTACAGTAAATTCTGTACAGAGCTGTGCAAGTCTTTCTTATATGTCAGTGTTTAACATCCTCACTCTTCACCAATTCTACACAGAGGGTGCTGCTGATGGTTCTGTATCTGGGCCTGGAGCTGGCTTTTAGAATTCATGAATTATTTTAAGAAAAATGCCTGTATGTCATTTTTGATAGGCACTCAATAAGGGCCTACTTCTGTGTTCAATAAGTATTTCAGCAGTAGTTGGACTGTGTCCTACATTAAAACAAATAACACTGCAATCAGAAAATAAAACCCAACATTATTTGATCACAGCTCTGTTTCTTTTTTAACATCATGACCAACACTTAAGTAGAACACTTCTTGTGTGGAATTTTTTCCTGGGACAGGCAGGCAAAAGAAAAGTTAATCAATATGCTTCAGCAAAAGAGAAACCATTGGTCTGAGAATTAGCTTCATTTTAAGATTAACAACATGCATTCAGATTGATATTTATTCAGGTACACACGGCAGGATTTGAGAACATGACATGGTACTTACGTATCTAAACAGACTGGTGCAAACAGAGAGCACAAGAATGTCCTTGCATGAGGGTGGCAGCCAGTTTGCACAAAGTGCTGCCATTCGGCAGATTTTGGAATTACCTCTGCCATACTTGTGTGTCCCATCAGGTTGGGAAGCCTCATTTCAGAATAACCAATGCTATGACACATGCCCATCTCCATAGGTATTGCTACACACTTAGTGGATAATCCAATGTCAAAACCCATTGTCAGTCGTAGGAAGCTACTCAGAGCAACGAGCATCTGTGCTGCAGGAAACATCTTTGTGTGACTCCTGAGTTGCTAAATATGGAGTTGTCAAGTCCCTCGGCAGTGTTCAGACGCACAAGCCTTGTGGTTTATATATACCGGGAGCTCACTGCCCCATTCATTATCAACAGCTTATCAAAACACTCAAGACAACATCTGGACTTATTGCCCATTCAAATGATTGTTGTGATAACCAGGGAGGTGGAGACGATGACTTTTTTAAATGCAAAAATTTACATATGGGATTTCAAGAGTCTGAAAATGTTAGTGTTGCAGCATGCTATGTAGCATATTAAATTGTGACACGTGGTAGTTTTGCTATGTGCCTGCTAAATCAAATTAAGCAAGGCCCCTAGAAAAGTTCTTGACAGACAGGCTGTCTCCTGGGGTTGGTGTGTCTCTTTTGTTGTCAGACATTGCTGATTTGGCAGAAAAAAACCAGCCCAGGTTGACTTATCAAGTGAAAATGTTTTGCTTTTGGTAATTGCCCCATGTCTCTTGCACTGGTTTACAACTTCAAGAGGCACTTTCTTTGAGTGGTCAAGTGCTACAAAGGAGACAGCTTTCTGTTAGTAAAAGAATATTCTGTTTGGAAACTTCTCTTAGGTCCCAAACCCATGAAGTGTTAAGTGCATCACAATGACTGTTGATTTCAATAGAAGTCACAGAACTGCGCACTTATGGAATTGACTGTATTGTCTCATTTATTAGGATATCCAGAGGCAGGGTTATATATTTAGCTTTGGAGCTTTCATCTTTCATTGACTGGATTAGCAGAAGGTATATTCAAGTTCAGTGGTGGGGGAAGTTTTTCCTACATGGATAGTATAGGACCATATTCTGGCTTCAGCTACAGTCACCTTTGGCAACACACACTTACACAAAGCCAGAATATTGTTTATAGTTTGTACAGGGCTTTGGGAGTGTTTGAGATGAAAGATGGTACACATTTAATGCATTCAGATGATTATGTATTTTAATTATTTTACTAATAAATGAATATCATTTCATTAACATCTTATGAATACATGAAAATGTATCACTGCAAATACTACTCCCATCACCCTTTTTAAGCACAAGTTCTATTGTCAGTTTTGTTAATTAAAAATAAATAGAATTACTTACAGTGCAAGTTATTTTCTTACATAAGGGTGCCAGATATATCAGAAAAGGGAGCAGAGTAGTTGAGGAGGTATACAATCTGAGTTACAGGTAGCACACATATTGCTGTTAGAAAAGTTATATCAAAATAGGGATGAACTTTTTTAAGTTTCAAACTTTAGATAAAAATATTTCATGGAAAACAGGTTTTTCCATCAGCTCTATTTACATCCATTTTAAAAAATCCATTTCTTATCACTTGATCCATTTCTCCTCTCAAATAATTCATTTTTTACTCTGAAACACACAGTAATTGGACTTGCTTTACAATATGTAAGCTTATTTCAAGAACTTTTTAGATATTAATAAAATGTCAGGTCCTAATCACAATAAATTTACTACAAAGTATTTTCTCTGATAAATAGATGTGTATATAATTAAAAGAAATAGGCTCATAATAGCTTTTTTGAAGGGCTCGGACATGACAGTAATAGTGCTTGATTTAAAATAGACTCGTTCAGAATGTTTTCAGACCTCTAACAGCAACAGATTTGAGAAAGACAATACACTAGATATCAGGTATCTAGTTATGTGTAAATGTCTAGGAGTGAAATCTTAGACCCATTGAAATCAGTGCCAGAACTCCCACTGACTTTTGTGGGAGTCAGGATTTCACGGTTCATGTTTGTTTTATTGTTCGTATGCTAGCAGGAAAATTACATCATCTGTTTAAATACCCTGAAAAACGACAACATAAAAGTTCCCAGGGATTAATGGTGTTGTTTGGAAAAACAAATATTCCATGGATTTTTTTCTTTTATTGTTTCATTTCTTGCTCTTTGTTACTGAGGACAAATATGGGTCATTTATACCTGTCTCCATTTCCTCAAACAATACAAAATAATCAATATAAAATAAGACTAATTAGGGCTACGACTAATTAGGGCTATGGGAAAACACCTCAAGCCTTTATTTATCAATGTCAAGTTCATCAAGTGCTCCATCTTCATGTAGTTCCAAAGAAACTGGTTTAGTATCATTGATTTCAGGTGAGCCAGGCTTTTACCTGTTGGCTTTAGAGCTACTTTGCAATGACAATGTGGCACACAAAGCAGCCTTAACACAGGAGAATCTGGCCCTGAGTTTCAAACCAATTCAAATAAACTTTTAAAACTGTCCTGTGACATGGTTTGGCTGCCCAGTGTGCACAGAACTAAGGGCTTGATTACACTGGCACTTTATAGCACTATAAAGCTGCCAGGAGCGCTATAACCTCCTACCTGTCCAAAGTCCGTGGTTATAGCGGTCCTGGTAATCCACCTCTGCATGGGGAATAAGGTCTGTGGCATAGACCTGATCCTGCAAAACCTCTACATACATAACTTCCAGTTAAGTCAATGGGAGAGGCCTCAGTCGCGTCACCCAACATATATAACCCATGGGAAGATAACACCAGGTAGGTAAAATCCTCCTCCGAAAAGGCCCTTAGGGCACCCTTCTGACTGCCAAAGTAGGAAGCACGCATGAATAAGAAGCAGAGTTGTGATCAAGGCTTCTCTGTGTCCTGGCAATCCCTGGCAGCTGTAACAACTGCTTGGGGTCCTTGACAGTTGATGTAATATATGCTGATGGGCTGGCCCAATGCTCAGCTGAAACAGGACTAGAAGAGCACAAAGGTCGTTTACAGCCCCTTTTGCGTCCCTCAGCCTCAGTGGCACTGCATATTTCAGAGCTGCAGGAGGATGTATACAATGAACCCCAACGTGTCTAAAGTACTCAGACCGCAAGGAGTTCTGTATTCATCCATGCTGTGCACAAGCCTTTTGCTGAATAACCTCATAATCCTATTGTTGTAACCCCTTTCCCTCAGAATTATTTTGTTGTGTTTTTCATCGCTTTATGTCTGAAATTACTTTGGAAGCTCTCTGGTATAGGGACCCTGCCTTCTTATTTGTAATGTGAGCTTCCTAGCACACATTTGAGTGCTGTAAAACATATATTATTAAAAGGCTTGGGGTGATTATTTTTAACATATTTCCCACATTCTTTATATAAAAGTCCTATTTGATTTCTTCCAAACTATTATGTAATGGAAAAACATAGATTTAAGACAAATTCTCGCTTGTTATGGCAACATTAATTCTTTCACTCAAATAGTGAGAGTGTGTCCATGCATTTCTCAACCAAGCAAGGGAATAATGAGGTTTAAACGCTCCAATTCTTGCTCAGCCTACATGGTTCCAGTCTGTAGAAGGGAGAACAACTGCTGGTCTCTGGGCTGTGAGCACGTGGGTGGGGAGAGGGAGGAAGTAGGAGGGGCCCTGGCTCTGAGATGCTGGCCAGGTATGAGTGCGGAAGCAAGTGGAACCCTTTCCAGGGCTGTATTATTTAGCAACTATCCTCTTCTCTCCCCTTCAAAATAAGGAACTGGGAATCTCTGAGGCCAGGTCTACACTAGAGGGGGGTGGGAGGAGGTCAACCTAAGATACGCAACGTGAATAGCGTAGCTGAAGTTGGCGCATCTTAGGTAACTTACCTGGCGTCCTCATAGCAGCAGCGGATCCCCTGTTGACTCCACTTGCACCTGTCAGCGACCTGGAGTAGCAGAGTCGAGGGGGAGCGCCTAGGGATTGATTTATTGCATCTAGACGAGACGCGATAAATCGATTGCCGATAGATCAATCAGTATCCGCCGACCTGGCAGGTAGTGAAGAGCAGCCTGAGTTACAATTTTTTCCTGAGGCTGTTCCTGGCTTGGAGCAGTTATGAGCTACCTCTTACTCAGCATTGTATTGAAAGACTCACTCTAGTCCTGAATTTGCATTGCAGGAAGTTAAATCAATTTTCATATTTGCTTACTGTGCTCTGTCTTTAAAAGTGTATCTGCACTTTCTAAATGTAAAGAAAACTATTGTGTGTGAGTGAATGTGGTGCTTATTGAGGCAGATGGACTGAATGTCCTGGAGACACAAAGCCTCAGTTTACAGAACAGGTACAGCACCATAGAACGAGCACATCAAGCGTCTCCATGCTGGCTTCTCAATATGCCTCCGCCAGGAATTGAAGGAACAGCTCCTTTTGTCTGAGAGAGATCAGTGCAGCCTGTCAGAAGAGACACACACTATGTGCGCTCTTATGGAGGCTTCACTTCTGTCCTTTCTTGTTTCACTGTGTACTTCTAGTATTCTGAGTGAAAGTATCTTCTCCCTGAGTATGTAAAAAATGAATATGTGTATTGTTAGCTGTAAAATGTGATGGCTTCGAATACACTTTACTTTCAGCATTTTCGTTCATGTGAATCAAGAGCCAATGATCACGCAGCCCTAGGATGAGCACCATCTTTCATAAACACATCCCCCTTCTGCTTGATAGTTGTCACAGTTTCTGGTTTGAGTTAGCAACTGAAACTATTACCTTGTAGGCCATAGTTTCAGTTATTTTTGCGTCTGCCTTCTGCCTTTTTAAGGCAGGGCTCTTGATTCTCTTGCACCTCAATAATCATCTAGTTCAAATTGCTCATCCTGTGTTATTCTTAGCAGCATCATTTCCCAAGTAAACCTTCTCCATTCTCACACTTCAGTTCCACATACAGTAAACCCTCGATTTAACGGACCTCGATTTAACGGACTTCAGATGCAACGGACAAAATTTCTGAGCAAGTCTGAAGCATCCGAAGTCCATTTCTCGCGGGCTGGCTGCCAGCTCCCGCCTGCGGGCGGGCTGCCGGCTCCCACCCGAGTCCCGCCAGTGGGCGGGCTGCCGGTTCCCGGCTCCCGCCCAAGTCCCGCCAGTGGGCGGGCTGGCTGGCTGCCGGGTCCTGGCTGCCGCCCGGGTCCTGGAAACGGGCGGGCTGCGGAGCTGCCGCCCCGACCCTGTGGCGGGCGGGCTGCTGCTCCGACAGCTCGTTTTTTTTAAATTTTATTAAATAACGGACTTTTTGATTTAACGGACACCCCCTCGCCCGAATTAGTCCGTTAAATGGAGGTTTTACTGTATTCACAATTCAGTCTTAAGTACAAGGAAGTTCTTAGCTGTATTTATTTGTAGGCCTCAGTAGTTTGACATCCTCCATGGGGGGAATGCTGATTGACATGTAGTCTGACAGGAGTTGGCTATACTTCATCATTTTCAACAAGACTCTGGCAAACTAAACAGAGACATGGCTTGCAGAGAACTTCACATCAATTTGTATGTTGACTCCTCCACAGAAGTATGAGTTATAGCCCTCAGTGTTGCCTTGTTTTCGTGGCTACTTAGCTGCTCATCAGCATGGTGTGGAAAAGTTGTCATGTGAATTTGCACATGGCTTCATAAGAGGACCCTTTTACCATGTGTTTCACCACCCCCATCCCACTTTGATGTGTTGTTTCACTTCATTCCTCTGGTTGTGCTGCATCTCTTGCTGCTCTTCCAAATCCTTGTGGGACTTCAATGGAAGGGCTGCCTAAGTAAGGACTACATAAAAACCAAGAAAGTAAGAATTGTAGAGGAAATCGAGTGAGGAAATTGCAGGGCCTACATGCCTTTTTTGTCATTATTACTAAACTAAGTTTTGTGAGCTTTGAAATATGTGATGCTGCCCAGTCAAAAAGTAATTGTCGTGTTTTACAGGTATGTGGTTCCTGAAATTGTGATTCAAGCTTGATTCTCTTCAAGACTTTTGAAGAAATTTGTGAGGTCCCTCCCTTAGCCACAGGCCATATTTACTGTTTTTGACTATGAGAGACACTCTGATAACATGAATAGTCACTGGAGACTACCCTCCTCCTCCACCCAGTTCCTGTCATTTCCTTTGACTGTTCCCAGGGAGACAAAGATTAATGAGGAGCCACTGATCAGACTCTATGAGAAATGGGACTGGAATTCTCTTCAAAGAAGATAGGAGTTTGTTTGGGCAATCTGAACAGATTAGAAAATTAAGTATTAAAAAAAAGGTTAAACTAAAGGTTTGGTGCAATATTTAGCCAGAATAATTTTAGATATCGAACAAATAAAATAACTGTAGAAATGCAAGCTAGTTTGCAAAGGATTCAACCCTTAAAGCTTTGTGCCTTCCCTCTCCACTCACAGTCCTAATGAGAGATTTCCAAGAAGCCCTGCTCTGTCAGTAGTAGGATAAATATTTTGTACTTTAACATCCCAGTTGCTATTGTACTTTGCCTAGGGTGACCAGATAGCAAGAGTGAAAAATCTGGATGAGGTGGGAGTGGGTGGTAATAGGAGCCTACATAAGAAAAAGCCCCAAATATCAGGACTGTCCCTATAAAATCAGGACATCTGGTCACCCTAACTTTGCCACATTAACATGCTTTCTTCTATGACAGCAATTATTTCATAATCTCTTCTTTAGGTTTTGATTTTGGTAAATTACAAAAAATGATGGTAAATAGATACTGGTGCCAATATGACTGTGAGGAATAGTTGTGTTTGGTACCAAAAGGGTTTTCTTTAATTTGTTAATAAGAATGGTTTTAGATGTGCTTTAATATTTTTTTAAATAAACCAGAATATTATTTTTACTTAAAAAGAGCTGTAGGTGCACATAGAGTGCAATACTGTAGATCAGGCATCTGCAAACTTTTCACCGCGGCCCCTTTCCGCAGAGGAAAAAGTCTGGCGGCCCCCGGGGCGGGTATGTCCGCCGAAATAAAAATGCAAGCTGCTGGCGGCAGTGGCATTTCAGCGGGACCAAAATAACCCACCTGGGAGTTCGGTGGTCCTGGGTGGACTCGGCAAACCAGCCTTCCCCATTCCTAGCAAGCCTGGGCCAGGGAAGAGCGGGAACTGCAGGAGGGGACCTGGAGGCAGAGCATTGGCAGGGTTATTCCAGGCTGTTTGGGAAGATACAGCCTCCCCCGGCCTATGATACCCACTGCCCATGACTGAGAGACACTCAGATACAATAGTAATAAGGGCCATGGAAATATTGGCAGGAGCTAGTACAGTAATGCCAGGGGCCGAGGATACTTAGCACCGTACAAAGAGTGAGTAAGTTACAGCTTCTATCTAAATAGACCTGCTAGACAAAGGCTGGACTAGGCAACAGGGGCATGGTGAGGTGATTTGTTAGTGGCAAAGGCAGGACTAGAAGAACTCACATCTCCTTTTATCCCCATCCAATGCACTACTCTACTCTCAGTCCAGCCTAATCTCAGCTAAGTAATCATTTCTCATGGAAGTCAGTTGGACTACTTGCATGAGAAGCTTTTAGCCTCAGAACCTCATTTCAGTGCAGCCTATAAAGAGGTAAAACATCCTTAGGGGGTATAGGTAGAATGCATTCAGTGAGTGGCAATACAAAGCTGATAGTAAAGTTAGAGGCAGCTGTGGGGTAAATGCTGTGTGCAACACAGGTTGTTTCTGAGAGGCCAGTGGAAGGAGAAAAGGAGGACAAGAGAGTTGCAGATGATTATAATGGGCATGTGAAATGCCTGCTCTTCAAACCTACATACACTCTGTGTGGCAGGGACCATAGTTTCATTAGGTGTCTGTGCAATGCTTAGAACTTGGGGCTCCAGCTCCTGATTGGGACCTGTAGATGCTAGAAATACACTATCTATCTTGACAGGTTCAAGAATGGCAGCCGTGTTAGTCTGTATCCCTAAAGAAAGCGAGGAATACTTGTAGCACCTTAGAGACTGACTAGTTTATTTCAACATAAGCTTTCGTGGGCTATAGCTCACTTCATCGGATGTTAGTCTCTAAGGTGCTACTGTCTATCTTGGGATTCTATACTGTGGTGCATCACTGTACTATGTGAGCACCTTGCACATAAAATCAGTAGCAATAGCCATGTCTGTACTGGATTCATGAAGTCCTTTGTTAGGGATTTAAAAACTAACCTGTGCACGAGGGAATAGTGGTTGTTGTTGAAGGTTTGATTTGCTTGTTTGTATTTATTGTTAGCTTGTATTTTTTAACTTAGCTTTTATAGTTTATTTAGTTTTAATTTTTTTTTTTTGCGTAAAAGTGGGGGTCTGCTTAGGAAGGTGGGATGTCAGTGTTGGGGTGTCATTCTTGTTATAGAGGAAAGATTCTTACGAAGAGGCAAATTTTGCAGCATTTTGTAAAGGTGGTCAGACTCTGAATTTGCCTAATCTCCTGCAGAAGTTCATTTTATAATTGGATCCCCTCCACTGCAAATGTTTTGTTCCTGGTAAGTAAATAATAATAGGAATGAAATGCAGCTTTTAAGAATAATTAACAGGATGGTTTGAAGAAGACAACGCAGTACAGAAGAGGGTATTAAATGATATGCCAGCCCCCTTTGAAGTAAAAGTTAAATAAAGGAGTTCCGAAGATGCGGTATGTATGTATGCTTTAACCAAAGATAAATTCATTTGGATGAAAGTAAACAGCAAATACATACCAATTGTTTGTAGTCCATTGAGAAAGTAAACAGGGTCATCTTGTCTGTTCCCAGCACTTTCTTTGTCTGTGGTCTGTAGTCAGCTACTGATTAGCATGATAAGGCAAAAACGCATCAAGACCTGAAAATTATGTCTGGCCTCTGGCTGCTACTGGAGATAGCTCAAATCAGTTAAGAAAGTAAAACTTTCAGGTGAGAACTCACTTGACTCCATTAAGCCGGGAGCTGTCCCTTTCAACTGGACTTGCCAGCTTCCTGAATCCCTTCATATAGATTCCTGGAGGGGAAAAAAACAGTGGCTTGGCATTTACAATAATAAATATTGGGCCAAAGTCTCTGCTGATGTAACCCAATTGAAGTCGATGAGACTTAATCATATGATTAAAAGTGCAACATAGTTACATGGTCTACAGAATAGGGATAGTCTTAAATATTTGTTTAAGATTATGAATAGGTTTAAATACATAGGCTGAATTGGGCCTTATGGTCAAATTTTGAGATTTTTTTCATCAGGGAGAGCTTTGCTTGAATAATGATGGCAAGATTTGCCCCACTTATTTAGTTCGGAAAATGTATCGTAAGATAAATGGGTGAAATAAAAATTCTATTTTCAAATGGCTTTGGTGACGAGGCATTTAAAAATAATAATTTGTCAGCAAATAATCAAAGCAACAGCCTGCAGATACATTGTGGTTCTATCTGATGGGTTCTCAGTAGGTTCTTTTTGATGGATCCTGCTAAAATCTACCAAGATAATAACATTCATTTTAAGTAAGTAGGTTTACTTTTAAAAACTCTACAAAGAAAAAACTGGTGCACAGATGAAATATCAGTCTTTACTTTTGAACTTTCTACTTAAATAGTATTCTTGGATTCAGATTTTCTTCTACATTTTCAAAGCTTTTGCATTCAGATAAGCACAAACAGGTAAATGTTCAGGAGCCTTTAGGCTAGCTCCCTTCTAAGAAATGCCTTAAACCATCAACGGATAGAACAGTATAACCAAGCTTGTTTTTAGGAAACTTCATTCTGAGCTCATGAAAAAGAAAATATGTTTGTAAAACTGTTAGGACAGGGGCTGTCTTGTATAGAGCATCCTGTACATCCTAGTGGTGTATACATATTTGATAATTATTTGTTCCTGATCACTATAAAAACAATTCCCATTGGAATAGTTGTATTCTATTCCATTCCCACTGACCCCTCCCAGAGGGGCAATAGGACTCCTTCTGAAAAAGGCCTGAATATTTCCTAGTTTTCATTTTCCTCCTCCCCATTTGAAACCCCTACTATAGACACTCCCTTCCTGGATAAGGATGACTGCATAGGTCTCCCATTAGTGCCATCTGTTACTCTGCCAAAAGCTATATTTTACCGAAGAAGTTCAGTGAGAGGCTAGAAGTCACATTATTTAGTGGCAGGCTGGGAATAGAATCCAGGACTCTTTTGCTTTAACTGCTACATCCCATCCCATTATATATCTATTTAGATCTATACCTTGAATCAGGGATTCTCGGTGTTTATAACATGATTTCACAATCAGACACCCTCATCTAATCCTCCAACACTGCACCACCCCCAAGTACACTGCTCTAGCATTCCTACTAATTTACAGAGATTGTTTTAGATATAGTACCTGCTCTTACGAACAGCAGGACAGTTCCCGATTTAAACATCAAGAGTGGCAATAGGTTTGCAGAACAAATTGCCATGTTTTGAAAGTATGAATAATTGTGATTTTTATCTCCGCAGTGTGTCGGAACTGGGCAGTATCCCTTTAAAAAGTCTGAGCGTCCTCTAGAGGCACTCTCTGCATTCTAGTCTGTTTAGAAATCTACCCGCGCAGCAGTGGGTACATGTAGGTGGGCCTTGTATGTTCTGTATACTTAGCCCTGGTCTGCACTACCAACTTACGTCAGTATAACGATGTCGCTCTGGGGTGTGGAAAATCCACACCCGAGTGATGTAGTTATAGCGACCTAACCCTTGGTATTGCTACCACCTCTCAGGCAGGTGGAGTAGCTGATGGGAGATGGTCTCCTGTGGCTTTAGGTAGCATCTTCACTAAGCACTACCCTGGTGCAGCTGCAGTGCTGTATGTGTAGAAAAGCTTTTAGTCAACATGGTCACTTGGATTCCCAATGTGCTGCTGTGGCGCATTCATATTACATTTGTTGTGTCAAGAACAAAAGCTGCAACAATTGCTCCCTGACATTGTTAGTCGGTGTCCCGATTAATATAACAATTTCTGGGGCACATTCTAGGGTACAATCAGCCTCAGTCAACAGCGGTTATTGTATTGTTTCATTTCGCATATCAGCCACTAACCCCTCCGTTAATGCAGCATTTAAATACCTTCCAAACTGACAACACTTCCTTCATTCAGCCCCACATTCCGAAATTATTTCATTTTCTTTTTGTTGTGTAAAGAGCAAAAGACATAACAATCACCAGAGAAAGATGTGCAGGGAAATAACATTTTTTTCCCTCAAGCCTCCATGATACCAGCGACACTATCTCAGTTCAATAGGAGGTTTATACAACTGCAAAGACAGGTTCCTTTTACATGGTGGTTTGTGAAACACACATTGCTTGTACTGAGATCAAAGTCGATTGCTTTCTATTATCATGTCTTGCTGAGAGGTGCACTGATAAACATGTCTCCATCCTAATGCTTAAACCCTATTCAGACTCAAATAAATGTATGGAACTAGCTTAGCCTCCAGGCTAAGATTAGAAGGCCATGACTCCAACACCCATTTGCTAGTCTGGATGCAGAACATATTTTGCCTTTGTGTGAAATGTAACGCAGCTTGGCTTGCACAGTCATTTACAGTCTCTGGGCCACTTTTCTTCCAACTGGGCAAGGAGGGAACTAAATTAAAATAAATTCAGCCTAAATAACTGAATGACAACAGGAGTTGAACAAATAAATGGGGGGGGAAATTACCAGGCAATAATTTATAAACTGTTTAAATTTAAATGGTGCCTAAAATTGTTTTTAAGAATGTGGTTTCCTTTGACTGGTCTTCTAAGGAGCAGGGAAGGAAAGCTGAACATGGAATGCATGTAATTAACTGAAAAATTATGTGGAGAGGGTGATTTTAGCAAACAACAGGGGTTTCATTCTCTAAATAACATTACCAGTTTCACACTGGGTTTTGTGGACTAAGATTGATGACTATAATGTTTGAGTCATTTGATGCTCTCAACAGGCAATTTTCATTATTAAAATAATAGAGGAGTAAATAGATTAGAGGTGGGATTGTTTTAGCTGACGACATTTGAAGGCTAGATTCAGGAACATTAGGGGACAAAAGTAAGGACACCATTTTAAACACCATTAATATATTGGTGCAGGAGAGTTTTCCTAAGGCACAGAAAGGAAAAGTGATACTTTACTAAGTGGGAACGGTTGGCAGGTCTGGGTCATTGCACTGAAAGTGTTCCATCTCTGAACACAGCCAGGAGATAGTTACATTTGTACTGCCATTTGGGGCCAGACTCAGTGAGGAGACCCACTGAAAGTGGAATGAAGCTACTCTCTGGAAGCCTCATCCGGCCCATTGAAGTCAATGGCAAAGCTTCCAGTGACTTAAATGGTGCAGAATCATGCCATGAAAGCCAGGTTCTGCCACCTTATTCATGCTGAGTATCATCATACACCGTGAACAGTCCTACTGATTTCTGTGGACCACTCAGGGAATATAGCACTATTCAACACAGGTACAGGTGACAGCACAGAATATAAATAGACCACCCATACTACTGTTTTTCAGCTGACTTTTAGGTAGTTATGGGAGAATACAGATTTATAAAACAGGACATTTCAAAGGATTTAAGCTGGGAAGGATGCCTCAATCCAGTATTGCACTGGCACATGGGAGAATGGCTAAAATAATCCCCGAAATCCTGGTCTCTCAGAATCCCTGTGCCAGCAAAGGCTAGGGATGCTGCAGATGCACATGCCTAGGTCGAAGGGGAGAGAATGTCTTCTGCCACTTAAAGTCTGCACACATATTTTTGGGCTGAATAGATTATTTACACAGCTTCTGCGCCACCCTGGGATAAAGATACCGGAAGTGTGGGATTGAACTTGGCCCTCCACCTGTGTTTCCATTATGTCACTAGCCTGACCATGATTGCTCCTGCTGGCTGCATAGATAGTAATATTGGTTTTCATTTGGTAATGGATTTGGTAGATAACACTAAAGGATGAAGCATGGGAGAGCAAGATACTTTCTGTCTTTTTGACGCCCTCCCACGCCCAGTTTTCCTACTGTTACTTTTTCTCACTTTAACATTTTATTGACTCCCTACTTTCTCATGCCTCCGCCCCCAACTTTCTCCAGTAAAACCAGATCTATGTAGGTGTGGAGTGGGCCCTTTGTTATCATCCTCTGGCTCTTTCACTCCATTTTCTGTCTGGACTGCCTGCTTAGACTGTAATTGCCTCTGGGAAGAGTGTGCATTTTTGTGCTTTATTTAGCCCTGAGCACCCTATCCTGCTGGCACTTCAATTATAAATACATAATATTTAGGGTTACCATACATCCGGATTCTCCCAGATGTGTCCGGCTTTTTGGTTTTTAAATAGCCATCTAGGAGGAATTGGTAAAACTCTAAAAAGGTCCGGTATTTTCCTCCCAGTGCAGAGCACGGCATGGCTGACAGGGCAGCCGGGCCGGATTGAGCCGCTTGCATTGGGGCCTCTAGCAGCCAGAGCTCCTCCCCTTTTCTCCCCTCCCCACCCCCGCAGCCTCGCTCGGCAGGGCGGGGCTGTGCGCTCCACGGTGGAGCACGGCGCAGAGCAGAGCCAGACACACTGATCTGTGTGGCACAGTAAGGGGGCTGGAGGGTTGGAGAAGAAGCAGGGAGTCTCTGGAGGGGGCAGTCAAGGGATAGGAAGCGGGGGGGTTGGATGGGTCAGGAGTTTGGGGGGGAGCTGTCAGAGGACGGGGTTGTGGAGAGGGGTTGGAGTAGTCAAGGGATAGGGAGCAGGGGGGTTGGATGGGTCAGGAGTTCTGGGGGGGGCTGTCAGAGGATGGGGGTGTGGAGAGAGGTCGGGACAGTCAAGGGACAGGGAGCAGAGGGGAGTGTTGGATGGGTTGAGGGTTCTGTGGGGGGCAATCAGGGGGGCAGGAAGTGGGAAGGAGTGGATAAGGGGTGGGGTACCCCCCATGGAGTGTTCTCTTTTTTGAAAGTTCAAATATGGTAACCCTATAATATTTCATTTTAATCTTGTATGAGAATTGTACTTGCTGGGGAAAAAAGATGTCTTTGTTCACTTGTTAGGTCCCACAGGCAATTGCTTCTAAAAGCTATTCAGATATGGTGTCTAAACTGTGGCTGGCAAGTGTAAATTCAGTGTAATACAGCTGGCATCACCAGTCTTTTCCTTTCTACTGTGAACTGATGAAAGTAATGTGTAACCCTCACGCAACCCCTCCGAAATATGTTTGCACTTTGACATTTTTTGTGAACTTTGAAGCAACAAAGCAGAGGAGGGATAAGGAACTGTGTCTTCTTAACTGATGTTGACTTCAGTGAGTCCTAACATGTGCTTAACTACTCAAACATGTGTTTAACAGCTTTGCTGAACTGGGGCCTAAATGCCATATTATTAGTATTGTGTGGCAGAGAATATATTTCCAGGAAGGATGAAACTTTTGGGGTAAGAGTTTTTATAGCCAATCTTGTGGATATCCCCAGACTTTTAAAACCTAACTTTTTGGGCTGGATGAGCCATAGGAAATTTAACCCTTTTTGAAGTTAGGTAGCTGATCCTAAGGGATACATTGTGCCAAGTTCTGATCTCATGTCAGTGTACCCCATTAGCCACAATAGCAGCTTATAAGCATACTCTAGTATGAATTTAGCACATTGGATATAGCTGACCTTGGGTGACATATTCCTCTGCTTGTTCAGCTTTATCCTTTGGACTTCCATCAACAAGTGCTGAGGAATGATCAGTCATATGCCATTTCTCAGAGCTGGTGATACAGTTTTGGGAAAATCTTCCATTTTCATAAAGATCTTCCATTTTCATTCCATTCAGATACTTATCTCAAAGCACTTCCAATCATTAAGACACGTACTGTTTATGGAGAGCAATTTAAATGCGGTAGGACATGCAGCAAGCTCATTACATTGATCAAATCAGATCAGTGACATCATAGCATGAATCCAATCACAATCCATAGAAGACTGTAGAATCCACAGTAATTCCACATACCCTGATATTACTGTACAGGAAGGTAGAGCTAAAGTTCAATTTTTAAGACTTATGATGGTATTGCTAATCTATCCATTAATGATAATTTTAGAGAATTAATATTAAGTGAGCAAATCACATTTCTAAACTCTTGCCTTTTTAAATTTGGTAAGGAGGACATTCCTTCACAGCTGTTCTGTAATTAAGCAACCTTAACTTAAACTTTAACAGGGAGTTTTATTTTGGAATCCATAAGAGGAGTCATACTGGAAGTCTGTAGTGTGTAACCTGGGATTTGAAGTTTGTTTATGTAGTTGGTGCCTCTGTCCTCTCACCCTGCTGGTTGAAGAACTCTGTCTCTGTTTGCAATTTTTTCACTTCAGTGGTTTGACTTATCTGATGAGTGCGAAGGTTTCATTTCAGAGGTAGAGAACTTCTTCACTTGTTTGCATTAGGTTTCCTTATTGTCTCAACACTAATCTTTGTGATGGGGGGGAGGGAGGGATGCACATGTAAGCAAGCTAATCACATCTAGGGCAAATTACACATCCTACTATTGGGGTAACAAAGAGTCCTGTGGCACCTTAAAGACTAACTAAAGGTGCCACAGGACTCTTTGTTACCTCTGCTATTCCAGACTAACACGGCTACCTCTCTGATTCTTGACATTCTACTATTAAATTTTGCATTTTAGCATGGGTCTGATTTAAAGGCTGTTGAAATCAATGGAAAGACTCACATTCACTTCAGTAGATTTTGGATCATGCCCTATGACAGGAAAATTTCTAATATGTTTCCTTTTATTTTTAGGAATTATGAATCAATGTTTTCAGCCATAATTTGATCATGTTGGTATACAGAATGCCTGGTTTAAGAATCAGTTTTGAAATTCGAGAAATTCTCAAACCAGCAGCCGCAAATTTCAGGAGGGTTCTCTCAAGCTCCATCCTCCCAAGATAGATCATGAAGTACTGTTGTGAAGTTTGTGTGTGCTTCACTTAAAAATGGAGGTTCTCTGATTAAAGATCTGATGGCACTTTTCCTAAAAAAATAAGGACGAGGGCTAGTGTCTTTGGCCAAGAGTTCCCTTTGACACACTGGTATGTGCGGGATGGTTTTTACACTTGATACCAGGTAGCAGCTTTACAATGATGCTATACAGTGAAACCTCGATTTAACGGACCTCCATTTAACGGACTTCGGATGCAACGGACAAAATTTTTCAGAGTCTGATGCATCCGAAGTCCGTTTCTGGAGGGCTGGCTGTGGGCTCCCTGCTGCTGCCCGAGGCTGGAGCCGGGACCCTGCGGGGCTCTGAGCCCGCGGGCGGCAGCAGCCGCCGCGGATTGAGCCAGGGGCGGGCTGCCGCCTGGCCCCCGGCAGCAGTCACCCTCCCTGCAGGGTCCCGGGAGCCGGGACCCTGCGGGGCTCTGAGCCTGCGCGCGGCAGCCGCCGCGGATCGAGCCGGGGGCGGGCTGCCGCCTGGCCCCCGGCAGCAGTCACCCTCCCTGCAGGGTCCCAGGAGCCGGGACCCTGCGGGCTCTGAGGCCGCGCACAGCGGCCGCTGCGCTTTTGAGCCGGGGGCGGCCTGCCGCCCGGCCCCCAGCACCATGCAGGCTCCTTGGAGGGTCCCGGGAGCCGGGACCCTGCGGGCTCTCTGCCCGCTCGCAGCGGCCTCCGCAGTTTGAGCCGGGGGCGGGCGGGCGGGCTGACAGCTCCCGCCCGGGTCCCAGCAGCCGGGGACCCCGGCGGGCGGGTTGACGGACTAATTCGGGCGAGGGGGTATCCGTTAAATCCGAAAGTCCTGTTATTTAATAATTTAAAAAAATTATTAAATAACGGACTTTCGGCTTTAACGGACACCCCCTCGCCCGAATTAGTCCGTTAAATCGAGGTTTCACTGTACTGATGTAGTGTGTAAAGTGCGTTGAGATCCAATATGCAGTTTAATATTAACTGAATGTTGAACATAAGCAATAAGACATGGTAGTTATTAGGGTCACCAACAGCAAGTATGAAAAATCGGGATGGGGGTGGGGAGTAATAGGAGCCTATATAAGAAAAAGACCCCCAAATCAGGACTGTCCCTATAAAATTGGGACATCTGGTCACCCTACTAGTTATACACACACACACACAAAATAACATTAAAAGATCATTAGTAAGCTTGTATGCAGTGTGGCTGTAGCTGTGTCGATCCCAGGATAGCACAGCTGCGTTATTGTAAGATGCGCTGTGTGACCGCTCTTTATCACCTCTCCAGGTGACAAAATAAAACCATCTCCAACGAAGGCCTTGGCTTCATCACCAGAAGCACAGCTCCCCCCAGCAAAGTGCTGTCCACACAGGCGCTTTTTGATGCTAATATTTTGTCATTCAGGGAGGTGATTTTTCACATCTCTGAACGACAAAAGTTTTAGCAATAAAAGTGCCAGTGTAGACATAGCCTAAGAAAGACAAGGTGGCTAAAGTAATATCTTTTATTGGTCCAACTTCTGGGCATACACAGAGCTCTTCTCCAGATCTGTGAAACTTACTGAGTGTATGGCTTGGCTACACTACAGTTTAAATTGACATAAGTTATGTTGTTCAGGTGTGTGAATTAGCTACCCCCTGAGTGACATAACTTATACTGACTTAAGCACCAGCGTGGAGAGCTTCTCCTGCCAACGTAGTAGCCGCCTCTCATTGGGAGAGATCAATTAAATCACTGGGAGAAATCTTTCCTGTCAGCTTCTTAAATGACACAGCTGTGCTACTGTAAGCTGTCTAGTGTAGCATAGCCTGAGCAGCTCTGTGTAAGCTTGAAAGCTTGAAAGCTCTCACCAACAGAAGTTGGTCCAATAAAAGATATTACTTCATCCACCTTGGCTCACAAGTACATCACTGCTGTGTGTCCTCTACTCTCTACACTGGCTTCCCACAGACCATCACGTCAAGTTTAAACTCTTGGTTTATAGCCTGGGTCCAAGATATCTAAAAGACTGACTTAAGGTCTGGGACAAAGACCATGGTTGCAACTTTTCTCCTTTGGCACAATGAAACCATCTACAACAAAGATAAAGCTGGTCTGTGTAGGAGAAAGACCTTGCTTGGGGGGGCAGCTAAAAACTGTAGAATGAATTCACATGGGAACAAAGGACCACCACAAACTTCACAAGAGCAAGGTACATTTCTTTGACCTTACCTTCTTTGCATCCTCTTCTCCCAGCACCAGTCTTCTTGCCCAGCCAGTCACAGTTTCTCTCCTCCACCCACTGTGCCTTTCTTTGTGACCTGGTCCATCTCTTGTCCCCTCTGCATTCAGATCAGATGGCTTCCTCCTCTGTAGTTCTGGTGCCTGCCCACACCTTAGCCTGGGGTAGCTGGGAGCCGCAATTACAAGGAAAGTCTGACTTTGCCGCCGAAGTCGGGCTAATGGGAGAATACGCAGTCTGATCAGCATTAGGAGCTGTGAAAGGCTTGTGCCTGTCTAGTGAGGACAAAATCTTTAGAGATTTTAGGTGCTAAAATCTGTATCTATTGAGCATGTGCAAATTCAGACTTTTCAAAGGCTTATAACTTGGATAAATTTGAAAGGATTTTCTCAGGGATGGCAAAAGACACTTCCCTGACTTAAAGGCCATCCCACACTTGCTAAATTTCATATCCCCTGCTCTAAAGTATGGGGTGCTAGAGTTTTTGAAAGAAAAAGTTATCAGAATTTTTTAACGTTGGCAAAACAAAGTATTTTCCCCTAGCTTCCTTATCAGAAACAGCGGAACTGTTCTGTCTGGGGGAGAGGGAAAGTGGTAGGAAGAATTTCAGTCTCAGTGATTAAAGTTTGGCAAAGTTATGAGCAACTGAAAAGAGGGTATCATTATAATAATGGGAAGAATCAGAAGACCTTAATAATAGGTGGTCCTGTTGGCACCCATGCTAATGGTATTGTACTACATTGCATTTAAGACTGAATGTCATTAGTATCCTAGAAACTATACATAAAATAATCTAGAAAGACATAAAACATGATGAAAGGTGGGGAAACAGGATGCAACATACAAACAAAGTGGGCAGAGCGAAGGCGGCACCTTTTTTAAAAAGAAAAGAAAATTTATTACTCAGGGCAAATTCCCCTTTTAGTTATGGAACTCCATACCGAGCCATGGCTTTATATAACAGCGTCATAGAAAGAGTTTATTGCTTTGTCAGGAAGGAAGCCAAAATTAAATATAAAAGCAAAAGCTGTGTTCCTCTGAACAAAAACCAACACCAAAAGGCCCAGATTTTTGTCTATAGATAGGGAACATAGTGTGGTTGAGGGGAGAAGTATGTACAAAGGGAGCCCTTCCACTGCCCCGATCCTGGACTGGTCTCCTGGCATGATTTGGAGGAGTCTGCAGGCTGCTCTGAATTATTGTAGCTGCCTAGAGCCTTGAGGGCCATACAGCAGGACCTAATGAGGTGGGAGTATGGCATGGGAGTCATTACATCAGTTCTGTGTCAGAAGGATACTCTATATTGCAGGTATCCTCCCATGGCAAGGTACAATAGCTTTAGGGCTAGAACAGGGGTGGGCAAACTTTTTGGCCCAAGGGCCACATTGGGGTTCCAAAATTGTACGGAGAGCTGGGTAGGGAAGGCTTTGCCTCCCAAAACAGCCTGGCCCCGTCCCCTAGCCAACCCCCATCCACTTCCCACCCCCTGACTGCCCTCTCAGAACCCCCAACCCATCCAACCCCCCTGTTCCTTGTCCCCTGACTCCCCCCTCCAGGGACCACCCGCTCCTAACCACCCCCCAAGACCCCACCACCTACCCAGCTCCCCTAACCCGTGTCTGCCAAACCCCTATCCACCCCTTCACTCCATGACATATCCCCAGGACTCCCATACTCTATCCAACTGCTCCCTGTCCCTGCTGACTGCCCCCTGGGGCCTCCTGCCCCTTATTCAACCCCCCAGCCCTCTTACCACACCGTGCAGCGTGTCTGGCCCCGTGCAGCCCACGGGAGATAGACACGCTGCCCTGCAGGAGCACGCAGTGCCGCTGAAGCCACCAGCAGGAACTACTGGCTAGAGCGTTGCCTGCGCAGTGCACTGAGGCTGCGGGGGAAAGACCACAGGGAGCCTCCCTAGCCAGGAACTTGAGGGCTGGGCAGGAGGGGCCTGCGGGCTGTAGTTTGGGCTAGAACCTACTAATAATGCAGCCATATCACACCTTAGGATCAGATCCAAAGCTGACATATCCAAAAGTTACCTTATAAGAGAGCAAACAGAGACACAATATTCATTTGCATTAGCTACAGTAATAGAGGTGCCCCAAACAATTGGGGTCTGAATTGATGAACAATGCTTGGCATCTGCCCATTCACTTGACAGCCAAAACTTCAGTTGATATCATTGGGGCCTTTCCACCCTTACTTTGCCTGCTTTAATTGGAGGTTTTGAAGTGGCATGTTAGTTGCTGCATTAGAAAGAATGCTCCTCATAAGGGTTCATTCACGTAGAGTTCAGTGTTGTGTGTTATTCTAGAGACAAGATGGGGGAGGTGAAATCTTTTATTGGACCAACTTCTGTTAGTGACAGCGACACGCTGTTAAGCTACACAGAGCTCTTCTTCAGGTTATTCTGAATATGCCTAAGTGATTCCACTGTTGTTCAGGAGTCTTTTTACTTGAATGGCAGTTTCAGTGCCTCTAATACTCACATTGTTTCATGTTGTAATATATTCCAGATCTTAAGAATGCTTTCCAGAAAGCAAACTGCTTGGTTTTGTTTCAAAGTTTTTCTGTGCATACTTCTCCAATTTTTTTTTCTACTAATGACCCACTGCATTAAAAAATATCAACTAAATAATTTAAATGAAAAACAAAAAAGTAGGGAGTTTCCTGAAACTACCGCCCTGTACGTGGTTGGACACACACCAATGGACAAATCTGTTAGTCTTTACGTTGCCACTGGACTCCTTGTTTTTATGGACACAGACTAACCCCTGATATTTGACACCAAATGACACACAGTGCACAAAGACAACAAAACCAACTTACCCTGTCATGTGCACAGAAAGGGAGCCTTTGGAAAAGGGAACAGAAACTTAGTTGCTGCAGCCCCCTGGTGGCCACAATTGGGGTCTCAAAAGTATTACAGTGTACTGAAAATGAGGAATACTTGTGGCACCTTAGAGACTAACCAATAGTCTCTATGGTGCCACAAGTATTCTTCGTCTTCTTTATGGATACAGTCTAATGTGGCTGCTAATGTTAAACAGTTTATATTGTATTTTCATTGTCTATAGCAGTGGTGAATTAATGATTTTGCCTCCCCTAGGCCCTGAAATAATTGCCATCCCCAGTGTCCCCCCATTTACCTCCGCTCCACCTCCTCCCTCCAGCGTGCTGCCACTGCTCTGCTTCTCCCCTCTCCCTCCCAGGCTTGCCCAAAACACCCATTTCCCGTGGCAAGCCTGGGAGGGAGGGGAGAAGTGAGGTGGCAGTGCACTCAGGGGAGGAGGCGGGGCCAGGGATTTGGGGAAGGGGTTGGAATGGGGGGGATGTTGGGGCGGGGGGGGGGCACAAGCACCTGTCGGCACCTATGGCTATTATAAATTTGTTGGCCTAGGCGATAATATGCCACTGGTCTATAGAGATCAACGGTAGCTTTTTCACGGACTTCATTGGCCACTGGATTAGGCCCCAGTCACTGATTTGATTGTTATCTATATTACAGTAGTGCTCAGAGGTGCCAGTTAGGAGCAAAGCCCTACCAAACGAGGCACTCTCCAAACACAATAAGGCAGTCCCTGCCCTGAAAAGCCAGGCTATGTTTACATTACTTTCTACAGCAAAAATGAGAAGATTCTAAAACAGGATTTGAACAGTAATTTGTTCCATTTGATTTCATCCATAGCAGTCCATTTACATTTCACTTACCATTCACTTGTGAGAAGTGTTTCAAATACATCAATACAAGCAATGTAGTGTATATAGTGCTCTAGTCAAATCCAGCTGGGAGAGTCACCACACCCTTAAGTAAAACACAAGTGATTGATGTCGCAAACCATGGAGTGCTGTAGGAAACTGTACTACAGAAGGAAGTTCAGCAGGACTAATGTGAGGGGGTGTGGGGAAGTGTCTTGTACTGCAGTATTATGTAACTGCGTTCTGAAACCAATTTCTTTGTCCTCAGTTGCCTTCTTCCTGAGGGAGGCTGCTGCCAGCAGCATAACAAGCTACCTACGTCCCATGTCTGAGAGATGCAAGCGGTTGCTAGGTGGCAACGCAAGTTTCTCTATAGTGGCATAAAAATCAATCACATGGACGGCAAATAGCCTTCTGAGCACTGCGAATCACCTAGCAACAGCATGGGGCAGTTGTAAATGTGTGTGTGTGTTGGGGAACAGAAAAGAGATCCTCCTTTCCTAAACTACCAGCAACCCAAGGCTTGGTTCTCAAACTGTTTAGAAGTCTGCCTGAGGCGCTGGTGGCCCATGCACCAAACTGAATAGAACCATAGTAAGTCAAGTGCAACTTCCTATGTAGGAGCAGATGGGGAATTAGGAGATAGAAGGTGAATTGGCAGGGAAAGCATATTCCGGAAGGTTTCCAGATATGTCACTAACCCCTCCATGGCTAAAGATAAAGCAGCCCTCAGCTCTGCACTGGACCTTCCCCTATAACAAGTCTAAAATTACCATCTTCATTCTTGTCCTTTCTAAACCTACAGCATATCTAGGTTCTAGAAAACATTCCTGCTCAGTGTTCAAATGGTTAGCATGGAAACTTAATTTTTAATAGCCTGCTTTCTGGGCTGTGCATGTGCCAAGTATGAGCCCTAATGGAGTATTTTAGTCTAAGTTACAATAAAGAAATAATCTCTGACGTAAGATCTGACACAACCTTAGCTGCAGCAGATGGAAAAGGCACTTGATATTTGAATTTTGCAGAAGGTAAGAGAGCAGGAAGCTCAAAAGTGCAGCTCATAAGCTTTTTTATTCTAAGCAATGGCTTTTTAGGGCAGTGGATAGTGAACATTAATTGAACAATTGGTATTGTAAAATGGCCGGATGCATTTAGGTTGTTAGATTTAGGACTCAGCTCCACTTCCAGAATACTGCTATACCCAGGTTTACTAATTGTCAGTGTGGACAGGAAGACAGTGGTTCTTTAATCAGGTTAGGGAACAGTTTTATGTCTAGGCCTTGAACTCCTGCCCTCCAGAAAAAAGTCATGATGTTTGTATTAAATTGAGAATGCCTATGAAATAACCAGGTAACAACTACACTTGGTCACATTGAATGGCTTATGTGCAGTGCTGGACATTGGAGTGGGGGAGATTAGAATCTATGGCCTTATTTCATTCCAAAATAAACAAAGCCACCATCTCATATTACAATGGGATATATGCATTAATATCCAGTTTCATACAATTTCTTGTCAGCAAAAATATTTTACCCAGACATCTTTCATGAACAATACTGCTAGTTTGTGTGTGTGCGTGTGGGGTGGAGGAGTGGGAAAACGAGACCACTATTCCTAAAAAAACATTTTATTGTTCACAGTACATGTTGAGTACATGCAGATCATATTTACATTTTTCTTAAGGCAAACAGAAATTGGGTTCTTATTGACCTGAGTTGCCTAGCACCAGCAGAAATAGCAAATAAAAACCTATGAAACTTTGCCTCTCCCATTGAATCAGCAGTTGTATCACACAAAGTATACTTTCCTCTACATTCACATTTCTTTTAGTAAGCTATTCATACTATGATCCCTATTGATCTCCTCAGCAATTTTTCTTATCTGAAGCTCTTTCAGGATATATGATACAGAGATATTACTTCCTGCTTCTGTTAATTCTATGATCCCTGGTCATTTGACACAAGCTCACATAATATTGCATCATTTACTGTATCTTTTCTGGTACACTCAGAATTCTGTGTATTTCATTGAGGTCTTCTCTTCAACATCTTTTTTTTTCCCCAAGAAAGGGTTAAAAATATAAGACTGCTATATTCACTGATAGTTTAGAAAACTTAAAATTCTTTTGCTTATTCCTCATTGTGCCTGTCCATCTCTACATTGAGAAAAATCATAGTAAGTTGAGAGGCAAAAATTCATCTTCAAGACAAAGCAGAAGACATTGCATGATCCTAATAAGTGCTGAGCACTAGAACTGGTCAACATTTTCCAAATCTCAATTAAATTAAAAAAAAATAGGCATGAAAAATAGAATCAAAATTTTTCACAAAACATTCATCCTGAGGTTTGACCAACTGTAGTGCAGGAAGGAATTTTTAAAATTTCAAAAAATTTGGTGAAATTTAGAATTTTGAAACGTATTTTAAAAATATAAAGCAAGACAAACTTTGGAAAAAATGCATTGAAATGTTTGTCCCTTTTTTCCTGACTAGCTCTATTGAACGCCTTCAACTGCCATTACCTTCTATGAGAGTTGAAGGTATATTTCTCTCAGCACCTTGCTTGATCAGGCCCAGAGTTTCCATATACAGAAGTTCTCAGATATTAAAGACCCTGATCTTATGCCCATTAAAGTAAATGGCAAAGCACTTATTTACTTTAATAACAGGACCAAGCTCAAGGTGAGAGCAAACGGTAGTGGCAAAATGGAACATGACTCCCCACACGTGCATCCCATAGTGTCTCACGTGTAAAAGGTTTTCCTTTGGGTTGCATTTATTGACTCTTTTTACACATTTTTTTTTAAAGGCTTCTTTATCCATGCACAAAATGGCAGGGTTTTAGCTCTCATTTCCTCTCTCCATGTGCCTCTTCTGGCTGCTCGGTGTTCATCACAAATACCTCCCTGCTAGACACTGGTATTTATAGAGCTTTATATTAAACAATCATTATAAACTGAGTTGATGAAGCCTTCCAGTTTAAAATATTTATTGAGTAAAAAAATAAGTCAGCTGAGCCGTCTCTGGGTTCTTCTCCAGTGATTAGCTGCTAAGATCAAATATCTCTTTCCACAGATGTTCCACTTGGCACGGATGCAAAGCAGCACACTGTAATGGGAGTAACTCTTATGCAAGTATTCAATTTTTAAAGAGATGAGCTTTAACCATAAAATTATGTACAAAGGTTTGTCAATTTCCATTTCCTGCTCCCATGAGATTATTATGAACTAGGCAGCTAGGAAAGTGCATGAGATGAAACAGCCGAAGAACCCACAGAGGCTTCTAACCAATATCCCAGAGTAACTCATCAGGTAGATGTCTCCTGTGGATATTGTACCTTCTGTCAAGGGATTATTTTTCACCAGAGAATGAGATAATGAGATTTAAAAATAATTAGTTCTGTACACCTAACACTGCCTATTTATAATAGGAACAAAACATCCAGCTGCAGGTCAGAAAAAGAATAAAAGTATTATTATCCCCATCCCCATTGTCATGAAGTGACACTTTGCATGTAGCTTTATTTCTAACTCATATCGGCAGACTAGCCCCCCACCCCCACCCCGCGATCACTATGTACATTTTCAATCACCACATCAAAACTATGAAGAAATTATAGATCTTATAGAATGCTAGAAATCCTCACAATTTCCCCCTGGAAATCAGGAACCTCTACTCCACTATATACAGTGAGAGCAAGTTATTCAGGAGAGGAAGAAAATAGTGTATTATTTACATGAGGACCACTTGCGGCTCTCCTCAGTCCCCTGCTAAACCTCTTCTAGCCAAGGGTGTCCCTGACTGCCACTGCTGCCTCCTGTGCACACCCCTCCCAGCAGGTTTGTTGAGCCTATCCAGCAGCATTTTCATTCCCTCACAATCTGCTGATCATCCACAAATTGGCCTCTGCAGGAAGGAACAAACCAAGAGGGAAGCAAGCACACTCCTTTGATGCCTTCTGGGCTTGGCTCCAGAGGCTCGGACTTTCCTCCATTCATATAGGAAGAGGGAAACACTTGTCCATTTAGCCTCAGATTGCTTAAGGTCTTAACTATTACTATTACGCTGTGACTTGAACTAGCAATACCTGTCTAAGAGCATACCCATGAAAACCCTGATATGCTGAGGAGTACTTTGATTAAATGAAACCACAATTTGCACAAAAAGATGAGAAAATTTGGGTAGAGGTAAGTGTCCAGACAGTCTTGAAATGCTACTTCCAAAGGCACTGGCTTCCTGGTTAGAGTAAAAATGCCATTATTCCTTACCCTACAGATAGAACAGATTACATCCAGTTTATTTATAAAAAGTTTTGTACAACTGAGTTATCACAAGCATTTACACCCTTCCTGCTTCTTTTGGTTTTTGAAGAGATGGTTCATACGGTTACACTGCCGTTTCCTTTGACTCAGGCAGGGGAGATGGCTTGAAGTTTATTACTTCTTTATAGGTAATGCCTGAAAAACAACAGTAAGAGAGAGCATTGCTAGTATGTTCATAAAAGGCGCCTCAGAGACAGTAGTGAGGAGCCAATCCCAAACTGGCTGGAACATTGTCTATTTGGGGATGAGACACGGATGAAGGAAAGAAAACATACAAAGAGCTAGGGTCCAAGTTTTCAAAAGTGGATGGCTAAAATCAGGCACCTAAATAAGTGACCTGATTGTCAGTGTTGCACCTACAACTGGCATTATCTGCAACAGCTGCTGCCAGGCACAGCAAATCTGAAAATTGGGCCCTCTCTCTTAGGGCCTAAATTTGGGCACTGAAAGTTAAGTGCCAAAGTTTGACAATCAGGACCAAAACTGAGCCCCAAATCTCATCCGAAAGAGATGGTCTGTCAGTCTCTAGTAGTAACAGGCAGCGTGACTACCTTAGGACTACAGCTGGTTGTCAGCCTTGCACTCAAAGTAGAACATGCTGTGAAAGACTCCTAATAAAAGGGTAAACCAAGGAAGAGTTCAGTCATGGGCAGGCAGGCAGGAAAATGTTAGGGAAAAAGGAGCTGAATCCCCACTTTTCTGACTGCCAGACATCTGAGTGAAGGCAGTCTTAGATTTCCAGAACTGAAGCCTGGAATGTATGGGAGCCACTGATGTCTCTGTCTTGTTTTGTTATGAGACATTTGCCTACTAAGGGCTTGTCCTCACTAGGGGAGGGGATCGACGGCAGATACGCAACTTCAGCTACGTGAATCACGTAGCTGAAGTTGCGTATCTGCCGCCGACTTACCGCTCGTCCCCACGGCGGCGGCAGGCGGCAGGCGGCAGCGCGCTCCCCCGTCGACTCCAGCTTGCGCCTCCCAGCGAGCTGGAGTTCCGGAGTCGACGGGGGAGCTCCGGGCGATCGATTTATCGCGTCTTAGTGAGACGCGGTAAATCGATCGCCAGAAGATCGATTTCCAGCAGCGCTAGTGAAGACCAGCCCTAAGTATCCAGTCCCGGTCCCGCTGTGGAGGGACATCAGTTGCTTCCTTTGCTTGAAGTTTATTTTTAATTTATCATAGTCTGTAAATCTAGTTACCGCACCTTCCTAGTTCTGGTGAGCCATGGAAATACTGCAAGAACATAATTTCTGATGGAATTTAAGTAAGGATGTGAGGAAATGAAGGAAAAGCATGAATCTCAGAAACAGCCACAGCCTGGTTTGCATGATGGAGTGAAGACTAGAAAATTCCTTTTTTGTTTGTTTTTTTAATGGAAAGTTAAATATAATCATTGAGTTAATTTATTTAAAAGTCAGGTTTTGTAGATTCTAGAGTGTAGCCTTGGTCATTTTAGGAAATTTGGTTTTAATTTGAGTGACACCAAACACAGCAGTTAGAAATGAGGGATAGAGAGGAGACAGCCAGCAGACCCAGCAGCAGTGGGGAAAGAGTAGGTGGAAAAATCAGCAACATTAAAAAAAAACAATTCACGTTAAAAATATAAAAATAGTATATAAATAACCAACAATCAGCATAATGTCTCCTGTGTATAGAGGCGTATCACTCAAACAGATTGATTATGCAACCGCATAACTTGCTTTATATGAAGATGTATCCGCTCATGGGACACCCAAGCACAATCAGTAGCTCCCTAGGTTTAGGAGAAGTGTTCTCCAGCTTCATTGACAGTAAGCAACAATACACAGTGTAAGAATTCAGAAATGCCTCCTTTCTGTACAGCTCAAGGTATCTTTCAGCAGAAAACCACCAGATCAAAGTACAATTTGCTACTTCCTCTTCCCCTCCATTTTCAACATTTGTTATGCTAAGATAATAACTATGACCTGCACTCAGTCACTGGAGCCAACCACACACTGAATACTATTCTTATGTTCCCTTGCACAGGCTAATAACTATGGTTTGCTGCCAACCTTTGGAAGGCACATGCAGACAGGAAGGTGTGGATAGTTTTGTGGACTTTTGTTTTAGTAAAGGCAGATTTGTAACACTCCATCATCACTGCTCCTAGCCCTGTGATGTATGAATCAGGGAAATGAAAAAAAGAAAAAGAAAATCCAGACAAAAAGTGACCCCCCCAATCCTCAATAACTGATTCCAACTCATCTTTCTTTCCCTCAGAAAAGAGGAAATCGTCAGTTAAGTTTATTCTATACATAGCAATAAAACCTTGTAATAGTGTTCTACAAACAGTATAAATCTAATTATTTACCACTTTCAAGACACTACTGGATAGTGAGAATGTTTGATTAAAACCCAGAATGTTCCATAAAGATCACAGGCCATTCCAGATCTACCAGCCAGCTTTGCTTAACCGTACTGCTAAGCAAGACTGTCCCCAAAAGTAATTTTTTATTTCCATTCATAGTATAAATAGCTGCACTGTAAAGAAAAGCTGTGGTCATCTCATTCCCCATATGGGCCAGGGAAGGCTTGTTAGAAACTTAGCTAACTTTGGGGGGACCGAGAATGGTGAATTGGAAGAGTCAGGAAGAGGAAATTTGGAGGGGAATAGGGAAGGTTAGGGAGGAAGAAAAACAGGAAAAGCATGGGGTTTTTGGGAGGAGTGGAAGAGGTGGAGCGGAGGGGGTGCCCTGGAGAGAGATGGAACTAGCATAAGGGCAACCTTAGGAGGAGGTACATGGTGAGATGGGGGCACTGACTCATTTTTTGTTTCTAGACGTTATTGGTGCCTATGTTCTGCCAAGACCAAGGAAAGTCATTTGTAAGGAGATAACAGTGTGTTTATTTCTCAGCTAGCCCTTCTGCTTAGTCCCTTTTAACCCCACCATAATGGACTTACGCTTCCACTCATCCAGTGGCAAATCCATATTGTCAAATGTGTCGTCATATTTCTCTGCCTCAGTTTCCTCTTCAGGATCATGAATTGGTTCAAAATAAGGATGCGCTAAAGCTTCTACTGCCGTTATTCTCTTCTCCGCATCTAACACCAGCATCTTCTCCAAAAGGTTTACAGCTGTTCAACACAAGCCAAACAGGACATTCAAATATTGCCACTGAATGCAACTTGGATTTTAAAGCTGTTGTGCCGTTGATGTTTTTTTAGAATTACAGATGGTTACAAAGAGGAGTTATTTCATTTCATAGACATCTGCTGTTTTAAGAAGAAAATAAAGATACAAAGTATTTTGCTGCTGTCAAGTCATATCATTGTGATATTCAGTATAAGAACTTCTTCATTATGAGCCAATCCACATGTCCAGTCCACTAGTGCAGTCAGACAGCCATGTGTATATCTATAGCACCAATTTTCTCAGCTATGCAAACACAGTGAAATCCATGGTAATCTTTACATGCATTTCAGTGGGATTTGGATCAGGGCCCATGTGAGCTTACTGAAAAATTCAAAATGTACTGTGCTTACTCAGTATGTTATCTTGAGAACTACCAAATCAAAACCAATTTTCTCTGGAACCCTGAGATATTTCTCACCGAGGACTATTTTCATGACAAAGTTCATGACAAAGTATTTGTTTATCTTGTAAAATAGGGCGTTGAGTTATTTTTTTAAAAAAATAGGAAAATTGTATTATCTACATTTGATTTCTTGGTACTCACAAAGATCTTGATCCAGCAAAACATTTAAGCATTGGCTAGATCTGGGCCAGCAGCATAAACTACTTTTGTTTAACTTTTGAAGTCCTGCTTATCCAAGGACTAGTCTTGGAAAATTTCAGTCCTTAAGATGAAAGTTATGAGCAAGGGAAAACAAGAGGTTAGAATCCAATCTTAATTACCATAATGCAACCTTAATTAAAACAGCATCTGCTGCACCACAACACGACAAATCGTAGAAACCCAAACATATTTTCTTACCCAAAGGATTTGCATACTTCAAGATGGCTGCAAAGTCTTTTTTCTGCACTTTTGGGAGGCTTTTGATATAATTTTTTGCCTTAAAAGAAACATGAAAATTGGTTAGAACTGTTCTTCCTTTTTTAAAATAAGATTTAGCAATGTGCTTGCTAGGTGAATTTTCATGATTTTTGTGAGACCGTGCTATGCATATGGACATCATTAATGGGGTTCTATTTGAAGATCATTCTGGGGCAGGTTGTCTTTATGTGCTGATTGAAGGACACCTTGCTTGCAAGTATTAAGAAAAAGGAGAGAAACAACACCTAAGGTTGAACCTTAGTATTATTTATTCTAGCATGTATATTATTGAGTTTGGAAAATGTATACACATCATTCAACAGAGTTATAATTAGTTTTTCCCACTGATACAATTTCTATAAAAGTAAGTCTTTCTTTTTAAGATATATTCAATGAGTATTTAAAATTTACAGGTATTTTAAGGAATGTTAAGGTGCATTTAACAGGGTTTAAACTCTCTAGAGAAGTGTGCACATGGGACCAGGGAAGGCAAAGTTAAAAACACACAAACAAATGTCAGTTTTCTAAATACATTATATGTATTGTCAGTGTGCTCTCAATAAAAGTAATAACCATTTATCTAGAGCTGTTGATGTGCCCCATATGTAAGAAACTTTAAGCACATAGGCATACATATTTCCAAGTGACCATTTTTAATACTTCAGTTTTGGGTGACCACCTTCAGACAGGATTCAATTTTCATACATGTTGAGCACTGTAGCTCTCATTGACCTCAGCTGAAACTGTGGGGGCTCAAGTCTTCTTTAAAAAATAATAATCATGCTCCGGGATCTCAGGTTGGGTATCTGTAATGAATGGACACTTTTGAAAATGTAGGCCATTACCTTATTGCAATGTACTTGATTTAAATCTATTTGATAATTGTGTTTGACTAAATAAACTAAACCAATAAGGTTTCAAAAAAATCTTGAATATTTTTATGATGAGATTCAGAGAACAGCTGTCCATTAAGTTTTCTTGCATCTGAAACTGGAACAAGCAGCATATTAGCAGAATACCAAGCAGTATACTCACATCTTGACTCTGTAGTTTCTGAACAAAATCTTGAGTTGGTGTGCCTGTTATCTTCATTATTTCTGTGAGCTGGTCCAGATCTGAATACCAGATGTCAGGAATCAAACCCTTGTACAGTGACAAAATTAAAAGTCCTACAAAATTATGCAATTTCCTTGCCAATGGAGATCAAAGTGGAATACACAACATAAATGTGAAATGAGAAACTTTACATTTGTGCAGTTCAACGTTCTGTGTTTCTTTTGTAAAAGTTGAGGACATTGAAACACCTAAAGTCAAGCTAACTACTCTTTTAGAAACTCTTCCAATGATCAGTGATGACGTAACTGCCGAATGGCTATCCTTATGTGACACAATTGATAATACTGTCGTGAAATGTGTTGGGCATACGAAATGCCATCAGGTAGACTAGTTTTAATGAAAATGATAATAAAATACTGACTCTCCTTGATGTCAGGTGACCAGTCCATGCTGTGCTCTTAGTTGAAATAGGCCAGATATAGGGCTGCCTCCAATCCAAACTCTTCCAATTACAGAATATGTGGTTTGACTATAAAGCAGAGGAATCACACACCCTTGCTGATAAACATGACTCTAGTCTAAAGGTTTCTATGAGGCAGTCAAAGCTGTGTATGGCCTACCCGATCTGTCTTGACACCACTACCAAGTGCTGATAGCGAATCTCTCATCATAGATTGCACTGCCATCCACCAGTGAAAATTTTAGTGAACTACTTACTTGTTCCTATATTCTTTCTGATGAGTCACTAAATGTCTAGAAATGCCCCATATCTACTGCACCTGCCAATCCATCCACATGAGCCAAGGTATTGAAGACTGTTCAAGTAATGAAAAATAATAAATGCCCTGGCCCCAGTGTCAATCTAGCTGAGGTTTTCAAACACAGAGGAAATCTTCTCATTGACAAGCTCTTTGAATTTTTCTTACATGTCTCGCTTCAAGAAATTATACCACAACAACTGAAAGATGCCAACATTGTCACTATTTATAAGTGTAAAGGCTCAAACAGCAACTGTGGTAACTACAGAGGTATGCACCTCTTTGTTCTCTGTGGCCAGCAAGATTCTTGCATGCATCCTCTTGAACCACTCCTGACCCAAACCATCGACGACTTGCTAGCTGAGTCACAGTGCAACTTTCAGGCTTAGTGGAACAATGCTGATCTCCATCATGTGACTATTGCAGGAAAAATGTCACAAACAGCACCGATCTTTAGACATCTTACAAACTGCTTTGCTGCGACAGTTTGTAACTTTGTCCGCACCATCAGCTGAACGAAAATTGAGATAATATACTAGCCATCTCCTCAACAATTTTACCAAGACCCATCTATAAGGTTGGAAAGTTTTATGCTGCAAGCTGCCAAACAGTTTACATATCTTGGGAGCATATTGAATAGTCAACCATGAAGTGGATGTGCAAATTAAGAAAGCCAGCACTACATATGATCGCCTCTGTCACCAAATTTGAAAGCAACATGGAATCTGTCTATAGACAAAGATCAAAGTCTATAATGCTGTTCTCCTCATGACACTGCTCTATGGGTGCGAAACATGGACCTGTTATCAACAACACATTAAAAAGCTTGACAATTTCCATTTGCAATACCTATGATTGCTGAACATGAAATGGCAGAACTGGGTTCCCATCATGAAAGCTGGTTCAGTTGGCATTGAGGCTCATGTGATCTGCACCCAACTGAGATAGGCTGACCATGTAATTCAAATGCCCGAGTCCCGTCTATCAAAACAAATCTTATATTCTGAATTAAGCTTCAGTGATTGCAAGAAAGGAGGGGAGATGAAACTCTTCAAAGACACAAACAAAAACTATGCAAAATGAACATTTCTTACTCGTCCTTTGAGCAACTGGTGATTGATCATATTGCCTGGTGCCACATGGGAAGGGTGGGTGGCCACCACTTTGAAAAGAATCCTGGGAGCAGTTGGAAACACAGTGCCAGGCACAGAAACAATATGTAGCTCAATCAACACAATTAGGCAAATGGTTCTGTGGCCAGTGTGGTAAATGTTGTTCTTCCTGAATTCATCTATGGCAGGGGTCGGCAACCCACGGCTCCGGAGCCGCATGCGGCTCTTTGATCCCTCCGATGCGGCTCCCTGTGTGTGCTAATTTTAACCGGCCCGCAGACTGTTCTCTATGCGGCCCGCCAGCACTGTCCAACCAGTGCGCGGAGCCGCAGCCGAAAGAGAGGGGCGGGGTCAATAAGAGGCGAGCGGCGGGGGGGGGGGGGAGAAGAACGGAGGCGGAGCACGAGGAGAGGCGGAGCCGGCGGAGAAGTGCGAGTCGGGCCGGGGCCAGGGCCGGGGCAGGAGGCGAAGCGCGGCGGAGCCGGCGGATAAGAGCGAGCCGGGGCCGGGGCCGGGGCCGGGGCACAAGGCAAGGCAAGGCAAGCTGGGGGAGGGGGGGGGAGGAAGAAGAGCGAGAGCACGGCTGGAGGGGAGGGGGAGGGAAGAAGAGCGAGAGCACGGCCGGAGCGGGGAGGAGGAAGGGGGGGGAGCGGGGGGGGAGGAAGGGGGGGAAGAAGAAGAGCGAGAGCACGGCCGGAGCGGGGGGGAGGAAGGGGGGGAAGAAGAGCGAGAGCACGGCCGGAGGGGGGGGGAGGGAGGGAAGAAGAGCGAGAGCACGGCCGGAGGGGGGGGGGGAGGGAGGGAAGAAGAGCGAGAGCACGGCCGGAGGGGGGGAGAGGGAGGGAAGAAGAGCGAGAGCACGGCCGGAGGGGGGGGAGGGAGGGAAGAAGAGCGAGAGCACGGCCGGAGGGGGGGGGGGAGGGAAGAAGAGCGAGAGCACGGCTGGAGGGGAGGGGGAGGGAAGAAGAGCGAGAGCACGGCTGGAGGGGAGGGGGAGGGAAGAAGAGCGAGAGCACGGCCGGAGCGGGGGGGAGGAAGAAGAGCGAGAGCACGGCTGGAGGGGAGGGGGAGGGAAGAAGGGGGAGGGAAGAAGAGAGTGTTATTTCATTTTAAATGTCAAAAGGGTTTTGTGGCTCCCAGTGTTTTCTTTACTGTGGGAAACGGGTCCAAATGGCTCTTTGAGCGGTAAAGGTTGCAGACCCCTGATCTATGGAGTCAAACGAAGACTCATTAGTACAGGGGCTCTCAAACCGTGGGTCGCGACCCCTCAGGGGGTCGCTGGCTGCCTCCCAAGGGGTCGCGAGCTATTTGTGCCGCCGAAAAGCCACCGCCGCGATCGCTACCGCATCTGGCGGCTATTTTTGGCGGACATGCCGAGCGCTCCCGAAAGCGCTCAGCATGTCCGCTGAAAATAGCTGCCAAATGCGAAGTTAATTTATTCGGCAGCTTTTTGGCAGACATACCGAGCGCTTTCGGGAGCGCTCGGCATGTCCGCCGAAAATAGCCGCCGAATAAGGAGTTAATTTATTTGGCGGCTTTTCAGCGGACATACAAGGGTCCGCCGCGCTGAGAGAGAAACTAAAAAGGGGTCGCGGTTCTCAATAGTTTGAGAACCCCTGCATTAGTACAAACTGTGGCAAATTGCTGGCCACTATTATGATGGGTCCCACGCTTTCTCTTCTTGTGGGGGGTTCAGGGAGCCATTTCTTGCCCCTGAACAGGGTATTAACTGCCCCACTAGTATCCTGGAGGAGGGGGAGTGGAGAGGGAGGGACCCGGGCCCGCCCTCTACTCCGGGTCCCAGCCCAGGGGCCCTGAGGATAGCAGTAAACCACCTGAATTAGCTATTCCTTCCCCTGGGCTCCTTCCCTCTCCTACCCTTCAGCTTGTGGGTCTTCCTGCCCTCTCTCTACACAAGCCAGGTGTCTCTTTACCTTAGGTCTGGGTCTTCTTGGTTCCAAACTCTCCTCCAAACTGTTCTCTGCTCCAACACCTCCAAACTGCTCACTGCTCCAACTCCTTTCAACTATCTGATTGAGGCAGGGGGGGGTTGTATTGTGACTGGCTCCAGGTGCCTTAATTGACTCCAGGTGCTCCAAACAACTTCTAGAAAACTTGCTTCCCTCTAACACTCTCCTGCTGCCCGCTGGCCATGCTGTATCGCAAAACTATGATTGTTGACATCATCCTCAAAAATGAGGTGACCAGCTGATTATCATCATAGGTAGCTTCCTCAATACAGCTGGTTGAAATTTTTTGAAAATTTGAAATTTTGACAAATATTCCATGCAATGTTTTTGTAGCTTTTAAAAAGTCATTTCCCCCCCCTTGCTCCATTCCAAACCCTGAGATTTCCTGAGACAACTGGGGTGAGATAAGGTGAGAAGTCCCTGACCTTCTGTCTCCTAAGGAAGTATAGCTTAGTCAGCACCAGCATTATCTTTTCCAGGGATTCTAGCAGATTCCCAGGGGCTAATGCCATAGAAAGCAGTTCTTGTCTGGCATTGTACCTCTTTGCCTACTGATTTTGCAGATCTCCAAATACATGAAGATCACACATTCAAATGCCTGTAGAATCAGAGGGAGATGATGGATGAAGCTGAAAAGCTTTTACAAATTAGGTGAAAAAAATTACTTGATATCAAATTTGCAACATTATTGATTTATTTTCCCTAAAGAACTAAAAATTATATTTCTTGCTTTGCTTACCTGGAAAGGACTGGAATGAGATTGTGTTCTCCTTGCAATAGCTAACATAGGTTCCCAGATTTTAAGGGACTATTATGATTATTTAGTCTGACTTTCTGCATAACATAGGCTGTAGAACTTCACCCAATACCTTCTGCAATATTCATCTCCTCTGATTATTAAAATACTGGCTTTCCCACTCCTAAATTTCTGGTGCAGCTTGAAATTGTGACTCACTTGTTTCCTTGTGTATGCATAAACATTACATAAGTATCCTTAAGACCAGTACAGCTCCAGAAATAATACTGGCTAGTTAACCCTATTTTTGTATTTTGTTGTTAACAAGGGACACATACTTGAATCTAATTCATTAAAAAAATTGTGTTAAAAATAGTTTCAGGCCACCCTAGTTGTCACCCTAGTTGCCTTGTCTCATATTTGTGGTTTTGCAATTCCAATTCTTCTGTTTTGAAGTGTTTTTCTCACAGAATAAGGGGAGAATAAGACACAAACAAGGAAAACAGAAACATATTAAAGCCCCAAAATCTTATGGCTTAGGCATGTGTGGTAACTGCTGGCAGAACCAGGGTCTTAATGAATACACATCCAAGGGAAAGAATGAAACTCCTTATACACAAGCCCTCTCAAATAAATAAAACAAAAAGAAAAAAATTAGACCAGTTCCCCTCTGGTCTGTGATATTAATTTTAAGAGTTACTTGTAACAATAGTAGGTCAAAAATGTTTAGACTGAAGTGGGATTTTTAATGTTTTTAAAGTTGATTTAAATTCTCAGCAATGAATGATACAACTCTATTTTAAATATGGAGAACCTTCCTAACCTGTTCCTAACAATTCTGGATAAAATCTTGAAGTGTGTGCACCCAACCCAAGGCACATATATAAACTGGGCTCTGTATGTATCCATAAGTTTGGGTGTTCACACAACACCAGGTTTGTGTGTGCACACTCCTGACTGTGGTGCCTGTTATTGAAGATTTTGCTGGGGCTTTTTTGCATATAGAACTTTCCACCTGAGGATCTGAGAGTGCTATGTAACATTAATGATTCAATGCTCATATCTCAAGTAGCTCAGTAATATTAGCCCTAATTTATAGATGGGTAAACTAAGGCACAAACATTCAGTAATTTGTCCAAGGTTTAAAGGCAGATGAAATTTGGTGAGGGAGAGAATTAACTGACCATTATTTTAAATCTATATCCATTATGAAACCAACTGACTGTGACACACAAATAGTGACACGCTTTTCATATCTTACTGCCAGGAATTCATCATGAAAGGATACGATCATTTCCTTTGAACAGTGGCCTCCCTGTTATCATTTCTGCCATAATACAGCCCACTGACCAGATGTCAACTGAAATAAAAATAAATAAATCTGTAACATTAAATTGATTAATTATATTCACAAATGTATTGTCAAAATACAGTTTCAGTTTATTATTCTTTTTTAAAGAAGCATATTAATGTAGTTGATGCTTTATACAGAAAATAAATGTCTACCAAAAGCAAGTTGCAATATGGTAACTGGTGTTCGTTACCAGGACATAGGGAGAGGGTAGCTCCTCAATATCAAGCTAATGCATACAGGAAGTAATTCTTCCAGTCATTTAGGAAGGGACTCCAGCTACCTTCATGGTTCTTTAGTACCCCTTCTTTGCTGAATGGTTTACCCTTCCAGCTGGAGTTAGGGTACAATCTGCAACATCCTGCAAAAGGATTACAGCATATAGCAAGGGTAGAGCCCTTTTCTCTGTCTACACTGGAGTTTAATTTCAGAATATTGACAATAACAAAGGATTACCCAAATTTTCTAACTGCAGGGAACATGCTCTTAATTATGTTACTGTTTTACATTTTCACTAGGGCTGTCAAGCGATTAAAAAAATTAATCGCGATTAATCATAAGAACATAAGAATGGCCGTACTGGGTCAGACCAAAGGTCCATCCAGCCCAGTATCCTGTGTACTGATAGTGGCCAATGCCAGGTGCCCCAGAGTGAATGAACCTAACAGATAATGATCAAGTGATCTCTCTCCTGCCATCCATCACCCCCCGCTGACAAATAGAAGCTAGGGACACAATTCCTTACACATCCTGGCTAATAGCCATTAATGGACTTAACCTCCATGAATTTATCCAGTTCTCTTTTAAACCTTGTTATATTCCTAGCCTTCACAACCTCCTCAGGCAAGGAGTTCCATAGGTTGACTATGCACTGTGTGAAGAACTTCCTTTTATTTGTTTTAAACCTGCTGCCCATTAATTTCATTTGGTGGCCCCTAGTTCTTATATTATGGGAACAAGTAAATAACTTTTCCTTATTCACTTTCTCCACACCACTCATGATTTTATATTCCTCTTATCATATCCCCCCTTAGTGTCCTCTTTTCCAAGCTGAAAAGTCCTAGCCTCTTTAATCTCTCCTCATATGGGACCTGTTCCAAACCCCTAATCACTTTAGTTTTCCTTCTCTGAACTTTTTCTAATGTCAGTATATCTTTTCTGAGATGAGGAAACCACATCTGTACACAGTATTCAAGATGTGGGCGCACCATGGATTTGTATAAGGGCAATAAGATATTCTCTATCTCTTTTTTAAATGATTCCGTTTGCTTTTTTGACTGCCACTGCACATTGAGTGGATATCTTTAGAGAACTATCCACGACTCTAAGATCTTTTTCCTGATTAGTTGTAGCAAAATTAGCTCCCATCATATTGTATGTATAGTTGGGGTTATTTTTTCCAATGTGCATTACTTTACATTTATCCACATTACATTTGTTGACCAATCACTTAGTTTTGTGAGATCTTTTTGAAGTTCTTCACAGTCTGCTTTGGTCTTAACTGTTTTGAGCAGTTTAGTATCATCTGCAAACTTTGCCACAACATTATTTACCTCTTCCTCCAAACCATTTATGAATAAGTTGAATAGGATTGGTCTTAGGACTGACCCTTGGGGAACACCACTAGTTACCTGCTCCATTCTGAAAATTTACCATGTATTCCTGCCCTTTATTTCCTGTCTTTTGACCAGATCTCAATCCATGAAAGGATCTTCCCTCTTATCCCATGAAGGATATTCCCTCTAATCGCGTTGTTAATAATAGAATACCATTTATTTAAATATATTGATTTTAGTTACAACACAGAATATGAAGTGTACAGTGCTCAATTTATATTTATTTTTATTACAAATATTTGTGCTGTAAAAAACAAAAGAAATAGTATTTTTCAATTTACCTCATAGAAGAAATGTAGTGGGATCTCTTTATCATGAAAGTTGAACTTACAGATGTAGAATTATGCACAAAAAACCCTGCATTCAAAAACAAAACAATGTAAAACTTTAGAGCCTACACAAGTCCATTCAGTCCTACTTCTTGTTCGGCCAATCACTCAGAAAAACAAGTTTGTTTACATTTGCAGAGGATAATGCTGCCTGCTTCTTGTTTACAATGTCACCTGAAAGTGAGAACCGGCATTTGCATGGCACTGTTGTAGCCGGCGTCATGAGATATTTACATGCCAAATGCGCTAAAGATTCATATGTCCCTTCATGCGTCAACTACCATTCCAGAGGACATGCGTCTATGCTGATGACAGGTTTTGCTCAATAACAAGCCAAAGCAGTGCGGACCAACGTATGTTCATTTTCATCATCTGAATCAGATGCCACCAGCAGAAGGTTGATTTTCTTTTTTTTGGTGGTTTGGGTGCTGTAGTTTCTGCATCCGAATGTTGCTCTTCTGAGCATGCTCCACACTCGTCCCTCTCAGACTTTGGAAGGCACTCCAGATTCTTAAATCTTAGGTCGAGTGCTGTAGCTACCTTTAGAAAATTCACATTGGTATCTTTTTTACATTTTGACAAATTTTCAATAAAAGTGTTCTTAAAACTAACAACATATAGTGGGTCATCATCCGAGACTGCTTGTAGTGAGCCTGAGTGGTCTCCCTCTGACTGGGAGTGCGAGGGAGCCGGGGGCCTTGGAGGGTGGAACCAAGGCCGCCCCGCCCCCCTCGCTGGAAGTACAGGGGAGGGACCAGAACTATAAAAGGCCAGCCCTGCAGCCCAGAAGGGGGAGAACCAGAGGAGAAGGAGAAGGAGGCTTCGCCTGACTGGCTGCTGCCCAGAGGGGACTCCAGCCTGAGTGGTGCGCCCACCCCCGACGCTGAGGACGACTGGCCCGGAGTACCTGCTGCCATGTATCCTGAGGAGCCGGAGGCTGACTGGACGGCAGAGGTACCTGTGCTCTGAAGCCCAGGCCCCAGCCTTAAAGAAAGACTATGTTTGCTTGCTGGCTGCCTGTGCCACGCCCAGGCTATAGCCAGCCCCCATAGACTGTTCATGCAGCGGGCTGCCTGTGCCCGGAGGCCCAAGCCCCAGCCTTAAGACTGCTGGTTTGGCAGGCTGCCTGAGCTCTGAAGCCCAGGTGATAGCCAGACCCCTACAGACTGTTTTGTTTGTTGGCTGCCCGAGCCCAGCCTCGGCTACAGTCAGCCCGTTTTAAGGCGGAGCTACTTGCAGGCCGCCAACCAGAGCTGGAACCGGGTCGGCACAGACCGGCCCGAGGGGTCCTCCCTCTGACTGAGAGTGCAAGGGAGCCTACACTGCTATAACATGAAATATATAGCAGAATGCAGGTAAAACAGAACAGGAGACGTACAATACTTCCCCAAGGTGTTCAGTCACAAATTTAATTAACGCATGTCCTCTGGAATGATGGATGAAGCATGAAGAGGCATATCAATCTTTAGCACATCTGGCACACAAATATCTTGTGATGCCAACTACAACCATGTCATGAGAATGCCTGTTCTCACTTTCAGATGACATTGTAATTAAGAAGTGCTCAGCACTATCTCCCGTAAATGTAAACAAACTTGTTTCTTTTTGCAATTGGCTGAACAGGAACAGGACTGAGTGTTTTGTTTTTGAGTGCAGTTATGTAACAAAACAAAACCCCCAACATTTGTAAGATGTACTTTCATGGTAAAGAGATTTCCCTACAGTACTGGTATGTGGTGAACTGAAAAATACTATTTCTTTTGTTTATCATTTTTACAGTGCAAATATTTGTAATCAAAATAATATAAACTGAGCACTGTATACTTTGTGGTCTGTGTTGTAACTGAAATAGATATATTTGAAAACATAGAAAAACATCCAAAATATTTAATACATTTCAATTGATATTCTACTGTTTAACAGTGTCATTAATCATGATTAATTTTCTTAATCACAATTAATTTTTGAGTTAATTGTTTGAGTTAAAGGCGATTGACACCCCTAATTTTCACATATTCTCACCACCATTTTTCATTTCTCTCTGAGGAACAAAGATATGGTTATATATTACTTAATTCAGTGCATACGTGGGAGCTGCTAACACTGTTCAGAGAGAAGATGTTGATCCTAGCACCCACACATACACATTACCTGTTTGAGTATAATGCATCCAATTAAGTATGACTTCCGGGGCTCTGTACCATCTAGTAACCACATAGCCTGTCATTTCACTGTCTGTATGCCTTGCCAGCCCAAAATCCAGAATCTATATTGGAAGAACAAAATGAATGCAGACACATTCCAACTGGAGACAATAAAAAAAAGAATATTTCACATAGATGTTTTCTTGCTGCAGTGTAAAATTTAAACAGAAATAGCATACAAGTTATGTTTCGGAATGCTTCTCTCCCATTTATGATACTTAAACAAAAATGGAGCTGCTGAGCTTTGCAACTATATTGAAGGAAAGGGTAAATTCTTTAATTAATTTGATTAAAACACTGGTGAAATATTTCATTCAACTAACAAGACTCCCTGTCCAAGGAATAGCTATCAAACTTTCCAGGGTTATAAGGAACTTATCCACCGTAGATACTTATATTGCCCCCATTCTTGTGAGTGCCGCACAATCTTTAATGTATTCATCCTAATAGCACCCCATCAGGTAGAGAAGTACTATTATATCCATTTTACAGATGGCAAACGGAGGCAGAAAGAGACTTGTCCAAGGTCACAGATGAAGTCTGAGGCAAGCCAGGGCAGGGACTTCAACCTAAGTCTCCTGAGTCTTAGGTTACTGCTTTAACCAACCTTCCTCTCTCTTCCTCTTCTGAAGGGCCTTTTAAGGAGTTCAAGGCCCGCAGGTGATAATAATATATGATTACATTTACTTACTCATTAAAATATTATTGCAGTTTATTATGTATTTATCTACACAGCTGGCTATTTCCAGTGGCAGCCACTTTAAAATACAAGTATAAGCCTGCATCAACTTCTTCAAAAAGATCCAAATCAGAGGACTAGCAGCAGAGATCAGCTAAAGTAGGAGGCCAACAGTGAAAATCAATTCTTGAAATAACAGGCTCATACTCAGCAGTGAGAAATTACTAACCAGAAAAGTGAACCTCTTGGATGAGGTGAATTAACAGATTTATGACAAAAATGTACCCACCCACTGACTTGTTGATAAATAGAACTGAATGGACCGTCTATGGCAGGGAAGATTTAAAAAACATAATACATTTTTGAATATGTACATCTACTAATTAAATAACTGCTAAAATTTCCATGCTTACCAGACTGCATGGATACCTTATGGACAGAGATTTATAGTACAAACACTCATTGACATTGCAAAAGGACACAGTATTTGTAACATGCTAGCTATAATTCAACCATTGAAAATACTTTACTATTCAATAAAATAGTATCATCACTCTCCTGGCACTAATGAAAAAGGAAAGTTATATTACGTTGTTGTTCATGGATGCAGGATGTAAAATGTAAATATTATGGCTTTATTCTCATTGCATCACTTGAACATAATTTCAATATTTCATATCAGCTAAGGTGCCAACTGCATTTAAAACAGAAATGGGACGCAAAGTGGAAAGAGAGATCTGCTATGTTTACCAATAATTTTCACCTTGCTCAATCCCTATTTTGTACTACATCACCCATAAACTTTCTCATTTAAATATTGGACACAAGGCCATAAATATCTTCAGAACCAGGATAGCAAGATATACTTTTAAATGAAGCATCCAGACATCCTATACAGTGTTCTCCACTAGATACAAAAGAAAAGAAATGCAATACTTTGATGCTTTTCTATGGTCTGTATTATTTACATAAAATTTATTATTGCTTTATACAGTTTTTTTGATTTGCCAGACTAAGGGCTTGGCTACACTTGAAATTTCAAAGTGCTGCCTCAGGAACGCTCCCGCGGCAGCGTTTTGAAGTGTGAGTGTGGCCACGCACAAGCTCTCCCAGCGCTCCTGGTAATCCACCTCCACCAGGGGATTAGCTCCGAGTGCTCGTAGCACAGCTCCCAGCGCTCAGAGTCTGTCCACGATAGCGCTTTAAAGCGCTCAGACTTGCTGTACTCCGGGGCATGATTTTTCACACCTCTGAGCCAGCAAGTTAGAGTGCTTTAAAGTGCTAGTGTAGCCAAGCTATTAGATCTGTGATTTTACTGAGAGCTAGAAACAGTTGCAATATGTTGCAAATCCTGGTTTAGTAAAGTTAGCTAACAATTACAATAATAGTTAGCACATATATGTTATGCACTGGGTTGGGCAAAATTTTTCATGGTTTTTTTTTTTTTTGGAGGGGTAGGCAAAAAATGCAGATACAGCAACACAGAAATATTTCACAGATTTGTGCCAATTTTGACAAATTGTTCTGGTAAGAAAAAAAAGTTTCCCTTCCCCCCCAAAAAACATTTTGTTTTGAGGTTTTTAAATGGAATGTTTCACTTTTCACTTTGAAATAACCTTTTGTATCATAATTTTTGATATTTTTATTAAAACATTTAAAAAAAAATTAAAATGATCAAAAAATTTTAAAAAGCATTTTGCTTAACCTGAAATATCTCCCTCCTACTTTTCAATTCACTGAAAAATTAAAAAAATTGGTTTTGGTTCAACCCAAAATGGAATAAAAAAAATCTTGGAATTGTCAGCAAACAAAAAAATCCATTATTTGCCCAGATGCAGTCATGCAGCCATTTTACGATTTTCATTTTGTTTTGTACAGAGTAAATGTTTATTCATTCTTATGAACAGATTTCTAATTATAATGGTTAAGATCATCACAGTTACGGTTACACTACAATTTCCATATCAAATCACTGTTTTCATACATTCTTTCCCTAAACATTCAACCTTTTGGGCTGGAATTTACCTTGCTAGAAAGAGATATTTTGAACAAGTTTGGGTAAAATCCCTTTAGCCACTTTAAAAGTTAAGAACAGGAGGGTGGAAAACACATTTCTCACCACTGCAAAAATAAAATAAATAAAATGAAACTCCAGATTCCCACCTTAATAACAAAACACAACTGGACTTTGACAGTTCAAAGATAGCCTATATACAGCGTAGGTGCAAATAATTACTTTGATGACTGGAAATGCATGACCGAGCATGTACTTTAGAAAGTTATGCTAAGGCAGGGGTGGGCAAACTACGGCCGGGGGCCCGTCCTGCCCGTTCCCTGAATTCGCGTCCGGGAAGGCTCATCCCCAGCCCCTCCCCTGCTATCCCCTCCCGCCGCAGCCTCAGTCCGCTGCGCTGGTAGCACTCTTGCCCGTTGCTCCTGCCGGACAGCACTGCAGTGGCATGGCTGGCTCCAGCGGGGCTGCGCGCTCCTGTGGGGCAGCATGGCTAGCTCCAGCAGGCCACACGGAGCCAGACACGCTGCTCTGAGTGGAGTAGTAAGGGAGTTGGGGGCGGGGGGTGTTGGATAAGAGGCAGGGAGTCTTGGGGAACAGTCAGGGGACAGGGAGCAGTTGGATGGGGTGGAGGTTCTGCGGGGGCAGTGAGGGGATGGGGAACGGGGAGGCTGTATAGGGCATGGGAGTCCCGGGGGTCTGTCAGGGGGTGGGGAGGTGGATAGGCGTCGGGTCAGTCAGGGGACAGGGAACAGGAGCTAAGGGCGCTGCAGGGAAAGGGGGGACAGCAGGGGAGGGGCCACAGGGAGCCTCCCCAGCCAGGAGCTCCACGGCAGAGTAGGAGAGGCCTGCAGGCCGGATGCGGCATGCGGGCCGTAGTTTGCCCACCCCTGTCATAGGCCCATTAGCTGTGGAAAAAGAGGCCTTCACACTGTGGTCATAAAAGCAGTGGAGTTTATTAGTTCTGTATGTTAGTGAACAGTGAACCTGTGAACCTTGCAAGCTCTGCAAAATGTTTCACTCCCAGGGAAGGTGACAGCGGTTGTTAGTTTTTTAACCTGCAGGTATTGTGGTGATGAGATTACAGCCTGATTGGAACCACATTTCCCCAATTCTGGACAGAGACATTATAACTCCACTGAAATCAATGGAGTTACACTGGTATAAATGAGACAAGAATCAGGCCCTTCATCTGCATTTCTTACGGAGACTAGTCTGCCTTTTGAAAATTGCTGTCTGTTGTTTATTGGTAACAGGTTTCTTTTCACAACTGATGCCTATCAATTACCAGCCTTGCATAGAATCAGAGAGGTAGCCGTGATGTTAGTCTGGAATAGCAGAGGTAACAAAGAGTCCTGTGGCACCTTAGGGCTTGTCCAGACTTGATAAATCGATCGCCAGAAGATCGATCCTGCACCGCGGGAGTGAAGACGAGCCCTATAAGACTAACTAAAGTATTGAAGCATAAGCTTTCGTGGGCTAATACCCACTTCGTTGGATGCTTGCCACAGCCTTGCATAGTTCTTTTCCTGTTTTTATAAAATAAACTTCAGAAATTACTGCAACATTAGGGTTTGCAAAGTTAAGTACTTGAAATCAGGAAATGTCTTTATGTGATCTCAATTTATCTTAATACTTGTGTATCTAAGAAGGTTATAGTATCCCTTTAACAAGGGGAATCTGTAAGTGGCTGGATCAACTAGGTTAAATCTGCTTTATTAGCAGAATTAAGGCTCCAGAGAATTGGAGTGAGTCCTTATTATAATGAGAGCTGAGTAGGAAATGGTTTTCCCATCCTGCACACATTTTCAGTATTTAAAAATCTTTTCCATTTCACATTGGGAGAAAACCGAGACCTTTTGAATGTTTTGTTTTGTAACAAAATGATACCCAAGCGCTCATGAATAGCCAGGATCCCTATGCTTAGGGCATTCACCTAGGATGTGGGAGACCTAGGTTCAAGCTCCTGCTCTAAATCTCTCCTACAGTTTCCTTGCCCTAATCACTGGGCTATTTGCTATTTTAGGATGGGTGTCTCTGTCTCTCTCTCACTTTGAGCAGAAATTCTGTTCCAGGCCTAAAGAACGTGCCCGATACAAGTTTTGTCACATGAAAAGTTTTGATTTTGCTGAATCAGCATTTTCCAACAAAAAATATTTTGTTGACAGATTCCCAACCAACTCTAATTACAGTGCCTGCGTGCAGGTACGGGGCGTTAAAGCTGTGCACTAAAACTTAACTTTTCAGTGTTGCCAACTCTTCCAGTTTTATCATGAATCTCATGCTGCTGAATGTTTTTCTTAAAGTCCCAATCCTGGAGTCATGCAACTTGGGGAGAATTGTAATTTATTTTTTTTTAGAAGGACAGGGAGAAAACACATGACCCATGTGTAATCAAAAGGGACTAGCTGTGGGCTATTCGACATGAAAAAGCGTATCACAGCAATGCCCTTGCACACTAGCTGCCTCTTTGGCAACACGGACATTAACTCTTTTGGGAAAAGTCAGTTTTTTAGCTAAGTGACTACATGAGAAAATAAGTAGATATTCATCAGTTTATGTATATAGCTAGACGCGAAGAAGAGCTCTGTGTAACCTCGAAAAGCTTGTCTTTCTCACCAACAGAAGTTGGTCTAATAAAAGATATTACCACACTCACCTTGTCTAATATGGCTACACCACTACATAAATACTTACTCTGATTATTATAGTTTATAAAATTATGATGTAAGGGAATATGTTCCCTCAATCTACTCTGCAAAACCACAGGCCCATGTTTAAACAGCCTTCTTCTTATACCCACTCTAAAGCAGCCAATTTCAGTTTTTACAGTAGGTTTTGCCACCAGCTCTTTCAACCCTGCAAGGAATTCCTGGCAGTGTTCATCTCAGCAACAACTTGTGGTTGTGCTGTCATTATTATAACCCATGGCATAGGCTTACTCATCTAACAGTTATCCTCTCTGCACATCCAACTGTTATGTGAACTCGTTACCAATACTTAGTATCATAGTGAATTTCTGTATGTTCTTAAGCTCCGTGAAGGAAGATGTTAAATAAGACTGCACCTAACATTAATCCCTAATTTGATACCTTGCTATTTTGTTATTATTATTTTTTAAAAAGAACCCTTCAGCCAATTTCAGACCATCTGACATTTCTCATATTCAAGACAATGTGATGTAATTTAAAAAGCAGGATTTCATATGACACTACTGAATGATTCACTAAAATCCATATAGATAACATCCACAGAATTCTATTTTTTTAAAAAACAGCAATTGAGTGTATTTGGCAAAGTTTTTTCTGTAGAAATAGTGCTACTTGCTTAGTTCCATAATCCTCTTGGAAGTCAATCATCCAGTCAGGTGCTTGCAATCACTCAGAGTTGTGTAGATACACCCAATGAGATGATTAGGTTTTTAATGTTCAGTTTCCCCTTCCCCCTTCCCAATAATATAGGTTCCATTATTTTAGTATGGACTGAAGTCAGACATATGGCACAACAATATTCAGAACCTCTCTTCTTTCAGAAGACTGGTACCACATTTGGTTCTTCCTCCTGCTAACGTCCTGGGATCACATTTGGTCCTCCTTCACCTTAATTTTCTGGTATTTCCCCATTTCTCCATGACTCTGCAAAAGTCATAGGGTAAAATCCTAGCCCAATTGAAGTCAACAGGAGTTCTGTCATTGACTTGGTTTCACCCATGTTCTCCTATGCAGTGTGTTTGTAACAAATTCAACTTAATACTTCAGGAAGTGTTTCCTACCTTCAATTCACAGTCTTCATTTACTGCTAAATTTCCAGGCTTTAGATCCTGTAAATATATCAAGTTTGAGATGGACTTTTACAACAAACAGAAAAATACACTTTTTAAATAAAAACTCTTGTGTTATGTGAAGGAAGTTGTGAAAGACAGGCAATTTCTTGCAATAGCCTTGAAAAACCTTATTGAATGTTATGACTGTACTTCTGCTGGGTTATGACCTTTCTTCTGTGCTTACTTCATGCACATTTTTGTTTAGTCCAAAACCCAATTTTCCCTCACAAAAAAAGTTTTGATGGAAAATTTTCAACCAGTTCCAGTTCAGTCATTGGCTGTTCTGAACCCTCTCTGTGGAGACCATATCAATTAAAAAACATCCAACCAAAATGAATCAAGTCAAGAATGGTGTGAGAACTACATCTATGGACATACATACCCAAACATCATCTACAGAATATGAATAAAAAAACGCAAGTATTTTTAATACTGTTTTCACTTACCCTGTGAATTATGCCCGCTGAATGGATATACTGTGAAAACAAAAAGATCTGTTAATTGATACTTGCTGGACTCTCAAATTATTATTTCTGTTCTGCTGAAAATATGGCCTTATGTGGTACTAAAGTGACCTGAAATTAATGATACACCTTTTAGAAAACAACGAGTCAACCAAATGTGTTGTCATATAAAAAAATTGAAATATCATTAGATACCAAGTAGAAAAGTGAAGAGAGATCACAATGTTAGAGGCAGGTGATAATCAGGTTTATACACCTTTAAATCAAATACTCAAAAGAAAAAAATAAAAGTGTACTCTTTTTATGAAACAACTGCAGCTCATTCACCCTATGGATTTCTTGCCAGAGAGATCAGATAATGATTTTAGAGAAGGTCAGACTGGACTCCTGAAACTAAATTTAATCTTATAAGATTATTTTTGCTTGCTGAAGAAAGTCTCAAGTATAAAGCTGCTGCTTTTTTCAACCTACAAGCGTTATTCCTGTAGCGCTACTTTAATATTGATACGGAATCAAGTCACCATTTTTCCTCACTTTTAATTTCCTCACAAATGATTGTTGTGTCCAGAAACTTTCTGGCATTGTTAGAAAAATGAAATCATCCTGAAATTGGGTTGTGAAATATGTGGAGTAAAATAAATCATACTGTTTACTTACTGTAAATTCCTGAGCTAGCGATAACAGAAATCTAAACTGCACAATTACAGATTAGGTTCAGATGCCTCCGGTAAAGCCCAGATTGAGGAAAGCATGTGCTGTATTAAGCACAGGTTTAACTTTAGGAAAGCAGATGCTCATCTTTAAGCACCCATCCTGAGTAGGTATCCTTACCTGAATAAAGGCCTGAATGCAAACAAAGTTGAAAGTAATCTTAAAACACATTTTGCCTTGTTGGCATATTTTCATCATCTTTTCAGGGTTCTGCGTGGGGACGCTCAAGTTTTCAAAACAGAAACAACTCAACATAATGAATGTCCAAGGACTAGACGTTTATACCATACTGAGCAGCACTAGTTGTGTTCTGATAGGGACACGCTAATGTGTACATTCCAGTTACTAGGACCTTCTGCAGTTCCATAGACAGTTTGGTAAATAAGGGAGATAATATTATTGTTACATTACTATTATGTCTAATACTTTGGTTCCTGAAAGGGGCAACCAGAAAGTAGCAAAAGCCAGACTGAGATGTATGTAATGTTTGCTTTTTTTGGTATTAGTAGCAATTTGAATTAGACCAGTTTTGACAGTGTACTTGGAATAGTGTGCTATATGCCACTGTGCTGCATCTTTGAAATATGTCATAGCATGACAACAGACCCTCTAAACTCAGTTTTAGATCTCTGTTTTATGTAAACAGACCAGCACATAAACTAGTACTTCAAAGTGTACACTGCTTAAAAACTGGAAATATAGAACAAGGATGAAATGCCTCCCATGTATGTGTTGGTTTTGTGATCTTCTTTCCCTTTGTTGTATTTCAGTGGATACATCAGAACATTTAAGGATCTAGGGATTAAGATGATATCGTTAGTTACTATTATTGCATTTAGTGCAAGGGGCAACAAACCTTCATAGACAAAAAAATAGTCTTTTTTTCCTTTTCCAGGTATCAAATCTAACTGTCAGTACAGGAATCTAGTGACCTGTACCCCTACTTGAAGATAAGGCCCAGTGTAGCACAGCAAGGACACAAGCTTCCCATGCAGCTTGACATACAAGTTTAGAGTCCATTTTATCTCTGCCCATTGCAAAGACTAAATAACTCCTTAACCCACCACATTACACTGAGGTTCCCTCTCTCTCACCTGACAATTTGTTTTGAAAGCCAGCCTGTTCTTGAACTGTTTATAGTGGTGAGTTTACAAGTCCCATCTTTGCATTCCTAGTGCAGCTTTCATATTGGGACATATCTGGCTGCCCTTGGCTTTATGTTCTCCTGGACCACCCTTAGCTGATGTGATTATAAAATAGTTTCTTGTTTTGACATAATATGAGCAGAGGGTGCAAGAGGAGTTACAGCAAGAAGTGCCACAATAAATGAGTAAGCCTGGGAGAGGGGCCACGTATACTGGACATTTTCAGCTGACGGTTCAGTTCCATTTGTGAATTGCCTGACTAGTGTAGCGAGAAGTGGGGAAAGATGTTGGTGCCATGGAATATAGCCTGTAGCACTACTTCTTCCACTGACTGTAGGGGACTGGCAACTCTGAAGTGCTAGATGTTTTTTGGATGGAAGGGTGAAGTATATCAAGATGAGAGAAGACTGCTTAAACAAGAGGAAGTCCTGTCACTTGGATACAGAGTCCTGCGAGTATTCCTATGGAAAGCATTTGTTAGAAGTTAGACTCCCTGCAAAGACTGGTAACAAACAAGGAAAGGGCAGACATCTCCCACACATGGCCAGTTTTGTTTTTGAGCAACATGTCACATATACATTCCAAATTGTTTCTTAATGTCTTTTCACTGAACCCGCTAATACTTTAGATCAGGCCTGCACAACATGCGGCCCGGGGGGCACATGCGGCCTGCATGGGCTCACTGTGTGGCCTGAGGGGTGTGAGTAGGGGCAGGGCAAGCCAAGCGGTTTGTGTGGGGAGAAGCGGATGGGGGCAGGGCGAGGGCAGGGCTTTTTGGCCCACAGCTGGTTTTTTTGCAGTAATATGGCCCTTGCTGCTTTCCAATACAGGCAGGCCTGCTTTAGATACTAAAACAGAATGCAAAACTACGTAGTCGGGAAGTAAACAGTAGGACTAGGGACTCTTGCACAAGAACATAGGATCTAGAAACAGGAATTTTAAAAGAATTTCAGCCTCAGGAGTTTAAGTAAAAATGGGCCTCAGCCACCTTCAGGGAAGAGAATAGTTTTCCTTAAATATCCTACTTTCGCTAATGGTCTCTCCTGCACCATATCCAGGATGAGTGTTAGAAAGGAGGAGAAAACAACTCATTTAAACATGTTGGGTATAATTTACATGTTTACTCAACACTCTTCCTAATAGAGAGATGGTGAGACCAAATTATTTAGCACTTCATTTCTGATGCCAGATTTCTTTCATAAATGTTTGTTTCTTTGTAAATCAAGATATTTGAATCTACATTGCAGTGTACCCCAATACTGAGGAAATTACTCCAGCTTAGTTCAGAATATTTTCACTTTGATGGAATCTCTCTCTGAAAGGGCTCCCTGGGCAGAGAGGATGGGGGGGGCAGGGAGCTGCCACAGGGCTCCCGGCAGGGGCGCAAGGTGGAAGTTTCACCTAGGGCTTGAAATTTCCTTGCACCGGCCTTCCCTATTCCCCAGCCCTGCTGCTCTCAGGTCTAGCTTCCCACAGCTGGGCCCTCCTCCCTCTAGAGACAGAGAGAGACTGTCTGCTCCTGGCCCACTGTCCTCTTATAGGACCCAGCCTGCTTCTCAACTCAGCCTTTCCCCAGCAGCAGCCCTCTCCAGGGCTGCTTTTAACCCTTCCAGGCAGGAGCAGGGTGACCATCCCGCTATACTACCCTATGCAAATTCAGTTCAGTAAGTTACTGCACCCCTGTTGGTAAAGTCTTCATCATCAGTGACCTGATAATAAGTATTCTTGGCTGCACTTAAAATATAAGGGCAGAGTAAGGAGCCTGATCCAAATGTGAATCTTCCCACTGACTTCAACAATTTCCTGTGAGCATGTTAGAGTATAATCAATACAGGAAGATATGGCAAGGGAGTTGCAAAGTGAAGTCTAGCAAATATTTTTTAAGGGGGAAAAAAAAGGGAATGACTGAATTTAGTGCTCATGAAAACCAGAGTCTAATAGCACAAAGTTGAGTCTAACGTAACAAGGGCTGGTGCTGTGGGAGCATCACTCAGACAAACAGCACTGCAATGTCTCTGCCTTTAGATCAGTTCCTTGCAGACTTTTCCAGCTAGACAGAGTGCTTGCTCAGAGTGAATTATCGCAAGGAGAAAGCTCCAAAGTATAGTGACATGGATGACAGGTGACGTCGTAAAGATTATTGTTGAATGTCTGACTCAGAATATGAAAGGACTAAAACATCAAAAATTAATGGAGAATAAAGCCGTATGTTTCCGCTGATAATGCTGAGGTTATTAAAGGTGTACTCCTCCATATGACCAGCTGGAAAGCAGTTTTGCAAATAGTCATGGGAATCATTTCGATTGAAAGATGCAGTAAGATTAGGGTATCGAACTATACTCGTTTACTAGGATTATCTCAGCATCCCTGCAAGATTTGCTGGAACTGGAATGCTCCAGTTTCTCCAAATCCTGGAATGCCAGGTCACCTAAGGAGCTTCCTTCCCATTTCCTCTTTACCCAATGTACTGCTTTGTGTGTTGCATACAATGACTCTTCACACCTGCTTTCCCAGCTTCCTATGAATGTAGAGCATCTGACTAGCAGAGACAGACATTCTTTGGGGCTCATAGAGCCTACTCCTGTGGGTGCTCTAGGATTGTAGGAGCCTAAATATGTCAGGGCTAATCTATGTATTTTTTTTCACAGTAGGTTTCTAGCCCTTTTCCTTATGAAGATATTCTAAAAAGGTAAACCAAGCTCTACAGTTAGAAATTCGTAATTGTTTTTTCCCCTGAAGATTAGTCTGGTCTTTTAAGGTTCATGAAACCTTTGAGCACAAACCCTTCTCCTTGGAGCCAGGGGCAAATGAATAAATGGGGGAGCAGGATTTATGAGGAACAAGATAAAAATATATACACTAAATCTAGGAGAAAACAATACAGACACAAAGGGGTAACGGGTAAATATACAAAGTACTGGAGTGAGGTCAGAGGGGAGGGGGAAAACAGCACTCCTAGGCACCCATCACCATAGTATCCAGGCACAATGTGTTTTGGTTTCAGATGTTTGAAAGGTCCAAATCAGGAAGAAAAGTTGGTGAGACTCTGATCAGGCATGAGACACCTGTCTCACTTAGGGACTGATTCTGCAGTTTACAAAGCACAGGGGGATCCATTCCACTCATATTATCTTCAGTGAAACTCTGCATAAGTGCAAGGCTCTTCTTGTGTGTCATATATTGAAGGATCCAGGCCTTAAAGACAAAACATTCACAGAGAAAGGAGTCGCCAAAAATATACATCTAATTCAAAGTTCTGCTATTCCATTCCCTTCTCAAGGTGAAGGGAATTCAATTCAACGGAAATGGCTGTCACTATGGGAAAGACAGGTTTCAGCCTGCCAAACTAGGTCAAGGCACTTTCAGTAATCGAATATGCTAACATTGTTGTTGAAGCACAGCGTGTTCATACGGAAAGAATATAGCATCTTTTAAAAGGAAGCTCTCTCCTTTTGGATGCACAGCTTTCAATAGAAGGAAACAACAAAAAATAGATCTTTATGATAAACAACATACTTAAAAACCAGAGCAAAACACACTGTAATTTAAAAGTTAGAGTCAACGTTTTCATTTGCATTCCTAATCTAGAATGAGACGGATTCTAATCTTTCATTTATAGGACTCATTCAGAAACATGGGGGTTCAAAAATATTTTTCTGTTAAATAGAATGTTAATAATCATTGTCTATTTTGTGATGAGATAGAAAATATCACATTGCCATTATATAAATCCATGGTACGCCCACATCTTGAATACTGCGTGCACATGTGGTCGCCCCATCTCAAACAAGATATACAGTAAACCCTCGATTTAACGGACCTCGATTTAACGGACTTCGGATGCAACGGACAAAATTTCTGAGCAAGTCTGATGCATTCCTGATCCATTTCTGGTGGGCTGGCTGCCGGCTCCCGGCTGCTGCCTGGGTCCAGGCAGCGGGCGGGCTGGCTGCCGGCTCCCGGCTGCCGCCCGGGTCCCAGCAGCCGAGCGGGCTGGCTGACGGTTCCCGGCTACCGCCCGGGTCCCAACAGCCGGGTGGGCTGGCTGATGGTTCCCGGCTGCTGCCCGGGTCCCGGCAGCGGGCGGACTGCGGAGCTGTCGCCCCGACCCTGTGGCAGGCGGGCTGCTGCTCCGACAGCTCGTTTTTTAAAATTATTATTAAATAACGGACTTTTTGATTTAACGGACACCCCCTCGCCCGAATTAGTCCATTAAATGGAGGTTTTACTGTACTGGAATTAGAAAAGGTTCAGAAAAGGGCAACAAAAATGATTAGGGGTCTGGAGCGGCTGCCATATGAGGAGAGATTAATAAGACTGGGACATTTCAGCTTGGAAAAGAGACAACTAAGTGGGGATATGCCAGAAGTCTATAAAATCATGAGAAAGTAAATAAGGAAGCATTATTTACTCCTCCTCATAACACAAAAACTAGGGGTCACCCAATGAAATTAATTGGTAGCAAGTTTAAAACAAACAAAAGGAAGTATTTTTTCACGCAATGCCCAGCCAGCTGTGGAACTCTTTGTCAGATGATGTTGTGAAGGCCAAGACTATAACAGATTAAAAAAAGAACTAGATATCTTCATGGAGGATAGGTCCAACAATGGCTATTAGGATGGTGTCCCTTGTCTCTGTTTGCCAGAAGCTGGAATGGGTGACACAGAGGATGGATAACTTGTTCATTCCCTCTGGGGCACCTGACATTGGTCGCTGTCGGAAAATAGGATACTAGGCTAGATGGACCTTTGGTCTGACCCAGTATTGCTGTTCTTATGAAAGCCAAGCGAAACAAAATAGAGAACAATGAAGAAGAAAAACTGTTTATTTAGCTGAAATGAGGGGAAGACAAACATACATATTGTACAGCAGTTTAGTATACGAGACTGGATGCTTCAGAGGTGATCCACAGTCCTTTATAAACAGTATCATTATTAAAAGACAGTACATATGAGAAGAATATTTCTGACAGCAAAAGGCTCTATAATCTATCAGACAAAGGCATAACAAGATTCAATGACTGGAAGCTGAAGTTAGATAAATTCAAGCTAGAAACAAAATGGAATTTTTAAACAGTGAGAGTAATTAACCATTAGAACAACTTACCTAGAGATGTGGAGATTTTTTCAATATTTGAGGTCTTTAAATCAAAATTAGATGTCTTTTAAAATAATATGCTTTAGCTCAATGATAAGATATGGTCTTAATGTAGGAAACTGTGAAATTCCATGGCCTGTATTATGCAGGATGTCAGACAAGATGATCACAATGGTCCTTTCTAGCCTTAACATTTATGAAATAGTTGATTATCAAATAAAAATATCAAACCCTGAGAAACCCATATCAAACTATGCTCCCCAAAATCATTGAAAAGTGATGATGTTTCAATAGATACTTTTCCAGCATCTTTCATCCCCCATCATTTACAATTTTTCAGTACAGACGGTTGACTTCTTTTGGGCAGCGCAAGGATGAAAGAGGTTTTGAAGAAGTTCTAGCTTCTCTCACCCACATTACACATTCATTTGTCACTAAAAATCCAGTGTGTGTTATCATGTTTTTTCTCTACACCAAGCCACCTCATGCTAGTAGACTTCAGAGATCCTTCAGATCTATTGGGAAAGGCTACATAGAATCATAGAATATCAGGGTTGGGAGGGACTTCAGGAGATCATCTAGTCCAACCCCCTGCTCAAAGCAGGACCAATTCCCAATTAAGTCATCCAACAGAGTTTTTCCCCATATCCTTAAATGGCCCCCTCAAGAATTGAGCTTACAACCCAGGGTTTAGCAGGCCAATGCTCAAACCACTGAGCTATCCCTCCCCCCATAAAAGTTACAAGATAGGAGTATATTTTAGAATTTCACAGGCAATATCAAAACCCTGATTAGTCAAGGTAATGAAGCCTGTGATCAATCCCATTGACTTCAGTAGGATGAGTCATGTGCTTAAAGCGAGGCATGTGCTTTAGTGCCTTGCTGAACTGGGGCCCAATTCTGTAAGAGGCTGAGGGCTCTCAACTCCCATTAACTCTAATGGGAGTCAAGGAAGTTTAGCACTTCTTAAAAGTAAGTCTTTACTCTGGGATGCCCAAGCCTGAAGGTGTCTGTTCATTTTATCATAAAGGGATTAAAATAAAATTACAATAAGCATAGGTAATATGTGCAAGAAAGAAGATCCCCAGAGATAGTTAATTAAAATAAACAGAGCTAACAAGAAAGCAAAAACTGGAAAGACATCACATCTGAGGTCACATCTCCAGTAGACACAGCAGTGGGAAAGCACTGTTCTCTTAACTACAGCACTTTAAACTGACTTTGAAAAATCTGCAGATTAGCAAATAGGAGATTTTTAAAACTGAACATGTAACCTGGTCCTCTGCACCGCCATATGTAAAATCCAAGTTTGATCCTTGGCTTGGGATCAAGTCCTGGCCCCACGAAATCATTGTCTTCCACAGGGCGAGGATTTCACCGCTGGTTTCTAATTACCTCAGCTAGCAAGGATTAGGTGTGCCAAAGAAGCAGCACAATCAACTGCTGGGGAAGGATGGACTAAAATCACAGTAGTGACTTTACTGGCTTGTTAAAATAAAAATGTTGATGGCCTACAAGAGAGTCTTCATGGATCAAATGATCAAAAATCAGACTATCAGGGCAAGGGATTCACACTTCAACCCCGACACGTGATTTTTGAAAAAATATAAGCAAATAGTCATCATCAAGAAACACATCCATCTGGGGAATTCCAGAACTCTATAGGGAGATCAATTTTTTTTCTCAGGAAATGGACTTAGAGAGCTGCATACATTTTGCAATATTTGAAAGCTGAGCAAAATGTAACTTGTGAAAGTAAGAAAGTAATAAAAATGGCAAACCTTTAGGCCTTTTAACATTTGATAGACCAGGAACTGGATTCGATCTTCAGTTAGCTTCTCATGCTTCATTATCTTACTCAAGTCTGTTCCCATAAACGGCATGACTAGGTAGCTAAAGAAAATTGAGTACAAAATAACTCCCTCAAGTCTGTCAAAGTGAAACATACCGGTACATTACATCTCAATGATACTTAGAAATTACAGTTCTTCCCATTAAGATACTAGTTAATTTGATCTCCCATTTAATTAAATACATCTAGAACCAGATACTTTCTACTAATAATAATGACTTCCATGTTTTACTTTTATCAATTATGATTGTTTGAAGCAGGTACCGAGTAACTCAATCACTGGTTATAGGAAGTTGTCAGTTAATAGGAAATAACAAATTCTGAACATGATAAAAGAGTCCATGGAAGATCTGTGTGTGCTGAAAAGATAGCTAGATAAAAAGCTCTGTAATTTACACATTGCTTACTTTAGAAGAACTCATGAGTTATGTAAATCAGTGGATACTATCCATAACAAGATCAACTACATACCTGAGTCAAAGTGACAGGAACTGATCTGATCAAAGTCTGAAGAAGGTATTTTACTGTAAGGCATGATTTCTCAACCCGGAGGTCATGAAAAAGTATAAGGGGGTCATGACCACCCTTCCCTTCCCATATTAATAAATGGGAACGGAGTCCAGGTATGGAAAAGGTTGAGAACTATTGCTGTATGTCAGGTTGATATTTCAGGCCTAGCTTAAGAATGGGACAGGTTGGGACCTCATGTTTTTGAGGGCCTTCAGTAAGCTCATAATTCAGAATCTAGCCTGATGTCCATCTCTGGGCAGGAGGACCAGTCTATACCAACTCATATAGCCAAATACACTTCCAGCAGTTTAAGGATCAAACCTTAAGGCTGCACCTGCACATAATGAAAACTAGACCCAGTTATGAATTGCATAAATTACATTTGGTCATTGTCTGATCTATAAAGATTTCACCAGGTTGTCTTAAAGGGTTTTTCTTTGTTTAAAAATCTATGGAGTTTCAATATTTTATGTTCAGTCTTAGAATAACTGAGGTCACACAGCATCAATGTCATTAAGAGAGAAATAGAAAATTTTATTCTCAAACTAAAGAAAAAGCAACAGATATTGAATGGTAAACCACAGGAAAAGGGGACAATAAGTAGTTCCAAAGACCTACGGCTGGGATTTTCAAAAGAGCCTATGGGAATGAGTCTCCCAAATCCCTTTCAATGGGATTTAGGCACCCAACTCCCTCAGACTTGCTTTGGTGCAAAGTTTAAGCAATTTAATTCAAGTACAATGTGGAGAAACAGAAGATAAGTTGAGGAGCAGAGAATGATACCTCTCTGCTCTCTATCAGTATATTTATGACACATGAAAAACATTTCTCACTGATAAAGTGGATGACCTAGACAGTAGATTTTAACCTTCAATATGTTGGTGTTCCTGAACAACGAAAGCATAGATGGACATATTATTTTTTCCACAATCTTATCAAAATCAATTATCAAGAGGCCATGAATATTTGAAGTGAGCTAGAAAGAACTTACTGAATATTCTAGCAAAAACACAGTTTTTAAGGAAAAAATCTAGAGGATTTACTAACATTTTTGTTAATTTATTGAGATAGTCAAACATGCTGAAGGGATTCAGAAGCACTAATCCAGGGGTTCTCAAACTGGGGGTTGTGACCCCTCTGGGGTTCGCAATGTTATTATGTGAGGGATTGTGAGTGTCAGCTCCATCCCCAAGCCCTGCTTCACCTCCAGCATTTATAATAGTATTTAAATATAAAAAAAAGTTTTTAATGTATAAGGATGATCGCACTCATAAGTTTGCTGTGTGAAAGGGGTAGGGTTGCCAACTTTCTAATAGCACGATATGTCCCGCCCCCCCAGAAGCCACACCTATGTCCCATCCCTTCTCCAAGGCCCAGCCCCCTGCTTGCTCCATCTCCCCCCCCCCCCATCGCTCACTCGCCCTCACCCTCACTCACTTTCACAGGAGTGGAGCAGGGAGTTGGTGTGTGGGAGAGGTGAGAGGGTTCCAGTTGGGGGTGTGGACTCTGGGGTGGTGCTGGGGATAAGGGCTTGGGGTGCTTATGGCTGAGGCAGAGAGAGTGCAGGCTCTGGGAGGGAGTTTGGGTGCAGGAGGGAACTCCAGCCAGGGGCAGGGGATTGGGGTACATGGGGCAGGGGTCCTGGTGGCGCTTATCGCGCCTCACAGGAAGTAGCCACCAGGTCCCTGCGACCCCTAGACGCATGGGCAGCCAGGGAGGCTCTGCAGCACTGAGAGCTGCCCTCGCGGCCACAGACATTGCCCCCACAGCTCCCATTGGTCACAGTTCCCAGCAACTGCGAGTCACGGACCTGGCACTTGGGTGGGGGCAGCGCGTGGAGTCTTCCTGCACCTAGGGGCCGCAAGGATCTAGCAGCCACTTCCGCAAGCCACGTGGAGTCAAGGAAAGTAGGAAACCTGTAGAATGTGGTGTCAGAGAGTTGTCTAGCAGCCTCTCGTTCATATTCCGACCTGTTCATGATGACAAAGGAGGTGCTGTTGTCATCACGAATAGGTCGAATATGAACGAGCGGCTGCTAGACAACTCGGTGACACCACATTCTACAGGCCACTTCCCTCTGACACCACTGAGGGGTGCCAGAAGAAAACTACACCATCTGCTAAAGAAACTCCCTGAAGAAGCACAGGAACAAATCTACACTGACACACACCCCCAGAGCCCCAACCAGGGTATTCTATCTGCTACCCAAAATCCATAAACCTGGGAATCCTGGACGGACCATTATCTCAGGTACTGGCACCCTGACAACAGGATTGTCTGGCTATGTAGACTCTCTCCTCAGGTCCCATGCTACTAGCACTCCTAGCTATCTTCAAGACACCACTGACTTCCTGAGGAAACTACAATCCATTGGTGGTCTTCCAGAAAACACCATCCTAGCCACCATGGATGTAGAAGCTCTCTACACGAACATTGCACACAAAGATGGACTATAACCCATCAGGAATAGTATCCCCGATAATGTCATGGCAAACCCGGTGGCTGAACTTTGTGACTTTGTCCTCACCCACAACTAATTCAGATTTAGGGATAATTTATACCGTCAACTCAGCGGGACTGCTATGGATACCTGCATGACCCTACAATATGGCAACATTTTTACGGCTGACTTAGAACAATGCTTCCTCAGCTCTCGTCCCCTAATGCCCCTACTCTACTTGCGCTACACTAATGACATCATCATCTGGACCCATGGGAAGGAGGCCCTTGAGGAATTCCACCAATTTCCACCCCACCATCAACCTCAGCTGGACCAGTCCACACAAGAGATCCACTTCCTAGACATTACAGCGCTACTAAGCAATGGTCACATAAACACCAGCCTATACCGGAAACCTACTGACCTGCTATCCTTACCTACATGCATCCAGCTTTCATCAAGACAGGATCAACAAAGAAAGTAACAGAACGTCACTAGCAGCCCCCAACTAAAACCTCTCCAGAGCATCATCAAGGATCTACAACCTATCCTGAAGGGCGATCCCTCACTCTCACAGAGTTTGAGAGAGAGGCCAGTCCTCACTTACAGACAGCCCCCAAACCTGAAGCAACTATTCACCAGCAACTACACACCACACAACAAAAATATTAACTCAGGAACCAAACCCTGCAACAAACCCTGGTGCTCTATCCATATATCTATTCAAGGGACACCAGCCACACCATCAGGGGCTGGTTCACCTGCACATCTACCAATGTGATATATGCCATCATGTGAAAGCAATGCCCCTCTGCCATGTACCTTGGCCAAACTGGACAGTCTCTATGCAAAAGAATAATTGGACACAAATATGACATCAGGAAATGACTGGTGTGGAGAAAGTGAATAAGGAAATGTTATTTACTCCTTCACATAACACAAGAACTAGGGGTTACCCAATGAACTTAATAGGCAGCAGATTTAAAACAAACAAAATAAAATATTTATTCATGGTCAACCTGTGTAATTCATTGCCAGGGGATTTTGTGAAGGCCAAAACTATAACAGGGTTTGAATAGAACTAGATAAGTTCATAGAGGATAGGTCCATCAATAGCTATTAGCTGAGGGGGGGGGGGGGGACGGACAGAGGGCTGTGATCCAACACCATATTCTGCATTTCCCTAACCTCTGTTTGCCAGAAGCTGGGCGATGGGATGAATCATTTTGATGATTGCCATGTTGTACTCATTTCCTCTGAAGCATCTGATATTGGTCACTGCTGGAAGACAGGATATCGGACTAGATGGACCATTGGTCTTCCCCTGTATGGCCATTCTGATGTTCTTATATAGATCCCAGATGTATGTGCCTTCCGCTGTAACCCACTAGACCCCACTCCCCTCCCAGAGCTGAGACAGAATCCAGAAATCCTAATGGAGGCTCTCTCTCCAAAGAGTTAATAACAAGGTAAGAATATACATTCAAATTTTAAACCTAACCAGTGTCCCTTAAGTGACTTGCCACAAGATGTCAGAATATATTAGTATTAGCGCTGAATTGTTCTAATATTTATTTAATTTTCTTTTAGTAGGAATTAAATACAGTGCTCCTGTGAACTAATTGTTAAGTTATCTGCCAAAAAAATAGAGTTTTGAAGCGCCTAAGCAAACCCCCAGAATCACAGTTAAAAGTTATGCCACCCTACCAAAATCTGAAATAGTGCCCCTGCCACTTCCTGAACTGTGTCCTCAAGCCAGGGGGTAAGGGATTGGGGGTTTTGTTATCTGCTGCCTATTAAATCTGCAGAGGGGCGTACCACATTATTCTGCTTGTGAGCCTCTTGGGCTGCACTGAACCCAGTCAGCCACATTGCTAACTGCTGCACAGATTACATTGTGGTCACAGATCATCAAGAGCCCCTACAAAGTACATGTACCAACAGGACACTAATTTTACATTTGCTATATCAGGTCACATGACTAGGGAAATTCACGGGTATTACAAGGGTCCTGGTGACCCTGAGAACAGTATTTTACCCTGATATATTTATGTTCTGTTTAATATAATTACTGTCTGAAATATATTATTCATGTATTTTCATGGAAGCCTTCAACTATCTAGCAAGTAAGTGGGGGTTACCCAGTGATTAGAATTTTCCTCCCAAACTTCCCTGATGACCCCGCCAGGAAGGAGCAAGGGGGTGGAGCACCACCAAAAAAATTCATATGAGAAGAAAAAGAAGTTACACCCCGCTGAATGTATGATGCGATCCAGAAGAGCCCAGGCCTGTCCATCAAAACCCATAAGGAGATTGGCGCTAAAGGAGCTTGTTGGAATAACAACATTCATCAAGGAAGAAAGGGAAATTAATTGAAGAAAATATTTCACTTCAGTTGCACAGTTATCTGCTAAATGTTTTTATTCCAAAAGTGTAGTTGAATATTATAAGGTAAGTCCTAACCTAGACATACCACGCTGGACTGTCAGAGTGGTTAAGCACTGGAATAAAGTGCCCAGGGATGTTGTGGAATCTGTTATTGGAAATTTTTAAGAGCAGGTTAGACAAACACCTGTCAGGGATGGTCTAGATAATACTTAGTCTTGCCACGAGCTAAGGGGACTGGACTAAATGACCTCTTGAGGTGCCATCCAGTCCTATGATTGTATGATAAAGTTAACTGTATGTTCCACGGGTAGTCCTAACAAAGCAACACAACTACTCACAGTGCAGAAAGTTCAACATAAGCATGAATCGTTGCAGTATCAGGGTCCTATCTTTGCGCTTCTTGAGTTAAAGAAGGTGTGGGAGTATGTGAGGGAAATGGTCAGATGCCACCTGGGACAGCATGTGGGGTCTCAGAAAGGGTGGGCTTTGGCTCCAATACCTCTTCCATATTGTCTGGCAGATTGATGCTGATGACAGACCTAAGTGTATGCTTCCCTCTAAAAAGAAGGGGTAGGAGACACATCAAAGTCTGCTCCTTCCAATTCCTAAAGGATTCAGACAGGACTAATACTCCAGGGGACTGGCAATGATGGAACTGCCTGTCCCAATCCTCCTGTTTCTAGACACGAGGCAGCTGCATTATAGTAATATCAAATTCATATCACAGACCAAACAAGCTCCCACATGACTAGTTAGCAAAAGGCAAACAATCGAATCTCCCCTTGAATGACTCATCTGACCTTTAATGCACAAAAGCTTCCCCTCATTTCTGTTTTAATGGTAAACACATTTGTACTTGCTTACATTGGACAGCTCTCTGAGAGTGTATACAACACATCTGCAGCAGTCTGCTGCACTTCTAGTCATGAAAAGAAGCCTCTTATCTGCCTCTTGCATCCTCAAAACTCCTGGATGACATTTTACCCAGCCTGATAGGCTCTTTAGATTGTAAGGTCTCTGCCTCAAAGGCCTGCGTGAGTAGAGGAGGCACTTAGTCCACATGTTTGAGCTTAACTCAATGTTTGTGCTTCATTTTCGACTTCTTTTATTTTTAACTTTGTATTTTTAAACAACACGGGATAGATTTGTATTACTGATTTCAAAACATTGGAACCCAACTGACCCCAGTTATAATAGAGGAAATATACTACAATCTACTGTAGGTAATGGGTTTACTCTAGATGTACAACAATTTAAATGAGATCAGAATTTGGCCCTTTGTTTCTCTGATATGAAATCAATATGTTAAGCCTAGAATTTTCAAAGGTGCCTAAGGGAAGGATGCACCAATTCCCATGGAGTTTCAATGGCAGGTAGGCACCTAGCTCTATGACAATCCTTTGAAATTTTATAGGCATGCGCACAACACTTAAACTAAACTGAAATTCAGAAATAACCCATAAGCTAATGCCTATAATTTCCCATGGAATCAAAAACTTACAAATCATTAAATTTCTCCAGTGTTACATCTGGTGTGAACACATCCAAAATTCCAATAACCTAAAAACAGGAGAGAGAAAAAACAGAAATATATAGATTAAGATTTCATCAACACAAAATCCCCAAGCCACATAATAAATGAAGAAATATAATGGAGAACATTACCAAAATGAGACATTTGTTACAAACATAAAGATGAGAAGTAGCTTGCCTATAGCAAAGCACACAACTTCTAGGGTAAAGAAAGTCTGTCACCCATTATCCATCAACTTTCACCTCCATCACTAGGTCTGCTTGACCTAAGGATAAATAAGCTTTAAACATACAGTTTTTTATATATAAGCAAGGTTGAATGATAATTATATAAAACAGCTGATAAAACCTCTCATCCTGAAGGATTCCAAAGTGTTTTACAAACAAACAAACTAAAAGTTTACCACACTGTACACACAAGAATAGTCCATTGTTGTTCTTCGGTCACCTCTGGGAAAAAGTGAGCCAACTGTGGGTCAATGTACAGTAACATTAAACAATTTAGGAGAGCAAATAAAATGACTTTTCCAAATTCATCTGCAGGGGAATTTTGGTAGGCAGAATATAACTGCCAGAATGGAATTTGTTCAGGACCCTGGGACTAAACTTGTTTATTCCTGTGAAAAGGGCTAATTGGCCTTAAGTGATCATAATTCCCTGATTTCCCACTAGTCCTTTAATGGAATGAGACCAGTTGGCTGGATATTTACAGTCACTGCCAATACTCCACTCAAGTAAATTAACCATTAGTAAATTAAATATTGGAAAAATACAGTAATCAGGACTAGCAGCTTATCATGCTTTGTGGCATTATCATGAAATTAAGGATCAACATTAGAAACTATTTTAAAACCTGCTTTGAGAATACCAAATTGCCTCTTTCCTTCCAGTATTTAAGAGGTATTACCAAAGATCTTTAAAAATCAAAACAATACAGGAAGTGAAGAGAACAAAAGGTGAAATAAATAAAGATAAGGAATAGGATTTTTTCATTTAAATCTTTAAATAAAAAGTCTTTTCTCCCCTTCAAAAATCCCTTACACACAAACTTTCACCTTTTTCAATTATTTCAAAGTTTACAGGAGGAGTTCTTAAAGTTAGCTGGGACACAATCAAAATAATATGGTGATGAATGTAGTATAAAATCCCTATATATTAAATACCCAGATACAAAAGCTTTATCTTTGCATCCATGCTGAACCTTTGGAAGCTCTACTAAGCATATCATTTTCCTGGAGTTTGTAATATAGTCTTTTTGAAGCCATTAAAAGAACAATTAAAAAATAAAAACCACCCCACTAAATATTAATAAGACCCATTACTAGACCACCAAAAATAAAGTAAAAGAGGATGTATTCAAAACCATGCTTTAAAGTGCTGAGGTTATAGCAAGTATTTTATTTTTCAGATTTCTACAGCAGAGTTATATAAATATCCACCACAGAAACATTTCACTCATGATGCAGGAAGTGACACCGAAGCTGAATCATAGAATTCTAAGGGCTTTGCTTCTAGTTAAAACTGTGCATGTACATTTTTCTAAAGCTGCACCTTGCTGTAACTACATTTCAAAAATTCTTAAAATATATATAGATAGCATCTAAAGAGTGTGTCATTAGAAATGGAAAGCCAGTGTTTGAACTCCAACCTGGTCCATCAAGTGCTTTCTCTTCCCATTAAAACCCCTACTTCCTGGGAAGAAGTGTTCCTTGTCCTCTAACCAATAAGCTTTCTGTGTTCTCATTTACCCAAACTGTTGCCCTATGTCTTGTCTATCTTGTAAGCTGCATGATGATGACAGTGGGTTTCCGCACAAAAAGTAACTGATAGTGCAGAAGCTGAGGCAATATACTGATGCTGCACCACATGGATTTGCAACCAGTATCCTTAAGGCAAACAAAGCACGGGAACCTGTATTATGCTCCTTTTCTTTCTGTGAAACATAGCAAGCTGGAAAAGGTGTTTCAACAGAAAATGCCAGCCAAAAATCAAAGAGATCAAAAATCAAAAGCACATTAAAATTCCCGTTCATTTCCCAGAGGGAGTATATTAGTTATTTGTACTATCCTGTTAGTTCACAACAGGATTTATCCTGAGAGGCAAAGAACTGAACTCATATCTTTCAGGTAAAGTGGCAAACTAATTGAGACAAGCTGTCATCTGTCTTTGTCATTGCAAATCCTCTGAACTGAAAAGACCAGGGAAAAAGCAGCAACTTCATTCTAAACACCATGAAGGAAAAGTCAAAAGACCAATGTAGAGAGCAAAATAGGAACTGAACACAGAATATTTTTATAAACATGCAATGGATGGTAGTTCCTCTTTTATTGTCATACCCATTTGATTCGATAAACTAGTTTCTTGTTTTTCATAATGGATTTTCTAAAGCAACATCATTGAAACTGACATGGACAAGTCTGACTAAGAATAATTAATCATTTATAAATATCAAAGAGAGAACTCTAGTTTCTTCTCATCAATGACCTTTATTTAACAGCTATGTTTCAGAGTGTTTTTCCCAAACTAGAATATAGTTATTAATATTTCCAGTTATGTCACCGTCTGCTGCAGATACATTACAAACAAGAGAATACAAAATAAAATAAATACTCTAAGGAAGATTTAATTTTGGCGACTAATGTAAATATAAAAAAAATGACTGAATAGTATATTGGAAATATTCTTCCCCATAATACCCTGCAAAAAACATTTGCTACCATGGAATGCCATCCCTCTATTAAATATAAGGTATTTAACCATAAAGACCAGTTTGGATAGTAAAGCACAAATGACATGTGCTTATTTACCCGTGCTTATTTACCCTGAAGTTATCAACAATGATAAAGAGGACAGGTCACTTTTTTTTTTTTTTTTTTTTTAAATGGAGATATACCAATCTCCTAGAACTGGAAAGACCTTGAAGGTCATCGAGTCCAGTCCCCTGCCTACACTAGCAGGATCGAGTACTGTCCCCTGACAGATTTTTTGCCCCAGATCCCTAAATGGCCCCCTCAAGGATTGAACTCACAACCCTGGGTTGAGCAGGCCAATGCTCAAACCACTGAGCTATCCCTCCCCCCACTGACACAGAGCAATCTGGAAGTCTCAGTAAGCTGGGCCAAAGCAAATAACATGTGCTTTAATACTGCTATGTGTAATGTATACATCTAGGAGAAAAGAATGTAGGCCACACTTAGAAGATGGAAGACTCTATCCTGGGAAGCAATGGTGCAGGAACCGGAAAAGGGATCACTCCCTCCCCCCCCCCCCCGACTTTTAAAAGTGGAAGGGCCACCCCCACCCCCACACACTTTTTAATAAAAGAAACATATGTGTTTGGTCCCCCAGAGGTGACCCAAGCCTGCCCAGAGTGGCCATAGTGGGAGCAGTGGCTTCAACAGATGTTACTGAGCATGCTCAGTCCATCTGAACATGCTTAGTACAAGGCAAACAGAAAATCTGTGCGGGCATGTTACCCTGCATCCCCCCCCACCCCCACCCCCAACACACACACACACACATCGACAAAGGTTCCGGTGCCCTTACTGGGAAGTGGTGACTGAAAAAAATTTGGGGTCACAGTGGATAATCAGCTGAACATATGCTCCCAGTGCAAAGCTGTGACAAAAGGAGTAATGTTATCTCTGGAGACATAAACAGGGGAATCTCAAGTAGGAGCACAGAGGTTATTTTAGCTCTTTCTTTGGCACTGGTGCAACTGTGCTGAAATATTGTGTCCAGTTGTGGTGTCCACAATTCAAGAAGGATGTTAATAAATTGGAGAGGGCTCAGAGAAGAGCCAAGAGAATGATTACAGGATTAGAACACATCTATCTATCTATCTATCTATCTATATAAAAGTCAAGTGGTGTGTGTATGTATGTATGTATGACAGCGAACTCCTCCCGCACCGTTTGAGCCAGAGACTTGAAATTTGGTACAGTGAGGGGTCTTGGGGTCTAGATGCTGGTACGGGTCAAAAAATTTTCGGATCTCGCCTCTGACGCCCCCAGGGGTGAAAGTCTTTCAGGGCCAATCACATCAGCTGGGCGGTTAGGTGGTGATGATGTCATAATACCCCCTCCAACAGACACCACACTCGCTCAGCTCACCACTCCCCCCTCCCAACGGAACCCCGGAATCCATCAGCCCTGTCCCCCCCCCCACCTGCGAAGGTCCCCGGAATCCCTCGGCTCTGGGCCCCCTCCCCGCCTGCCACGGATCCGAGTTGGGGTTGGTCGGACGGTAAGTGAGGTGGGGGTGTCAGGTTCGGTCGGGGGGTGGGGTGGGGGTGTCGGGTTTGCTTGGGGGGGTCAGGTGGGGGTGTCGGGTTTGGTCGGGGGGTAAGTGAGCCGGGGGGTGTCGGGGTTGGTCTGGGGGGGTGGGAAGGTGTCGGGGTGGGTGAGGGGTGAGGTGTGGGTGTTGGGTTTGGTCTGTGGGGGGAAAGGTGTCGGGGTGGGTGCCCAGACCAAACCCGACACCCCCCCCGGCTCACTTACCCCCCGACCAAATCCGACACCGCCAACTCACCCCCCCACCAACCGCAACACCCCCTGACCAACCCCAACACCCACCCCTCACCCCTCACCCACCCCGACACCTTCCCACCCCCCCAGACCAAACCCGACACCCCCTGGCTCACTTACCCCCCGACCGAACCCGACACCCCCACCTCACCCCCCCACCAATCGCAACACCCCCAGACCAAACCCGACACCCCCCGGCTCACTTACCCCCCGACCAAACCCGACACCGTCAACTCACCCCCCCACCAACCGCAACACCCCCTGACCAACCCCAACACCCCCCCCTCACCCCTCACCCACCCCGACACCTTCCCACCCCCCCCAGATCAAACCCGACACCCCCTGGCTCACTTACCCCCCGACCGAACCAGACACCCCCACCTCACCCCCCCACCAACCGCAACACCCCCTGACCAACCCCAACACCCACACCTCACCCCTCACCCACCCCGACACCTTCCCACCCCCCCAGACCAAACCCGACACCCCCTGGCTCACTTACCCCCCGACCGAACCCGACACCACCACCTCACCCCCCCACCAATTGCAACACCCCCAGACCAAACCCGACACCCCCCGGCTCACTTACCCCCCGACCGAACCCGACACCCCCACCTCACCCCCCAAGCAAACCCGACACCCCCACCTTACCCCCCCACCAACCGCAACACCCCCTGACCAACCCCAACACCCCCCCCTCACCCCTCATCCACCCCGACACCTTCCCACCCCCCCCCCAGATCAAACCCGACACCCCCTGGCTCACTTACCCCCCGACTGAACCAGACACCCCCACCTCACCCCCCCACCAACCGCAAAACCCCCTGACCAACCCCAACACCCACACCTAACCCCTCACCCACCCCGACAACTTCCCACCCCCCCCAGACCAAACCCGACACCCCCCCAGCTCACGGTGCACTGTGTAGCACACAGATTATTAAATACACTGTTCGGTCGGCGGGTGAGGTGGGGGTGTCGGGTTTGCTCAGGGGGTGAGGTGGGGGTGCCGGGTTTGGTCGGGGGGTGAGGTGGGGGTGTTGGGTTTGGTTGGGGGGGTCAGGTGGGGGTGTCGGGTTTGGTTGGGGGGTAAGTGAGCCGGGGGGTGTCGGGTTTGGTCTGGGGGGGTGGGAAGGTGTCGGGGTGGGTGAGGGGTGGGTGTTGGGGTTGGTCAGGGGGTGTCAGCTGTCTGCCCCCTCCCCACCTCCGACTGACCCGAGCAACGCCGGGCACTTTTGCTAGTGCCTTATAATGACAGAATATGGGAACCCAATCGATTTAGCTTAAGAAAGGACGGTTAAAGGGTGACTTGATCACTGTCTTTAAGTACCAATATGGGGAACAAATATTTCCTAATGGGCTCTTCAATCTAGCAGACAGAGGTATAACAAAATCCAATGGCTGGAATTGGAAGCTAGATGACTTTAGATTGGAAATAAGGAGTAAATGTTTTACAGTGAGGATAATGAAATCACTGGAACAATTTACCAAGGATTATGGTGGAGTCTACATCACTGACAATTTTTAAAATCGAAATTTAAAAAAATATATATGCTCTAGTTGAAAAGGAATTATTTTGGAGGAGTTCTATAGCCTGTGTTATACAGGTCAGATTAGATGATCACTATGGCCCCTTCTGGATTTGGAATCTATGAAAAACATTCTTCAATTATATTTTGATTGCTTCACCAGTGCACTTGCTGCTATTAGAGACGCAAGTTCTGTGGACAAGGAATGCTAGTATGACAGGGGTGGGCAAACATTTTGGCCCAAGGGCCACATTGGGTTTGCAAAATTATATGGAGGGCCGGGTAGGGAAGGCCCCATCCCCAATCAGCCCCCTCCCATTTCCCACCCCGACTGTCCCCTCAGAATCCCTGACCCATCCAACCCCCCCGACCTTGTCCCCTGACTGCCCCTTCCAGAGACCCCTAACCACCTCCCCAGAACCCCACCCCCTACCCAATTCCCCTACTCCCTGTCCCCTGACTGCCCCGACCCCATCCGCCCTCTCTCCCCCTAACCACCACCCCGGAACCTCACCCCCATCCAACCCACCCTGCTCCTTGACTGCCCCCTCCAAAGCCCCCCCCCCAACCACCACCCCGGAACCCCAACCCCATCCAACCAACCCTGCTCCTTGACTGTCCCCTCCAAAGCCCCGCCCCAACCACCACCCCAGAACCCCACCCCCTATCCCAGGGGTGGGCAAACTACGGCCCACGAGTCAGATCCGCTAATGAGGCTGGCAGGTGTGGTCAGTTACCAGGCAAGCATCAGGCTATCTACTCAGCCCCAATCCAATCCCCCTGCCTGGGGCTGGAGTGGCAGGAGCTGATTAAGGCCTCTACACCCTGCTACAATAAGCAAGAAGAAAAAGTAGCAGATCAGGAGAAAATTTCTCTACCCAGTCATAGATTCACTACTGTCCTGAGAGTTGAAGGAGATGATGCTCTTTGTAAAATAAAAACACATCAGGACTCATGTGAATACTGCATGCTGACTTGTGTGGTGAGGAAATAACACCCTAGCAACATGACTGAGGGGTGATGTCAACATGCCTACAGACTCTCAAATCAGGCTTGAGTAGCTCCATTCTTTTCTCTGAGAGGTCTCGGAAAGAAATATTTGCTTTCTCATCTGCCCTGAGGGCTCTTTTCTGTGATGTACTGCAGGGTTCTATTCTGTCACTCATCCTGTTCAGTGTGTATATAGGGCCAGTAGGGCAGACAGAAAGATGTGGGTTGCAGTGACATTAGTATGCTGATGACCCTCAACTCTACATCTCTGTTTGGATCAAGTTTGTGCAATTGACTTTTGCTGTCCTAGTGTCTAGCCAAGGTTGGGGCTTGGATGATAGTGAGTTAGCTGAAGCTTGGTCCAGAAAGGAAAATTGGTAGGTTGTCAAAACCCAACAAAGGAAGTGACAGAAGTGCTATATATCACTGCAATGAAGATTTTCCAGCCTTTTGTTACTGAAGTTCATGACTTGGGGATTCTCTTAGATCCTTTGCTGTTCTCAATACACAGACAGCAGAGGTGGCCAAGAATGCTTTTTTCCATCTGTTCTTGGCAAAAAAAGTTATGGATGTGTCTTTTGAATGTGATCTCTCACTCTCACATGCCTTTGTCACCTTCAGCCTACTCCTACTGCATTGCACTCTACTGGAGTCTAAACCTGATGTAGGTTAAATTTTAGATAGTTCTGAAAGTGGCTGCCCAATTACATAGCTGGAAGTCTAGGTTCAAAAACTGCAGGCTTTCATTACTCTTCCTGTGCAATCCAAGATGCACGTTTTACTCTATAACTTCCTTCCTGCTTTGAGTTTTATATATCTTAGACACTGCCACTCTTTCCATGTTTTAACTGGCAGTTGAGATCAGCCAAGATGTTTGAGCTGACAGTCCCAAGATTTGTTCAGCTGAGGACAGGGAGTTTCTCAGCAAAGGGCACTTTACTCTGGAACAAGTTCCTCCCTTGGTCTGACATAACCTGAAATTATTTGCATTCAGGACATGTTGAAAAGCCCATCTATTACTCAGGCATGTTGTAGGTAGATGAATGGGTGGGCAGGAGAACATCAGTTTAGATGGGATTGGGGCTATTTTAGCTTTAACACTGCCTTGGGATGAATTTAAATCTTTTAAATGGTGATTTAAAAGTCACCATACTGCAGCAAAAAATCTTCAAGACCAGACTGCAAAGAGAAACCGCAGAGCTGCAGTTCATTTGCAAGTTTGACACAATCAATCTAGGATTGAACAAGGATCTTGAATGGCTTGCTAATTATAAAAACAGCTTCTCCTCTCTCCGAGTTCACACCTCCAACACATGTGTGTGCAGGATCAGGTCCGAAAATGGTACATTAAAATATTTGTACCCTTCTGGGTATTTTCTTTTCTGATCAGATTTAAACCTATAATGTAGAGAGTTTTAAAGGTCACAATTAAATTCAAGTTCAGAAGAAGAAAAACTGCTTAAAATCATCCCATTGGTAAATAGTTTGTTTTTCTGTATGGACTGATGCCTTGACCTCCACAATATCCTCCATCAGCTTATACCCAGAACTTTTCAAATTAAAGGTAAACTCAAAAGATTAAAAGAGGATGGACACTGCTGCTACTAGCTTAAGTGGTTCATTTTGAAATTCAGATACAAATGGAACAGAATCTCCCAAGTTCTCAATTCTCTGCTCCACAAAGACAACAACCCTCACACAAAACCTCTGTGGTCTGACATCACTTCTCCACATGGATTCAGCAGCAGAGGGCTGAAGTGAAGTCTCACCATTACCAAGACTTTGTTGCCTTCATAAAATCGTCTATACTAGCAGTGATTATCAAACTTCTTTTTTTGCGGATCACTTGAAAATTGCTGAGGGACTCAGCTGACCACTTAATGATCTTTTTAAATGTTGTTTGTACCATTAGCTAACTACTGTAAAGCGCTTTGGATAAAAGCGCTATATAAAAAAAACCTTAATATAATTACAAATTACAAATGTTCTACAAATAAAAGCACACAACTCATATTTTAATATTAATAGTCTTTCTAATGTGATGGATGTGCCCTCTCTCCCCTGCCGCAGCAGCCCCTGAGTTGGGGCTGGGAAGGAGGGACATCTCTCCCCGGCAGCCGCAGCCCTGGAGCTGGAAAAAGTTGCCTCTTTCTCTGGCCACTGCAGCTCTGCACATCCCAAATTCCCCCCCACCCCCTCTTCTCACGCCACTGCCCCATCCTACTTCCTCCTCTTCCCCACATGGCTACCACCTCACCTTACAGGTGTGTCTTCTCCAGTGTCCAGGCACCTAATTTGTGGAGCTATGCCTGTGTGGCTCCACTAATTAGGTGGGTGGCCCTTCATTCTCTCATGTGCGACTGCCCAGGCGCACACTCAGGGAACTATCCGAGGACTACCTGAATGGACCACAGTTTGAGAACTTCTGTTCTATAGTACATTTAATAGTGTACTGTTGTTTCAAAGCCACCAACATGCACAAAGATCTAGAGTACATAAGAGACGATGGTATCCTGGCATCCAGAAATTTGTGACCTGGGGCAGTGCCTTGCAAATGCTTAACCATCTGTTGATATGAGTAGCATGTAGCACAGCCATGGCGATGGATCCCAAATTTAAATAGGGATCCATGGCAACGTGTCCCCCACATTCACAAGGGACTGCACATGGATCCCGAACCCCGGGCTATTGGGACGGTCCTGGGTAGTTGCTTCCAAATGTGCTGATGCACTGTTGTGGCACAGTAGTGGACAGAGTTAAGCATACCATGATGAAAGTTCAAAGAATTATTGCAAGGATTTTTGATATAATACATCATACCAAGACATATTCTTCTATCATTCTGAATAAGCCATCAAGTGAAATGATTACGGCTGAATACAGTCATATATATTCAACATAATTTTACTAGCTATTTGACATATTCCATCACAATGGCTTCACAAATTAAAAAAATCATTGCAATAGTTCTATAGCATATTGTCAATAATAGACAAATACTTTTAATAAGAATTCCATATTAAAGGCTTAACTACTGCATAAGACACTAAGAAAAACATTATACATAATAGAAAATTGGATACAATTTTAATTATGATGGCATTCCAGAATCTATAAATCATTTACATCTTGAGGGGGGGAAAAGCAAACTAAAGAAGACTGCATACTAGCAGATTAATCCAGTATTGCTGCAGTATCCCAAGCATAAAATGCAGCAGCAGCACTGTTAATGTTGGCATGCAGTGCTGATAGATTGCCAATTATATACTGCCTACTCTAGATGTCATTGGCTAAGTGTTATTAAAACCCTAAAATAGATGAGACAAATATTAGTAATATTCACCTCTGTCTTGTTCCATCATCATCTTATTTTGGAAACCAGCACTGCAACTCTATTCATGTCTTATAACAGTGGTTCTCAAACTGGGGGTCGTGACCCCCGTGGGGGTCTGGGGCAATTCCAGAGGTGTCGCGAGCTGCCGGTACATTCGGCGGCATTTCAGTGGTCGCTCCAAATGCGCGAGTGTGTCTGCCAAAAAGCCGCTGACTCTTCCGCTTTCGGCAGCATTTCGGTGGAAACAGAGAGACGCTGTGTCCACGGAAATGCCGCCAAAACCGGAACTGTTCAGTTTGGCGGCATTTCCGCGGACATACCCCCAGGGGGTCAGTGGTTGCGTGAAAAGGGGTCTTGAGCTCAATAAGTTTGAGAACCCCTGTCTTATAACAATTGTATTTATAGCAGAACTAGGAAAGAACTACCCACCATATCTTTCCCATTAATATCTTTTGGAACTTTTTCTTAAATAACTGGAGCTACGGTAGTTTGAGCCCCCTTTCTTTATAGCCTATTGCACTGATAACTGCTGTTACCAGGAGAAGCTCATTCAAATGCAGGAAGACCACCCCCCCAGATACTCATTGTCACATAAACCTCTGTGGCAGGATTATCCAAAGAAGAGGGAGTTGTTTGGGCACAGTGGTGATAAGTCCAGTGCAGGGGTGGGCAAACTTTTTGGCCCGAGGGCCACATTGGGCTACAAAATTGTGTGGAGGGCCAGGTAGGGAAGGCTGTGCCTCCCCAAACAGCCTGGCCCCACCCCCTATCCAACCCCCACCCACTTCCTTCCCCCTGGCTGCCCCCCTTAGAACCCCTGACCCATCCAACCCCCCCCAATCCTTGTCCCCTGATCACCCCCTCCAGTGACCCCACCCCCTATCTAAGCCCCCCTGCTCCTTGTCCCCTGGCCCCTCCTGAGACCCCCCCACCCTAACCACCCCCGCGGGGACCCCACTCCCTATCTAAGCCCCTCCGCTCCTTGTTCCCTGACTACCCCCTCCAGAGACCCCATGCCCCTAACCAACCCCTCTGCTCCCTCCCCTGACTGCCCTGACCCCTAGTCATACACCCACCTCCTGACAGGCCCCCTGGGACTCCCACACCCTATCCAACACCCCCGTTCCCCATCCCCTGACCGCCCTCTGAGATCCTCTGCCCCTTATCAACCCTCACCCCGGCTCTGGCCCTGGCTCCTTACCATGCCGCCACTCAGAACAGCGTGCCTGGCCCCAGGGTCAGACATGCTGTCACGCATCGCCCCCCTCCCCTCCCCCCGAGCACTGCTAGCTTAGCGCGCTGAAGCTGCGGGGGAGGGGGACAGTGGGGAAGGGGCCAGAGCAGCCTCCCCAGCCGGAGCTCAGGGACCGGTTAGGAGGGGCCTGCGGGCCGGATCTGGCTCGTGAGCCAGTGCATGTTTCTGCAGAGGAATCATTGGGGTGGCTTGGAGAAAGGGGCCTCTGATCCATATATATCTATATTCAGTGGCTGGGAAATCTCAGAGGGGCTGTATTGCAGGTCCAGGGACCCCTGGATGGGCAGAGTGGTCGATTTCCACCCCGCTCAATCCCCACTAATTCCCAGCATAGATACAATTTACTCAGGCTTTGTTCTGGGACGACTTGTGATGAATTCTTCCCGAATATCAGGCCTAAACTTTTCCTCCTATAGCTCCAAGTCATCGCTCCTTGATTTCCCTTCTGAGACCCTAAATTACTCCTTTCCTTCATATATAGTGATTCTTAAGCCTTTTATGGATTGAGATCACATCCCCAGAGTCTACTCTCTTCTAGAGTCTTTAATTATCAAGTGAGCACATGGAAGAGTTCAAGATTACTATCCCAAAGGACATATACAGCACAAAGACAGCAGCTGAAAAAAACACTAGCCAAGTAAAGGACAGATTAGTCTGAGAAATTGGGGGAATAAGTCACCCAGCTATGATGGGCACTTGGTAACTTGCATGAGTCCGTCATTTCCTAAGTGTTCAGAGTGCTTTGTGAATGTTCCAAATGTACTAAAAAGACCTATGTGACGTACAAATATTAACTGAACGGCACTTTGAACATATAAAATGCTATCTGCTAATGGCAGAACACAATTCCTTTAGGGGTGCAGTGAGTAAAATGAATTGACCATAAATTATATAAGGAGGCTTAAAGCTAAAATGCCTGAGGGACAGACACTAGTGGGTTTGTAAGTCTAAAGTACAGTGTGCTTCACCTAGACAGGGAACCAAGGTGTTTCACAGATTAGTTTTAAAACTGAACTCAGACAGTGCGGGTGCTGTGTTCTGAGTGTCAATGGCATCATTTTAAATGACAAGCCAAATGACAATGCCAAGCCATTAGCCTCGCTTGCCCCCACTCTCCCTCCCGCACAAGCTATTGCTCTTCCCAAGCAGCCTGCTCCTCTCAGATTAAAAATATGGTTTGATGTCCCATGTTCTCAAATGTTTTGCCAGTTGCCCCACCCTCTCTCTCTTTCTAACATGTCTCCATCTCCTTCCTTCCCCTCTAGACCCATGGAACGTGCCATTTGTAGCCATTACATAGATCCTCCATCCTGGGCCTCTTCCAGTCTGGCTTTGACCCCTTCACTCTATCAACCTTCCTCTCACCCAAATCTCTACAACTTTTTCCTGGCTACATTTAAGGCCCTGGCCTCCACCTGTTCTCCTTGACCTTTCTGCTACTTTAGGTACTGTTGATCATGCCCTCCTGAAATCTTTGCCACTGTCCTTTCTTGGTGCTCCTATTGGTTCTCCAATCACTCTTTCAACATCTCTATTGTGGTTCCTCTCCTCCCAGCAGAGCCCCAAAGGGCTCTGTCCTTGACTGTATACACCCTCTCTTTAGGGGATATCTTCAATTAACATTTGCATCTCAGCGACTCACAAATTAACCTCTCCATTACTGACCTGTCTTCCCTTCCTACATCTAATCTCACAATTTAGCCTTTCTCTGTGAGATCTTTTCTTGACAATCCAGCCATCAACTTGAATTTAACATAGTTAAAATTGAACCTTATTTCAGATTTCATCTGAACCCCTTTCCACTGCTCACTGTTCTCTCCCACTGTTGATAATATTACTATCCTTCCTGTCCATCTGGCTCCTGTCCATGGTGACTCCTCCCTCACCTCCCATCTTGATTACTACAGCCTCATCCTCTTCCACTTCCCTGACACATCACATTCCTCCAATCCACAGCAAACACACCTCTTACAATCACCTTCCTCTTCTACTATATTGACAGTATTACCTCCCTCCTTCTCATTTTCTTTGAATCCCCCTTTGGTTTTCCTCTTCCACTGACTATTTCCAAGTCAAGCTTTTCCTTTTAGGCAAAATTTTCAAGCAGCACCTAAATGACATTTTCAAAAGTGACTTAGGGCTTGTTTACACTTGAAACACTACAGTAGTGCCAGTGTGCATTGCAACTGCACCACTGTAGCGCTTCAGTGTAGATACACACTAGCAACGAGAAGGGCTCTCCCATTAGTGCAGATAATCCACCTCCCCAAGAGGCAGTAGCTAGGTCAATGTAATGCCGTCTATACTGGGGGTTAGGTCAGCTTAACTACATCAATCGGGAGTAATGATTTTTCACACTTCTGAGCGACGTTGCTGGGTCAATATCACTTTTGAGAGTAGACCTGACTATAGGCATTTAGGAGCCTAAATCTAATTGAAAATCAGTAGTAGGACTAACGCTCTTAAGTTTCTAAGGCATTTTTGAAAATGTTACCCTAAAGGCTTGTCCACACTTGCATTTTATAGCGCTCTAACTTGCTAGCTCACGGGTGTGAAAAATCACTCCGCGCACACTCACACGTCAAAGCGCTGTCGCAGAAGCATTCCCGCAGCAGTGCTTTGAAGTTTCTAGTGTAGACATATCCTTAATCTTCATGGCTCTTCACAATTCTACCTCTCCCTATTCACTCATCTCATCACTTTCCCGCATCCCATATGTCCATCAATAATGCCAGCCTTGACTGCTGTTCCTCACAAAACCATTTTACTTTCCTCCAAACAGGGCCGGCTCCAGCTTTTTTGCCGCCCCAAGTGGCAAAAAAAAACCCCAACCCCTCAAGTCGTGGACCCGCTCCCCAAACGCCACCACCAGACGAAAACACTGAGAGGGAGTTGCCACCAAAATGCCACCGGAAGAAGATGCGGCGAACGGGATATTACAGCCGAAAGAAGCGGAGCGCCGCCCCAATTAGGGAGGGCGTGCCACCCCCCAATATTTGCTGCCCCAAGCACGTGCTTTGGGCGCTGGTGCCTGGAGCCAGCCCTGCCTCCAAATTAACCCTAAGTTGATCCTCAAAGCTACTCATATATCCCTCCACTCCAACAAGCCTTCCATCACTGGAGACAGGCATATTCACAGTATAGGTTACAATGTATATATGTGTATTGATTTGTTTGTATTACAGTAGTGCCCCAAATGTTCTAGGCTTTGCATAGACACAGAAAAATCCTATCCTCATAGTTTACAATCTTCAGGATAGCCACAAACAATGGAGTGACCACAAAGGAGGGAAAGACCAGTGTTACAAATGTATGATCTTGCAGACAGTAGTAGTTATAGTCACTTTTTTGATGACTCCTCTCTGATGGCACATACACACACACAACCCATCATCAGATTTTGTATGCTGATCCACTGGTAGCTTTGCTCTTTATCAGGACTTTTAGTAATACACGGCTAAAAATCTCTGTTACAGCTAAATTACCGATGATATTGTGCAAGACATATCTACCTTGGCAGATTATGGGCATAGTGGAGGCATGGAGGGCAGTGGATCACGTAGTGTGCCTGGTAGCATGTACGCATTTTGTTGTGCAAGCTGCAGATTTGAGGGGATATGCTAATGACTAAACTCACATTTTCATGCTTCATGTGTTTCAGGAGGCGCAGTTCCCGATAGGCTCGTTTGGCAAAGAGTTCGGACTGAAATGGGCGGTAGAGTTTCTTGATAGCCACTTTGGTGCCATTTTTTCCATCGATAGCTGAGCTTTAAGAGAACAAGAATAGAGTTTGCAAGTGAGGATTGGAGTGATGCTGCAAATCCTGCCACCCAAGATGCACTGAACAATAGGTTCGAGGACTCCTGGTGTGTGGCGTGCTCTGCCATGTTTGACAGAGGCAAAGTCACATAACCTCTCTGTGCCTTTGTTTATCCTACTGTAAAGTAGGGATAATAACTCCCTAAGTACCTCACAAGGGTATTGAGAATCTAGCATGCTCCCAGACCTTTTGATGAAAAAGAAGCTAGTATTAGAAAATTAAGAGAGATCTCTTAATTCCACTATATTTTATCAGCCTAAGAAAGGATTTTTGGTAAAGTTAGAAAGTGGGGAAATTAAGAATTGGCTGCAAAATAGACCATTTCCCTCAGCCAAGTCAGATGAGCCACAGCAGAGATTGATAAAGTAATGGATGGCACAGAGGTCAATCAGTTCTCATACTGTAATAAACAGTGGAACACTCTTATGAAGTAGAAATGCAAAAGGATAGTAGGGAGATGCAGTTGTACAGGCCCCTGTAACTGCGGAACTCACTGCCACAGGACACTACAGAGGGCAAGACTTTAGGGTGGCTGGGAAAGCACTTAGGCAATTCTATGGATTGCAAAGTTACCGCAATCAGGACAAGAAAAACAGAAGGGACAGAACCCCTCATGCTTCAGGCCATAAACTGTCCGTCCCTGGCACTTGAGGAAGAGATTTCACCTAGGGGCAGGGTCTTGCACAACTGTCCGCCCTGGACTTGCCTTGCGATTTGGCAGCAGCCAGCCGGGCAAAAGGGCGTGGAGCCCCGGGCAGCGCAGGACAGGGGCGGGACGCACCGGGGCTGGGCAGAGCCAGTCCCTTCCCCCGGGCAGGGCCGGTGCGGTGTCCCATAGCGCCGCCCGTCGGAACGGGCTGCACTTACACCGGCCCCGAGGGGAGCGGGGGCCGGGCCGCGGCAGCCACAACAAAAAGTTGGGAGGAATTAAAGCGAAAGTGTCCCCGGGAACCGAGCCGCCAGGGCGGGCAAAGTCCCCGGCGGCCAATGGGGCCGCCAGCCCGGCTCCCGCGGACAGCCCGCTGCTAGCCCGGGCACGCTGGGGAGGGGGGCGGCGCGCCCCGCCCGGCCGGGGGGGGGGGTCTCGCGGAGGAGAGCCCCACCCCCTGGTGCCCCCCGCCCCACTCACCAGACGGCGCCGTAGGCTCCGGAGCCCACCGGCTGCAGGTCCCGGTAGCGCTCCCGCACCTCCCATAAGGTTTTCGTGATTTCCTGCCGGTAAAAGCCTTTCTTGGCGGAGGACATGGTGACTCAGCCCCCTGCCGGCGCCTTCCAACAAAGAGCCCCGCGGAGCCGAGCGAGGGGAGCCGCGGCGGCGGGGCTGCTGCGAGGGGCTGGGCTTGGAAGCGCTCCCGGGGTGGGTGGGTGCGCGCGGGTCCCTCGCTTAGCGGAGATTGAATGTGGCTCCTGCTTTCTCTTTCCCCTCCCCACCCCCCGAATGCCCTCTCGGAGGAGGAGGTCCTGCTGGAGTCACTGAATGAACCCCCTTCCCCCCACCCGCCTCTGGGGCTGCGCCCGCTTTGTGACAGATAAATAACTCCCCTGCGGGTGGCTGGTGGCAAGGCTGGGCCCAGGGGCTAGGGAGGAGCCGCTCGGCTTTCTCAAACCAACTAAAAACTGGCCTTTTTGTTCGAGATCACGTGGCAAGATCTCCCTACACGCGCACACCCCTCCCCTTCCAAAAAGCCACTTCTAGCCTGTTTCAGCGAAAGCTGCTGTATTTGAAGGCAACCTTCTAGCTCTGTGAGATTCCCTCCCTGAAAAGTTCCTATACCAAGAAGTGTGTGAGAGAGAGGGAGGGGGGAATATCTGAATGGTACACTCTTATTTAAATAGAGTGTGCTGGGACATGCAAGCAACAAGACAAGGAAGAAGGGAAGGGTTGCACTCTGTGTTACAGACAAGGGCCCTACTAAGAAGGGTTTATAAGGCACAAGCCAATCCTGCAAACTGGTACCTACGGCTAATCCAGGTAGTTGCTTTTATGGAGCCCATAGGTTTGTGAGCAGTTTGATCCTAGATAAACATTGCACAGACCTAAGTAGAGGAGAGTAACCAAAAGCAGGAGGGGGCGGGGTTGCAGTAAAATTTGGTATATATTTTAGTTCTATAACTTTTGTAACTTCCATAACTTGGCCGATGACAATTGCTAACAAAAAGAGACTGGAAGCTGCCCACCACCATCTTCTGCCAGTACTTCCTTGACTTTTCTCGCTTTCTCTTTCCTCCCACAGGTACCCAATTCAGTGCTTTCTTAGTATGTCTCCCATCTTCCATACAGTGTCATGTCTCAACCACCTGTGTCTTCTTTCTTTGCTGATGTTTTCTAGCATGACCTGCCCTGTCAGCTTCCTTACTCTGTCATTTGTTATTTTGTTTTCCCATGAAATGTGTAGTGTCTTCCTTAGCCATTTATGGTGGGCAGCTTCCAATCTCTTTTGTTAGCAATTGTCATTGGCCATGTCTCTGCTCCATACAGTAGCATGCTCAGTATAATTGTATGATATAATATGACCCTTGCTTTGGTGTAGAGATCTCTGTCAGGCCAGATGTTGTATAAAGATGGCTGTCTTTATCACAACCCCCTTCAAATGTCACCACACTCCCCAGATAGCAGAACTCTTTTACTTTTTCCATTTCTTTTCCAGCCGTGTATATCTTTGTATCTGTTGTGCAGTTTCCGACCTTCTTCATCTTGGTTTTGTATGCATTTACTTTCAATTCAATTTTTGCTGCTTCCTGTTCTACCTCTGATGTAAGGATAATCCTTCAATTCCACGTTATATTTAGTAAAGCAATGTCATTGGCAAAGTCAAGGCCATGTAACTTGTCTCTGCTAACCCATTTTACACTGTTCATGATACCTTTTGTTGCTTGCTTCATCACCCAGTTTATTGCTAATACAAAGAAGTTTGGTGATAACATGCACCTTTCTCTGACTCCACTCACAATATCAAACCACTCACTTAGGCCTGTGTCTTATCTTAATTTATATCTCCTACCATCCTATTATGTTGATAAGCTTGCTGGTATCCCATAACTTCTAGCAGTATTCCACAGGGTCCCTCCGTGGACACTGATTTCTTTAAAGTAGATAGAATGAATTAAGAGGAGGTGTTGTTGCCAACCAGTAGCTTTTTCAATGATCTGTCAAAGAGTGAATATCTGTTCACAGCATGACTTACCTGGAGGGAAACCAGACTTTTTATTATTATTATTTATTATTATTACTGTGCCCAACTAAACTTGTTAGTCTCTAAGATGCCACAAGTACTCCTCATTCTTTTTGCAGACTTTTCTTGTAAGTTTTCATCCACTGCCACCTTCATTCTATTCAGCATAAAGGTAGCCAATTCTTTGCCTGGGATTGATAGCCATGAAATACCTCTCCACTTGTGCACTGAGTAAGATCAGGTTTTTTTGGCAATGCCATAATGGTACCATCTTTCCAGACTTATGGCACTTGTTACTTCACCCATATTTTGTTACAGAGTTTTGTTAGTTGCTCCATCAGAATTTTGCCTCCAGCCTTTATTACCTCTGCTTGAATTTTGTCACCTCCAGGATCTTTCCCATTTAAGACCTTTGATGGTTTCTTTAATTTCACTGGATGTTATTGGTCCCTCTTCTGTTTCTAACTTAGCATTGGCATTCCTCTCCAAGGTCTGTGTGATGATTGGCTTTGAACAGTTTCGTATAGAACTGAAATGTTCTTTCCATTGGCTGGCTTGTTCTTCATGCATTTTCAACACATGTCCATGGGAGTCCCTGCTGGGCACCACCTGTGACAGTTTGGTTCTTCCTTAAATGTCTTTCGCTATCTATGGAGCTGCTTGAAATCTCCCTTCTGTGCTGTTTCTTCTGCCTCTGCAGCTGAACCCAGGCATTTCTATCTTGCCTGCATCTCTTCTTTATTTCTATGTCCTTTTCTGTGTATCTCGTAAGCTCCTCTAAATGTTGCGCCTGTGTCTCGCACTGTTCCATTTTTGCTGTCAGAGCTTTCAGCTCATCAGTCACTGATCATGTTCCAGATGTAATCCATGCATCTTTCTTTGACCTCTCTGATGGCCTACTACGTCCTCTGCTGTCTCAAGTACCATCTTCTTCCAGTTTGACCATCTGTCTTCTGGAACAATTTGTATAGTGGGGGTCCTGAGAGCCATTGAACCAAAATGTAAATCTTGTATATGATGGGAACCACTGCACCCCCAGAACCCATAGTTCCAGGACCTATGCCTGGTACTGTAAACATTGGAATGGTTGCTAAGTGCAGTTTGGAATCTGATCTGCATTTCTTTGTGCTTGAAAACTTTCATTTGGCCAGCTTCATGATCTTTTTGAGTTTAAAATGTAGCATGGCCACTAAAAGATAATAATCTGAGCTCATATCTGGACTTCTGCTGACTCTGACATGCCGCCAAGAAAATGCCCATTTCTTAGACACACACACATGATCTATTCGGTTGACACTTACGTTGTCTAGTGATCTCCATGTGAGCTTAAAGACTAAAGTATTGAAGCATAAGCTTTCGTGGGCTAATACCCACTTCATCGGAGGCGTATTAGCCCACGAAAGCTTATGCTTCAATACTTTAGTTAGTCTTTAAGGTGCCACAGGACTCTTTGTCACTTCTGCAATTCCAGACTAACAGGCTACCTCTCTGATCTTGACATGTGAGCTTGTGAATCCTCTTGTGTGGAAGCGACTACTTTCTGTCTTTAGGGTGTTCGTGCCACAGACATTCAAGAGCCATTTGCCATTATTGGGTCAGATGCCTTCCACTACTGTGTCTATGATTCCTTCTCAGCCAGTTGCCAATTGGTGCATTGAAGTTGCCTATCATCAGCTTGATACCTTGGTTAGGCATGTCATCCGATACTTGCTGCATCTTCTCCTTGAATGTATTATTTTCACTGTCACTTGCTGCGTTTGTTGGTGCATATAGTGTTACAAAATGTTGGATTCGATGTCTCAAGCACTCTCATTCTTTTCTGCTTTCACTGAGACCTGTCCTACTTAGTGCAGATGGTGCTCAAAATCCATTGTCCTCAAGTTTTGGTTTGACTGAATTGTTTATGTTGCGATAAAGTGTAAGTGTAAAGCTGAGGGAAAATTCCCAAGTCTTATCATTTTCACTGGGAAGTCCAATACTGTGATGCTTCTGGAGCACCACAGGGTCTCTGCTTTGGCAGCTGAACTTGGAACCTGAGAGTAGGGAGCAAAAACTGGCTGGAGAAAATTGGAGGCTTATTGGGGCATGGCTCTGCAATATGGGGTAATACCACTTCAGGTGAGAGGTCTGTACTACGGTACCCCTTGACACAGTTGTGTAAGTTAAGGACAAACAAAGAACCTTAACTATGAATTTCTACATCCAAGCCTTCTCTTTAATGTGTGCACAAAGGGCTTACACTGCACCATCTCTGATCTAGCTTTATTGTACATCATATGTGTTATCTAACCTGTAACTGGGTTTGACTCTTTGAAGTGTTTTGGGATAAAAAGTAAAAATAGCAATAGAGTGGGGAAGAAATTAATCTTTTCACCCTTGCTGATAACTTTTGATTTTCAAGCTTAAAATGAGAAACCAACCTTAATTCTGCTCCTAGTTACCTCACCGTAAATCATGAATCCACTGCAGTTATTGGAATTATGTTGGAGTAAGAGGATGTTAATTGAAGGAGATTGGTCTCTGTGGAGTCAATGAAACAGAGACCCACATGATAGCAGTATTGGGTGGCAGAAGCTGCAAAGGCACTTGCACCAGCAATGGCAAGACTGAGTGGACGGATAAGACGACTTACCAGTGGCAGCAGGCAGCACTGCTGTGTGAGGGTAATTCTTCAGTGCCCTTTGGAGGGGTTGTTATGCTACTTCCCCTTCCTGCTGCTGGGTTGCAATAGCTGCCTTTGTGCTATGTCAGTGCTTGGTTGTTTTTTTGGCCTTCTATTTGCCATTGCCCCTTGGTGTAAATAAGAGCAGGGAATGCAAAAGTGAGCTGTAAGTCATTTTGCACATCTACACCACTGGATTGTGCTCACTGCACTTCAACCTTATCCCAGGAGCCCACTCCAAATTGCAACATTTTAAAATAATAATAAAAAAGCCCCAACGTACATCTGACTTAGACCGTCTCTCAGTGCAAGCAGCCTGGTGCACATGTGCAGGAAAATGTGCCTATAGCAGCTTAGAACAATTTCAGTGCACGTATATGAAGTTTAAGCCCCTTGACAGTACTTCGTGATGCCCAAACTTTCTGTCACACCCCTCCCTTACCAGTAATTGAATCTGTCTGTGCCCCACCCACCTTCTTCACTGTACAGTTGACTCAGCAGAGATTGAGCTGAAGATGGAGCTGGGCTGGGGGCGGAGCAGAGTGAAGCTACAGCCAGGGCCAGAGGCTGGCTGGGGCAGAGCGAAACTGCGGCTGGGGGAGGAGGTGTGTTGAAGATGGCATGGGGCTGTGGCTGGAGCTGGGCTGGGCGGAGTGAGGCTGGGCTGGGCGGAGTGAGGCTGGCCTGGGCCTCACTGTGTGCCCTTCTGAATGTTCCTCCTCACTCCCCTGGGGGGGGCACACCCCACAGTTTGGGGACCACTGTGATAAGGTATGTGCGGAGCAGGGGTGGGCAAACTACAGCCCATGGGCCAGTTCTGTCTGGATCCCCAAGCTCTTGGCTTGGAAGGCTATCTCCCCCCTCCCCCCCCCCCGCAACCTCAATGCACCGCGCAAGCAGCACTCTGGGGGGTGGAGCTGCGTGCTCCGTCGGATCAGCATGTCTGGCTCTGGGACAGACGCGCTGTTCTGAGCGGCATGGCAAGGGGGCGGGGGGTTGGATAAGGGCCAGAGGATCTTGGGAGGGCAGTCAGAGGATGGGGAACAGGGGCGCTGGATAGGGTGTGGGCGTCCCAGGGGGCCTGTCGGGGAGGGGGTGTGGCTATGGGGCGGGGCAGTCAGGGAGCAGGGGGGGTTGGATGGGGATGGGCCCTGGGGGGTGATTAGGGGAAGAAGGGTCTCTGGCAAGGGCAGTCAGGGGACAAGAAGCAGGGGGGCTTAGATTGGGGTGGGGTCTTGGTGGGGGTGGTTAGGGGCAGGGGTCTCTGGAGGGAGTAGTCGGGATAAGGAGTGGGGGGATTGGATGGGTCGGGGGATTCTGAGGGGTCAGGAAGTGGGAAGGGGTGAGATAGGAGGAGATGAGATAGACTGTTTGGGGAGGCACAGCCTTCCATACAATTTTGAACCCCGATGTCGCCCTCGGGCCAAAATGTTTAGCCACTAGGAGCAAACATGTACTTTTGAAAAATGTTCTACATTTTCTCTGTATGAATATAATTACGATTCTTTTCCTTTGGGAGCTGGTAAACCTTTGTTTTGTCTGACTTCACCCCTAAGCAATGTTGATGAGGTTAAATAATTCAGGCTTGCTGTCACTGGAGTTCTATTTGTGGCATAGCTCAAAATGGGCTCTCAGATTCCACCTGTAGACAAGTTGATTGTTCCATTCACCTTTCTGGCAGTTGCCATGGGTCCATTCCTCTTCATGTGTAAATAGCACGTTTGGAAAAACAGCCCCACCTCTCTTCCTCTGATGATTTAAATGTCAGATGCAAGAGAAAAACAGGCTTTCCAAATTGTGGAGACACCCCATAAATACATTCACAGCCACACCAGAACAGCTCAAACATTCTTTCACAACATAGATATTTTTCCATGGCCATTCTCTACTGATAGCTGACCTACTTCACTCACTGTTCTAATGAACATGGAAACTATAGACTTTGTGACATTTGACAGCAGTGGTGCAAGTAGAAATCATTTCTTGCTGGTACTGCATTCATGGAAGGGACACAAGGAGGGGACATGACCCTCCATGTGACTCCTCCCTGCCCTGCCCCCAGCCCAGGGCCCCCAAGCTCTCCCCTTCCTCTCTGACACCTCCCTTTGTATATATCAACATGCTTAATTACTCACTTAACTACTCACAGCTATGCAGTAGCCAGTCTATTTATATGGAATACAAGAGTTGGGTGAGGAGCCATTTCAGCATATGTATGACTTATTAAAAAACAAATTTTAAGTAGAACTGTGTCCTAAACTGCTTTATGGTATTATACCCAAACATTGCATTTCAATGGGGAGTCAACTTCCTTTATAGGAACAGACTCCTGAAACTCTTATGAGTTCACAAAAATGGTTCATAGTCCCATTGTCTTCTATGGGATAGAATGTATGTAACTAGTCCCATTGTCTTCTATGGGATTGATCAAATGATTAAGGGTTTACAGGATTAGGTCCCAAGTTTGTAAATTGTTCTGGATGAAACTGACAATGCCTGAGCTATCAGATCAGAAGGCGCTGCCATTCGAATAAAGGTGGGCAGATGTGTGATAAGTCTTAGCTCGTTGCTAAGATGCGGAACATATTTTTCAGCAAAGTTCTTGGCAGACTCCTGAGACAGCTGGTTTAAGGCCATCAGTGTCCGGCCTTATAATTTTCACTTATAGTTCTCTCACCCACAAAACTGGAAAATGAGACCTTTTTTTGTTTTGTTTTGCTGCTCCACTTCCAGTTAACAAAGTGCATGCTACACTAGTTTGGCTGCAAAGAAGAATTATTTGTACAATGGGGACAACACCGGATTCCTGTAAGGCTACAGAACTGGGCTGACATCAGAATCCAAACATCCTCTGGTCAGTGCAAGCAGAGGCATTCCTCTAATCATGATTTGAACTTGAGGTGATGCAGTATGGATGTCATGGATAATTCAGACCAATGGGGAGAAACAGAATAAAAAACACTGTTTAAACACCTGTCCCACCCCTCCCCTCCCCTCTTGAGGACTCCTGACCAAGGTGACTGCACAATACATATGTTAACAAACTTAAAGAAAGGCTTTAAATGAATGATGAGTTAATTTATTCGGCGGCTTTTCGGCGGACATACAAGGGTCCGCCGCGTTGAGGGAGAAACCAAAAAAAGGGTTGGGGTTCTCAGTACTTTGAGAACCCCTGTCCTAACCGTTAAAAATCTCTTGCTGGCACTGGAGATGCCCCCCTACTTGCATTCTTGTTTGGCAGATACTGTAATACAATCTGTGTGTATAGTGTTAGATTAACAATATAGAGCTGGGTTTTTTTTAAAGCCAGGACTCCAGTAGGATTGCTTTACTAAAATTAATGTACTAACAGAGAATGGTTAGGGAATGAGCTGGTTACAGTGAAACCTGGTATAGTTAGAGGTAGGCTGGGACTGTCATTGGCTGACTGGTGTAAGTTTGCTACCTATTCAATTTTCAGCCAATCTATTATATACATCAAGCATAACCAGTGAGTGTGGGCCTCTCCACAGTACATCCCCGCACCTGATCGCCCTTATTTCCATTCCAGGCTCTAGCAAATTAATGCCATCCGAAACTTTTTTTGTTTTGTTTTTTGGTCATTCAGGAGAGAGAGAGGTGGTTGATTTGACAGTGTGGGATGAACTGAACCAGCAGCAGGACAAAACTCACTTGCCAGAAGCTCAGAGGATTTTAGAGCAAAGGCTGACTTTCTAGTAGAGACCTTCTCAAACACCTAAGGCTAATTCTTGCTTTTCCCCCCTTTCATCTAAGTTACTTTTACACATAATGATAATATGCCCAGTATTGTTGTTTCTGGGTGCAATGACAGGACAGATCAAACAGGCTTTTCTCAATAAGCAGGGGACATACAGAACGAGCGATTGTGAGACTTGGTGAGGGAGAGTGTTTGCCTGATAAGCACTTCTGTGATATCCGAGAAAGGAATGAGCAGAGACACTAACATACATTTAGTTCACCTCTGCCAGGTCCTACAGGCAAGTCTCAGCACTTGTGATCAACAGATGTGCAGCTGCTGGCACAGCTAACAGTATCAACATGGATGTCTGACATTGTCTTCTGGTTAAAGGAAATCTATCACTGAGTGTACGTCTACAGTACTCAGTGGGTAGTGATCTTTCGGGGAGCGATTTATCATGTCTAGTGTAGACGCGATAAATCAATCCCCAAGCATTCTCCCCGTCAACTCCAGAACTCCACCTCTATGAGAGGCGGAAGCGGAGTCGACGGGGGAGCGGCGGCGGTCGACTCCGCCATGAGGACTCCCACGTAAGTTGATCTAAGATACATTGACTGAAGTTGCGTATCTTAGGTCAACCCCTTCCACCCTCCAGTGTAGACCTGGCCTGAGACTAATCCTACTGCTATATCCTAGCACAGTCCTAAACTAGATTGATTGGGACTAAAAAAAAGAAGAGTGATTTTAGCTGTGGCTACCACTGGCACATTATTTAATCATTTGCATTACAGTGGTTGTAGCTGTCAGGGAATCAGGTCCCCAGGACCCTACTGTGAAGCACAAAAAGGGAAGCAAAAAACCAGCCCCTACCCCTAGAATTTATAATCTTGGGGCATATCTACACTCTAACTGGAGGTGTGATTGCAGCATGTGTAGAGATACCCAGGCTAGCATTGATTTAGCTAGTGTGACTACTCTAGTAGCTAAGCTGGTAACATGGGTCGCCACACAGGTTGTAAACGCCTGCCCAGAGCCCTGGCTACTTATTCAGCAGCTAGCGTGTGCTGAAGCCTATGCTTCTGTGGCTTCATTGCTGCTGTTGCGTTACTAGGCTCTGTCTACATGTGCGGCAATCACATCACTGATTGTGGTTTACACATACCCGTGATTGTATAATGACAAGCCGCATCTGTGCTGAAGGCAGAGAAGGAAGTAACCATGAAATAAGGTTTGCATGGTAAGTACGAATCACCCATGCAGTTTGAAAAGCTCAGTCTAAATACAGTCCAAAAACAAGGCCTGTCAACAGTAAGATGGGGGCATTTCCAATTCTAAACAGGAATATATTAAGTAGGTGAACATCACCACCTTCTCCAGAAAGGGAAGGTTTGCAAGTGGGCAATAGGTGGCAAGGTTCTTATTGTCAAAAAATGTATTTTTTTTAAAAGGGCCAGACCACAGCCGGTTGGAAGGTTGCCAGCAGTGCAGAAGCACAAGAGAAGATTGGGACGTGGGATAAGTACAGGAGCGCTTATATGCCACCCCCTCCCCTAGTTGCTGATAACTTAGTTTGCACCCTATTGCACCAATAGGGACAGGTTGTGCCAGAGGAAGACTCATCCCTGGCCCTACAGGATGGCAGCAGGGAGATGAACTCCGCTATCCCTGTGGGGTTCTGCTGCGGATGATAGATAGACATTCCGGTCAGGACTCCGTAGTAGCCCTCTCCCCTCTAGCACTGGCTGCCTCGGAGAGGCGCTGAATCAGCACGTTTCCAAGCCACACCCACTCCTGGGTCCTCCTTACCCACTTTGTGTGCTAACCTGTCAACTCTGGGCCCTGGGGAGCGGGACGAGTGTGTGTGTGTGTGAGAGAGAGAGAAGAAGGGGCGTTTTTAGGTATTTAATCCTACTGCACCCTCAGTCGAGGCAACCGGCAGCATGAGTTCTGCCAGTGGAAACAAGGTGATTCAAACTCCGTAGGAAAAGCAACCCCCTCCCAGCACAGCTGCTTAAATGATAGATTGTGTGCATTTCCAGTCAGAACAATTAAAGGTGCACATGACTCTTACTATCTAATTAGTTATGTGCTTTTAATGCTGAGATTTACTAACACTGCCTTTGCAGGCAGTAGTTCTATTCTTAGGTTTTGCGATCAAAACAGTTCAATAAATATAAAATAAGGCTCCAGCTTGCTGCATCATTAAAGGGTATTTCCTAGGTGTAAATTGATTTGTTTCTTAAAACAGCTTCCTCTCCCCTCTTTAATTTGCCACGTTCATAATACTCCTTCTAGTCTCCTTTTTAAAAAAGGCATGGTTTTTAATGAGTAGAACGTAGTTTGTCTGAAGGAAATAGATTTCATTCACTATTTCTCCTTATGTAAAAAAATAAACAAAAATCATTTTTTTTCTGCTGAAAAATCCTCTTCCTGCTCTTCGCTGTTGTCTTCACACCCTTCCATGCCTGAACTGGTGCCCGCTGTTTTGCTTTTGCTATTATTGTGAATTCTTGGCTGGGTCCTTGCATTCAGGTTTGTTATGTAAAGCGCGGAGTAGTTTTTGTCACTAAATAAACAACCGTTTCAACACTAATGTGAAATGGAATAAACACCAGACATCTGAATTATTTTTATGAATTGGAATTTTTCAAGTCAATCAATTTGGATGGTACAGTAAGAGCTTACAGCTGACCTACAGCTGTTTATCTATTGTTTTGTTAGCGGGAAGAGCCAAGGAAATAAAACCAGTAAGATGGGGTGGTATGTTGACTGTCATGACTGATAACCCACTTGACTGTAAACTCGCTCACATATCCACTATCTTCTCTTCTTTCAAATTCTCCCTTAGGACCCTCATGCACAGCAATGCCTAAATGAAACTGCCAACTGATAAATGGATGAGTAGAAGCCTGAGGTGTTATTTACGAAAATTATTTGGCATTATAGAGTTCATGAGTTGCAATGTTGCTAACTGCTTGGTTCACATGGAACACCTTGCAGCAACAAACACGGCCCTTGCTCCTACCTCTGCTGAGAGAAATAGATTGCCTAATAAAATTGACACTGTGACAATGGCTAGGTTGAAAGATTTGCTGCTACCAAAAAAAGGATAGAATGTATCCAGTGAACAGCCAGCAGGTTTTGTGCTACAAGCCTAAGTATAATTTTTTTTTTCCAGAATGGAATGAAATGAAAAATACAAACAAAACCCAAGCATGCCATAGGACCTCAGAGCTATGAACACCTTGGAAATGGAGGTTGTTCGTAACTCCAAAATGTTCATAACTCTGAACAAAACTTTAGGGTCATTCTTTCAAAAATTTACAACTGAACATTAACTTAATACAGCTTTGAAACTTTACTATGCAGAAATATCGCTTTTAATCATTAATTTAAATGAAACAAGCACAGAAACAGTTTCCTTACCTTATCAAATCTTTTTTTAAACACTTTCCCTTCATTTTTTAGTAGTTTGTTTAACACAGTACTGTAAAACATTTTTTGGGGGTCTCTGTTGCCTGATTGTGCACTTCCTGTTCCAAATGAGGTGTGTGGTTGACCAGTCAGTCCACAACTCTGGTGTTCATAACTCTGAGCTTCTGCTGTAGCTGTATCACCAGCAAATTTTTCAGCGATTCATGAGTGGAGCCTGTGATTACTAATATTGCAAATAATATTAAGATAATCTTTGACTGACATTAAACATGCCACTAGTGAAGGTACTTTCTTCAGTCATCTTTGGCAGCTTCTGAGAATTAGAGGAGTGTGTGTGTTCTTTTGATCTAGAAATATATAGGAAGGAAGTGGTTTTTACACTGAACGCTCTTCAACAACTTCAAGGAGAGGATGGAAACTGATAATTGAATGCAACAAATTGAAGATAGCGTAATCTAGTTTTCTAGTAGAGACAGGGGAGCCCCGGGCCCTTTAAATTGCAGCCTGGGGAAGCTGGGCTGCCCCAGTACGGTGCACCATCTCTTGCTGGTATGCCGTACCAGGGCATACCGGCTTACTTTCACCTCTGCTCTTAGGTCTATTAGGCATGAAGACTTGCTCCTAAATGCTAATTCCCAAAAGATATTTTCTGTCTTCTTATCTATCCCTTTCTTAATGATTTCCAACATTGTTAGATTTTCCAGTAATGGGGATTCCACAACCTCCTTTGAATGCCTATTCTAGAATTTAACTACCCTTATCATTACATTTTTTTCCTAATATATAACTTAAATCTCCCTTGCTGCAAATTAAACACGCTACTTCTTGTCCTGCCTTCAGTGGATACAGAGAACAGTTGATCACATTCTTTTTGCTAACCGTTTTTAATGTATTAGAAGATTATCTGGTCACCTCTAACTTCTTTTCTCAAGTTCTCATGCTCAAGTGTTTTTAATATTTCCTCAGAGGTCACATTTTCAAAACCTTTTACCATTTTTGTTGCTTCTCTGAACTTGCTCCAGTTTTTCCACATCTTTCTGAAAGTGTGGTGCCCAGAATTGGACACAGTACTCCAGCTGAGACCTCACCAGTGCTAAGTAGAGTTAATGTACCCCAGAATGATATTAGCCTTTTTCGCAACTGTATCACATTGTTGACGCATTCACTTTGTGATCCTTTATAACCCCAGATCTTTTTCAGCAGTACTACCACCTAAGCAGTTATTCTCCATTTCGTTGTTGTGCATTTTACTTTTCCTTCCTAAGTTAAGTACTTGGCACTTATTTTTAATGAATTTCATCTCGTTGAATTCAGACCAATTCTCCAGTTTGTCAAGATTGCTTCAAAAATTCTGATACATACTATCCTCCAAAGTGCTTGCAACCCCTCCCACCTTGGTGTCATCTGCAGATTTTATGAGCCTACTCTCCACTCCATTATCCACATCATTAAGGAAAATATTAAATAGTACCTGACCCAAGACTAACCCCTGTGGAATCCCACTAAATACATCCTCCTAGCTTGACAGTGAACCACTAATAACTTTTTATCAATTTGTTAATTTCAATCAGTTGTGCACCCACCTTAATTTAATCTAGATCACATTCCCTAAGTTTCCTTATGAGAATGTCATGTGGAACGGTACCAAAAGCCTTTATAAAATGAATGTACATCACCTTTACTGCTTCTCCCCTGCCCCACCTAGTAGATCCTCCTGTCAAAGAATGACAAAGTTCACAGGTGCTGTTAAATGCCAGTGTTTGATTTCCTTTAGGGTATGTTTACACACCAACTGGGAGGGCTCATTCCAGCACAGATAAACTGACACCTAGCTCTGCTCAACCCAGTGTGGTAAAAATAGCAATTGGCAACTTAGGATAGCCACCCAAGTATGTACCCAGGTGGTTGGTTGGGATTGTTGTAGCTTCAGTGTTATTTAGCTGTGATGACAAGGGAATTTTCTGTTATATTTTTATGAATCCTGTGTATGCCTCAGTTTCCCCTATATACTACATTATTACCCAGTGGTAGGACTATTTGCTCTCAGGGCAGGCTAAGAGACATAGGTATGAATATCACATACCTGGCTGAGACTAAATGGATCATTGGAAAAAGCCTGGCTGAGACAGACCTATCAGTCTGAGAATCGGTGAAGACAATGGCAAAGCCAATCTCCAGGACCTTGGCACCAAGCAACCAATGACCCAGAGGGAGATAGATTCTCCCACCCCTCAGCAGGGAAAGTGAGCATAAGCCCCATGCTGAAGAACAAAGGACTAGAAGGTATGAGGTGTGAAGATAGGTGTTGGCTGCGTTCGGGCTGTCATCTGGAGTCTGACCAAGGCAGTCAGACTTAAGCTAGGTCTACACTAGCACTTTTGTTGGTAAAATTTATGGGGTTAAGAAAAACCACACCTCTGACCAATGTAAGTTACACCTACGGAAGCGCCAGTGCAGATGGCACTATATTGGCAGGTGATGCTCTCCCACTGCCATATTTAACACCGCCTGTTGGGAGTGGTTTAAATTATACAGACTGGAGAGCTCTATCCTGTCAGCATGGAGAGGCTAGATGGGGGACCTTATAGTTGCATCAGTACAGCTGTGCCACTGTAAGGTCTCTAATGTAGGCCCAGCCTGAGAGAGAGAGAAACAGAGTTTGGCTGGGCTACCCAGAATGGTCTATGTCTGACCTTCAGTTCTCTTTGCTAACCTAAGGACTACTTATACTGTGTTCTTCTTGACTAATAACCACTACTGTTTTGTCAGTGCTGCTTGGGTGTCACTCACTGCAAATGTTTGCTGAGGTGCATTAATCCCTGAAGAATGCACAAGTCTCCACTAGGAGTCTCTCTCAGTTGGTAAATAGAGCTCATGGTGTGAAGTAGGAGTGCTGAAAGCCCAGAGGTTCAGTCTAAGGAGGCAATGAAGCATGTGGCTTAGCCTGGGAGGAAGAGTAAGACCCCTTAGAGGGTCTAGCACACTGAATGGGGTTCCTTCTAGACTCTGCTCCAAAGGTGGGGGCATTGCACCAACCCTGTAGAGCTGTGACATTAGCATGCTAGTTGAAGCAGAGCGAGCGCAAATCTGTCTCTAGCCACTCTGGGAATTACATCTCCAAGCTATTGCATATGCATACCCTAACGACAGGCTAATATGAGCTCAGTTATTTCTACTGAAATACAGTCACCAGCCATAAAATGTCATCATCACACCTGAATGCCTAAATAAATGGAAATCGGGGGGGCAACCTTCTTTTCCCAGACTTTTCAAGTTCTGGGAGATATTCCCTAAAAGGGTATTAAGGGCCTTTTTTATGGATTCACTTAAATCCCAACAATCAAAATATTTTCCAGTTTTAGGTCATAGATTCTCCTATGCTATGGTAATGTGATAAGTTTATCAATTTACACTGACAGGACAGGGTAATTGAAAGGAAGTTACCCCGTGAAGTAAATATGTGGAAAATGTATTGCTAGCAATGCTTATCATTTGAATGCAGGTAAAGAAATCATTTCTCAGTCTAGCCAAAAAAGACACCTTTAATGTAGGTAAGCATTTTAGCATTGCGCCACTTCCCACATCCCCATTGGACCGGAGCGGCAAACCACGGCTAGTGGGAGCCACGATCAGCCAAACCTGTGCACATGGCAGGTAAACAAACCATCCGGGCCCACCAAGGGTGCTTAACCTGGGGGGGGGGGGCGGGGGGGGGAGCAACATGCCAAGGTTGCCGATCCCTGGTCTGTGTTGTGAATTCTTGTAACCTGCAAATTCACTAACTCTTTGCTGATGACACCATCTGTAATAACATCGCACAGAAACACTGCCTCTGAAAAACTTATTCTCCACAGTTTTAAAGACGATACGGAAAATAATGAGGACAGACACTTTAAATGGCAACATGACAAAGATTTATTCATTGATTTCCAACTGGTGTTAAACCATTCAAGAGACATCCAGTATGTTTATAAGACCACCACACATATGACTACATTTGCATATTATGTCTAACTCACTACCATGCCCTCTTTTTTTTAAAGGCACTAGCTATAAATAAACAAACAAAAAACAAAAAACCCAGATAAAATTAGGGTAATGCCAGGAAACAACGGATTGCGTGTATGGACGTCTACTTTCATGTTTGCATACATTCATGCTTTAAATGTACAATTAAAAAAAAAGTATATTAAAAAAAAGTTTCCTTCATTTTTGGCATTACAACTGATAAAATGAAACATGCAGAAAAATCCAGCAAAATGGAACTCAGTGCATCATTTTTTCAGAATGAAGCAGTTCTTTATCGCCTTTTATATTCTGTGATTACATTCATAGTAGAAGGCAAAAACCATCTGGCTTCAGTGTCATTTACCTGCTCTTCCATTCCTTCTTCAACATCTTTGGATAGTAAAATCTACTCTTGGGAATAAAGGTTAAATTGTAATGCTATGTTTTCAACAGTCTTGATGGTGCAGCAAGGCAAAACACAGCTGGGTGGATTTACTGTTCTATTTCCAGGCTATCCATTTTTAAATCTGGTGGCTTAAAGCTAATCATTTCTTCATATGTAATCTCTGAAGGAGACAAAAAAGAAAAATAGGTGTGAACTATCTGAATCTGAAATAGATCGCGTTTAAGTAGTGACTGCATGTAGACCTTTGGCCTAAAGGAGCTGACAAGCATCATATGGTATTGACTTAATAAGAAAATATTCAAGGCAAAACAGAACACAGGTATAATTAAATTATTTGTATTTCTAACCGTACTAAAGACTTAATCAAAAGCCTGCTGAAGTCAGTGGGAGTCTTCCCATTGGCATCAATAGACTGGATCATGCTTTAAGATATTATTTTATAATGTATTTGTGTCCAGCAGTTGACTACTAAAACACACTAGCCCTGAAAAGGAAATGCAGAGTATGCTGTCAAAGAGCTGCCAGAATGGCTTAATGAAAGACAAAATATAACAGAACATGCAACCTTTAGAAAAGCCCAAACATGTTCATTTTAATGTACATTTTGCCATCACATTTCTTTAGCTGCAGAAAAGGGTTCTTCATCCATTTCTCAGTCCATTGTGTTTAAACGTAAATGAAACACTCGAATCTCTGCAGCTACGCTTTGTTCCTTGACGGTGGTGCTGTAATATATAGATTTAAGGTTTTCTTACAGGATATTTGTTTGCTGTACAGCATGTTAGCTCTCATGCCAGCTTACACCAAGACTTGCCCAAAGTGGTAGTATGCACGGCCATTTTGCCCTGCCTTCTTGCCCAGCCTCTTTTCTCGCCACGATGACAGCAATTTCCCGTCAGCGAGGAGAAAGTTGTGTCTTAACTGACAGGGGAAAAACCACAATTAGGGCTCGTTTTTGTTAAATGCACTTTGTCCCTCAAACTGGAAAGAGACCTTAAAGGCCTGATCTTCTCCATAATGAAGTACATGACATATTTCACATTAGTGCAGGAGCCTGCGATCACTGGCCACTGTTTAGAGCTGATCAACCTGCTCATGTGAACTGGTTTAGTAAAAAGCTCCATGTACTGAGGCAGCAAGAGAGCGCACACATGCAGTAAGCATGCATGGCATTTCTTTAAAATAGTCTTTAAATGTCAGGTAACGTGATAGGGCCGGATCCTGGTCCCTGCTATAGCTGCTTTGCACTGCTCAGTCGTGACAACAACTTTACTATCAGAGGATTCCCCCAGTTTTAGAAAATCCCTGGGTAGTGCTACTCTGTACAATCCCCCCACATCTGAGGTACAGGCGGGAACAGTTGGGCTGTCTCTGTGCCCCAGCGATTGATCCCTAGCTCCTAGAATGGCCCCTCTGAGCCTAAGACAGCCCGGTATTAAAAAGCAGCTTTGAGCCACCAAGCCTTGCTCATTTGCAACTCAGGTTCAAGGCCTTAATTTCTCCAAAAGCTGGTGTTGGAGATGGTATTATAAATGAATACTGGAGTCTGTGTACATTATGCTTTTGGAGTTATTAAGCTGGTTATTCTATTCTCACACCATCTATTCTACCCAGAGTACTGCTGCAGATGTTGGGCCAAAATGAGTGGAAGTGCTATAGCAGCTAAGGAAACGCACTGCGTAACACATTCATCTCCAAATGGTATGTTCCGGGCCATTGCATTTTGAGATATTTTCTAACTGATTAAACAGCCAGGAATTTCCTGGCTGCAAATCTCAGCAATATGTCATGGAGACTTAGGAAGCTCTTAGGACATACAATCGCTTGCCATCTCTCAGGGTAACCCCCATTAGCTTCAGGTGCTTGGTTCCCCACTTAGGATCAACCACTTAGGGACTTTTAAGTTTGAAGCATAAAAAATAGGGAGAAGTGTGCTATCAATTTCTTTTGAAATTGGGCCAATATTCCATTATCTCAGAGAAATTCTTTATGTAAATGAGGCCTTCAGGGTCTCCCTGTTTCAATATAGCACTTACTGTGCTTGAGAAGCAGTAATAAATATTAATTGCCATAATAAAACTTATAGAAATTTCTGCTTGAAGGAAATATTTAGGATCATATTATCCATAGAAAGAGAGAGTATTTATTTCAATAATGAAATGCTGTCCCTGTGGAGATGTACATGAGCCTGAGTTTGTATGGATTAATGAGAGGACATAGTCTCTCTGCAGTTAACACTATGGGTTGGTTTCTATTAAAGTCCCAGTTATGATCATTCCTCTACTTTCATCTAACCTACATCTATTAATCTGATTTTTTTCTTGCGTTATCCCGTGCCAAGGAAAAATCATTTTGGAATGTTTAGAGAAAAATCAGACAGGGCATTCTTGAAATGGGCTGGAAAATCAGTACAGTGCATTTTTTTTAAATCTATCTTTGCCCCTTTTTTTTGGCCACATCTTTCAAAAGCAATTTGATTTAGAAATCCAGAATTACTTTATTCTGTTTTCTCTCAATAAGTGTTAACACTTTAGACTAAAGATAATTGGGCAAGCACTTGAATTAATGCTCTGTTTCCTTTTATTTTTATTCATCATATAAAATAAAAATAGACTGTTTAACAGAATTGTATCAAAAGAAAAAAAAAATCAACCTTGTTTCCCTTGGTATAGTGTTTGGGTGAAAATCAGTTTTCTACTACACAGTGAAATGTTACGTCCAACAAACTTGACTCTACTTGAATATAAATTTTAGTTGCCTGCTGAGAGTTGAGTCACTATAAACATAAAAGCCACATTTTGAAAGTCTTGGGGGGGGGGGGGAAGAGCTAACTGACTGAATGGGTCTGGGAGCTGGCAGTAGGGAGACAAGTGTTAAGAGGGAGGATTGTGTGATTTTTGGGGAACAGGAACTCCCCAGGTACTTTTTGTACATCCTCACAAAAATCTCTTCGGACTGCCTGATCCTGAACATATTGGCCAAAAACCATATGACCCTTCATGCACTCTCAAAGCACATCTGAGACACGGTCCCTGACCTAGGTTCGAAGGGTAGCAGTGAGTTGTATCACCCAAAACTGAAATATTATTGTATAATAATTGGAGCTGCAGATAAAAGGATTTTCCAAGGCAAATTTCTCTTTTGTCAGAAAGTTTTGAAATTATTCAAAATGTTTCTACCAGTTCTAAGAGGAATTCATATGTGAAACAGGAATGACCAAGCATAGTTGTCTTCACGCAGCTGTTATTTCACTGACTTCAGCTGAGTTACTCTTGATTTGCACTGGTTGATGTAAGTAAAGAGAGGATCAGGCTCTTAATTTCATTATTGTTGCAGCTAGTGGGGTTCTCTCACTGGTAGAGAAGTAGGATAAGCGGGCAGAGTTAAGGTTGTTTTGGGTACCTCAATAGGAGTATTCTTTTTAGCAGATAGGTGTTGGATTTTTTTGTTTTGTTTTTCAATGACTGAAATTCCAGACTTTTAACCCACCCCCAAACACCCAAGATTTGACATCATATTACTAAAACATTATTAATAGCTGATTTACAGTCTTAACTATCTTACTAATGCTTTTGGTTAGGGAATATAGTAAATACTGTGTTTGCTAATCTGTCCTTTATTACTGCTCACATGGGATATAAATACCAAAATATGATAAATATCAGATATTAAAAAAAAACAACCCTCAATACGCATAGGTACTAAAGATTTACAGCATGCAGATATTATGAGTAAAAATATGTAAAAAGTTTAAGATATAAAAATACCATCCCATTCCATTGTAACTCCTGCAATCAAGTGATGTAACATAAATAATTCAGTATTTAAGGCTTTTGATTCTAAAATGTGCATGCAATACAGAATGTTCAAAATGTATTAATACACAGATGTTAAAACAGGGGTGGGCAAGCTACGGCCCGCGAGACCGTTCCATCCGGCCCGCTGCCGGGGAGGCTGCCCCTGGCCCCTCCCCTGGAGCTGCACATCGGGGCCGGGGCTGCGTGCCCCACTTCCCCTGGAGCAGTGCTGCGCTTCCTCCCACCCCCAGAATCGTTAACACAACAGTTTGAATGTGCTGCGCTTCCTCCCACCCCTGGAACCGTTAACACAACAGTTTGAATGTACTGACATAAACACTTCGCAGGTCTGTATGCACACAGCATCTCTTCTCAGCTAAAACTCCACTGACAGTCAGGAACATACTGATTAACCCATCTATCACCCCTAGCCCCCAGGAAGCTGTTATCTCTACTAAGTGCCTATTTACATTTTTGTTCTAAATAAGCTTCAAATATGGAATATATCCAAGGACTAAAATCTTCTACTTGAAGCCTATGGCCAATAGTAATGCAGCCCATAACTGGACCTGTACAGTTGTTTTACTTAGCAAACCCAAGTAATGTTAAAAATCAAGGACTTGTATATGTGGCGGATGCAGAATAACCCCTCCCTCAACACAGCCGTAACATTGCCATAAATGCCTTAAGACTCAGAAAGAGCAGCTTCCTGGTCTCTAGAGATAGTATTTTTACCTCTATTCTGTTAGAATTTATCAAAGCTCAAGAATGTGTCAGTTTCTGGTAATACAGAAACTCAGTTGCAATAAAATTAGAGGATCTGCAACTTCTTCAGTTTTGTGAGGGATTTTCTAGTAAATATCTGCAAGCCATCATGCACAAATTGGCTCTATTCCTTCATGGGGAATAATAACAAAAGGACAATATTTTGCCATGTTTTAATGCTCTTCTAGCTAAAGCGGCAAAAATATTATTTCAATCAAGCCATTCTTTAGAGCTACAAAGGAGATATGGACATTTCTTTCTAAACAATCTGAAACCCTTGATTTCTCCCTTTGAAAAATTTCAGCCAGATTAGCCTCACTAAGGAATGCTATTACCTGACCCATTAAAGTAATGCTAACCAGACAAACCTCTCAAATAATTCTTATATAAGACTGCCTGGACACTTAATTATTCAGCACATGGAGTGAGAACACACATTTTTTGCTGGAATGCAGCATCTGAAATATTAATTGTGATTTTCCTCAGAGAAATTGTTTGATCACCTAGATGTTTCTGCTTCTATTCACACAATTAAAAGTTAAAATAATTAAATGGAAATAATCAGACCGTAGAATCAGACTTAGTACTTGTCTTATTTTCAGAGTATTAGGTATTTTCAAGGGACATTTTCTAATGATAGATGAAGTATGTAGAGAAGAGAATGGGGAGAGCTGTACATCTCTTGGGGTGAAATTCATCCCTGTGCAGAAGGCCAACAACAAGGTCTATGCTCAGCTTCAATTCCATGCAAGCCCTATTTGGAAGGCTTATGTGGCCCATAGGTCTCGGGCTGGCCTTTTGAACAAGGGTTAATTTCACCATCTTTTTGATGCAGCAGAATCTGCTGCTGCATAAAACATTCTTGCTTTTTATAGAGAAGTTATCCCCACTTCCAGTTTCAGCTCAGGAAGCGTTAAGCCAAGTTTACCCCTGCAACCATTTTAAAAAGAGGCTTGCATCATGGAGAGGAATTAATTTTGTGAAAAGGAAATTGTTAAACCTTCCTGTCGAGGGCTCTACCATCTGAAGAAATAGCAGACAAACAAATTAAGCACTTGTAGTTACAGCAGCAAATGCAACATGGATTCATATTAGACAAGATACGTGCAAGGCAACATATGCTTCCAGGCTTTGCAGCAGACAAATTTTGTGGAGGGAGCAGTTGATGTCAATCGGCTCTCATCATCTATCCAGAGGTAGAATTATGGGAAAGTCCTCCTCAGGCTAACAGGGGGTTGCTCCTCCCTGACTGGACACTGTGACCCATTTCCTGCCCTGCATTAGCTTAGCTTTCCACCAGGCTCTGTAGGTTTTCACCAGTGTGGAGGGATTCTCGGGTGGCACAGATATAAGCGGTCAGTATATGGGGCACTGAAGAAGATCCTTTAAACTCCAGATATCTCCAGCCGCTGGAACAGATCCTTGGAGATCTGAGTAAGAGTATAATTTGGAGTAGCCATCAGTTTGCTCTCACTTAAAACAGGGACCAGCTTCAGAACTGAGGGAGTGCTAAGATCATTTTCAGTTATTTTTGCTGCATCCTTTCTGAACTGAACCCTCCCCAGGATCCCACAGCTCAGGATCCAGTCTAGAGATTCCTCACGAAAAGCAGTTTCCTCAAGCTCCCACTTTATAGCACTCACCTCAACATAGCCAAACTCCAGAGAAGAGCATACAATGAACCAGGCTCCCCATAGCTAAACTACATGGAAAAAATATGCTGTATAAACCAGCTCGCCATATCCATTTTGTGATGAGGGAACCGCACAAAGGGTCAGGGCAGGATTCTCTGCTCAGGCCACTCAGCACCATGTAACCACTGCAAAGTGGCTCTAAATTTGCTGTAGACAGAATTCTTGCCCTTCCCCCGCTTCCCCCCCAACTCTCCACTAGTGGAAAGCTGACAGAGGCAGCTCCATCACATCCTGTGCTAGCTGTCCCCACCGCTTGCATAAGGGGAAGTGGTGGTGTGGTAGGAGAGGACTCAGAGGGAAGGGGGCATGCCAGACTGGAGCTTCACTACACAGATTCTCCCCTGGAATATAGTCCCTTATGCTAGTAATATACGTTAGTTAGTGCTGCCTTTGCACTGGTCAGTCCTGAACTAAGGGGCTGTGTCCAGCTACCTGAAGCCCTGTAGTTTGGATGGAATAGAGAATCAAAACCTTAGAGTCTAGGGTGCCAATAAAAATAAAGCAACACCACACTCTGCCCACAGACTATCCCAGTGTGTGCCGCTATGATAATTTGGGGAAGCTATGTACCATTTATGAATTCTGGTGGATGTTATGAAATTGCTGTATTTCTGAATGCCTGTGTATGTGGAACCTGCTTGTTTGCTGATAGGGGCTGTATCATGTCTCTGGGTCAATCAGACAGAGGACAAGGGTTGGTCATTAGACCTAAAATGGTTACCTATTCTGGTGGAATCACCTTGGGACAATGGATTGGCTGAAGCTGGGAGTTAATTACTCAAACTTTGCTGAAGGGAGTGGGAATAGAAAATCCCCAGCCGCAGAATAAAGAAACCAAGGGACAGATGCTGGCTTTTAAAAGTCACTGAGCCTGGGTGGGTCAGGGAGACTCAGGAAAGCTCTGGGCAGGAGAGAGGAGCATCCTGTTTAACAGCGGGACGAGCCGAGGTCAGAGAAAGTTAGCTGAGAGAGAGGGAGAGATGATCCAAATTATTGAAAGAAGCTATGAGCTGCAGGAGAAGGATCCTGGACATCCCAAAGAACTCTACAGAGTGGTAAGGAAACTGAGGCAGTGAAAATGCATATAGGTGTGTTTATTAGATATGCGTGTTCCTCATAGTAAGTAAGTAAAGAGTAAAGTGTGCTTAGAATCCTGTGCAAAGGCTGTTGGCTTTCATTGTCATGTGCCCCTGGTGGAATCCTGGGAAAAGACATGCTTAAACTACAGGGTATCTAAGGGATCACCACTGGTCCCAGAGGCCAGGCAGCTGGACTAGCTCTTAGGAGGAGGTGCTAAATACAGTGTGCGCCCAGAGAACCCAGCCAGGGGCAATGATTATTCCTGCACCCTCCACTATACACATGGATGGGACATGGGAGATTTAAGAAAGAATCAAGAGGTCTTGTGCACTTCACTTTATCTTGCCATGTTTTCAATTTCCTCCATCTCAAAAGGAGTATGTAAAAAATTTCCAAAACTATTGAGAGTTTCTTGTTTACATGTGTATGCTGAAAGGTAGAATCATAAGAGACCTTTTAATGGCCATACCAGATGGCCATGCACATATGAGGTCAAATTTCTGGAAGCCCACTATACAACTGGAACATAGTCTGGGCAAGCAAAGGGGTTCAGATTCACCTTGTAGAAAGGGACAACAAAAAGCACACCCAGCTCCTCAATCCCACATAGTTCTTTTGGAATTGAAATGGTGCAAAGGCCACAGGCTGGCCCTCTACACAAAGGAGAGCTTCCCCCTGGGTGCGCGCGCCTAATTTGCTTTAGCTTTTACTGTGATTGCATGCCAAGGAAACAGTTAACAGGCCATTTGTAGACACGTTTGCAATGACTGCAGGAGAAGGGTCAGAGCCATAACCTCACATGATGTAAACTGGTGTCCTTCCACTATCCAGCTGAGGATCAGGCCCACAAGAGTTTACAGAAAACTAAGAGTTACAGGATCCTTACAAGGTCACTTGCACCTGCCTTCACGTGAGGCTGCGTGTGTTGAGGAAAATCCAGTGATCAGATGATGAAAAGAGGGACTAGAACCACAGGGGGGAAAATAGAAACTTCAGAATAACAAGGCAAATCTGTGTGAGAGTTCAAGTTGTGTTGCAATTCCCTGGGCAGGAACCAGACAAAAATTGCTTTTTAAGCAAATACATTTTTGCTGCACATCTGAACAACTACATACAATTCTCCCTTACCTTTCCATTCATCTATGGTCCGTTCTTTATTTTCTATCGACTCGTCATATAACTCGGCCTCAGGCTCATCATCAGGATCGTGATACTGAACAAAGTAAGCATGTGCGAGTGCTTCTGAGGCAGTTATTCTTTTATCACTGTCTAATATAAGCATCTTCTCAAGAAGATCTACAGCTAGGGCCATAAAGAAACTCAAATTAAACTTAAAACATATCACATGGCTAAAGAGAAAGTCTAGAAGTGAAGATATTTCATAGTGAAAGTTTACATACAACCTCCGAATCATCCTTTTTCTTGATCTGGATATTTAGTGCAAGAAAAGAAAAAATAATGGGAGAAAAAATTATATCAGACACATACTGTGTCTATACACACACACACAGTACATCATCATGTCTTTTTGTGTAATACAGCCCATGGCCTATAAAGATACACATTCAGAGTAGAGTTTTCAGCCATTAAACAGGCCTCTGTTTTGGCTAGTGCAAGACACAGATTATAATGGGTGAAAGTTATGTCATTTTAGACATCTGAGTCCTGATTTAGACTTCCTTCTAAGGCCCTGACCCTGCAAATACTTAAGGACATACTTAATGTTAAGCACATCTGTAGACAGTGAGTGCACATACTTAAATTAAGCATATGCATACGTGTCTGCAGTATCAAGGCCTAAGTGACCTAAACTGTGAGTGCAAGATTACACTTGCAATTATTTGTCCCCATAAAATATGTTCATATGACGATTGTAAAATAGCCTTAAAGGGGACAGTCACAGAATACATACAAAATGTATTCATTTTAAATTTGCATAAAGCTATACAATATTATACATGAGAGATATTTGGAGGACTGAAGGGGGTTTATATATTATGTTTTTAATATACCTATATTATCCTATATAATAAAAGGCCAGAGGAAGTTTGTCTGAAGCTGTCATGCGCAGTAGAGATGGCCTGGACGAACAGCATGCTGGGTGTTGTAGTTCAGGCGCGTGCACCGCCGCGGGCCATAGAGACGGCCCGGACAAACAGCATGCTGGGTGTAGTTTGGCGGCACAAAATGGCCACCACGCGTGCGCCGCCGCGAGCCGTAGAGACGGACCGGACAAACAACAGTAAGCACTTTGGCCTGTGTACACGGGCTGTTACACTTGTGCCGCTGTGAGCAGGGTCACCAGAGCTAGCCTTATAAGAGGGCAATGTGGGTGCTGGGGCTAGAAGGGGTGCTGTGGTTAACAGGCAAGGAGTGGGGTTGGCCTAGGGTATGAGGCCATAGAAGGGAGCTTGGGGCAATGGGAGGGTGGGGAGCCTTAGGCGGTAGTGGTGGGGCCATAGGTGATGGGGAGGCATCAGGAGCCAGAGGCAATGGAGGGATGGGTACGGGATCATATAGAGGCATTAAGGGCAAGGAGTGATGTGGGGATGGATGGGGAGCCTGTGAAGGCAGCAAAGTCCAGGGGAGGAAGAGGAGGCAGCAGGGCCTGGGATGCCAAAATACAAGTTCACCCAGGGAAGCACGGACAAACACCATTAAGCACTTTGGCCCGTGTACACAGGCTCTTACACTAGTAATGTATATATGAAAATTTAAGCAGTTTCATTGCTTTAATGTAAAAATCACCACTAGATTTTTTGTTTGATTTTTCCTCTTTAATGTGTTTTATTTCTTACTAGCGTCTTTCTCAAATCACACTATCTACTGCTTAAATTTGTTCTAGTGGCCCAGAGCAAGTGGTAAAATGTTGATTCAGACAGTTCATCTTTTAATTCATTGGTTTCAGAGATCTACACTCAATTTTCCAATTAAATTGTGAGATCTTAAATCAACACCTTATCAATAAAAATGTTTATCAGCACATTTTCACGATCAGACAAAAATACTAATTCTTAAAAACATTTCTGCTTTACCTTTATGTGGGATTAGAAAAACTGACAAATCATAACTTTACATTTTGTTATTGTGAGTTGATGCAGAGTAGGATTAAACCCCATATTTTTCTACAGATTTAGTTACATTTTAATTTGAGTACTGAGAATGTTGCCTCATTAATTCTTGGTATCTTATGTATTTTTTTTCTAACAGTGGGTCTTATCTAAGAGGAACCCCATTTAAATAAAATATTGATGGCCTGATATGTCCCAGGAGAGTCATCATATTCTAGGAACTTTGGTTTGAACCATACTAGAGGAAAAAATGATGGGTACTCATTTTATTAGGCAGTTCCAAATTTTCTCTTTCTTCTAACTCTGGTTATCTTTCCATCTGTGTAGCCATGCAATATTTGGCTGGCTTTTGCTTTTTGAAAGCAGCCATGTTAATCCAATTTTGTAATGTTACAGCCATTTGCCCTCTAATCCATGGATTGCTGTTCACTGGGAATGACCTGCCTATCCTTCCTACTCAGAAAAGGGTCTGAATAAGCTTAATTAGAGTAAAATGGTGGTTTCAGAATCAAGAGGTTTGGAAATGCTTATGACGTTGCCCCCCATTGTCATTCGGCTGGGTTTAGTACAGCAACAGTAAAACGTGAGCTCAGATGCTGGTGAAGGAACCAAATTATATCAGTCTGAAAACCCTAACAAATTCTTACCTAAGGGGTTGGCACCACGAAATACTGCTTTCAAATCCTGCTGAGGCATATGTGGTAGAGATTCAATGTATTTTCTAGCCTGGGAATAAATCAAGGCATATATACAGATTACATTTTTGCTCAATAGTAAGCATGGAAACTCTGGAAAATAAAAATCTCTAATTGCTACCTTTCCTATTCATGGAAGACATTGTCTATACAAAGTCATTATGTGTGTGTGTCTAGGTACAGTCAATCATCTTCATATGTCTAGAATTATAAAGCCCACAGGCAAGAGGGGTTTAGAAGGTGGAATTTTCCCTTTAAAATTATTTCACATGGAAACACTTGTTTATGTTTTCATCTACTTCAGGGCCACATCCGGCCCGCAAGACCATCCCACCCAGCCCGTGGCGGGAGGCTTCCCCTGGCCCCTCCCCTGGAGCCGCACAGTGCAGGCACCACTCTGGGGGCCAGGGCTGCATGCTTCACTCCGCTCCTGGAGCTGCACCGCACAGGGAGCGCTCTGGGGGCTGGAGCTTCCCGCTGGCCCCTCTCCCGGAGCTGCACCGCACAGGGAGCACTCTCAGGGCTGGAGCTGCCCGCTCACCCCTCCCCCGGAGCTGCGCCACATGCGGAGCGCTCTGGGGGCCGGGGCTGCCTGCTTGCCCCTCCCCTGGAGCCACGCCATGCAGACAGAGCTCTGGGGGCCTAGGCTGTGCACTTCCTCCAGAGCCACCCTGCGCGGGCAGAGCTCCGGGGGCCGGGGCTGCATGCTCCCCCCCCCCCCCAGCAGCTGTGGTAAGAAGGGGAATGGGGGGGTTCCAGGGTGGTGATGGGGGGGTGTTTTGAAGGGGGCAGTCAGGGATAAGGGTGGGTTGGATGGGGATGGGTTTCTGGGGTGGTGGTTGGGGGCAGTCAGGGGACAGGAAGCAGGGGAATTGGGTAGCGGGTGGGGTCCTGGGGGGTGGCTATGGGTCTGTGGAAGGGGCAGTCAGGGGACAAGGTGGGGGGGGGGATGGGTCAGGGATTCTCAGGGGATGGGAAGTGGGAGGGGGCTGGATTGGGGGCAGGGCCTTCCCTACCCGGCCCTCGATATAATTTTGCAAACCCGATGTGGCCCTCGGGCCAAAATGTTTGCCCACCCCTGATCTACCTGCATAACTGGTTTATCACCATAGATACTAAAATAATCATCCTATCGTCCATATGTCATTCAACAGGAAGTCAGCATATATCTCCTTTCAGTTACCGCTGGCAAAGAAGTACTATCCTACCCACTCTCAAATACTAATGTTTAATCAACTAAGGATCAAATCCTGATCTAAGATGCCTCCAAGATGCAGTCTTATGACCTTTGTAGTTTGCCTTCACTCCATGGCTGTGGGGGGGGGGGGGGATTGGAATCCTCAGGGCTCCCACCCTAGCAACAGCCACATAGCACAGAGTCAGCTGCCCAATCCACATATTGCAGACAAGGTGCTGGGACCTGACATCATCAAAGATATTGCTTTCCTGATGTCCAAGCTGATGAGCAGGTGACCTACTGGTTATGAGACAGAGGAGACTAAATGGGGATCTTGATGGTAGACAGACAGATGACAGCCCTGAAAATGGAACTGTCAAAGGAGAGAGGACAGAGCTTGCATGCATGAAAAAGGGGCTCTGAGAAAATGGTAGTTTCTTTAAGAAAGGTTGTTAATCATACAGGGATTTCATCCCTGACCATCTCTCTTCCCTATATATGGATTATTTCCTCTTGTCACACGTTCACTGAGAAACTCTCCAGGGCCCCACAGAAGACAGCAAGAGGGACAGAATATACAAAGAGCTGCTCACAGTGGTTGTGAGCTCATGCTGACCAACTCCCTGGCTCCTGGTCAGAGAGCAGACACTGAGACTTGGGGTTTCTTCTCCTATGGCTCTGATGATCTTCAGGATCAATTGGCCGTGCACATCCTGGTTTAAGACATCAGATCTGAAAAACTAACTCAGCGCCTTGTTCTGAAACACCAGGTGAAGTTTATATAAATGAAAATATGTTTGGATTCTCCATTTAAGCCTTGATCCTGCTTTGAGTGGAGTGTAGCTGGGAATGCACAACGGGTGGTCTTCAGACAAGTACAAATGGAGGCCACAAGCAACATTAAAAAGTAAACGTAGTCCTTTGAGCAGAAGTTGAAAAGTAAAAGGAACAGGATGCAGGTAGCGAATGGGCTTACTTAAGGAGATGGGGAGGTAAGTGCTATCCTCAGCCTGAAAACAAGGTATACAGTTACAGATCAGCTTCCCTGGCATTACTCCAGCTACGAGAGTGATGTAACTTGGAGGTCATATGGCAGGACTCATTAACTGGGGTCTGCTTGTCTTGGTTCTCCTGTACTCTCTATGCTGCACAGCACTTGTGCACACAACATTTTTAACCTATGTGTAGGGTGAAGGAAGCAAAATAAAACCTTCTACTTTACAGAGATTAAGAAACTGACAACAGTTTTTTTCAATGTATGAGAGAAGAGGATGGGCTTCCATTTTAATCTAGAGAGAGAAAGAGGGATTTTAACCAAGGGCCAGATATTCTGAGAAACTGGTGAACACCCGAAGGCCTCATTGACTATGCCAAGTTGCTCCATTGTTTTGTCTGACCCATCAGGCTAAAAACCTCAAGGACAGGCCAGATCTCTGTGGTAATATTAGGGCCAGAAAAGGCCCTTATACTATTGCTGCTGGTGCCCAAGTTGCAATATAGGGCAAGCCCTGGGGCTGATCTAATTTGTGCCTCCTGGTGCCTTTTCCCCTATTGGGCTTGCAGCAGTGAGGAATCACCAACCACATATCTCCCCTGGTCACACTTCCATTCATCTCATCCCTTTCCTGGTCCCCAATATGCCTCCCCACCCTGCTCCAGAATTCTCCTTGTCCCAGGGCTTCTTTGGATGTGATATAGAGATGGCTCTGCCCTGGGCAAAGATGTGTGTTCTGCAGGGTCTGTATAGGTACTTTGTGACTACTTTGGACCAGCTAGGATACAATGCAAGGGGTGAACTCCTCCCTCAAATTCTCAATTGCTTTAGGAAGATCAGAACAAACCAAAATATATATTTTTAAAGTTTCTTAACACTCATTTCCCATCACAAGACACCTTTGCAAACAAACGAACAAACCATGAACTATAAAACGGAGGTGGGGGGTGGGGTGGGAGAGGGAAGATTCCTGGCATACATTGATTAGTTTCATATTTGCAGATAACATAGTAAAATATTTGCATAAAGCTCTGCATGAGAATATTAAAACAAATGACATTTGTACAGGCAAATTGTGTTCAACAGGGACACTCTCACAAAATTAAACAGACTTGCCCTCCAGATAAGGCAATGGAATTTAACCTGTAAGGAAATATTACCAGAAATAAACCCAACCTTTGGGGCATGCGCACACATACACACACAATCTGACTCATTAAGTGGCTCTGAGACAAAAGAAACTATGAAAAGATAAAAGCCACCATAATAAGAAGTCTACTCTCCCCATCACTGAGCCCACAAAATGACTCTGAGCATTAATGAGTTACATATGATACACCTAAGATAGGTGCAAAGCACAGAGGTTTGCACTACACTGGCCTCAAGAACAAACAAGTGACCATGCAATGGAGAGCCCTCCCCCTACATTTCTTGGCTGGCCCAATCTCTCCGCACAGGGTATGGAGGGAAAGCCAACAAATCATCTAATTCCTGCCTTGACTCTTCCCAGGAGCCTGAATGCTCATAAACTGTGGGGCTGCCCCAACCCCATAACAGTTACATTTAAAAAAAACAAACAACTGGAAGGTGCAAGAAAACAGAGTGTTAGCCTAGCTATGTTAGTTTCCTCAATTGTTCATCAGATATGAATATCCCGGTAAGTTAAGTTAAAAGAAAAACATTAACACACACAAAGAAGAAAAAAAGCCTTCACAGAATGAGAAATAAAACATGGCTAGAAATCCAGCAAATTAGCAAGAAGACTAGCTTTATTTACTTGTCACCTACACAACTCTTATATTCTGTATTAAGTGTTGGAGTAGCACATTGAACACAGGGCAGTGGGGTCGCTAGGGTTGGTGTCACCCAGTGCGGAGGCAGCAGCCGGGGCGGCCCCCCCGCCCCCCCCTCCGCCCCGGGGCTCCCCGCACGTGCGGAGGCAGCAGCCGGGGCGCCCCCCCCCCCCGGGGCTCCCCACACGGCTCCGGCCGGGACCCTGCAGCCCCCCGCGGCCGGCCCAGGGCCAGAGGCAGCGCGGGGCGGGCCCGGGGGCGCCCGGCACCGACAGCCCGAGCCGGGTGTCACCCCTCTGAGAGGGTGTCACCCGGTGCGGTCCGCACCCGCCTAGCTACGCCAGTGACACAGGGGAAAACTATTGACTGATTGACTGCCTGTGTAACAGTCCTTCATGCTCCTATGCCACTGAGCACCTCAGAAAGCAGTCTTGTGACCACACAGACTTCTCCACCAAAAATGTGTTCTCTCTCCTTGAGGTCTGTCCTCTGATGTTCTTTGTAAGCAAGCAAGTGTGGGTTGCTCTCACTTTCTCCAGGGACTACTCCGGAAGCTATGGAAAGGATTGAGCTCTGTATATGTAAAATATGTAACTAAATGAGCTCAGCAGGTTATCGTTATTGCTGAGGAGGTATACATGTGCTGTGGTTTATCTCACCAAATGTTTATCATATTGTGCCCATCACCATAGCATTTCAGAGCCTTGACAGCCCAATCCAAGTCACAATTCTCAGCTAATTAACACTCCTAAAGACTCCCCTGTGGCCTCTATTGTCACTGCTTAAAAATTTAGCTTTTTGATCAAAAAATTGAAACAAATCATTATAGATTTAATAGGGAAACTCACACAAAGAGAAACAGTAGTGTGGATAAAAAATATTGGCTTTAATGGGTGGATTACTTCATTCATTTTATGCATAGAGTTTTAATTATAAAATTATGACTTTGGTGTCATATAATGAAAGCAGATCCCATAGAAGAAGTCAGCAAAGGTGAGTGCATATGAGCCACAAAACTGGGATCCAAATAATATAGCCTTATTCAGAACATAGTGGTGTTTGGATCCGGCATTTTTGTTTTGGTCCATCTCTAGTATTGAGGGTGCAAAAACTAAACATAAATCAGTTGATAATAATCTAATGCTCTTTGCTAAACATCACTTATTTATTTTTCAAAGTACAGTAGCCAAACAAAGGATCATCCAAACTGACTGTGAGATTAAAGAATACATTCTCACATATTCAGTGATTGTTCTTCCAAGTGCTAAAACTAATCTCCAATATTTTCAAGAGCACCTAAGCAATTTAGGAGATAAGTCTCATTGAAAGATGAAATCTTCAAAATTACTTCTGAAAATTTTTACCCCACTTGCTGAATGTTGCCACTAGCAGCAAAAAAGCAACGATTTAAACATATTTTGGTATTTGGAATTGAGCAGCATGCTATCTAACAAACAATGACATACCACACCGATTACTATGAAAAAGTAAATTATTAACTCAGCTAAATGATGGAAGGGTGAACTCACATGTTCTGATGATATTTTCTTGAGAAGTTCAGAACTGGGTGTTCCCACAACTTCCATTATTCTCTTTAGTTGGTCAATATCTGCAAATATTCAAGAAAACTCCAGGAAAGATAGTAAAAGTAAGTAACAGACAAGCCTTGTGTGTTTAAATAAACCCTGAACTCCTGCACAGATGGTCAGATCCACAGGTGGAGGAAGTGACACAGTTCTATTGATTGCAATGGAGTTAGCCAATTTATACCACCTGAAGATTAGCTCCAGCGTGTCTTATTGTCCACTGCCCAGAACCTCATGTTTTCATTTACACTTATGGAATGTGAATGTAAAATGTTACCACCAGTGTAAGGTCTCAGTTCAAAACAGTCATATGCCTAGCTTTGAGTTGGATAGGGCTTGAGCATATGCTTAACAATTTCACCTTATGCTCAAGTGCTTTGCTGAACCAGGATGACTGCTGACTCAGGGGCTGAGTGGAGAATTCTGACTGGGTAGCATATTACACCCACTTTGCACTGGGGCAAAGGAGTGTAGAACCAAGCCCATAATCTTTAAAATGTACATTTTCTGAGTTAGCATATGATCCGAAAAGTGAACCACGTGAAGACTTCCTCTAGTGATTCAAGATTAATTTACAGTTTCAGTGAAGCTGATGAAACACTATAACCCTATATTGTATTTTACAAGCAAGAAAAAAAAAACTGGTAAGGCTATACTACATAAAAATCCTATTCTTGGAAACAATACACACCAGTTTACCTACAATAGTCAGAAACACCACCTTACTCAAGGGATGCAAATGTAAGGGAACTGTTATCCCCTTACTAACACTCAGTGGGGTGTTTTGATTATTAGCTCCCAGGACCTAAAGGGGGAGGGTCAATGGGCAATCAGGACCCTGAGACTGGCGGTCCCCAGGGGCAATGGAGAGAGGCCAGCACTCCAGGTCAGCCTGATTGACAAGGCCGGGGGACTAATCAAGGAGTCAGGAGGGCAGGATGGGTCCCGTCCTCCGTGTGTGAGCTGGAATTGCCTGGGCCAGAGGGAGAGGAGCCAGAGCTGAGCTGGAGAATAGAGCTGGGCCAGATCCGGAGGGGCCAGGGAAGCAGCCCAGAGAGACAGATCCTGTGCTGGGAGCAGAGCTGCAGCCCCAAAGCCAGAGCTCAGCCCAGAGAGACAGACCTGCCCTGGCAGCAGCTGCGGGAACCAGAGGCAGAGAGGTCAGTGCTGGGGGCAGAGACATAGGGGCTGCCTGAAGAGAAGCCGTGTGCTGGAAGCAGAGCTGGAACAGCCAGAGGGACCAGAGGGGTGTTCTGGAGGCAGAGCAGCAGCAGCAGTGCTGAGGCAGTGTGGAGCTGACACAGAGGGTGGAACTGGGCTGGAGCCGTCCAGAGGCTGGGAGCGTGTGGACCCCACCAGAGGAAGCATCCAAGTCACAGCAACCCTGCAGCACAGCTAAGAAGGAGGCCTGGGCCCTCCAAGGAACAGACTGTAAACTGTCCTGACACTACAGAGACATTGTGTGTGATGCTCCCTGCCACGGAGCAGGGTGATGTTCTATTTCTTCCTTGTTCATTTTTAAGATAAATTGTTCATTAAATAATTTGCATTTGCTTTAAGTCTTATGTGGGCCAGGGAAGTGCCCAGTGCAGAGGGAGCACCCCGGAGTGGGGACACCCTAGCCTCTGACCTAGGTAACCACAGCACGGTTTGGGGTTAAGTCCCCCAGGAATCCTGGGCCCAGGATTGTTGGGATTACGAGGACTCCACCATACAGGAGAGTGGAAGGGGAGTCCTCAAGGTCAGGGAGGCCTCTGGGTAAAGGAAGTGGGAGCGAGGACTCAGATCCTTCCGCTAGCCCATTTCACCGGGGTAGTACAAAAGCCAGGAAAGTTCCCCACAACAGCGGGACTATTCCCCCGCTTACACAAAGCAACAGGTATTATTAAGAACATCTGAGTGATGCACTGGTGCCATTGTTGACAATAGAGTCTGACTGATTTAAACATTACAGAAAGCTCAATGGCAAGATGTTACCACATCTTAGTTGTTTTTCAGGGATCTATAATATCATCATACCTTTCCCACACCTGGCCATATTCTAGCTTTAGCTGCGATATTAGGATTTTTTCACTTTTCAGAGTAGTGAGAACAGTCAGACCTGGTCTACACTACACACTTAGGTCGACGTAAGGCAGCTACTATAAGTGTCCTACTACATTGCCATAACAACACCATCTCCACAAGAAGTGAAAGGCTAATGTCAGTGTAGCTAGGGTGATGCAGTGTCACTTACATTGGCTGTCTTGTCAATTTCACAGCTCCAGAAACTGACAAGAAAGCTGGACAGCTAGAGCCCAGCTTCCCCCAGTTCCACATTCCCAGATTGGCTACTGCCCAGAAGCTTGCTATTTCCCACTCAGGGAGGCAAGAAGTCCAGGCGGCTCCAGCAGGGAACTGGGTGAAGCTGAGAGCCCTGGCTCTCAGTCCCCCACACGGTCCTTCTTCAGTCAGGTCCTTCTTCAGTCAGTGGAAGCGTTCCTGGTGAGGAGGTTAGCGTGGACATCAGCCACTGCAATAATTATTTTGGTGGCTGTACATTCACCTATCATAGACTGAGTCTGGACAGTAGTGTAGACATGCCCTTAGTGTGAAACACAACAGAATCTGATGTACGCTGTGCCTGTTTTGAATGAAGAGGGGGTTTTCTGATGTGATCTAGCAATCATTTCTTTATCTTCCACTCTCTTCAGTCTCTCTTATTACTTCCTCTACATTTCCTTTTACTATTATTCTACTCTACTCAGCAACTGCTTTCAACTACCTGAAAGGGGGTTCCAGAGAGGATGGATCTAGACTGTTCTCAGTGGTAGCCGATGACAGAACAAGGAGTAATGGTCTCAAGTTGCAGTGGGGGCAGTTTAGGTTGGATAGTAGGAAAAACTTTTTCACTAGGAGGGTGGTGAAGCACTGCAATGGGTTACCTAGGGAGGTGGTGGAATCTCCTTCCTTAGAGGTTTTTAAGGTCAGGCTTGACAAAGCCCTGGCTGGGATGATTTAGGTGGGGATTTAGGTGGGGATTGGTCCTGCTTTGAGCAGGGGGTTGCACTGGATGACCTCCTGAGGTCCCTTCCAACCCTGATATTCAATGATTCTATGAACTGCCTTTTCTGCCCTCCTATCAGTTAGAGAAACAACACAGGCTGCACTAGAGCCCATCAATATTGCACCATTAACTATAATAGTCCCACTACTTTATGCTGGAATGAGGGGTTTTTATGTTGCCTCTCTTGCCTACATACAGATAAAAACAGCAGTTCTACAACAGTAAGTACATGCATATTAATTCAATTTTAATAAATGCATGTTGTTTTTGAGAAACTGCACAAATGGAAGAAATCAATCCTTCTAACTAGGTCATTATTTAAATATCAGGCATAAAATAAAGATTGCATGTAGCTTCTTGTGGTTTAAGAACATCTGTTATTGCTTTTTCTTCTGATGGTTGTTATGTTCAGCAGTCATATATAGTAAATTGCACAATTACCAAAGCTCAGTTTGCTGTATCAAAGGCTTGTTACCTGGCAAATATAGCCTTAAGAACATTTTGGTGATTAGAGAACAGGAAGAACTGTAGTGCATTTGCACTTCATGTAACTGCATTTTATGTTAAGGATACAGTCATTTCCTGGGAAAAGAGCCTTGCCTTTCAATAACTCTGCCATGATGCATCCCACTGACCAAATGTCAACTGCCAAAAAGAAGAAACAAGGGAGATGCATGAGAAACATAATAAAAATGGTTAAATGCAGTTGCTTTTTCCTGTTGTGACTATATTGTTTGTAGTTTAAAAATAAGTATCTTACTTTACCTGTTTGATTATAGTGCATCCAGTTTAACATAATTTCTGGAGCTCTGTACCATCTTGTTGCTACATATCCAGTCATTTCATCATCAGTTTGTCGGGCTAAACCAAAATCTAAAATCTACAGAAGAAAAAACCCCAAGGTTTCTCATTATTTTTATTATAGGGAGTTGATTCATTCTCTGTTCTTTATTTCTGGCTTCAGCCATTAAAACAGCTCCACTTGCAATGAATTTGACCCAGCCCAAGTTTGCTCCCCATCTCATGCTTTCTGGTAATACTAAGGAAGATGGAGTCCTTTAGTGATTAAGAACCTGACCTTAATGTCAGTGGAACAACTTATGCAGTGCCCCATTAAAGTAATTGGGGTTATGTGCTGGTGCCGGGGTCTCTCCATGGTAATATGACAGTAGAGCTGGAACTTAAAATCTAGTTGGACCCTTTTATACAAACTCTAAATTTGATCTGAAATGTAATTTTCCTGTAACATTACATTGATAGCAATAATCACAGCTAGTATATCAGAGCTGAAGAATATCAACAATGAAAATGAAGCCTGAATTGTATAGATATAAAATGCCAACACCTAAAAACATCAGATCATGACATGTTAAAAGCACCACCATATTACTCACAAATGCCCCAATGTTCCCTTGTTTCTTTAGCTCAGCTATTTGTGCTTAGGCCTTGTAACACATATAGCATTTATTCAGTCACACACATTTTGATGCCACTAAGTGAGGTATATGTAAACTGCATAAAGAAAAGCCCACATAGTACCATCTAACACCCCATTGAAATGAAAAGGGAGATTTTCTTAAAAATAGCACACACACATTTGATGGCAGAATATTGCCATCTGAATGCCCTCCTATTGGAAAGCTTATGTCCAAGAGAAAGCATTATGTTTCAGTTTATTTCTTTGCTTTCTGGTATCTACTTCTTCATTTAGGATAGTCAGCATCTTAACAATGACTGTGCTAGGAAAGCATTCCTAAATGCAGAGGCGCTGATGGAAAATATTCTAGTTTAAATACTGTCCATTGACCCAATCAACGGGGGTATTGACATCTTTGAAGTGAGATGGGAAATAAAATCACCTAAATTCTTTTAAAAAATCTGGCTACCACCACTACTCTCACAGGACATGCTCAGAACCTTGTGTGATGGGATCCATTCCTGCTCTAGTGAAGCCAATGGCAAAACCCCCAGCAATTCCAATAGGAGCAGGAAAAACACTTAGGATTTCACTCAAACACCCTAGTGATAATCTGCTTTTAATGTTATGTTACGTACAAATATTCCTCTTTAAAACAGCTACTTAACTAACCTGATTTTAATACTTGTGATTAATATATTAAAATCCTACCCTTAGTTGTAATATACTTTAAAAATAACTCTTCTATTTATTAGTTTTCTCTAAGTAGGCAAAAAATGAAATACAACATCTGAAGCAAGAGCCATATGAATAAATGACTAGAATCTGCAAGACTAAGAACATAAGAATGGTTCTACTCGGTCAGACCAAAGGTCCATCTAGCCTAGTATCCTGTCTTCCAACAGTGGCCAGTGCCAGGTGCCCCAGAGGGAATGAAAAGAACAAGTAATCATCAAATGATCCACCCCCTGTCACTCATTCTCAGCTTCTGGCAAACAGGCAAGGGACACCATTCCTACCCATCCTGGCTAATACCCACTAATGGACCTATCCTCCATGAATTTATCTAGTTCTTTTTTGAACCTTGTTATAGTCTTCACAACATCCTCTGGCAAGGAGTTCCACAAGTTGACTGTGTGTTGTGTGAAGAAATACTACCTTTTATTTGTTTTAAACCAGGGGTCTCAAACTCAAATGACCACGAGGGCCGCATGAGGACTAGTGCACTGGCTCGAGGGCCGCACCACTGACACACACACACACCCTCGCTGCCCCGGCTGTGCCCCCACTCCACCCCTTCCATGAGGACTAGTGCACTGGCCCGAGGGCCGCACCACTGACACACACCCCGCCCTCGCTGCCCCGGCTCCGCCCCCACTCCACCCCTTCCATGAGGACTAGTGCACTGGCCCGAGGGCCGCACCACTGACACACACCCCGCCCTTGCTGCCCCGGCTCCGCCCCCACTCCACCCCTTCCATGAGGACTAGTGCACTGGCCCGAAGGCCGCACCACTGACACACACCCCGCCCTTGCTGCCCCGGCTCCGCCCCCACTCCACCCCTTCCATGAGGACTAGTGCACTGGCCCGAGGGCCGCACCACTGACACACACCCCGCCCTTGCTGCCCCGGCTCCGCCCCCACTCCACCCCTTCCAAGAGGTCCCACCCCTGCCCCACCTCCTCCTCTGAGCACGCAGCTCCCCATTCCCTCCTGGAAAGCACTAGGCACCACCAACAGCTGCTTGGCAAACAAAGCAAGAGCAATCTAGGAAGTCCAGAGCTAGAAACACACGCGGCCCAGCCAGGCAGCAGAGAAGCCTCCACTTCTGGCCCCTCCGTCCTGCAAACTGCTATGGGAGGGCTGGGGGGAGGGCGCCAGGAAGCTTGGCAGGCCGCAGGGAAGGGCTTTGCGGGCCGCATGTGGCCCCTGGGCCGCATGTTTGAGACCCCTGTTTTAAACCTACTTCCTATTAATTTCATTTGGTGATCCCTACTTCTTGTGTTATGAGAAGTAGTAAACAACACTTCCTTATCTACTGGCTCTACACCAGTCATGATTTTATAGACTTCAATCTTATCTCCTCTTAGCCATCTCTTTTACAAGCTGAAAATTCCAAGTCTTATTAATCTCTCCGTTCCATATCCCCCTAATAATTGTTGCCCTTTTCTGAACCTTTTCCAATTCCGGTATATCTTTTTTGAGATGGGCCAACCACATCTACACACAGTATTCAAGACGTGCGCATACCATGGATTTATATAGAGGCAACATGATATTTTCTGTCCTATTATCTATCCCTTTCTTAATTATTCCCAGCATTCTGCTTTCTTTTTTGACTGCCACCAAACATTGAGTAGATGTTTTCAGAGAACTATCCACAGTAACTCCAAGATCTCTCTCAAGTGGTAACACCATCATTTTATATGTAGAGTTGGGATTAGGCTTTCCAATGTGCATTATTTTGGATTTATCAACATTAAATTTCATCTGCCTAGTCCAAGGGTGGGCAAACTACAGCCCGTGGGCCATGTCCGGCCCTCCGGATGGGGAGGCTGCCCCCAGCCCCACTCCCACCTTGCCCCCGCCACTGGAGTCACGCCGCCTCGCGCACACCGCTCTGGGGGGGTGGGGCTGAGTGCTACCACAGAGCAGCATGTTTGGCTCCGCATAGAGCTAAACACGCTGCTAGGAGCCTCATGGTAAGGGGGCTGGGACTGCAGGGGTTGGATAAGTGTAAGGGACAATCAGGGAGCAGGGTGGGTTGGATAGGGGGTAGGGTCATGGGTTGGTAGTTCAGGGCGGGGGGTCTCTGGAGGGGTGGTTGGAGCAGGGAGGGTTGGATGGGGTGTGAGAGTCCTGGGGGTCTGTCAGGGGGTGGGGAGGTGGATAGGGGTAGGGGGAGTCAGGGAGCAAGAAGGGTTGGGTGAGGGAAGTCTCTGGAGGGGGTGGTCAGGGGACAAGGAGCGGGCGGGGTTTGAATGGGATGGGAGTTCTGAGGGGGCAGTCAGGGTGGGAAATGAGAGGGGGCCAGATAGGGAGCGGGGCCAGGCTGTTTGGGGAGGCACAGTCTTCCCTACCTGGCTCCCCATGCAATACTGAACCCTGATGTGGCCCTCGGGACAAAAGGTTTGCCCACCCCTGGCCTAGTACAAGGAAAGGGCATTTCACAGCAACATGTTTTTACATTTTTATAACTGATGATTTCTAGCTCAAATAAGTTGGTACACTTTTTATTTCCTTTTTGGCTACTCCTTAAAGCACCACCAATTTAGATTTTCCCATAAGAGTTTGGCATCATATATGCGAATAAGTAAAATATTATGAAATAAGTAAAATTTTCATGAAAATAATGAAAAATTAATGTAAACCAGCCAAAGAGTCGGTGAAAAGAGAGGAGGTTGGTTGGTGTGTAAATCCTAGAAAAGAAGATTTAAAATCTTCTTTAGGACAGAGTATAAAGAGTAACATGGACTTTTATAAAAAGAACGATCAGGCAAAGACTTCCCATAATGCCTCAAAAATGAGACTCCACATACAGGCATGAAAATATTAAAGGCCAGTCATGATATTTGCTGAGCTTCCTCAACTTCCACGGAGGTGACTAGAAGCTGTAGGTGCTTTAGTCCTCAGATTAACTGCACTGTATTGGGTGTGTTGTGAACTACTGTGATTTTGTTGCAGGTCTTAAATTTGGTGTTTTCTTTCAAATGTCAGAATAAAGTTGTCATCCTCATATCTCAGCTTTCATTAAAAAAAAAAAAAAGGCCTCTGGACAGATAGCTTTGTGGTTTGAGCATTAGCCTGCTAAACCAAGGGGTTGTGAGTTCAATCCTTGAGGGGGGGAGGTGGCATTTAGGGATATGGGGCAAAAATAAGGATTGGTCCTGCTTTGAGCAGGGGGTTGGACTAGATGATCTTCTGAGGTCCCTTCCAACTCTGAGATTCTATGACTCTCATGACTGTGGAGAAAGGCTTGAAAAGGCCTTAAATTCTCAAGAACTCTAAGCTTTTTGGGGTTGTGGCTGACTTCCTGTTCTGTGTTTATACAGCACGTAGCACAATGGGGTCCTGGTCCATCATTAGGGCTTCTAGGTGCTATAATGATACAAATTTTAAACAACCAACAACAATAGTCCAGAAGCCCCAGACAAAAATCAATTTGTTTTTTAAACCATGCTTTTGGGGGCCTGACTCATGACGTTTGAACAGCTGGGATTGGTAATACTGATGTTTGCATTACCAACGTACCCATTTATATATTTCAGTCAGTTTAATTGTTGTTAACTTTATATAAGTGTATGTCCTGTAGATGTAGGGTAGTTGCTGTATTTACTGCTTTACCTCGACATTTGGGGCCAGATCCTGGAATCTTGTCACTGAGTATCAGCTAAAATTTTGGGCCCTTAAACCCATTTTTTAACCTAAGTGCTTCCTATTCTCAGTTTTTAAATATTAAAAGGATTTTTATTCACAGTAAACAATTTGCTCATGGTACCTGAAATAGTAGTTAATATCTGTATCCTCACAAATATTATTCATGCAATTTATTTTTTCTCTGCCAGTACAGCAACAGAAACTAAATACATAGATGTGTACTAACATCAAAACGGCAGTTAAAGTTGGTTCAGAAAAGTTCTAGTTCCAGAAATATTACAAGAACTTTCATCACAATAGCATGAATCCTACCCTTAATTCACAGTCTTCATTTACAGCTAGGTTACTGGGTTTCAAGTCCTGTATCAGAACAAACACAGCATTAGTCATGCACACCTAATAAGGTTAAATTAGTATTGTAACAATATCAAGCCTGATATTGGACAGTGCACACTGCATTGATTTGTATTCTCTAGCTAACCGAACTCACCCGGTGGATGATTCCAGCTGAGTGAATATACTGTGGAATAAAGGGGGGAGAAAAGATAAGAAAGCAAGATTAGAAAAAAAATGGAAAAGGTAACAGTAACTTGTTCTATTCAGATTTTTGTGTCCACTATCTTTGGTGGTTTTATAAAGAATTAAGATTTAGATCGGGAAACATTCCTATCTGAGCAGCAATCACAAATACTAACAGGCAGGTAGCACAAATATCACTGACTTGCTCCTTGATACCAGTGTTCTCTCTCTTTTTCAAATATGAACACTTCAGGAAAACTAACCATGAAAACTACACTGATATCCTTAGAGGTGTAATACACACGTCTATCAAAAGTTGATTGATTATATAGTATTTGATAAAGAGACATTCATTTCATTCCAGTTTGGACCTCCATTTTGATCATCTGGAGCCACATGCCACCTTCCTATGCAAGTCAATGGATGCATACTCTAGCTACAAGCTAGACTATTCACACTCAAAATACACATCTGTGTAGCTGCATTTATATTGAAGAGGGGTGGTGGGTACGCTACAAGCAGATATTCATGTGCTCATTTTAAGGGGAGTCCTTGCTTTTCACAACAAACGAGGAAAACACTCTTAGGATGCTGATAAGATAAGGTGAACTCTGAGCAAGGACTGTTTTAAAAAAGAACAGTTCCATATTTCAGGTACAACTTACCTCAAGTTTTAAGAGCAACTGTACTTTGAAAAATGACTGTATAAACGACACCTTGGGGGTCTCAGGTTTATGGTCTCTCAGTTTACAAGATACATTTGTTTCTTACAATTTTCAGCCCTGTGAACTTGCCTTGGGATGTGAAAGTCAAGATGGGTTTTTTCCTTCTTGGCACATCAACAACAGTAAAGAGGACATAATGAGGCCCACAGGATCTTTATTACTGAGGCCAATATGCAAGAAAGAAATAACCTGATGTGATTTTCTTATCCAAGGGGAGTTTACAGCACTGACAATTAGAAAAATAGATACATATTTTACATACAAATTGAGCTGATTAGCTATGAAATTATTGCGAGTCTATAATCCCACTATACCATTTTACAAGTCATAGGCCCTAATCCTGCAAATACTTACAGAGGTGCTTAATTTTATACACAAGTAGTCCCATTGAAATTAATGGAGCTACTCACGTGTATAAAGTCAAACTTGTGTGTGTATTATTTGAAGGATTGAGGTCTTGTCTTTAATTCTGAAAGAATCTGGGGAGTTCTAAATTTACTATGGTTTATAGAAATAAATCTCTAGAGATGTCATGAATATTTGTAAGTCTATTCAGCTCTGAAAATGAATTTAAATATTGCCTTTGCAATGAAATATTTGTTATTACAACATTTTGGTTGCTGAGTATAAAATAAATGCCATCATGCAGCATGTACCTTAAGACCTCTAAGTAACTGGTAGATGAGAAACTGTATATGGTCATCTGTTAGCTTCTGGCACTTTACAATGTTATTCAAGTCAGCACCCATTAAATTTGTCACAAGATATCTGTAAAAAATAAAATAATTTATTTATGACATGCAGCAGGTGAATCTAATTTGTTTATTTCATACTAATTACTCCTGTGTATATTCCTTTTCTATCCATTAATAGTGAGATAAAAATCCCTTCCTTTCCCAAGCTTAATCACCCGCCAAACTAAGAAAAGATTCTTACAGTCCATAAGACATTTAATGTCTTTTTGCCAGACAAGTTTGTACAAACTCAGTAAATTGGGCAATTTAAGAAAAAAATATCATAACAATGGGAGTTCATAGCCATAGGTATGTGGTCAGTGTATTCTCACTGCAACTGTAGCAAGCCGAACAATGATCATAGAACAAGAGAACTGTTGGCCAGGAAAGACCACACTGAATCTATCTGGGTTCCCATCTGTTTCCACTGAAGTCAAAGGCAAATCTCCCATAAAAAAGTCAAGCCTGGTTTTGCTTGTAAGGCTCCTGCTACAACATAGATTCCCTTCAATGAGTAGAGATGGACAACATTTGAGTCCCTTGGGAAATTCTGATATTTTGACATTAGTTTTCATCCTAAATTGGGATGAAAAGTAAAAATTCACAGAATAAAAAATTCTGAAAAATTGCTATTTGGAAATATCAGAATGTTTGATTCTGTATTTTTGACTGAAACAAAAACTTCTTGACATTCCTGAATCAAATGTTTCATTTTGATTGGTTAATCAAGATCAAAGAGTTAGGTGTTTTGTTTTTTTTTGACTGTTCAACACTGAAATGTGTCCACTTGAATAACTATGTTGCCTCCTGGGAACTGTACTTCAGGTACTTCATACCCTTATTCACATGGGCAATCCCATGAATGGAGCGAACAAGGGTTATGTGATCAGACCCCACACATCCAGGCTAATACCTATAAATGACTACATTTTAAAAACAAATATTTAAAAATCAGTTTTTTATTTATTGGCACTTCAAGTGTTCAAAGCATTCTATCTACTTTAACCAATCAATTTACCGGCTATGTCTTAGATTCTAGATTCTGAGAGTGTAATCCTGTTGATATCAATGGGAGTTTTGCCATTGACTTCAATAAAGTCAGAATTTCACCCAGTGTTTCTCCTGAAAGACTGAGGGCCTGATTGTTCTCTCACTTGCTCCTGATTTACACTGGAGTAACTCCACTAACGTTAAAGAAGCTACACTTGTAAAAAACGAATACTAGAGGAGAGGAGAATCAGGCCCAGAGATGACATTACCCACTGCAGAATATTTTCCTGCATTCCTTACTATGTTATGGTTCTAGCCAGTATGTGTGACAGCTGTGGCTGATGTCACACATACTGGCTAGAATAAACATTCCATATCCAAAACAAGGTTAAGGTGACCAGACCACAAATGTAGTGGGACCTATAGAAAATCAAATTAAGTGCTGGGTTCAGTGATAGAGTCCCTGCAATCTATTATGTACCATGCCCTAAGGCCTTCAGGCAAAATCCCCTTCCCCTTTCTGACAAGAGGACCAAAGGCACAATAGTCTCTCAACACTCATTTTGGCTGTAGCTAGACTAGAAAACTGTGCATCTGTTTTCCAGCAACATTGCAGCATCTATCTTCATAGCTTACCAATGTTAAATTTTACTTACACTTCATTAAAATTTTCTATTGAAGTTGCTGGTGTAAAAACATCTAGTAATCCTATAACCTGAAACAGAAAAGGTGATCTCCTTTTTATTTCAGACATTCATGAGATAACACATCATTTATGATAGCTGTCCTTAGAACCACTGGAACTATGTATATGAACAACAAGTTTTCATCCTGAATATTTAACAAAACCAGCATCGTAGTTGGATGAACCTGACCGGAGATGACTGTTTTGTTTTGTTTTTGCCACTAGAAGAAAAATTCTCTCTCAGGGTAAACCAAAATTACATTACTTTATGAAAAAATGGAACAGGACTTCAAACAATTCAAAGTCAAGAAGGAGGAGACCTAATCTCCCATTATAGAACAAGTAATGCGTGATTTCGTTTTGCTTCTGTTGCACTTAAAGCTAAGTAATGCTTTACATGTTTTCTTGTAACATGTTTACTGAAATAATTGTAACCTCCCTCCAGCACATTTTTCAATCTATTTTAACGCCACTTCTCAACTATGAGTATTGAGTAATTTCCTGTCAGAGACTGGATTCATTTTCATTTTAGTTTAAGTCTGGGAAATTAACAGCATTCAGACCCCAATTCTGCAAGGTACTGAACTAAGAAGCCTCTGCCTAACTTTAAGTAAATTAGTAGTCCCATTGAAATTGATGTGACTGGGTTTAAAGTTAGGCACATGCTAAATACCTTGCTGAATCAGGGCCATCAATCCTAGAAGCTTGCACCTAGATCAAAGACCAAACTCAGTCTTCTGATACATATGTTATATTCCCATTAACTTCAATGAGAGCTCTATGAGCATATATGAGAACAGAATCTGGCCTTAATTTCTCAGTAGAATCCCAAATATACAAATGCAGTTTTAGGTTTTATTTAGGTTTGATGCTTTACTCTGCCCTTCTCTACTAGTGTAACAACACACTTTCAACAAAAGACACCTTGTTAGTGTCCCTGAATACCCATTCATGTCAATGGATTTAGGATCAATCCCTGGAACAGCAACCATTTATTGGAAAGGCAGGGATCACACATACGTTACCAATATAAGTGTAGGTAAAGTAAGTTAAACTTCAGTTTATAAACTTTCACCGATAGAAACAGAATGCAGTGTACAAACACTTCACTTACATTTTCATGTTTCATGTGCTTAAGCAACCTAAGCTCTCGATAGGTTCTTCTTGCGTGAATAAGTGACTGAAAAGGTCTAGAAAGCTTTTTTACTGCCACCTTCTGTCTTGTTTTGGTATCATAAGTTGAACTAAGAGAAAATGAAAAAAAAAATTAAAAAAACATGATCTACCCTGGCATTGCTAGGCAAGGCCTCATGATGTAACAGTCCAAAGTCAACATGAGATAGTATGATTCTATATACTCCTGCTTTACCACCTGAAAATGATCTCTGGGAGAGTTATTTGGAGACAACCTCCAATATTCAAAGATAGCTCTCTTGCAATATTCCTAACAAATTGCCAACTCCTAATGATATTCTTCATCCCTAGGTATTACCCTGTCCCCATCTGGCATAAAAAATAACCAGAGAATTAGCTTCATTAATTTTGCTTTCCAACTCCTGCCCAAACTCAAGGTGCTCTTAGGGAATATAAGGATTTGAACTCTAGCCCTTAGTGAACAGTCTGGAGCCTTTAGTAATTATAGGGATGCTGCCATGCTGTCTAGCAAATATTAATTATGCCTAACGAGTATTGCATGGTATATGACATCTTTAGAAATCTACTGACACCAAATTCAAAATAGCCACTCTCAGACTATAAAAGTTGCCTTAGGAATCCTTACCAACAAATTTAAGATTAGCAGCCGTGTTAATCTGTATCCGTAAATAAGACGAGGAATACCTGTAGCACCTTAGAGACTAACCAGTTTATTTCAGCATAAGCTTTCGTGGGCTATAGCCCACTTCATGGAATGCATAGAATGGAACACACGGAAATAAGATGCATTTATAGACACAGAAAGCAAAAAAAGTTGTAAATTACCATAGCAATTCTAAGAGGCTGTTTAATTTGTATGGACCATTATCAGCAGGAATAAAAAAAAACCTTTTGTAGTGAAAATGTAGTGGATCTATGTCTGACAGTCAACAATTATCAGCAGGAGAAAAAAAAAACCTTTTGTTTTTTTCCCCTCCTGCTGATAATGGCCCATCCAAATTAAACAGCCTCTTAGAACTGGTATGGTAATTTACAACTTTTTTTGCTTTATGTGTATATAAATGCATCTTACTTCTGTGTATTCCATTCTATGCATCCGATGAAGTGGGCTATAGCTCACCGAAGTTTATGCTAAAATAAACTGGTTAGTCTTTAAGGTGCCACAAGTATTTCTCATTTTACTTACTAACAAATCACCAGTATAAATGAACATACAGCAGTTAAGGCTCCAATCCAACAAACATTTAAGGGTGCACTCAATTGTACACATTTGAGCAACTCACAGTCTTCAGTGGGAGTACTCAGATACACAGAGTTAAGCATATATGTAACCATTTGGAGGAATAGGAACTTAATTTTCAATATGGTAGCAAGTCTATATAACAAATAGCGAGCACCAAACAAATACTGCTCATTATATTGTGAACGAGGGAAAAATTGGTTAGTTTACACTTTGACAATGCACAGGAAATTTGAAAACTATTTGTTCAGCTAATCAATAATCAAACTCTACTTCCCCTATTTAATACCATCTCTGCATTTTTACTTTTCCATTAAAATAAATGCAATTCAGTTTAGAAAACTGTGAAGTTGCCTACTGAAAGTGTTGATAACACAATCTGCAGTTGCTGGAGACAGCATGAGCATAAAGAGATAATCTTTAACACATTATCTTACAGAAAGCCTTTTACTGAGTAACAAATCTAGTTGAAAATTCAATAACAATAGTATGTGTAAGAGTGAGATGGCAATGGTTACTAGTCATACTATATATTTTAATGGCTCCCACAGTTGTTCTAATTGTGCTAAGAGCTCCTGCATAAAGACATAAGTTTTTCCATAAGTAATTCATGAACTAATGCCTGGTTCCTGTACTCCATGCGGATGGGGCTCCACATCTGCACAGCACCTCACTGAACTGAACGTGAACCTCACTGCTCCATGTGGGGTGGAGGTCTACTCATCTGAAGCCATTCAGGATCAGGACCTCTTTTCTGACTAGATGCAAAAAATGGGGCAAACAAGACAATGGGGAAAAGCAGAGGAGGAAGAACCAGGGCAACATCAGTAAGATTATACAACTAGTTACCTGAGATTACATAGAAACTCGGTAAAGGCCAGTGCAAAGCAGGCTGGAGCAATGAATCTGTGTTTAATTATAGTTACACTGAAAGAGGAAGTAGACTGAACCAGCAAGTTTTTTGTAGGGATCAGCGAAGAAGTGAGTGAATCATGAGATGAATGAAACAGATAAGTGATGATTTACTCAGATAGTTTGAAAACATCACAGAAGTGGATCTTCAAGAGGGATTTAAAGATGGACAGGGTAGTGGCTCTATAGAGCACTCCAGAAAAAAGACTCCATCAGTAAAGGGAAGAAAGCACAGGCAATTGCAGGAAAAGGCTGGCATCTCCAGTGAGGAGAAACAGAGTGATATAAGAGGCTTGGCCTGACAAGTAGGGAGGAGGCAGAGTTACCTAAGACATGATGGTGATAAGGAGACACACTGATGTGCTGCTTGAGCAAGCAGAGGGGTTCAGACATGGGCTGGTGTGATCAGAAGTCCAAGCAAGGAAGGTGATTTTAGTGGCTATGTTTTTCATGACTGGAAAAGGGGACGATGTGGATAGGAGTAAGTTATAAGAGAAATATGTAGCCACATGCCTCATTAGCATGATGAGGATTAGAACTGAATCCTAGGATGAAATCCTGACCCCACTAAAGTCAATGAATGAAATCTGTTGATTTCAATGGGGCCAATATTTCACCTGTCTCCCCAGGAATACCTGTTCTTTGCTTACATTCTAGCTCTCATAAACTTGGCAAATTTGTGAGGAAGGACATAGATACACAGGTGGCTTAATGCTTACTACCATCTACACAGCGCTCCCTACCAAGTAACTAACCTTATTTGTGTCAACACATAAACCTCCACTCATACTTTCATTGGCACATGAAATCCTTGCAGAATCTGGGCACTCTGTCCAAGGACTTAGGAAGACCCATCATTCTGATAAACATCTTCTCTCCCTCTTCAGTTCAATTGTGGGATTCAGTAGCTTGGTAAACACTCAACTTGGAGATGGATTGCTTTCTACCATTTGAATGAGTCAGAGCTTTCAGATGGTATAAAGCAGCGGTTCTCAAACCAGGGGTCGCCGTCCACTTCCAGGGACTGCACCAAGTGATGAGCTGGCCCATTATATTTTTGAAGTGTTTTTCTCACTTGTCTCACCAGTCCCTTTAGCCACGTTGGATATTAAAATGGAAATTTGTGAAATCTAGTTTCCTTTCCACCATTTATGCTCTTCACTGTTTGCATTTCATTCATCTTGAACAATGAAAATAAACAATTCGATTTTGTTACTGCATATTTTTAGTTTCATTTTCTGGTTCTCAAATGTTAGCAGGATGCCACGGTTCAGGCAACAAACATTGCTGGGAAATATTTCTTTAAATGGGCTTTTCCCCACAGAAATTCAAAAGCATTAATTTATTGAAAACATTGTTATTGATGTTATTTTTATAAAAGCTAACTCTGAGATCTTAAATTATCTTAGCAGTGTTCCTTTCAGATGTGATCTTGGTCAGCCCAGAACTCTCAGTGGTTATAACTATTTATTTGCTATCTGGAAGTGGTCAAGAGATATCAAGCTTGAGCAATAGTGTTGTTTTGGCACTGTTCAAAACCTTCTGCCCAGTGTAATTTTAAATCACTGCTTAATTTAGAGAGACTGTTTCAGTGTTGCTTGCTCTTCTGATATTGTGTGCTTTTCTGAAAGCAAATCAAGAGATCATGTGAGAATCTGAGCTTTCATTTCCTAAAATTAACTTTCCAGACTTCATGGTTGCAGAGTAAAGAAGAACACATGAAGCAAGAGTAGCTGAATGGCTCAGAAACCAGAAGTCAAATAAAAAGAGCACAAAATGTAATATTTTAAAACAATCTCATGGTTTTCAAACCAATTTCATGATTTTGGAATCCTGACTCATGATTTTGGAATACTTGGGATTGGCAATACAACTGTTTATAAATAAAAAGTGTGGTTTATGCTTGTGAATTGCATGACATAGTAAAAAATAATTAATGATCATTTTGAATTCTTGGTTTCTTTCAGAGTGCTTCTGAATCAGTTCAGAAGAAACTAATGATTTTATTTTATAGCATTTACTTGTATACATTTACCATTCCCAATCATGAAATTTTGTTTCTGTACAGTTGTGATGAACGTTGATTATTTTATTCATGTTATGCCATAAAGGGGAGTGAAAATGATAATGTGTTTATTTTTTATACAAACAAAAGTGCTAAATAGAGAAGATATCACAAAGTTTACAAACATCAGTGTCTTGGAAAGGACCCAAAAGAGACTGCTCTTAAAGCAGCCACTGTTTACTGAATAATGGAGCATAGTCTTTGGAAAGAGCCACATAGGCCATCAATCCAACCACAAGAAAATGTGCCATAAGAGCAATTGGCAGCATGGCAAAATTGAGGGGGGGGGGAAACTATGTTACAGTCCCAATGTAAAGAAGCGAGCATTTCCCATTGTCAGCTTTGGATAAGCAGTGCCAACAAACAAGATAAACTAACATAGGGAACTGAAATATTCCCTTCACCTCTCATCACCAAACAAATCCTTTTTTATTTCATGGCAGTTCAAGGAAGTTTAGTGAATGCAACTTTCAGAGAGCCACATTTACCCTATAAAGCACAGAGTGCTTCTTTATCTACTAGGATACACACAATTAGGTACAGGTACATGCAAGCGTAAGAATAAATCTCTAAAAAATATGAAAGGCAGCGAGACAAAAGGAGAGAGTATGAGTAATGGTCTTCAGCAAAACAATATACTAATCTCATTGCTCCAGGAACAACCCTTACTTCACCCTACAAATGGTGATGAGATATATTATGGTTTTGCAATGCAGTATCACTTCAATATTTTTCTACATGCCTCATGTAATTCTCACAAGGTATGAAAGAACTTTAGCTTTGCTTTAACTCCAGCACAACCAATGCCAATTTTTTAAGATGCATTTACAGCTAGCATCTGCATGCCAAAGCATCAAACAGCTATTATATTAACTTACATTGCATATACTGTATTAAACATAAAAAGCAGATATGTGAAATTTTATTATCATTTTTCTATTTAGTCATGTCTCCTTAGTTTACTAGCAAAGAAACCTATTTCTTAATGACAAGCATTAACCATTGTCGATATAAATCTATTACCAACACAATTTATAAAATAAAAGCAATCAATATACTAACTATATTCAATCTTTGGGCTACTTGGAAGGTTTAGTCTAATCTATGTCTTTTAAACCTCCATCCTGTAAACACTTATGCATATGAATAACTTTATACATGAGCAGTCACACTAAAGACTGTTTTAGTGAATCATTATAGACATTATGACTGAAGTCACTGGGACTAATCACATGAGAGTTACTCGCGTGTGTAAATGTATGCAGGGTTAGAGCCTTGGAATGGTTAGCTCTGTTAGTGCTGGGACCGTGAGGTATCTGTATCCTTAAAGCTTCTGAGAAGACTGCCAGTGCTTAAATAAAGATCTATCACCATTGCAAAGCTAATATACTATTGAAGATTGAGCTGCATTTTATTTCACCTTTCATCAAATAAGAAAACTGTCAGATAGCAATAGATTATGGAATATGAAACTATAATTAAAACTGCCAACTTCTAAATTTACTTTTTTTAAAAAAATTATGCCACCAAAATGCATGCATAAACCCAAGCAAGCATAATCTCATGTACATTACCAACAACCTTCTTTTCCCCAAGTCCTCCCATATCTTGTTCACTCTCTCCATAATAGTCAACATTTTCAGAGGCAGGATTTGGGCTCCTAAGTCACTTTTGAAAATCCAATGCTTAGGCCATAAATAGACTTAAGAATCTAGAAAATGTTGGTCATGATGCCTAAATTTAGCCCCTGATCTTGCAAAGAGCTACATGCAGCCAGGCGTTAGATCTTAAAGGTCTTTGGGACAAGGGACTGTTTTACTCTATTTGTAAATTGCCATGCTGGATAAACAACTAACGACATTATTAATAATTACAGTGCTGGAAACACAAAGGAAGCTACTCAATTTCCAAATAGGAGGATGAATTAACTGTACTTGCAGAAAAATGTGTTCATTTTTGGTATTTGTCTTTGCTGAAGGTTGTAGTTACCCAGAGCATCATTATTATTGTTATTTTTTCACCAGAACTCCAGAGGCTCCTGCTACAAGCACTATGGAGCCACCCCCGTTTCAGTGATCCTCCCCTCCCACCCAGACCTTTCCAACAATGCAACTTGGTTGTCTCCTTCCCCTCCCTGGGAAAAACATTCAATCTGTTTGGTATCAGCACCAGAGAACCAATTCTGTCCTAATCCTCTGCCTTCGCCTCACCTCTCGTGACATTTGCCCCAGCCCTGACCTCCCTCTTTCCCTACTCTCTCCACCTCCTACACTCATCTCTGCCACCCTTCTCATGTCCCCATTTGTAACCTCATGCCCTCTTCCTCCTCCTCTGTCTTTCTCTAGAACACCCACTCAATCTCTAAAAAAATTCCTAGCCATCTCCAACCTCTTCATATCTTGCTCCCTCCAGCTCCTGGCTCTCACAGATACCTGGAGCCCTTCATCTTATAGAGGTCTCTTCTTCTCCCACTCCCCACCCTGAATCAGCCCAGGTTGGGGGTGTTGGACTTCTCCTCTCCTGCTGCTTCCCACCTCTCCCTCCTCCCCGTCCCACCCTTTCACCTCTTTTAACCAGCACTGCATCCAACTCTTCCCTTCTCTGCCTCTCAATGTTGCTGTCACCTACTGCCCACCAACTCCTCCCCATCAGCCTTCCTCTCTTTGACTCTTGGCTCTCTCTGTCTTCCACCATTCAGTTTTCTTTTGTTCAACATCTTCATTAACGATCTGATGATGGGCTGGATTGCACCCTCAGCAAGTTCACGGATGACAGTAGGATGGGGGGAGAGGTAGATATGCTGGAGGGTAGGGATTGGGTCAAGAATGACCTAGACCAACTGGAGGATTGAGCCAAAAGAAATCTGATGAGGTTCTGCAAGGACAAGTGCATAGTCCTGCACTTAGGATGGAAGAAGCCCATGCACTGCTACAGGCTGGGGACCAACTGGCTAAAAAATCTGTTCTGCAGAAAAGGATTTGGGGATTACAGAGGACGAGAAGCTGGATATGAATCAACAGTGTGCCCTTGCTACCAAGAAGGCTAACGGCATATTGGGCTGCATTAGTAGGAGCATTGCCAGCAGATCGAGGGAAATAATTATTCCCCTCTATTCGGCACTTGTCAGGCAGCATCTGGAGTACTGTGTCCAATTTTGCGCGTCCTCTCCCCCCCCCCCCCCCCCCCCCCCCCACACACACACACTACATAAAGGATGTGGACAAACTGGAGAAAGTCCAGCAGAGGACAACGAAGATGAGTAGGGGCACATGACTTATGAGGAGAGGCTGAGGGAATTGTTCTTATTTAGCCTGCAAAAGAGAAAAGAGTGAGGGGGGATTTGATAGCGGCCATCAACTATCTGAAGGGGGGTCCAAAGAGGATGGACCTAGGCTGCTCTCAGTGGTGGCAGATGACAAAACAAGGAACAATTGTCTCAAGTAGCAGTGGGGGGAGATCTAGGTTGTATATTAGGAAAAACTATTTCACTAGGAAGGTGGTGAAGCACTGGAATGAGGTGGTGGAATCTCCATCCTTGGAGGTTTTTAAGGTCCAGCTTGACAAAGCCTTGGCTGGGATGATTTAGTTGGGGATTGGTCCTGCTTTTAGCAGAGGGTTGGATTAGATGACCCCCTGAGGTCTCTTCCAACCCTCATCTTCTATGATTCTATGCTCATCCTGGTGACTTGAAGTTTCATGCAGATGACTCATCCGACCCCTTAGCTGCATGTTTCCTTGCCATCACCTCTTCATTTGACCTGGAGCCCTTGTTTAACTCTGTCTGTTGCCACCCACCAAAAGGGATTTCACTGGACTTGGTCTTCACCAAGTACTGTTCTCTCTCTGATCTTTACTCTACAAAATGTGTTAGAAAAAAACCCAAATCCTCAGCAGTAAGTGTCCCTTGCTATCAAAAGATGCTTTTTGTATCTCCTTTGCCAGCCTTGCTTTGAAATCAGTCTACAACTCCTATAAATAAGATCCATATCTTGCAAATCACTACAAAGCTTTGCGTCGTCATTTTCAGTGAGGATCATTATCCTCTTTAAAACACAGACCTCATCAGAACCAATGTAGACATAAGCAGAACCATACCTAGGACCAAGTTTAGCCCTGATGTAAGTGATGCCCTTCCAACAAAGACAATGACACTAACCTTCACCAGGGCTGAATGTAGACCCAAATCCTGCAAAGGGATCCCCGTGAGTGCACCTTTCAAACTGTACAAAGTCCACTTCCGTCAACTACCTCTTCAAAGGCCCACTGGTGCAGATCTGATTACAGAATCAGAGCCTGCGCCCTTGCAGACCCTTCAAGTCTTTTGCTCTCAAATATATCTATATACAAAAAGTATATGTATTACTCTAAAGTATGATCGCTTCTGCATTCAAATAAGCAGGCACTTTTACAAATGACACACATTACAGTGGTAATCTTTTGCTTAAAGTTGAAAGTATACATTTAGTGTTACCATAATTAATGGTGAATTAATATTTCCATTAGAAATAGAGATTTGCGGTGGCTTAAAAGTATCATAAAAAGGTGCTATGGCTAAAAATCATCAAATAAGATCTTAACTCAGGAGTGATTCCATTTTTAGCCAATGGTGATTTACAGTCTAACAATTTAGTATAATTTTTAGAAATACCAACAACCTCCCCCGCTCCTCCCCAAACACTACTTAATGGTCTCCAAAGCAGTTTTGGTGCTCTTAACACTAAGACAATTTATGAAATGTGTTTGGTAAGCAATTACTTTATAATTTAGGCCCCAGTCATGTAGTTCACTGCACCCTCAAGCTGATTTTAAAATCAGCAGAATCACAGATCAGGATGTTAAACTTTAGAATTTGTGAGCCTTAATCCTATTGCTTTACCTTCCCTTCCAATGCCTCAAAACAAAGTAAGACCCAGTTCAGGAAAGGTTCTCTTTTCAGGATAGTATGTAAGCTTAGCTTTAAGCAGATGCTTATGTTTCATTGCAGTCAATCAGACTTAAGCACATGTATAAGTGCTTTTCTGATTCAGAGCATATTTTATTAGAGACTGTGGAGAATGAAAAAGTAATGTGTATTTTTTAAAATAAAATATATGCACCTCAGTTTACCTGTGTGATATTATCCTGTCTAAATAAGTGGAGTTAAATCAAAGGAGTCCTTAAAAACGAAATCAACAGGAAATGAAACGATGGCCAAAATAAGGTGCTATCATAAAGACTATCAAGTGTCTTTGAGGAAACAACAGTGAATATTGATTGGGGAATAGCTTCCTGGCTCCAGCTCGTCTGGCAAGGTGTACTTTTCCCAGGCGTGAACCTAGGATCAAAGGGGAAGTTAAACTTTAAAGATGTTAACCTTAAAGCAGGGGTGGGGAACCTTTTTTCCGCCAAGGGCCATTTTGACCGTTATAAAGTCATCCGCGGGCCGCTCTCACCCCCCCCTCCCCCCCGAAGCCCAGGCTGGCAACGGGAGCTGAGACCCCAGCTGGCAAGGGGCCAGCAGGGGAAATCCCAAAGCAGTGGCAGGTGGAGTCCTTAGCCCTGCACTGCTTTGGGGTTTCCCCCACTGGCCCCTTGCCAGCCAGGGTCCTGCCGCCTGCCTGACCCGCCCAGCCCAACCTCCCCACCCCAAACCTCCTTCCCTCCCCCCCCCCCAACTGACCCACCCAGCCCGGTCTCTCCCCTCCAAACCTCCTTCCCTCCCCCCCCCCAACTGACCCGCCCAGCCCAGTCTCTCCCCCCCCAAACCTCCTTCCCTCCCGCCCCCAACTGACCCGCCCAGCCCGGTCTCTCCCCCCCCCCAAACCGTCAGCTCCCCGCGGCTCCTTGTTTCGCCGCCCGGCAGAGGGTGGCCGCGCGGCACTTCTCAGCCCCAGCGCGGAGCCACCCCCGGCCGGCGGCAGCGGCCCGCGTGGCGCTTCCCAGCTCCAGCGCGGAGCCGCCCCCGGCCGGCGGCCGCGGGCCGGATAAAATGATTTGGCGGGCCGTATAAGGCCCGCGGGCCGGAGGTTCCCCACCCCTGCCTTAGGGGAAGACAGTCATAAAGAGCATGCTGCAGAAGGCAGCTTGTGCCTCTCCCAGACAGAGATGGGGTTAACTGGGCAGAGGAGAGCTTACAAAAGCTGGCAAGGAAAGATTAAGATACGGGTATGGGGAAATATGCATATAGGCTTTGTCACTTTTATCATTTGCTCTGCACACTGTGTACCTTTGGGTGAATAAATCATGCTTTATTGTGAAGAAGCTGTTTTTGAGTCACTTTAATCAGCTGCTGTCACAGGCTCCTAGAGGAAAAGTTTTACAGGCGGCAAACTCAATTGGGACTGCTGGGTTAACAAGGTTGAGAAACAGGGTGGGGCTGCAACCGAGACATCAAGTCTAAAGGCATGTCTGCACTGCTCTCCACTAGTGTCAAGTGTGCAGCGTGTGGTCCATGTCACAGTAAAGAGCCAGCTGTCTCCACACCCCATTTGTAGCTACCCAGGGCAGTGAACGGCTCTGGAGCCATCAGAACCTTTTACCCACCGTCTCCCAGTGGTGGGGTGTACATGGCCTTTGCAGCTCCCTACGGGAGGCCCCACAGTCCTATTACACCCCACCACAGGCTTCAACAATGTAGGAGAAACAGCAGCAAAGGTGGAGTCTCCAGGCCTGCCTAGAGAGGCCTCTTTGGAGAAGTCACTTTGGAAACCAAAGGAACCTGGTCTCCAAGAGTTAGAGGAGCTAGCAACAGCCAATCTGTTAGTACCTAGACAGAAGTTACTACCTGATCTTAGAAGGTCAGTTCCTGGCTTGGAACAGAGGAGTGAAGAAGGGGGCTGCTCTCTGGGCAAAGGGGCCTAACAATCGACAGACTTTATGGCTGAACTTGCTGAGCTGGAATTGCAGAGAGAGAAGAACCTGCACACACTGGTAGGATGAGGCCCAGAGAAATAACAGCAAAGGACTGAAGTCAGCAGTACATGGCTGTTGTGTACAGGGTCCCTGGGCTGGAAGCCAGAGTAGTAGGTGGGTGCAGATTCCCATAACAGTCAGAGGTAAAGTAGTGTAAGCCCCAAAAAGGAGACAGGGCTTATCTGAGAGGCTGAATTTAAAGGGGCCAAAGCTGGTGCTGAAGATCGAGGACAAAGATTGAGGGCAAATAGTTTGTTTATTGGACTCTTTAGTCAGAGGTGAAAGTAAAATTTGTGTCAGAAGGGGTGGGGCGTTGGGCAGAAGGGGCGGGGTGGGGGATCAGCATTCCCCTGCCAGGCTCCCCTGGCACCGCCCAGGGCTGAGTAGCTGCTCCTTTTGGCCCCTTTCCCCATGGCAGCTGGGGGTGGGAAAAAAGGAATAGGCAGCACTTTAACATCACTGCTCTGTTTTGCCCCCCCCCCCCCAGCGGCTCTGCCAGGTCCCTACAGGCAGTGCTGCCAACTGCGGGGGGGGGAGGGGGGGAGGGGCAGAGAAGGGGCATGGACGTGGAAGCACTGCCGCTGACAGGGAGGAGGGGGCAAAAGGAGCAGCTACCTAGTCACATCGGCGGCCGGGTAGAGGGGGCAAAAGGGGCAAGGGGGGCAAGGTCCTTTTGCCGTGGCAGCGCTTTAGTGTCTCTGCCCCTTTTGAGCTCCCCCCCCCCCCCATTGGCAGCCCTGCCAGTGGGGACCTGGCAGGGCCACTGATGGGAGGGGCTCAAAAAGAGCAGCAACATTAAAGTAAGGCGGTAGGGGCTGGTACAGGCTTTTTACTGTACGCTGTACCAGCCCCTACTGCCTTACTTTCACCCCTATCTTTAGCACTCCAGAAGGGTTTCATTGGAACCTTGTCACTTGGCCAGAGGCTGGCCGGCAGGCTGCAGGATGTGCCCTGGTGAGAACTGACTGTGGTACCACACCCAGCCATTTGGTAGCACTCAAGAGTGAATGCCCCTTTACTCTCCCATTGCCAGCACTTGTGCTTGCTGCTGGAGCCTTCTTCTATGTGACGGGGAAGGCTCTGGCAGCTGGGGAGGCAGTGGGATATCACTTTGCTAAATACAGCCATGTAGATGGGGCAGGCATGGCTTGGTCATGTAGACAGTCATGTAGTGTATATACCGAGCGGTTCAGGTGGGATTTTTACCCTACTCACATAAGCAGCGTCTCACCAGCGACACTGCTATTTAGCCCATGCAAAGGGGTGCATACAGAGTACATACGCTACATGCAGCCCTAGCACAAGTATAAATAGCAGTGTAGATACCAAGGCACTGCTTTGGTGCCTCAAATAAAGACACGCCTGAATCCTGTGGGTATGTACCCTGCCAGGCTCTCTACTCACCCAAGCAATGCCTTCCCATCCACACTGCTATTTTTAACAGTGTAGTGGCCCACTGCTACAGGGAAAAGCTCTGGCAGTGGGGAAAGGCTCCGGCAACTCCTGCTAACAAGCCTTTCCCTGCTGCTTCCCCTTGCGAGAGCCTTTCATTGCCATGTGTAGCTCTACATTTCAGTGTAGATGCAGCCTGCTTTTTGCTGCTGTGTATAGTTCCATGTTGCCACAAGAGGCATGCAGTGTAGCTGTAACCCAAGGGTGTTTGGACCATTGGGTTCTATCTTTGAGAAAGGTGAAGGAAGCCACGCCAGTCAATTGAGCAGTGCACTTGAATGGGATAAAAAGGATTGAAAACAAAGCTTGCCCTGTAATCATGACTGTAGCGGAGTGACCACCCGCTCCCTGCCTGAAAGGGCTGGAATAGCCCAGGGAAGGGGTTGTGGCTGGGAGCCAACAAACTCCCAGGCTGATTGGGAAGCAGGCTCAGCTGGGTGGCCACGCCCCAAACACTCAGGCCTGTATAAAGCCTGAGAGGCAGGGGCCTAGAAGAGTCAGTCTCCTCTGTCTCCAGAGGAAGACAGGCCTAGCTGTGGGGAGCCTTAAGCAAGGGACTGGGACTCCCAGGCTGCAAGGCCTGACAGAAGGCCTGACCCAGGGGTACTGGGGTTGCAGGGGGTAGCCCAGGGCGAGCAGCAGGCCAACCCCCCCCCCCCTTGCCGGTGATGAGAGGCCATGATACTGCAGTCTGCCTCAGTGAGCGGAGGCAAGTGGTGACTGGCAGTGGCCAAGTCTGAGGGAAGGTGGGGATAGTGGGTGGAGGGTTCCCCAGTGAGGGAAGACCCTAAGACCAGGGGGGTACTGCAGGGGTGCAGCACCCTCAGCTCGAGGGCACCGGGGTCCGGGAGGGACATGGGGCCAGAGTAGAAGCGGGACATTGGCCGGCAGAGGGCGCTCCGGAGGCTGAAGAGCTGATTCCCCAGACGACCAGCAGGAGGCGCTGCCGGGGTGAGTGCCCGCTCACTTACAATGACATAGTCCAATTTTATTTAGTTCTTCCTAGAACAGAAACAAGATGCACTTCAGTACACTTCTTTCCATCCAAATGGGCAGATATTACAAAATGCCCTTTGGAACACTGGGGAAGGGAGGATAAAACGTTAATAGAAAAAGTATAGTTCAAATCCAAAATGGTTTTAAAACTCACTGAGTAGGGATGAAATCTTGACCCCACTGAAGTCAGTGGAAGTTTCGCCACTGAGAAGTTAGGATTTAACCCTAGATGTTTAATGTGTATATATTTTAATGTGTATAATGCATGATATTGGTGTCATAGTTGCTATAATTTATTTTTATGATGTCAGGAGTAGTTTATAGTTAAAGGTTGCATAATAAGTTTCTATTTTAATCTCTTGTTATCTGTCACAGGTTCCTCAAATATTCACCTTCAGGGCTGATATATTTATGCTTGGTCTCTGCACAAAGAAATGTTTGGGGTAAGTTTAAAACAAACATTTCAGTGGTTTTTAGAAAGACTGTGTAGCCTACATTTGCAGAGATAACTGATGAAAATATAGTGTAGGGGTGCAGTGCCTGAGGTAAGGACTTCATAGAAGTTCTTTGTTCAGAACCTGTGGGCTCTGAAGTCCAATGGGGAAGTAGGCAGGGTTGCTATATGCTTTGTAAAGTTTCCAGGTACGAGCCCTACTCTGATGCACCTTGCATTTGATACAATATTAAAGCATATTGCCAGCATTTAAATAAATAAATAGCTAAAGGGGCTGCAAAACATTTGTTTTATACTAAAATCATTTTGAGCTATAGGAGCACAGAAACACCTGATCTCTCCCTTTTATTTCTAACTCTTATTTTTAAAAAGTCAGTCCAAGGCTGAGAGGTTGTCTGATACAATCTTCACTAACATGATTTAGCCCAACATAATGAATGCAACAATTACAACCTTTTTTTTTTTTTTACTCAAAAGTCCCTCCGATACAAATAACAAGCTACATTAAAAGGGGAAGATTTGCAGGAAACAGTTACCCTGAATGAGAAAGGAGGGGAGCATCTTACTAAATAAAGATTTGTTGCAGTACTATTAAGAAACATATAATTCTATTAAAAACTTTGATCCTATTTCAAAGTCAGTGTTTGGATTTCAAAACTAGGGCTTTGATTCAGCAAAGCACTTAGGCATGTGCTTAAATGCAGTTGATTTCAACAAGTCTTAAGCATGGTTTAAGTACTTTGCTGCATAGGGTTGGAATTACTCATATAAGGGGCAGAACATTAGTCAAGAGAATGACCAGTTCTCCTGGGTGAGACATATGCTGGTTATCAACATAATTGATTCCACTGTGTGGAAAACATTCAAAATATCAATGGATATTAAAATATTGTATGTTTTTCTTTTCACCAGCCATGAATCCCTTCCTCACAATGATGGGCTTTCGTTCACATCTATAATCTCACTGGGGTCAACTGCTTTCTTGCCTGCATATTTATACCTGCGCCTCTGGAGATTTCCACAACATTCATCTGATGAAGTGGGTCTTAGCCCACGAAAGCTCATGATCCCTAAAATCTGTTAGTCTATAAGGTGCTACAAGACTTTGTTGCTTTTGAAGATCCAGACTAACACAGCTACCCCTCTGATACTGAACTATTCATGTAAGTTACAACTTACTACTTTTGTCCAAAAATGAATATTTTAGCAATAAGCCTTTACCACCACTTTCGTGTCTGATGCACTTTCCTGCATTCTCTGTCCTAATTTCTATGCCTTCCATTTGTCAACAGCTAGGATTTCCTTAGCATAAGTGAGGGTGGGGGGATAAGTAGAAGAAATTGTAAATTCTACCGCAGCTGAAAACAAGGCAGCTATGCAGCATGCAAAACACCACGTTTCAATTTCCCTTATTATGACCGAAAAGTTTTTGGCATTTCACTACAGATTTTTCTTAGAAATATTTGAGCTTAAGGAAAAAGGACAGACAAATCCGGTGCAATTAGAAAACTAAGAGGCTTCTTTTCCAACTGCAAAGATAACAAAGTGCTCAAACTAACAGAAAAAACCCAAATCCTCAAACTAAGAGCTTTGGTTTAAACTATGGTTTAAATAACTTATGAACAGAGATATTCACAGAATTGCACCCTTAGTTGGAAGAAAATGTATGAATGATCAAAGATTTTGTAGAAAAAGGAAGAACCTGAAATCTAGTTAATTCTAGAAAATGAGTTAAGAGAACTTCCAGGTACAACACTTGCCTTTAGATCTCCACCCCCGCCAATTATCGTGTGTGTGGGGGGGGGGGCGGGGGAGCTGCTAATCACATTTTCCTGTTTTAAAAATGTTTCTCTCTCCTGTTGTGTGAAAGACCCAAACCAAAAATCCTCAGGGAACTGACAGGGAAAGAGTGAAACTGACCATTCACAATGCACAACACAAATCAATTGGAAACAAAATTGAGAACTTTTTTTTCATTAGTGTCTTTGATTATGGTCATGATAGGAGTTTCATTGTAAATAGTAGGTAAAATAATTCAGATAGAGGTATGGTTTTTAAACTGACAGTGACTTTTTAAAAAGTTAACAGTTCTGAAAATGATTCAAAGTTTTTCTACAAATATAGTTAAATATTAATCAAATAGGAAAGTAGTTTGATCCTGCAGGACTGAGGCCACAAAGTAAATTAATTCTGTTTGATAGATAACTGAGCAATTATTAAAACCAGAATTGTTTAACTGAAAGGACATATGGATCCTTGCACAATATTAATAGTCTACAGTCTTTGGGTCCCATTCTGCCCTGACTTAAAATTCATTGGGCAAAACTCTATTCTCACTTACACCGGGGTTGATCCAGAGTAACCTGGCTGACTTACACTGGAGTATCCAAGAACTGAATTTGGACAAATGAGGCTCTATGGGGTATAAGTCAGAGCAGAATTTGAGGCCATGTGCTTCTCCATATATCCTACTGCTCTCCTCAAATAATGTTTACCACTATATCATTCTACTTATTTCTTTGTTCTCCACTCCTGTGCTGGCACTCTGATTAACCTGCTTGCCAAGGTATTATTTCAGACACAAATATGGACCAAGTGAGTTGCAGGCAAGACAATGGGTCACACAGTAACCCTAAAACAGGCATGTCAGAATAAAATGAAGCATCTCATAATATTAACAAAGAGAACTCTGCTGTTTCTGCACAAATCTCTCAGCACTAACACTGTTACTCTTCTCTGCCTGATTTTGAAGAAGCAGCCAGGTTTTACTTCTGATTCACAGAGACAATGACTCTGCAAGATTCCGAGTAGTGTTGAAATGTTCACTGAGCTAAAAGCATACATAAAACGAAGGCTTCCTCCTTGATAGATGGATGGACTCTGTAAACAAACTCCTCATTGTCTCCCTACACCTAGAAACAGGTTTAAAGGAGCTTGAAGGTATTTTTAGGTGAAAGTCTGAGGTGATGTAACAGTGTTATATCAACTAGTGAGCAGGCTATGGAAGGGGGGGGGGGGAACAGTGGTTCTGGTGATTTACCCATCTAAAGTTTTGTTTAAAGAGAGCAATGGTAAGTTGTGCGAAAGGCAGTGCCAGACACCTTCACCCTTTAAAATGAATGCATCAGATTCCCCTCCCCCATTGCAGTGTGAATAAAAGAGTCAGCCTAGCAAACTTTAACTCACGCTGCTCAGCAGTGAGGAAGGTCTTAAATCTAGTCTGGGGGAAGCCTCTTTTCAGCAGCAGGAATGACCCAGGTTACCCTTAGCAACCCATGAGGAATTCCAGAGGTCAACATTACTGGGAGGGCTTCAACTCCAGCTCTCCCTCCTCCTAACGCGGGAGGGGAGGGGGGGGGGGGCGGAAAGGAGAAAAATCACCCAGAGCTCCTCTGTGTCTAGTATCTAGGGGTAGAGAGAGTCTCCAGTAGTAGGATCTAGAGCACCCATTCATATGAAGATGCTGGAGCTGGGGGCTCTGCGCACCCCCTGGTTTTCATCATCTACAAGGTTTTAGGGTTTGGTTCAATGGCTCTCAGCACACACACCCCTCTAAAAATTGCTCCAGCGCCCCCGCCTCTGGCTGCACCGCTTGGGCGGGTATCCCGTATGCCCCCCCCCCCCCCCCGAGAAATCCACCCGCGGTGACACACCCGCCCCGATCCTGGGCGTGTCAAACACACACCCGGGGCCGGGCTTGTCGATCCCCACCCGGGCCTAGCGGCTCCCCGTGCGAACGGCTTCCGGGCATTGTCTGCGCCCAGCCTGCGGGCTGGCAGCCGGGCCATTCCTGCCGGACGGACCGGGGAAGGGGGGGGGGGGGTAGCGCGGAGCGCTGCCTCCGCCCTCGGCTGGCACCTACCACACAGAGCCGTAGGCGCCGGAGCCCACCGGGGTGAGGTTCTGGTAGCGCTGGGGAACCTCCCACACGGTCTTGTTCAATTCCTGCTTGTAGAAGCCGCCGCGCTCGGACATTTTCCGGAGCGGCAGCGGCTCCGCAGCCAGCGCGCTCCAGCTGGAAAGAGCCGCCCGAGCCGCCACCGGGCGGGCACCGCCGGCGGGGGCGGGGGGAGGGACCGGGGGAGGGGTAGACGGCGAGGGGAGGGGAGAAGAGAGAGGCGGAGGGGGGAGCACCTCGAAAGGTAGCCAGAAATGCAAGCCCAGGGCCAGTGTCACAGTGTGTCGTCGTCCCCACCCACCGCGACAGCAAGGGGCAGGGCAGCATTACTCCCCCTGGGCCTGTCGCAACCCACCGTCGCAGCTGTGATCAGGAACGCCTGGCAGAGCTCAGACTATCTGTCCCACCCAGGGCACCCCCACTCCCCCTTGCAGTTCAGCATGGACAGGAGAGGAGAGTTTTGCCTAGTCACCTGTTCAGGTGTTACTATATTACTGGGGCTAATGTCAATTTACTAAGAATCAGAGAGGTAGCCCTGTTAGTCTGGAGCTGCAGAAGCCACAAAGAGTCCTGGGGCACCTTAAAGACTAACTGAAGTATTGAAGCATTAACTTTCATGAGACCCATGCATACATTGGACAAAATGGGTATTAGCTCAGGAAAGCCTATGCTTCAATACTTTAGTTAGTCTTTAAGCTGCCACAGGAGACTTTGTCACTTTTATAAATTTACTGACATGCTAGGAAGCACATTAGAAAACATAATCCTAACTATACATATACAATGATGGAGTCTAAATTAGCCATTACTACTCAAGAAAGAGATCTTAGAGTCATTGTGTATAGTTCTCTGAAATCATCCACTCAATGTGCAGGCCCCTCAAAAAAGCAAACAATGTTGGAAATCATTAAGAAAGGGATAGATAATAAGACAGAAAATATCATATTGCCTCTATGTAAATCCATGGTGCGCTCACACCTTGAATACTGCATGCAGATGTGGTTGCCCCATCTAAAAAAAGATATATTGGAATTGGAAATGGTTCAGAAAAGGGCAACAACAATTATTAGTAGTCTAGACTAGAGCAGCCTCCTTATAAGGAGAGATCAATAAAACTGGGACTTTTCAGCTTGGAAAAGAGGTAACTAAAGGGGGATATGATAGAGGTCTATAAAATCATGAGTGGTATAGAGAAAGTAAATACAGAAGTGTTATTTAATCCTTCTCAAATACAAGAACAAGGGGCCACCAAATGAAATAAATAGGTAGCGGGTTTAAAATAAACACAAGAAAGTATTTTTTCACACAAGGCATCATCAACCTCTGGAACTCCTTGCCAAAGGGTGTTGCAAAGGCCAATACTATAAAGGGGTTCAAAAGGGAGCTAGATAGATTCATGGAAGATAGGTCCATCAATGGCTATTATCCAGGATGGGTAGGAATGATGTCCCTAGCCCAGTGATGGGCAACCTTTTGAGCTTGGTGTGCCAAACTTCGCCAAAAAACTGAGCATAACTCGGGTGGTGTGTCACTTTGAGGAAAAAACATTATTTCGCGATATTTATAGTTTAAATAACATAAATGTATAATTGTTATATATAATTGTATTTAATAAACCAAAAACTAATTATTTAACTTACCTGCTTAGTGACTTCTTTGTTCATCCGTCAGTCGGTTTCTTTTGTTTTTCTTGATATTATTTAGCTTGTGTGGGGTGCTGTGAACTAAGATAAGTGAGGGGGAGGGGGAATTCTTTAACTAACCTGCCTATTAGTGACTTTTTTTGTTGCTGAATTTCATTGGCTAAATCTTCAATTGAATGGCAGGGCCCCCAGAGATGCGTCCCCCGCTGCGTTCCGCTGCTCCCTGCTCTGCCGGCGGAAGTGAGGGCAAAGATCCCGGCTTAACCGGAAGTCCCAGAACTAGATGCTGTGTGCCGGACTTCTGTTGTTTTGGCCTACAGACCTCCGGCACAGAGTGTCTAATAGGGGAGGATGAAACATTTGCGACTAGAGTCTTAGAGTTAGAGTCTAACTCTAAGACTCTAGTCGCAAATATTTCATCCTCAGGAGCAGCAAGTGTTTCATCCTCGGCTACTGCACTTGGCCGTGCAGGAGCCGAGGATGAAACATCCTTCTCGGCCGCGTGTCATCAGAAATGGCTACGCGTGTCAGTGCTGACACGCGTGTCATAGGTTCGCCATCACTGCCCTAGCCTCTGTTTGCCAGAAGCTGGGATTGGGTGACAGGCATGGATTACTTAATGATAACCTGTCTGTTCATTCCCTTTGGGGCACCTGCCCTTGGTCATTGTCAGAGGACAGGATACTGGGCTTGTTGGACCTTTGGTCTGACCCAGTATGGCCGTTCTTATGTTCAGTTGGGGCAATCTAGACAAGGGGTGTGAAGGTAACAAAATCCAGGTACAGTAAAACCTCGATTTAACAGACTAATTCGGGTGAGGGGGTGTCCGTTAAATCAGAAAGTCCATTATCTAATAATAATAAAAAAAAAACCCGAGCTGTCGGAGCAGCAGCCCGCCCGCCACAGGGCGGGGGCAGCAGCTCCGCAGCCCGCCCGCTGTCGGGACCCGGGCGGCAGCCGGGAGCTGACAGCCAGCCCGCCCCGGTCCCGGCTGCTGGGACCTGGGCGGAAGCTGGGAGCCGTCAGCCAGCCCGCCCGGGCCCTGGCAGGGAGCCGGCAGCCCGCCCGCAGGCGGGAGCTGGGCAGGAGCCGGCAGCCCGCCCGCTGGCGGGAGCCGGCAGCCCGCCCGCCCCCGTGACCCGGGAGCCGGCAGCCCGCCCGCCCCCGTGACCCGGGAGCCGGCAGCCCGCCCGCCCCCGTGACCCAGGTGGCAACTGGGAGCCGTCAGCCAGCCCGCCCGGGCCCTGGCAGGGAGCCGGCAGCCCGCCCGCTGGCGGGAGCCGGCAGCCCGCCCGCCCCCGTGACCCGGGAGCCGGCAGCCCGCCCGCCCCCGTGACCCGGGTGGCAACTGGGAGCCGGCAGCCTGCCCGCCCGCTGCCGTGACCCGGGTGGCAGCCGGGAGCCGGCAGCCAGCCCTCGACAAATGGATTTCGGATGCATCAGACTTGCTTAGAAATTTTGTCCGTTGCATCCGAAGTCCGTTAAATCGAGGTCCGTTAAATCGAGGGTTTACTGTACCTTCTTGCACCATCAGGGTATGCCTGTATCCTACTCTTAGGCCTTCCAGTGCTGGCTCCCAGGCTGCTTCATAATTTAGCTTTCCCTTAACAGCCTGTTCCTAGGCTGCTGTCTGTCTCAGACCTGCTGCTCATCCATTCACTAAGCATCTCTACCTCTCTCTGAGACTTATCCCCTCCAGTAGCACTTCTTTCCTGGAGGGATCATGGCGCCCTCTCCTGGATGGATGATGAATTGAGTGGTAAAAATGCACAGTAATAAGCCATAGGTGCATTACAATAGCTTGTTTTTCTCAATATCACCTTTCCAGATTTCAAATAAAAAATTCCAGTGCAGTCACATCAGAGCTATAGAGAAAAGAATGATCACCTCCCCAGTCTTTTAAACCTTTTATACCAGCAAATTGCAAAAGAGATCTCATTTGCTGCCTTCTACACACTCCAGTCTCTTTCAGAATTATTGCCTGAGGAGTTTCTCCCTCCCATTAAATACTGGATCATTTTTCACCAGATGTAGAATCTTGCACTTATCCAAGCTGAATCTACCCTTGTTACTATGTTTCTAATCATTCAGAGGTCCCTTTGTATTAACTTTCTCTCCTTGTTAGTAATTGCAACCCTCTGAGTTTAGTATTTGTTCTGAACTTCTGTCAAGATATTTATATTGCACTCACCACTGTATCTAATTTAATTAGCATACAGCTTATATGATGTTCTGACTAATGAAGATGTTAAAAGACTGGACCTAATACTGATCCCTGCTATACTCCAGTAAACACCTTCCCCCAGTTCATTATGCTGACATTCATTATTTCCCTTTGCTTACAATCTTTCATCCATCTGTCCATCACAATGAGAACATTTCTATCCCAATATTTTCATTATTTTTTTCAAGTAGGATTTTAGGAAACTAAAATCCTGACCCGTTAAATCCCGGCGAGCAGCCATGGTCTAATAAATAGAGCACATACGAATCTGGAGATCTTATGGCCAGCAAATTGGGGCTGCTTCCAACAAGGTGGGGAGCAAGTTAAAAAGCAGAGGGGCCCTGAGGAAGAAAACCCTTCCAGCAGCTCTCATTTTATGTTGAGGGAGGTCAAACATATCTGCTGAACTCAGCTGTGGTTCTATGGCAAAAGGAGAGTGGCAGTTTCTCAGACAGACAGGTCCCAAGCTCTTTAGAGATTTGGGCCCCAATCTTGGAGTTTTGCACACATTTAAAGTTAGGCATGTGTGTGTGAGTCTTTGCAAGACCCCAGCCTCATGACAAACACTCAAACTCAATTTGGAAACTCACAGGCAGATAGGGGTGCACAAGAAGAGCCACTATATTAATGGTGAAGGACAAATGTTTATTATAAGAGTTACCAAAGCCACAGTCTGCTGGGATACAAAGATCTCACTCCTTTTTCCTCTGATATATTGGTAAAAGTCCTTGCTGACCACATTTCAACTCCTTTGGTTCCTCATTTCTTCTGAATCAAGCTTTAGTGTTTGGTTTTCAACTTAGAAATCACTCTTAATATTTAATGCAATTTAGTGGTTGCAACATTCATATCTATATATATAAAAGTCAAATGGTGTGTGCGTGTATGTATGGGTGTATGCTTACTCCTTCCACACCATTTGAGCTAGAGACTTGAAATTTGGTACAGTTGGAGGTCTTGGGGTCCTAATGACCGTAAGAGTCAAAAAAATTTCAAATCTCACCTCTGACGCCCCCCAGGGGTGAAATTCTTTAAAGGCCAATCACATCAGCTGGGCAGCTGCTGTTCTCTGTGACATAGCTATGATGTCATAATACCCCCTCCAACAGACACCGCACTCGCTCAGCTCTCTGCCCCTCCCCCCTCCAACGGAACCCCAGAATCCCTCAGCTCTGTGTCCCCTCCCCCCTCCAACGGAACCCCGGAATCCCTCAGCTCTGTGCCCCCTCCCCCCTCCGACGGACCCCGGAATCCCTCAGCTCTGTGCCCCCTCCCCACCTCCAACGGACCCAAGTTGGGTTTGGTCGGAGGGTAAGTGAGGTGGGGGTGTCGGGTTTGGTCGGGGGGGTGAGGTGGGGGTGTCAGGTTTGGTCGGGGGGGTGAGGTGGGGGTGTCGGGTTTGGTTGGGGGGTAAGTGAGCCGGGGGTGTTGGGTTTGGTCTTGGGGGGGTGGGAAGGTGTCTGGGTGGGTGAGGGGTGAGGAGTGTGGGTTGGGGTTGGTCAGGGGGTGTTGGGTTTGGTGGGGGGGTAAGGTGGGGGTGTTGGGTTTGGTTGGAGGGGGTAAGGGGGGTCGGGGTTGGTCTACGGGGAGGGTAAGTGAGGTTTGGGTGTTGGGTTTGTGGTGGTAGGTAGGGGTGTCGGGTTTGGTTGGGGGGGGGGAAGTGAGGTGGGTGTGTCAGGTTTGGTCTACAGGGGTGAGGTGTGGGTGTTGGTCGGGGGTGTTGGGGTTGGTAGGGGGAGACGTGGGGGTGTTGGGTTTGGGTGGGGGGTGAAAATGTGAGTCGGGGTTGGTCGAGGGGTAAGTGGGGTGGAGGTGTCGGGTTTGGTCGGGGGGGTGAGGTGGGGTGTCAGGTTTGCTCTCTGCCCCCTCCAACGGACCCCGCACTCGCTCAGCTCTTTGCCCCCTCCCCACCTCCGACTGACCCGAGCAACGCCGGGTATTTTCGCTAGTTAATAATAAACATGCAAACTCAAAAGGAGGAAAAAATGTTGCTTGAATACAAAAAAAGTTGGCATCTCCTGGTTAGAAATTAAATTGTAGCACTTTAATTCCGTGTAGCTTTTTAGATCTCAGGTCTGAGTGTCAGAAGATCAGCGACCTACTTTTGCTTTCATTTACAGTCACCATTGTAAACCTTGGGTAACTCCATCTAAATCAGGGGATCTTTATGATTTCAGAATGAATCTCTCTGGTTCTGTTTCCAGCTCTGACACGGACTTGCTTGAGATGCTGGGTGTGTCAATTAACAGATGTTTCCACATCCAAAAATGGGGATAATTGTATTCATGCCCAAAGCTCTCTTACAGAAGTGTTTAAGCAGAGCTGTGGGGGGAAGAAGATTTTCCTTCCCATGAAAAATTTTGAGATTTTGACATTTTTTCCTTTCCAAATTGGACCAAAACAAAAATCAGGAATACCTTGACATCCTTCATGCAAAGGGAAGAGAAGGCTGGAAAAAGATTGTTTTGGGAGAAGTGATGTGGAAATGCTTTGCTTTGCCAGCTGCCTGCCAGGTGGACCAAGTATCAGGCTCACAGCAGATTTGACAACACACAAAGCAGGTACCAATGTGAGATTTCTAAGGATAGATACAGCATCCAACCCAAGGTTTAAGAGTCTGAAGCACCTTCCAAAATCTGAGAAGGATGAGGTGTGGTGAATGCTTTAAGATTAAAAGAGCAACACTCCTGTTGCAGAAACTACAGAACCCAAACCACCAAAAAAGAAAATTGCCTTCTGCTGGTGGCATCTGACTCAGATTATGAAAATGAATATGCGTCAGTTCGCTCTGCTTTGGATCATTGTGAAGCAGAACCCGTCATTAACATGGGCACATATATTCTGGAATGGTTGTTGAAGCATGAAGGGACATGAATATGAATCTTTAGTGCATCTGGCATGTAAATATCTTTCGATGCCAGCTACAACAGTGCCATGTGAACACCAGTTCTCATTTTCAGGTGACATCATAAACAAGACGTGGGCAGCATTATCTCCTGCAAATTGTAACCAAAATTATTTGTCTGAGCGATTGGCTGAAGTAGGACTGAGTGGACTTGTGGGTTCTAAAGTTTTACATTGTTTGATTTCTGAATGCAGGTTTTTTTGGTACATAATTCTACATTTGTAAGTTTTCAACTTTCATTATAAAGAGATTGCACTTCAGTACTTGTATTAGGTGACTTGAAAAAATACTATTTCTTTTGTGATTTACAGTGCAAATATTTGTAATCTAAAGTCAATTGTGACAGACCGCTCTCTCACCCCTTGTCAGGAACAGGCAGGAAACCCTTTTTTGCTCCAAACAGTGCTCTTTAATTTACAGTGCAGGACCCCACCACCAATATATACAGCTTAAAACAGCTCATTAATACACAGCTCTAAACAGCTCATTAATACACAGCTCTATACAGCTCATTAATATACAGCTCAACAGCTCATTAATACACAGCTCTGAATACAGTGCTCTAAGCAGGTACAGGGGGAGGCTGAGTCCACTACCCCCGGTTGGGACTTCCTCCCCAACTGCACCCGCAGAGTGAGTATTGGATAGCTCCACAAACACACACAGCTCTGGTTAGCTCACAAACACACTCAGCTCTTGATAGCTCACAAACACACACAGCTCTTGATAGCTCACAAACACACACAGCTCTTGATAGCTCACAAACACACACAGCTCTTGATAGCTCACAAACACACACTCAGCTCTGAATAGCTCATGCCACCACCACCACACTCTGGGCTTCCTTCCTGGCAGCCTTATATCCCCCAGAGGAGGCTGCCAGGTGCAACTCATGCAGGCTGATTGGCCTGCACCTCAGGTGGCTAATTAGCCTTCCTGCCAGGGAGGTTTGCAGAGGGCTTTTCTTCCTCTTAAAGGGGCGGCAGGCTGAGTCAAGCCCACCCTGCCACAAAATATAAAGTGAGAATTTTACACTTTGTATTCTGTGTTGTAATTGAAATCAATATATTTGAAAATGTAGAAAACATCAAAAAAATGTAAATACATTGTATTCTATTATTTTTAAAAGTGTGATTTATCTTTTTAATTGTGCAATTGTGATTAATTTTTTTAATTGCCTGACAGCTTTAGTATTTTATTAATTGTCTGTACTGGGTTGTGGATTGTTGTTTTGGTTTCTTTGTTTTGTTACATTTGATTTTTTTTTTAATGAAGTTGTACAATACACAGTAACTACTGGTGTCAATAGCAAGTGATCCCTCTCATGTGGGAGGGTCTGTCTGTTAGTAACTTTGAACTGTCATATATTGGAACCAGGAAATAAAAAAGTCTCTTTCCAGTACTGACATGATTACACTGTTATTACAGCAATCAATCCATTTTTATATTGAATTTTAACCTACAGAAAACTTTCAGCACATGCAAACATTTCCAACAGTGGGAATAGTACCAAGGGTTGGGATCAAATCTCCATTTTAGCTTTAGGGACCTTCCCTTTTAGTGCCTAAATTGTCCAAACAAGAACATTCCTGAATAGTTAGCATAGTTATGAGCCTCCCACTATAACCTTTCAACAAAGCATAATAAATGATTCATAGTGATATGAACTCCTCTGACAGAATGCATGGCCAAGACAAATATTATGGTACAGTATGTTACACTTGATTAAATGGAATGTTTTGGTACTTAACATTTTACAAGTATTTGCATAAAGGAATTGTGTCAAGCTGTGCATATGATCTTCTAGGAAACTTTTAAAATAACTTTCCCCAAAAGTGAGTGTTTACAGCCTTTGTTTCCTTTTGCTTCCCTTCCCATCTGGCACAGGGCAGCCTACCCACAAGCTTGTTTTAAGGTACCCATCATTATGGTACATAACTGCACACATGTCCCAGACTCACATAAAGTGGGCCACACTTTCACTTCCCCTTCCTCTGCTTCACTGCATTACTAAAGTAGAGGCCACCCAGAGGGAAACTGCCAAGTTGATCCGGAAGTCTCGTTAGTTGCCAACTTCATCAAAGAGATGGGTCTTGTTGCAAGTGATAAGGTTTTGGCTCAGTGAGCAATCTGGTGGCCAACAGGAGCGAATTCCACAGTCACAGGACCAGACTCTGACCCAGCCCCCACAAACTCCAGCCTGGGAAATTCTTCAGATAAGTGACCCTCACAATTTCAGGTCCAGGGGGAGGGGCAGTTTTGTGATTGAGAGACCCCTGACCTGTTAGGATAAATAAGACCCAAGATCTTGAATGGCTTATGACATTAGAAATGAATTTATACCTCTTAGCATTTTATAAGTTTAGGCAAGAAAATATTTGCATTCTGAAGTATTAAAACCACCCATGAATAGTCAAACATTACAAGAAATTATGCCCTGTTCATCTTTTCATTAGAAAAATTTAGACTGCAAGACATGGAATGACCATGACTGGCCAATAACAAAATATATGATACCGGAAGACTTTAAGATGTGAGAGAAAGGCCTAACGCAAGGGGCATGCACCAAATGGAGATGGAAGCTTGAAATGAGGCTGGACTTGTAAAAATGCCAGTCAATTAACTTATTTTGCATAGTCTTTCATGTCTTCGTTGTCAGACAAAAACTGAAGCTCATGGTGGTCTAGAAATCTAAATTCACCAGTAATTGGCTGGATGCTGTAGCTTCAGAGATAACAGACACTATGCATAACAAAGCAGGTCAGGAACTGCCACTATTTTGTCATGTAATGTTCAGAATAATGCACAGAGAATCCTTTTACATCTCAACGTCACAGCTAACAGTTTATCACCAAGCAATTTGCATTTCACAGCTGCTTTATACTTTTTGTCTATCAGTGGCTGTGGGTATCCCTTTCTGTGATCCCAAATTGTGGCTTTCAAATGATAGGATATATTTAATAAAAGGGATGATATAGTGAAATCTTCTGTATGTACAACTAATAGCTGGAATTCAGTGAAAATGGGATCGGACACCCTGTCATCTGTGCTGCTTACACCACATTATCATTAGCGTTCACCAGACTAATACTTTTTTTGCTCCTTATAACTGCTGCTTGCATGCACTGTAACATTTGCATGCTTTACACTTTAATTCCAGGAAGCGTACTGTCTTAACAGGACTCTGCTAATGAAAAATGACGCTTTCAGCTTCTGATCTGCCATGTAACACGGCCAGATTTTGTAGCCTTGACATGTTGACAAAGACCAATCTTGTGTCTCTTCCCAGAAAAACTGTTGAAGTCAAAGGAAGTTTTGAACAAGGCCTTGACTAAAGGCTTCATAGTGAGATGTGAGTTTATGCTCTTGCCAGATTTAGTCCTTATTTATGTACTCATAGGAAAATGCTTTATTGTTTTATTAAATGTAATGAAAGTGTGACATAAAATAACAAACAGAACCCCACCGCACATGAGAAGAATAGACAGGAAGTTCTGCATATGCATGATCAAGCAATGAAGTTAGAAAGTGTGGAATATCAGAAAAACTGGAGCCAATAGTGTAAACAATTATCCATCTGCTTAATCTTTAAACCAAATGTATTGATTTAATACAAAACTGTATTACAGCAATTGATTAATTTCCTTTAACAGATCAGTTTCCTACAGTACTTGCATTGGATACCTGTACCTACTAGTCACAATTTCATTTTTTAAAAAAATCAGGTATTAACCTAACATCTGCATTCAATTTCTACTTAAATTGCTATTTATGGAATGGACTATGGATTCTCTTAAAAGATCTATTTCACTTATAAGTGTCACGCTTTCTGGCATGGTTCATGGCCATGAGGGCCAACCTCAGGGCAGATTGTCAAGAAGCTGGACAGAGACCGGGTTGTATGTTCTATATTTAGATTTCACTAACCTAGTAACAAGTGTGAATTCCTAAAGCACTGTAACAGTTTCTGATAGAGTCACAGACAGTCCCATTGGACATTGCAGTCTATCCTGCCACCTGGCAAACTAGACTTAGTTATAATTGGTTACACTACAAAACATTAAAGATAACAAAATATTCAGGTTGCTTCCAGTCCCGAGGGACCAGTCACTTACCCCTTGTCAAATTGTACCTTAGATCTCTCACCAAAGAAAATGCTTGTAGTCAATCCTGTAATAAACTAACTCAAGATTTATTAACTAATGAAATTAGATTATTATTACAAGGTTAAAACAGGAAAACAAATATAAACAAACACGTTACAGTCAAAATCTTTAAAAATTCCTGGGTGTCAGACTTTTCCTGACTTAGACGAAGTTTAAAATGTTAAACTTGCCACTGAGCTGTTTTTATTGCTGGAAAATATATTTCTTTTCCTTGAATAACATGTAATCCCATGTAATTAGGGTGACCAGACAGCAAATTTAAAAGACTGGGACAGGGGGTGGGGGGTAATAGAAGCCTATATAAGAAAAAGACCCCAAAATTGAGACTGTCCCTATAAAATCAGGACATCTGGTCACCCTACCACAAATACCACATTAAAATTAATGTATTTAGAAAACTCTGAGGAGTGAAAAGTGTATACTGGAGATGTAGGCTTTTATTATTCACCCCTGTTAAAAGACCTGCAGGAGGGATCTCAAAGGGAAGACCTCTCAGAGGGGCTAAAATATTCTCTTAGCTCCCCGTCCCCATCTTGATGCCTTGGAGGAAAGGGTAGAGGCAATATTTGCATTCCCACCATGAGGAAAATATGGTAGGCTCCACCCCCAACCTGACAGATCCAGGGAAAGCCATCATCTACTCTGAGGTCCCATGCTGAGGCCTTCCTCAATTGCTTCCATTCCATTCCCGGCTCTTTGTCATTACAGCTCCATTGGAACCACATTACCAGCGACTCACCTTGGTCATGACTTCTTCGAGAGTGACCCAGGATGGAGATATCATGAAAGAGATAATACAGCCCCAGGGAGAATCTCTGGGCACAGGTGGAGAGATAGAATGCATATCCCCTGCCTATTCCTCTCATGTCTTGCCTACTCCCCACTTAGTCCCCCTGCCATGAATTCATGGAGAGGCCGGTCCAGGGGCATGAGGAACTATGCTGCAGAGGCATCCCATGGCAGGGATGATCTGTTTATGGAGAATCCCCTCCTAGTTGGGACAATCTCACTGTTGGGGTTTAAAAGAGAATATCTATTAGGAACTTTTTGATTATAGTCAGAAAAGAGTTTTCATTACCTTTCAACAGCTCCTTGACAGAGTTTAACCATATCAAGGGCTGGTTTATTACTAACATCTCCCGATAATATAGAAGAAATTGTTGAATCATAAATTACCTTATTTATGTTGGCCAAGTCACCTTCTTGGTCACAAATTATTAACTAAAGACCTCAAGACTGCACACAAAGATATTTTGCTAGAGATCACATTCCTTGTTTTCCCTCCCAAAAAAACAGGAAGTTCTTCTCGCTCCTGAACAGTCTCTGTCCTTCGAATGAGGCGACAGCACAATCAAGGTTGTGCACTGTCATAAGCAAAGCTAAAGATAATGGCCTGATTCACTGGCGCCTTACAGCCCCTTTGATCTGGGTGTGTATGCATGTGCAATGGAGCCATAAAGTCAGATGATGTGAATACTGCTTGAAGAAATAGAAATCCCCAGGGAGTACAGAGTCAGTGTAATAGGCCTGTGGCAACCACCAGCGCAGGAGCACATAGAGAATGGGGCTACATTCTGCCTGTTTCCAATTGCCAGAACTGTTCCTTGAGGCCAAAGTGGCACCTAGCTATCCCCAGAACAAGGGAAGTGCAAAGAGGATATAAAGCCAGCTTTACCTTGTTGTTCCTTTCCCTGCCTTGGGTTCTGTGCTGAGCAGTGGTAGGGTGGACCAGTGAATCAGGCTCAATGTCCCCAAAGAAACAACATAATTTCTTCTTGCTGAAATATGTCCACAGTGACATCAGCTTTCCTACAGTTGCCAGCACCACCAGAGTGGATTCACAGGTAACACTGGATGAAATTCTCTCTCTCTCTCTCTGCCCATCACCCCCCAGTCGGGGTATGGGCCACCAACCACAGATCCCTACTGTTAGTTAAACTTGGGCAACTCCACTGAAGTCAATACTCTTCATCAGTGCTTGATCTCCATCAGTGCTCTCTTAAGCCGATGGAGATGTACAGTTGAAATCGAGAGTAGAATATGGCCTAGTGTTTTAGGGCTGGGCTACCCTACGGGGAGGTGGGGTCGACCTAAGATATGCAAGTTCAGCTACGCAAATAGTGTAGCTGAAGTCGAAGTATCTTAGTTTGACTTACCTGGCCATCTCCATGGCGGCGGGTCGACCGTGGCTGCTCCCCCGACGACTCTGCTTACTCCTTCTGCTGAAGTGGAGTACAGGCGTCGATTCAGGGATAGATTTATTGTGTCTAGATGAGACACGATAAATCAATCCCTGATACATCAAGCACTACCCTTAAAGTCTTTCCTGTTAATTATTGCCAAATATTCCTTTCAGTTACATCAATGCAACTCCCCTGTTGGCCTTATAACATTAATATACATTAGAGGCCCCTTGTATTTAACCATTACTTTGGATCTGAGTATATTTTTTAGTTGAAAATATTATTAAAGATCCAGTCTGAATTATATTTTTAATCTTTTTGAAAGTCTAGCATGTCTGGAGGCCTGTTTTCTATCTAAAAAGCTGTTCTTTTACAATTCTGGGCCAAATAATTCAAAACAAAGTGTTTAAAAGACAGAAAGAATGAACACAAGGAAACACAAATTCATTGGACTCACAGTCAGGCCTTAGGTTAGTATCAGGAGAATATTCTTCTGAAATATGCAGGTCTGTTTATGAAGAGTCACAAAATTCAGCAATTCACCTCCCCATCAGTCATTTTTAATGGAATACTGTCCATAGGACGAAATGCTAACTCAACTCATGGAAAGATAAAGGATTAAAAACAGCTGTACAAACTAAACTTTGGTTTATCTATGTCAGCGTACTTCCCACTAGCATCAGTAATTACTGCTACTCTGACTTACATTTTCTGCATCAACTACAATTGTCTGTTGCACAGTACACAAGTTAACAACATTTCAAAGCAAGAACCAAGAAGTTTGAAAGAATAGAGCATACCTATTCTGAGCACTGGAGCTAAAAAAACAAACAAATAAAAAATAAAAAAATTGCAACAAATCATTCCACAAGCTACAACTTTATAAAGTATTCTTTAAAAGATTTACTCGTCTTTCTGTTTTGTTTTAACATAAAGTTTCAAGCTTATATTTTCATAGTGAGTGATCTACAAAGGTCTATATGAAGCAATCAGGTTTGCTGGCCATATAGAATTTTTGGCCTCAGAGGGTTAGCATCCATAGGTCTTGATTCAGGAAATAGCTCTTTGCTATTTCCTTGCCATTGATGTCAAGGGTCTTAAGCATGTGCTTATCTTTATCTTTAAGCATGTGCTTATGTGATTTCCTGAACTGGGGCAATAGAGATTAATTTTGATGTAGAAGACAAAGTCAGACACAAACTAGCTATTGGAATTATTATTATTCATGCAGGGTATATTCATACCACTAATTTAACCATAAATTCCTTTATTAAATCCAAAGGCCAAATTATATTTATACAAACGCTCTAAACATGCCTAAAAAAAATTGACTGCATCCAAACGGTAACAAAACATGTGTAAATCATTTGATTAAAATACAGAGGGGTTTAGACCCATTCTGGTTGGCTCCAACTTGGTCAGGTGGGTATTAGCAATGAACCCTTTAACAGTTTACCTTTTTATACCCTTTAACAGAACAAGTGATGTCATTACTAATTATCAGACCTTAGCTACGGCCAGATGAAGCAGTTTCTTATATAGCCAATTATTTACTGCACCTGGTACCCAATTAACCTTGTTTTATTTCTATTACTTCCACCCAAACCTGAAATAAGATAGCACTGATATTTCGCTAGAAGTTTAAATACAACTCTTCTTTCTTATGAGCTTGTTCTTTATGGTCACATGCTGTGGGCCTATTGCTCATGCTAACATCCCAAATCAATTAATAACCATAGTTCATCCAAATCTAATATGGGTCTTGTAAGCAAGTGGGCACTCAACCCGGCGGCACCACCTGCTGGTCGTCTGGGGAATCAGCTCTCCAGCCTCCGGAGCACCTTCTGCTGGCCGATGTCCCGCTCCTACTCCGGCCCCGTGTCCCTCCCAGACCCCGGTGCCCTCTAGCTGAGGGTGCTGCAGAACCCCCTGAAGTCTACAGGTCGCCCCTCCCAGGGGAATCCTCCACCCACTATCCCCACCTTGCCTCAGACTTGGCCACTGCCAGTCACCACTTGCCTCCGCTCACTGAGGCAGACTGCAGTATCATGGCCTCTCATCACCGGCAAGGGGGGTTGGCCTGCTGCTTCTAACTCTAGCCATGGGCTTCCCCCTGCAACCCCAGTACCCCTGGGCCAGGCCTTCTGCTAGGCCCCTGCAGCCTGGGCTCTCAGGCTACAGCCTCCCCAGCTCCCACTGCCTTGCCCCAGCCCTGCCCCAATCCAAGTACCTTGCTTAAGCCCCAGCAGCTAGGCCTGTCTTCCTCTGGAGACAGAGGAGATTGACTCTCTAGGCCCCTGCCTCTCAGCCTTTATACAGGCCTGAGTGTTTGGGGCATGGCCACCCAGCTGAGCCTGCTTCCCAATCAAGCCTGGGAGTTTGCTGGCACCCAGCCACAACCCCTTCCCTGGGCTATTCCAGCCCTTTCAGGCAGGGAGCGGGTGGTCACCCCGCTACAGGTCTGCATTCCTACCCTGGTGTAACCAGGAATAATCTCACTGATATCAATGGAGTTATGCCAGTGTAGTGAAAGGAGAATCAAGTGCATTGTTTCTATACTATAGTTATAGCTAGTCGCTCCTAACAACACAGACTAAGTCACTCTTACTTTTCCCCCATGGCATCTAATATATCTTTCTCAGAGTGTGATCCATGTTACATGTGCTAGTGGTCCACAGGGAGTTGACTAGATAGATAGACTGGTCCTTATTCTCCTCTCCCTTAGCCCAGTGTAAATAAGTAATTCTACTGATCTCAATAGAGTTGCACTGAAGTAAGCAGAAATTCAGGCCCAAGGTGCTGGTTCTTCCTCCTCTTTTTTAAGCTGCTTTTACAAGTGATCAGGTGCACCGCTGCAAAGGAGCCTGTAAGAGCAGTTGGAACCAATGACCTAGTTCACTTGACTTCAGCAGAGACCACTGCTATTATACAGGAGGAGAAGAAACAGGAGTCATTTTCAAGGACTTGAATTGCCCTGGCAACAATTCCCTCTAGCACAGTGGTTCTCAAACTTTTTCTATTGGTGACCCCTTTCGGACACCAGGCCTCTAAGCGTGACCCCCCTTAGGGGTCAGGCTCAGGGGTGGGGTAGGGGCCGGGCTGGGGGGGAGGGAGGGTGCCAGCAGCCTCACGGAGCAGGGGCTGTGCTTTGGGGGGGGGGTTAGGGATGCCAGCCCCCCGGGGCAGGGGGCCGGGCTCAGGGGAGCATGCCAGCAACCCCCCGGGACAGGGGACAGGGCCCGGGATGCCTCCAGCAGCCTGCCGTGGTAGGGTCTGGGGCTCGGGTCACTGCCGGCAGCCTGCCGCAGCAGGAGCCAGGTCCGGGGCTCTGGGCACTGCCGGCAGCCCGCCGCTCCATGGGCCAGGTCTGGGGGCCGACCCGCTGCTGCAGGGTCCAAGTCCCAGAGCACTGCCAGCAGCCTGCTGTGGCAGGGGCTGTGTCTGGGGGCACCGCCGGCAGCCTGTCGTGGCAGGGGCTGGGTCCGGGGCTCGGGGCATCGCCAGCAGCCTGCCACGGCAAAGGCCCAGGGCTCCAGGTGTCGCCAGCAGCCCGCCATGGCAGGTGCTGGGTCCAGGGCTCGGGGCGCCGCTGGCAGCCCGCCGCAGCAGGGGCCAGGTCCGGGGATTTGCCAGCAGCCCACCATGGCGGGGACCAGGTCTAGGGTTCGGAGCGCCACCGGCAAGGGTTGGGGCCAGCTGCCGGCAGCAGGGGCTCGCAACCCCCACATAATCGGGTCGCAACCCCTTGAGGGGTCCCAACCCCCACTTTGAGAACCAATGCTCTAGCAGGAAATAAATGTTAGGAGAGAGGGGGACTAGGTAGCTGGGCACCATGTGCAGAAGGATAGGAAGATTAGGCAGCAAGTCCAAAGGAAAAGAAGTATTGAGGATAGATTTGATGGTAGGGGAAAGTATAATCAAGGCCAAAAAGACAGCATATGAATAATATTTTTCAAAAATGAGAAAATATTTATCACATTAAAGACCAATACAAGACATTAATAGTTTCCTAGTACAGTATTACTTCTCCATGTAAGCAAGTGCTGGGCCTGGGGCAACTGTGAATGGGATTATTATTGGACAGCTAGAAGGGAAGATGATCTACAAGACAATCTCTGTATTAAGGTGCAGTCCACACTAGTAAAGTCTGAGAGCTGATGATTAGTCAAGGCTGCATGGCAAACTTCTATTCCACAGCTGAGCAGGGCCAAACTTTCAGTCTAAGGCATCAGGCAAGAAAAAGTACCACAGAGAGGAAGAAGAGGGTCCAAAATAAATAGGTCCCAGAGCTACAGTAAAGCCCGTCCATAGCAGCTGTGCCCTGTGCTGCGATGTAGTTTTTTTTGGGCATTAGATCTCCGAGGATCCCATGGCCTCTCCCCTGCTTGCCTTCAGCGGATCCCTCCATGGCAGCCTATTCAGGATGGCACAGAGCATAGTGCATAGGCAGTGTGCAGAGTGACTGACCCACTGGGTTCTCTTAGCACAGGGGTCTCCAAACTACGGCCCGCGGGCCGGATGCGGCCCGCGAGGCCCTCTCATCCGGCCCGCGGAGATCTTTTTGGCTCCGCGCTGGGGCCTGGAAGCGCCGCGCGCTCGGCCGCCGCCGCCAGCCGCGGGGCCTGGAAGCTCCGCGCGCTCGGCCGCCGCCGCCAGCCGCGGGGCCTGGAAGCTCCGTGCGCTCGGCCGCCGCCGCCAGCCGTGGGGCCTGGAAGCGCCGCGCTCTCGGCCGCCGCCGCCAGCCGCGGGGCCGGGACGCGCCGCGTGCTCGGCTGCCGCCGCCGGCCAGGGACGGCTCGGAGCTGGGGCCGGGACGCGCCGCACCGCCACGCAGTTGCAGGGGGCGAAACAAGGAGCCACCCACTGCCAGGCGGCGAACCGGTCTGTGGGGAGAGACCGGGTTGAGCAGGTCAGTTGGGGGGGTGAGAGACCTGGCTGGGTGGGTCAGTTGGGGGGGGGGTTGGAGGAAAGGAGGTTTTGGGGTGAGAGACCTGGCTGGGTGGGTCATTTGAGGGGGGGGGTTGGAGGAAAGGAGGTTTTGGGGTGAGAGACCTGTCTGGGTGGGTCATTTGGGGGGGGGTTGGAGGAAAGGAGGTTTTGGGGTGAGAGACCTGGCTGGGTGGGTCATTTGAGGGGGGGGGGGTTGGAGGAAAGGAGGTTTTGGGGTGAGAGACCTGGCTGGGTGGGTCATTTGGGGGAGGGGGGTTGGAGGAAAGGAGGTTTTGGGGGGAGAGACCTGGCTGGGTGGGTCATTTGAGGGAGGGGGGTTGGAGGAAAGGAGGTTTTGGGGGGAGAGACCTGGCTGGGTGGGTCAGTTGGGGGGTTGATGTGTAGTGTTCATGTGTAGTAAACAGGTGTTCATGTGTAGTGTTCATGTGTAGTGAACAGGTGTTCATGTGTAGTGTTCATGTGTAGTGTTCATGTGTAGTGAACAGGTGTTCATGTGTAGTGTTCATGTGTAGTGTTCATGTGTAGTGTTCATGTGTAGTGAACAGGTGTTCATGTTTAGTGTTCATGTGTAGTGTTCAGGTGTTCATGTGTAGTGTTCAGGTGTTCATGTGTAGTGTTCATGTGTAGTGTTCATGTGTAGTGAACAGGTGTTCATGTGTAGTGTTCATGTGTAGTGTATCAATGTGTTATTAAATAATAACTGAATAAAATAATATTAAATAATTAAAAACAACATCCATGTTTTGATTCTTTTTTATTTGGACCTCGAGTGTGTTGTCGGCCCCCGAACTGCTATTTGATAGCTAATGCGGCCCTCGGGCTGAAAAGTTTGGAGACCCCTGTCTTAGCACATTGTGTGGGGAGGTCAGTTTCATCCTCAGTAAATCGATAGTCTGTGACTTACCTGAGTGATAATTCCAGCTTCATCTTGTCACCCAAAAGTGAAAGCTAACGCTAAGGGTCATTTCTTAAATACAGATGAATGATCTTGATTTTTAAACATTTCCTATAAAATCAGAAGCGATCATTCAAAAAGTCCACTTCAGACAGACCTGATGCATGCAATATTTAGACATTTCAAACATTGCTATGCTTAACCTGCAAATATTATAAGGGGAAGTAATCCAGACTGCTTTCTGAAAGAGTAAGACCATCTGTGATTGTCCTGTCAAGTTCCTTATTCTCCTAAAATTCTCACTGGTACTTTGCATTTTAAAATAAAGTATCATTGAAACATATCCTCAGAAATCTGTACCTATTGAAGCATGTAAAATGTCATCAGGGAAAGTATTTCTGTATCTTATAACAGGGAACCTAGCTGGGTCACTTTATTTCTTGACAGGATTTCCTAAAAAAATGGGGCAAATTCATTAATACCTATAGAGGAGCTGTCAGAATTGAATCCCCACGCTGAACTCTAGGGTACCGATGTGGGGACCCACATGTAAAAAGAAATAACCCCCAAGCTTATTTTACCCGCTTAGTTTAAAACTTCCCCAAGACACAAGTTTCTCCTGTGTCTGGAACAGTATGCTGCCACCATCAAGCGATACCCCAAGAACTAGGGGCAGGGCCCCCTCTCTTTCCAAAAATCCCCCCAAGCCTATACTTCCCTCCCTGGGAAAGGCTTGAGAAAAACCCCTCACCAATCCTGCCAGGTGCCTGATCCAAAAGCCTGAATCTTACACAATGGAAAACAAAGCAGTCAAATTCTTAAAAGAAAGGTTTTAATTAAAGAAAAAAGAAAGAAACAAATCCCTTATAAAAATCAGTGGAAAAGCACTTGAAATCGCAAAAAGAATCAAAGAAAACCACTCACACCACAGAGGAATTCCTCCCCCCTCTCCTGAGTTTCAAAGTACAGAGAAAACACAGGGATATCTCCCAAAAACCTGAGAAATTCATAAGTGAGAAAACACATATAAAACTTAAACCACCTTGCCTGGCTAATTTACTTACTGTTGCAGTTTAGAAAGGTTATAGAAGGAATGGGTCTGATTCCCCTAACAGCCCAGAGCAAATGAGATAAACAGACAAATCACTTTCCCTCCCCTCAGGTTTGAAAGCATGTTCAGTTCCCCATTGGTTCTTTTGGTCAGGTGCCAACCAGGTTTCTTTTAGCTTCTTAACTCCTTACAGGTAAGCAGGAATTCTAGACTACTTTACACTTATGACAGGAGCCAAGAACATTTTTGGACACTATCACAGGGTAGCTGGTCCCTGTGGATAGACTAATCCCAGCGCCCCTGGACCAGAGCAGGCGATTCCAATCCAGCTAACTAAAGAGGACTGGGCTACACCTCGGCCTATAAAGGGCTGCTAATTAGGCATCTGGAGAGAAGAAGGATGGAGACAGGTTGAGTCCTAAGGAGAGAAAGCCACATAGGAGTGGAGCTAGCTCCTGTTGTGGCTCCCTGGAGGAAGGGGCCAGGGCCTCAGAGAAGCAGCTCTGCAGCTGCTCCTCCAGGAAGGGACAGATCTGACTGAGTCTTGGAAGCTGTCAAGGGCTGGAATGCCAGTGGAGACCCCTGTGGAGAGAGGGTCCATGCCAGGTGTCTGCCTCAGCCTGAATTTTTTGGCAAAACTATAAAAAAAACCCCACTGAAAACAGGGTCTTATAGCATCACATGTCAGACAATCTTAACTATAGATGTATCTACCTGCCTTTAAGTGCTTGCTTACAGGATCCTTTGTGAAGGGATGAAAGTTTAGTAGAGTATATTTTTTTAACCCAAGAACCTGAAATTTAAACAAGAGACTTATCTATGGTATGGTAATAAAAATCAAGTTAAAGAAATCTGCTTCCAGTGTTAGAAACCCACATGGCAACGAGGATTCTTGTCTGTACTGGAATGAGTTCACTACTATTAATGACAGCTGTTTTCAGGTCAACCTCCCAGAAAGGTCACATCCCCCTTTAATATACCTGGTCCAGTAAGTAATTTAAAAAAAATAAATGCATAATATCCAGCCACCTATCGCTGATGAATTTTCCCCTTCATTATCATAAGTTAGGACCCAATCCTCCCATGAGTACCTTACAGTACTTAAGTAGTAAATGGGATACTCCTGGAAGGATTATTTATGTTAGATATCTATTTAGTGCCAATCATCATTTTAGCTAAACATTGAATATGGACTACTCACATGAGTAGCAGTATGCAGGATCAGGTCCTTAGCATGGAATCATTAGGGTTTTTTTCCCCCTTATAGCCTGCTGCATCCGGGCAAGATATCACCAGAATATCTGAGCAAGTCACAGGAAAATGTTTCGGCTAGTTCCCAGGACACCTCCCTTTCCAAGGCTCATGCTTGGCACAAATAGACTTCAGATGACAGAGAATCCACCAGCTCCTTGGGTAAGGTGTGCTAATGGGTTAACTACCTTCAGTATTAAAAAGTTAATGTCAACATCCCTTTAATAGTGTGGACACCAGAATTGGACTGTATTCCGTAATGGTCTCACTGTCTTAAGAAATCATTCTAAATCTGCCTGGGATAAATTCAATTGAACACACACAGATTACTGGGGGAAAGGTAAGATATGACTTACCAGAATTTGTATTCATTTGGATTTCCGTGAATCATAAACTAATGGCCTAAACTGTAGCCTTTCTGAAAGGCAACAACCCACTTTTAATGTCAAGGCCTGTTTCAGGTAATGAAGTTAACTGGCCTTACTAGAAAACCAACAAGGTAGTTCAGCTCTCTTTCTTCAGTCTCTGACTGCTGAAGAAGGAATGATTTCCATTCCCAGGTATCCACAAGAATTGGCTTGAATCTGAATCATGATTTGGATCCACTAAGATAATTTCAGCTTCTCTAGGAGAAGTAACTGGCTTCTTGGGTCTCTGTCTATATATTTTGTATCCTAGCACCACATGCCAGGATGGTGGCTTAATATAGATTGGTAATCAAAGTAGGTACTTCTGGGGTTGTCACTCACTGAACATCCAAGGGCAGATTTATTCTGTCATAGAGGTCTTACTTCAGGAGTGGTGTAATGCCACTTAGAATCAAAGGTATTACACAAGGGATGAATTTGTCCCAGTATATTTACTGTATTATGGTAATAATTACACATTTGTCATACTTTAGCAAACATATTATGCTATTCACTACAGCTGGCTATTCAGAATTTTGCAATACTGGAAAAAAAAAGGAGTAGAGCAAAGACTGGAGTAGGGCATAGGTATTGATTCAAAGTCTGTATTATCTCACCAAGGAAATCAACAAACACTAATCCCTTTAAGAGCTCAGTTCTGGAGGGAGATATCATTAGACATGGTATATAATCAGAAATACAGAATACAGAGTGCACCATAGGGATTAGTACTGCACTATCAGGGAGATGGACTCAGTGAAGTGATGAATCATTTTAATTTCTATGATTCTGTGTGAAATATGCTCTTCTCTTCTAAGTTAAATTCATTTTGGAAAGGCAATGTAATGATATTTGTTATAAAAGTATTGTGATTATTTCAACATTAATATTTCTGTGACCTAATCATCCTTTTGAAATCAGCATTAGGGAACCCTGACACTTCCCTGGGTTAGGCAAGAAGTACGGTTCATATATAGTTGTTTGCCATAAACGTTCAGTTCTGTTGAACAATACCCAAGGTGGCAGTTTTGGAGGACATAAAAACAGGCCTCTGGAAACAGTGTGACAGAGATGGTAATTGCCTGAAAATCTTGGGGAGATCTGACTGTGTTAAGTTTATTTATCATTGAGGGCCAGAGATTGTATCTATCTCTAAGGGTGAAGGGAACCACAGCATCTTCAGGACCTAAGAATAGTGTGTGTGGGAGGGTGATTAGTCAAATTCACTCAGGTTACAATCTGAGTGAATTTGCCTAATCATGCCCCACTATTCTCCATCGCCAGAGAGGCATCACTTCCTGGGGAAGCTCAACTATACTAGTTCAAACTGGATTCTCCAGAGGCCAGCAGACAAAGAAAGGACTTTTGGATAAATGCCCTGAGTGTAAAGGGCCTTCTTTCTGATCCAACAAATGGACAAATGGGACAAGACCCCAATCCACCGTGGGAAGGGTTGGAAGGACATGGCCCAGTCCATGTGGTTGTTCTGAGCAAAAGCTGTTATCAACTTGTGACCACAGCAAAGCCCTTGAAGGGCCTGTTCCCTGGCCAGAGCCCCTTTTAGAGTTAGGGTGGTCTCTGATAAGCTTATTAGCATTCATGAATGTGTTGTTTTAATATGTTTCCCCGGTGCTTGCTAAGAAAAATCTGTGTGGTAACATAAAATCATGAGCAATTACAACTGCTCATAGCTGCTGCAAAGAAAGCAAAGAAAGGACTGCCTTTTCTGGGGGATTCAGAGTGTAGCCAGAGAACCATACAGTCTGCAAAATCTCTCTCAGGAGAGAAAGACGTGCAAGTCTCCACCCAAGAGAGGTAAGGGCTGAAGAGCTGGGAGCCTAGAGTGGGTGCCCTTGCTGCAGCTATGGAAGGGGAAAACAGGTGCAGTTACCCTGAACTGTGACTTTTAGTACACCAGCACTGGTATAAAATGAGGTAGGCTGCCCTTCCCATAGCTGCCTAGACACAGAGATCTGAAGCAGGCAAACCCAACCTGTTCTGGGGTATGGTTAGACTGGGGCTGTTTTAGTGCTAAAACCCTTCTTTAGCGCTACAATTGCACTGCCAGAACACACTTTCCAGGCACTTTTTGCGCTTTTACTGACGTTTTAAAGCGCTACTGGTAAACCTCAAAACGACTGGAATAAAGCTTTTAGCGCTGCCATTTTAGCGCAAGGGTTGCAATGTGCACACCCCTTGCGTTATAATGAGCCTCCAGCCTCCAGCATCCTGGCCCAGAATCCCCATTGCATCCTCTCTGGCCACCATTTAAAACTCTTCTGTCCCGTCCTCAGGTGATCCCATGTCAGACACCCCCCCCCCCCATATTCATATCATAGCTGTGGGCGCTGCGGGCAGGGCTGCGGGCGGGCTGCCTTTACTCTGCCGGTGGCGGCAGGGCTGCCGGTTCCTCGCCGCGGCGGGCGGCAGCCCTGCCGCGCTCACAGCCCCTGCCCCGGTCCCCACCGCTGCGGGCAGGGCTGCGGACGGGCTCTATTGTCCCCGCCGGTGGCAGCAGGGCTGCCGGTTCCCCGCCACAGCGGGTGGCCACCCTGCCGCGCTCCCAGCCCCTGCCCCGGTCCCCGCCGCTGAAACCCCCCCAAATAAATGGTTAGGGAAGGGAGGTGTTTGTGCAGAGCCTGTCAGTTTCGGAAAAGAAACTGACAGCCAGAAGTTCCGGTTCCCAGTTCCCCCTCACCGCACTCCTCTGCAAAGAAGGTTGCACCCAGCTGAATGCTGGGATACCTGCCCTATCCCGCAACTGCTACTGCCGCCAAAAGCGGGACAAATGTGTACATTCTTTGGCATTAGAGGGATTTAATGTGTACACCCTCTAGCGCAACACCTGTAGCGCTAAATAGGGAAGCGCTATAAAAACCAGCGCTATACCCTGTAGTCTAATCATACCCCTGGTGAATTATTGCATCGACTGGGAATAACAAACGCACAAAAAGTTTGGGAACTTGCATTTAAAAGTTGGAGAACTTGAAACCTCACACCTTCCAGTTCACTCATCAGAGGTGATCTTTAATGTCAGAACATTTTTCCATTTCCCCTGATTGTAGTGCTTAAAGAAAAATGTTTGTCAATCCACCAAACCTCAAACTTTGCATTAAAAACCACATGGTCTCAGGAATTTTAAAAGCACTACCCAGAGTGCAGACAATGTGAGGTGTACTTCAAGTAGTTGATGAATTGGTTTTAGTTTGTCTAAAATCAGATGGACCGAACCCCTCAATACAGTATTTCCTGTGCAGGACTAGACTGCAGAGAAATGAATGTGGAGTTTTCTTTGTAACACAGTTAATCCCTGTCCACACAATGTTAAGTAATCTGTTTCAGTACAACTTTCCAAACACCAGTACAGCCAACTATTGTTGTAATTTGGTTTTAACTCATACATTGCACAGTTACAAACCATCTATCTTACAAATAAGACAAGAAGTTGTGTTCTAACTAATCTAGACCAGTTTCTTAACAGAGTTGTAACGTAGTTTTCAGTCATGTTGTGTGTGGCTGTAAACCAGATTACAGCAATAGGTGACTGCATTCTTACAGTTACAAGCCCCACTAAGAGCCTTCATCAGAATGGGGAATTGATCAATACTTGATCAGGTGGGACATATCATCCAGAAGACGACAATAGTACATTTGCACATTTCAGTACTTTACACTGAACATTCTTTCCATTTGAAATTTACATTGAAAATCAATAAGGATTATGGAATTAATATAGAGTACATTTTGAAATGGACCATATGGCATCAAAATCTAAACCTTATAGCAACCAAGATACACTTCTGAGAAGAGTGGTTACTAAAGTATGCCTTCATTATTGACATTGAGAGCTATATGTGCTGGTTTTATGAAAAACTCAGAATAAAATCCAATATACCAAATTTACCTGACTTTGCTTTCAGCACTAACTCAAAATTCAAACTAGGTTTGTTAAAGTGTTCATTAAGGTCAGGGCTGGCTCCAGGCACCAGCGAATAAAGCAGGTGCTTGGGGCAGCCAAACTTGGGGAGCAGCGTGCCGTCCGTAATTGGGGTGGCGCTCCGCTTCTTTCAGCGGCGACTCCCTCTCTGCCTCTTCATCCATCGGCGGCATTTCCAGGTTTATTTGTTTTTTTCTTCACCACTTGGGGTGGCAAAAAACCCTGACTAAGGCTCACAGATATTTTAACCAGCTCAGGCCCAATGTTCAGTAAATCAGTAAAGTTTGGTATCATTGCTCTAGTATAGTGTCTCTCAACCTTTACGAACTACCGTACCCCTATCAGGAGTCTGATTGATCTTGCATAACCCCAAGTTTCATCTCATTTACAAACTACTTGCTTACAATATCAGACATAAAAATACAAACGTGTCACAGCTACACTATTACTGACAAATTGTTTACTTCTTATTTTTACCATATAATTATAAATCAAATGGAACATAAATATTGTACTTACATTTCAGTGCATAGTACAGTAGATTCTCGATTATCCAGGATGATAGGGGAAAAATAATTCTGGTTAATAAAATCCTGGATAATCACCATCCATAGGAAATATGAGGAGAGGGGGCTGATTCACCAGCCATCCTGCACCGGGGGGGGGGGGGAAGGGGGTGTTGGTTCACTGGCTGCCCTGCACCCTGGTAGGGGTTTTTTGTGTGTGTGCTTGGGGCGGCAGCAAAGCCAGAGCCGGCCCTGCGAGTTGCGCATATTTTTTTTGACATCCTGGTTAATCCACATCCTGGATAATCCAATTCTGGATAATCGAGAGTCTACTGTATATAGTTTAAACAAGTCATTGTCTGTATGAAATTTTAGTTTGTACTGACTCCACTAGTGCTTTTTATGTAGGCTGTTGTAAGACTAAGCAAATTATCTAGATGAATTGATGTACCCCAAAAGACCGCTGCATATGCCCAGGGGTATCCCCCGGTTGAGAACCACTGCTCTAGGTCACCCTGGTACTTTCTTTCATGAGAGGAAACAGAAATAAGATTTTTTACCTGAGGTTGTGGAATATGTAAGCAGACGGATTTTAATACTGTCCTGTAGGCATTCAGTGGTGCTTGGTTATCTTCCTGAGTCAGACCCTCTTTTTTTTTTTATCTTGGTTTTTGTGCGTTATGTGCTCTGCATTTCCTGATGAGCTGATTAACATTCTGCTGAATGTACAGCTATATTTTAGGCAATTCCTTTATAAGAACAAGAGAAATGAGGAACAAAAAGTCAAAGCAGCCTACTCTATGGACACCCAACCAATTAGAGGAACAAGATTAACTGATCTTTAAAGTACTTCTAAAAATACATTTTCATTGTTGTCAACTGATTTAGGGTCACATAGTGCCGGAGTGGTCCAAGCTCATATGTGGGACTGTGCTGCCCTAGGAAGAGGGCCAGGAAAGACCGTCTCCGGAAGCACAATCTCTACTCTAGCTCCTTGGTACTCCAAGGGACAATGTGGGTAGCAGGCCAGGGTCACGACACTGCCTCCTCCCTGTCTGCTGTGGAACATCTTGTAGGCCTTTTCCCTGCGCGTAGGGATTGCTCTTCTGACTGGGACGCCTCAGGGTTAGGTCGCTGTGAGGGGAAAAGCTCCTTGCCTCCAGCATCTGCACTAGGGACAGATACAATCAGCTCCAGAAGAAGCAACAATGAAAGGCTCAGAAGGGATTAACATCCAACTCTCCAAAGAGACAGAGTGGAGTCTTAAAAGGAGTGGTATAATCATACGGATCCCCTGTCTCCAGTCTGGGTGCCGAGCACATCACAGAAGAAAAGAAACTTTCAGCTCTATTGATTGCTTTTTTCCAGATGTGAAGGAATGAAGGGTTGCCACTAGGTGGCCCTCAGAGCTAACACAAATCCCTGCTCTGTTCTAATGCAGTTCAAAATGATTTGCTGCAAGTATTTACTTAAAAAGGAAATATTTCTAACCACTGGAGGGTAAGTTAATATAATTGTGCTTGGGGGACATGATGACTCAATACAAAGATAGTAGGACATGGGGCCTTTTTCCTAGGTCACCATTCAAACTTGGTCCATGGGTATATATTGCTTTTATTTATGGTGTGTACAGAGGATGGAAAGGGGGAGGGTAAGGAGGCACCTTACTCACTCTGCTGCTCGGGCACTCGCTTGCTACCCCCCTCTGCCAGTGCCCTGATGGCTGATCACCACATCTCTCTGCGGGGCTCTGTTCTGACCCTCTCCACCAGCTTCCCTACTGGCAACTCACTCTGCCACTTGGCCACCCCACCAGACACAGCTCCTCACTGCCTGGCTGCCCTTCCAGCCATACCGGTAGTTCCTCTTCGCTGGCTGTCCTGCCAGCCGCAGTTCCTTGCTGCCTCACAACCGCTCATTCTTGTCACTGCCTCACTAGCCACTCATTCACCAGCCGACTGTCCATGCCTTTTTCTGACACCTGTGACCTCTGCACATCAGTTTACTGGTAATTTCCAGCTCTTTGATGGCTGGGCAAAAACAGGGTCCCACCACAACTGATTTCAGCTCTGATTGAGCATTTAAAATAACAAAGAGGCTCCCAATGAAGCCTATTTAGCTTTTTCTTTGAACACTTGGGAGGGAAGACAGGTTAAACTAGTCTGGAAAGAACCTTTGAGAGGGTTCACATCTTCTGGCTGGGATAGCTGTCCCCACCCCACTAATTTTCACAGGGCTCTGACATTTGAGCCTCTGTCTTAACGAAGTCCTTTCAGCTGAGAGTGACCACCCATTTGGGACAGGTTAAGCACAGTTCTGGAGAGAACCCAGGAGTCCTGGCTCCCAGCCCCCCCTGCTCTAACCACCAGCCCCCACTCCCCTCCCCGAGCCGGGGAGAGAACCCAGGAGTCCTGGCTTCCAGCCCCCCCTGCTCTCACCCACCAGCCCCCACTCCCCTCCCAGCGCCGGGGAGACAACCCAGGCGTCGGAGCTCCCAGCCCCCCTGCTCTAACCCACCAGCCGCCACTCCCCTCCCCGAGCCGGGGAGAGAACCCAGGCGTCCGGGCTCCCAGCCCCCCCCCCTGCTCTAACCGACCAGCCCCCCCACTCCCCTCCCAGAGCCAGGGCGAGAACCCAGGCATCCGGGCCCTCAGCCCCCCCCCCTGCTCTAACCACCAGCCCCCACTCCCCTCCCAGAGCCAGGGCGAGAACCCAGGCGTCCTGGCTCCCAGCCCCCCCTGCTCTAACCACCAGCCCCCACTCCCCTCCCAGAGCTGGGGAAAGAACCCAGGAGTCCTGGTGTTAGGACCGGAAGACATTGTAACGGGCAATCACCAGGAAGTGCAGTTGCGCTTCTAAGTCAACTCCAGGAGAGTGCATAATGGTGGCATTATCTGCGAATGACCTTGCTGTTATCTGTGTGTTTGGGAACCAGTTCCCAGCTGCATGAGTGTTTACCCCGTCTGTGTGAGAATGAATGCGTGGGAAACCAAATGGAGAAACTAAGGCAGGACTGCGTAACCAACAAGTGCTGAACAGTGTGTAACCAATCAGTTTGTTGCTTGCTATTAAGGAGATGAGTATGTATGAGATGCAAATGAGCATGGGTAGATCTGTGCTGACACACCCCTGTGTGTTGGGCTTCCTCTTTGGGCTTCTGTGACGAAGTGGGAGTACTGTGTGTGTGTGTGCCTCAGTTTCCCCTATGCATTTCTTAAGTGTCTATGTGAAGGCTCCCCTTTATTCATACAATAATGACATTGGCAACAGCATTTCACTACTCCAGCATTCAATGCTAAAGTGATTTGTAATCCAACACCAGCCACAGTTGATTACTTTGAGCAACACACTGCTCTATCTGCTGGATATCTAAGCAGAGCGGGAGCAAACTGAATTTACATAAACACACTTAAAGTCTCTTCCCCGCCCAGTTAGCTGCCAGGGAAGAATTCATTCAGACCCTGCTTACATCAAGATGCTCATCCAGTCAGGGGAAAAAAATTCCTTATGATCTGTGTGCCTAGTATCAACATCTCCCATTTTGGATGTTACAATTAACTGCTTGTGAACAAGTTACAGACCATGAATTATTGTAATAACTATGAATAACAAATCAGGGAAAACTGGATTTGTTCACATGCAATCCATGAACAGGAAGAGAGGCAAAGTTTGCCAAGTATATTATTCGTTACAAATTACTCACCCACCTCTAGTACTGAGCAAAAGTCCCCATCAGAGGACCATTCAAAAGAGTATGGGAATAGAGCTAATGACTTCAGTTCTAAGTTGACCAGTGTCAACATCAATACAAAAAATCTAAAAGCAAAGAACTGTAATTGATTCCTTGTCGGAAGGTTCAGCAAAAGGTATGAGTTGGATGGGCATGTAGACTGAGCTATCCTAGCTAACCTCAAGAGAGAGTCCATTCCAGATCACAGCTGACCTATATTGGTGGAGAAGTCTGTCCTGATACTGCCTGAGGAGTACCTGTTCTGTGAATAAACACAGGGCCCTGTTACTGTCAAATTTGGCATCTTTCATACACACAAAATTAACATGGTTAATAAATTATCCCAACAGTAGAAAGGGATTCTCCTCCTTACTCTGGATTCTATGGCACTCATGTGCCCCGTATCTTGGATAGCAGTACATTTTAAATAAATTAAATATTTTTCACATAAACAATACAGCTTAAAGTTGTGCCTGCATTTTACTTTGCCGAAAGACGTTTCTTAGAGGTTTACAGGCTGTGTATCACACTTACACTTTAGAGAAAATAGAAAGGAAAAAAAGAAAAGCTGTTAGGATGGATAGAATCAGAATAAGAGAGGAAAGTTCTGAATCGCTGTATCTACTAAGGTAAAAAAAGGGGACACAAGAAAACTAATAGTGCAGGAAAGTTTAAAACTATGAAGGTGGTTTTTTTAAAGCAGTTAAGGCCTCAGTGAATTGATCCAGCCTCTCTCATATAAGTGATTTAAAGTTAGCAATATGAGACAACACTGAGTTTGTGTGGGAGAGAAGTACATTGAGGCCTAATTAGGGAACATGCTTTTGTAATCTGGGACAACTGACAGAATGGAAGGAAAGACTTAGTTACCATTTTCCAGAACTTTCCAGGTTCTTTTGTATGGGCAAAACCAAACATTCTGATTAATTGGATTTATTTATAGTAACTGGTTTGGGGGTAAAAATAAAGCACTGAAGGAAAGAAATATAATTGTCCACAGCTGAGACAGACATTCCAGATGTGATGTGGAACACACTATTACAGGCCAGTTCTGATTTAAACTCACAGCTGGACTGGATTAGACTGGCACAGGAGCTGCCTTGTACAGTCAGAGGTAATGTGATGTAAAGATGCAGGCCAGGCTCCCCAAATGAAGACAAAATGTCATTTTGGGGCAAATAGAGAGACAGTTTCATTCTAGCACCCTATTCACCGAGGTAGGAAACTGATAGTCTCATGCAGTTCCCTGCTCACAATATCTCTGTTTCATGAATTGTGCAGCTTGTAACTTTAGTATAATCTATCTAGGAATAAATTGCCACCTAACTCGTTTTAGTGGATTGCTATCGTGAACGATTGCCAAACTAACACACAGTCATAAATGCATCAACATTTGTGGGAAAAAAATAGATCAAGTCTCAACAGCTTTTAGCACAATGCTTTTCATATGAGATTGCAGGTACTTCCAATTATTTTTTGTAATATACTTGTGGCCAGATGGAGGTGTCCAAAATGGTTTGAACTATCTGCATATCAGGATGTTGAGAGACAAGAAGACCACTTAATCTTGAAATCCCAGTAAAAGTGCCATCTGAGGAAAAGGAGAAGGAATTTGCAGGAAAACTCAGAGTTCAGTTTTCCCATACATTGTCAGTGAGCAACTAGTGTTCCCGTGAGCACTCACAAGCTTTCCCATGACTCCCCTGACTTTTCATCAGACAGTGCTATAAATGAGACTGTCTATACTTCTAACTCCATTTAAGGGAAATCACACTTACTAATGGATATATTGTCCCAGGCTTTTAAACTAACATTAAAAGGGACGTTAATTCAATTAATCAAACTGAGAAAGTGTTGCCTTTATATTTCTTTGTTTTTTCAGCATATCTGTTCAGAACTACAACACTTAACCTGATACAGATTATGACCATTCCCGGCCCGTCTATTTGTTAGGAACTGGATTCTTTAAAAAGTGGCCTACATTTTCAGATGTGTCTACTGACTGCGTGTGCCTCCATTTTTGGGTGCCCACTTGAACACATTAAAGGGCCTTGATTTCCAGAGCCAAGTGCCTAGTGATTCAAAAACCCCATCACTCTTAAAATGGCTGAAGTTGGCATTCAAAATGATGATTCACTTTTGACATAGGTATTGGGACTCTGTGTGCTGTGCACACTGCAGAACCTCTCCTACAAGAGGAAACCTGACAGGATTAAAAGGATCTCCTGAGAAACTACATTATTGACTCAGATCCATGAAATTTTATCTTTACTTGTGCTGTCAGCCATCAAACTTCCCTAGACGACATAAGGGGCTGTCTGCCAGTTTATGCCTCTGTGCCATGGTGACAGAATGTACCAGTGTCCACACACTATTGTAATGTTTGTAGAAAGTATTTCTTGTAAGGTATCATTTGAAAACTCATAATTTGCTGTTCAATATTGTCCTGATAAAATATATGTGGCAACATTATACATAAAGTTCTAAGATTCTGCTGTGTGGTGTTTTTAAACACATGTTCCATGCATTTAAGCAGTAAACAGAGCCATCAAGCAGGAAGGAAAACAAAGGACTCTCAAACAGGTGAGAAAAGGAGCAGAGAACGTCCTTCCACAGACTCTTTGTCTCTGGAATCTCAGCAGGAAATATTTTTCTAAAGGGGGACTGATACTATATAAAGAAGGGACAAAGACCCCAAAACACCACACATCACCCATAACATTCACAGCACCACAGCAACCATGGAATCATTTGTTGAATTCTGAGAGAAGGGGTCCTGACCTAAGAAGCTTGGTCAGTAAGACTGCTGAAAGCACGAGGTGGGAAACTTTTCTTTGTATTTGACAGATTTTATTAAATTAGGCACCAGTTGCATTTTATCTTTATTTTTTTTGTACCCATTTCTGACTTCTATGCCCCTTTTCTTGTCCTCACTGAAAATCTCTCTCTTTGTAATTAATAAACTTATTTATTGTTCTATCTAATCAGTGTGTTTAAACTGAACTACTTGGAAAACTCCATTTGGGGTAACAAAGTGTCTGTATATTATTTCTATTAAAGAAATAATGGACTTCATATAAACTTGTACAGTGAAACCTCGATTTAGCGGACTAATTCGGGTGAGGGGGTGTCTGTTAAAGCCGAAAGTCTGTTATTTAATAATTTTTTTAAATTATTAAATAACAGGACTTTCGGCTTTAACGGACACCCCCTCACCCGAATTAGTCCGTTATATCGAGGTTTTACCATCAACCCGCCCACCCGGGTCCCGGCTGCTGGGACCCGGGGGGCAGCTAGCAGCACGCCCGCCCGCCCGGGTCCCCGGCTGCTGGGACCCGGGCGGGAGCTGTCAGCCCACCCGCCCAGGTCCCGGCTGCTGGGACCCGGGCGGGAGCTGTCAGCCCGCCCGCCCGGGTCCCCGGCTGCTGGGACCCGGGCGGCAGCTAGCAGCCCGCCTGCCCGCCCGCGTCCCAGGCTGCTGGGACCCGGGCGGCAGCCAGCAGCAGGCGGGCTGGCAGCGGGGAGCCGGCAGCCAGCCCGCCCGCTGCCTGGAAGGGGGGGGGGCTTGGAACAAAGGGGGACTGGGGGGGCGGGAAGGGTTGGGGCTCAGAACAAGGGGGGGAGCTGGGGGAGTACAGAGTGGGGGGGGGGAGACCGGAGAGCTGGGAGTGGGGGAGATCCGGGCGGCAGCGGGGAGCCGGCAGCCCGCTCGCTGCCTGGACCCGGGCGGCAGCGGGGAGCCGGCAGCCAGCACGACCGCCTGCTGCTGGGAGCCGGGTGGCAGCCTGCCCGCAGCTGCAACCCCAGCGGCCGCAGGGAGCGGGCAGTCAGCCCGCACAGGTCCCGGCTCCCGGGACCCGCCAGCCAGCACGACCGCCTGCTGCCGGGAGCCGGGCGGCAGCCCGTCCGCAGCTACAACCCCGGCGGCCGCAGGGAGCCCACAGCCAGCCCTCCACAAACGGATTTCGGATGCATCAGACTTTCTGAAAAATTTTGTCCGTTGCATCCGAAGTCCGTTAAATGGAGGTCCGTTAAATCGAGGTTTCACTGTATTGTGCAGGAGAGGGCTGGGCAGTACACAACCTACATTTCTTGGGGAAATACTAAGACAGGGAGTGTGTTGGGGTCACTCTCCAGTATAACCAAAACTGGTAAGAGTTACAGTGTGGCTGGCTGGAAGCAGCACACACACAGACATAGCTGGGAGTGACTTGGAGGCTGTTTGTGACCAGTCCAGACTGAAGGCTACAGCAGAAAAGCATTGAAAAGGGCATCCCAGGTTAGAGGGCAAGGGGGTCACAGCTACTCATTTGTCTGGATTATACCCTGGTGTGTCTCTTCGGTGGTACCATCTCGGAATGGTAGTGCTACCAGAGGTTGCTGCATTAGAGAATCCACGAGCAGTATTAATTGTACATAGTAAAGGAAGGCAAATGAGTCATTATGGTCACTTACTAACAGGAGATCTCAAACTGGTCAGTCTCTAAGGTGCCACAAGTCTTCCTCATCTTATTTACGGATACAGACTAACACGGCTGCTAATCTTAAACATGAAAAAGAAAGAATGTCTTAAGGAAATAGGAAAGCTAATGTGGGGACCTTGGCTAACTGATGATTTTTCCATTAATGTAAATATCAGACAAGCTGGAGATTTTCCCTTAGGTATTTTTAAACATTAGCGCTCTGGCAGCCCAAGTAAAAATTTAAGGTATGACACAGCAAATTTCAGCACATTATGGAAATGGATGGCAGGTTTTATCCTTGGGTAAAGCAGCCTTTTCTAGTTTTCACCCTAATGTGTCAGAAACTGCTGTTCCGCCTTCCTGTGAAAGAGCCTGAACAGTGAAATAAGGACATACTCTGGGACAGTAAAAAATTATTGGAAATAATACGGCACAGAGGCAGAAAGTTATGTATAGTCTAGCAAGAGTGAGTGTGGAACATTAATGTCGTGTGGAAGACTGATTAATTGAGTTAGCGTATTCATTTTTAGTGTGCAACTTGTAGCCAGTGTAGCCTTCCCCATGGGGGGAGGGATAGCTCAGTGGTTTGAGCATTGGCCTACTAAACCCAGGGTTGTGAGTTCAATTGTTGAGGGGGCCATTTAGGGATCTGGGGCAAAAAATCCATTGGGGACAGTACTTGGTCCTGCTAGTGTAGGTAGGGGACTGGATTTGATGACCTTTCAAGGTCCTTCCAGCTCTATGGGATAGGTATATCTCCATCTATCTATCTCAGTGCTTTTAGTTTATTATCCATTTAGTGTGTAATATTAGGATTAATCAATATGTTACATCATATATATTCATTGTATGTTAATTAAAATTAATTTGTAGGATTATAAAAGTATAAGATTGATCAGTATTGAGGGGAACCAAGTATTAGACCTGAGTAAGACAAGCTGGAATGCAAGGCCTGTAGGATGTCTGCAGGATTCTGCTTAAGCTCTTTCAGGCCTTGGAGAGAAGAAATGATGACATAAGTAACTGGAAAATAACCTGATAATTTAAAGATTATGGGAAAAGAGGTACCAAGTGGCAATATTGCACAAATTACCCAGAAGATTAATATAGAGCATAAAAATACTATAAAAAAGCATGTCTCCAACATGTGTCTTAACCACAGGATACAGGTTGTGCATCAATGCTAATGAGAATAAAGAGAACTTACGCAGTTTATAGAAAATTGAGATCCGATAAGTTTCCAGGGGACACAGACCAATATGAAAAAAGAGGGTTGACACTTTGAAGGACGTACAGAGAATGTAGGTATAGACAGAATCACATTATAAAAAGGGGATGCCCAGAAGGGGAAAACTGAGCTCCCTATAGGAGACTCCAGCAGGAACCATCCCTCTAGTGATGATCAAGCCATGAGAGACCCATCAGACACTAATACTGTTGTTAAGGATGTGAGTATAACTACATATGTAACTTGTGCAGAGGTTTGTATAGAATTTCTGTATGCTTGGGTAATCATAACTTTAATTGTAACTTCAATAAAACTTGCAAAACAGACTAGATCTTGTACTTGTGCATGGATGCATGGTCACTACCTTTGGTCCTTTTGTGTTGCTAGAGACTCTACATTTGAAGCAAGTAGCAGAAGTGACATTCACTCTGTTAAAAGCCTGAATCTCTAGCTGCCAGAGCCAAACCCACGGTGGTGTAATACCACATTACAAAGTTCACTTTAAAACAAATAAAATGCTACAAACTTTGTAGAATTTGCTTCCATTGCTGATCTCCTAGAGCCCAGATTTGCTAGCCAGATTTGTACTTCATCACTTTTTTCTCTCAGCATATGGGGAAGGGGTGAAGGATGTGGATTTGGTGAGTGCTAGTGACATTAGGACAGTGACTGTTAATATTAGTAGGTGGATGAATATATATACCTCTGTGGTAGAAGTAATCTATATATATAAAAGTCAAATGGTGTATGCGTGTATGTATGCGTGTATGTATGTGCACTTACTCCTTCCACACCGTTTGAGCTAGAGACTTGAAATTTGGTACAGTTAGAGGTCTTAGGGTCCTAATCAGGGTAAGAGTTGAAAAATTTTCAAATCTCACCTCTGACGCCCCCCAGGGGTGAAATTCTTTAAAGCCCATTCACATCAGCTGGGCAGCTGCTGTTCTCTGTGACATAGTTATGATGTCATAATACCCCCTCCAATGGACCCCGCATTCACTCAGCTCTCTGCCCCCTCCCCCCTCCAACGGACCCCGCACTCGCTCAGCTCTCTGCCCCCTCCCCCCTCCAACGGACCCCGCACTCGCTCAGCTCTCTGCCCCGTCCCCACCTCCGATGGACCCGAGTTGGGTTTGGTCAGAGGGTAAGTGAGGTAGGGGTGTCGGGTTTGGTTGGGGGGGGTGAGGTGGGAGTATCGGGTTTGGTCTGGGGTCGTGGGAAGGTGTCGGGGTGGGTGAGGTGTGGGTGTTGGGGTTGCTCAGGGGGTGTTGGGTTTGGTGGGGGGGTTAGGTGGGGGTGTTGGGTTTGGTTGGGGGGGTGAGGATGGGGGTCGGGGTTGGTCGAGGGGTAAGTGAGGTGTGGGTGTCGGATTTGTTTGTGGTGGTAGGTAGGGGTGTCGGGTTTGGTTGGGGGGTAAAGTGAGGTGGGTGTGTCAGGTTTGGTCTACGGGGGGTGAGGTGTGGGTGTTGGTCAGGGGGTGTTGGTAGGGAGTGACGTGGGGGTGTTGGGTTTGGGTGGGGGTGTGAAAATGTGAGTCGGGGTTGGTTGAGGGGTAAGTGAGGTAGGGGTGTCGGGTTTGGTCGGGGGGTGACGTGGGGGTGTCGGGTTTGGTCGGGGGGTAAGTGAGCTGGGGGGTGTTGGGTTTGGTCTGGGGGGTGGGAAAGTGTCGGGGTGGGTGAGGGATGAGGTGTGGGGGTTGGGGTTGGGCAGGGGGTGTTGGGTTTGGTGGGGGGGTAAGGTGGGGGTGTTGGGTTTGGTTGGGGGGGGTGAGGAGGGGGGTTGGGGTTGGTCGAGGGGTAAGTGAGGTGTGGGTGTCGGGTTTGTTTGTGGTGGTAGGTAGGGGTGTTGGGTTTGGTTGGGGGGAAAGTGAGGTGGGGGTGTCAGGTTTGGTCTACGGGGAGTGAGGTGTGGGTGTTGGTCAGGAGGTGTTGGGGTTGGTAGGGGGGTGACGTGGGGGTGTTGGGTTTGGGTGGGGGGGTGAAAATGTGAGTCGGGGTTGGGCGAGGGGTAAGTGAGGTGGGGGTGTCGGGTTTGGTTGGGGGAGTGAGGTGGGGGTGTCAGGTTTGCTCTCTGCCCCCTCCCCCTCCAACGGACCCCGCACTCGCTCAGCTCTCTACCCCCTCCCCACGTCCGACGGACCCGAGCAACGCCGGGTATTTTTGCTAGTCCTTTATATAGTTTGATGATTTCAATATTAAATTGTACACAGCATAGCATTGTTTAAATTTTGCAAAAGCAACCAGAGCAATGTGAAATTTAAAAATAACAAAAGAAACTAAAAAATAAACTTGTTTAAATTGCTAATTTTGTCTATCACTAAATAGTGGCAACTACAGAAAACAAACAATAAAATGTTGTGCGTGGGTGTGGGGAAGACAGAGAGGACTAGTTCCTGATGTGGTGACTTGTGAATGAAAGAAGCCATTTTGGAACAAAACAGCATCATGAAAATACATAAACACTCTTGTAAATTAGAAATGCTTCTTCACCACACATGGCATACTGGCAGAACTCTATTTCAGTCTCTCTACATATATGAATCAACCAAAAGATGGTTCATTGTCCAGTATAGCAAATTATGTGTCTACTCTATTATCTTATTTGGGAAGATCACTAGTTAGCTTAGGCTGGGATTTTCTAATAAAGTCTACAGTAGTTAGGTGCCTGAATAACAATTCAATGGGCTTGATAACTCCCTTTATCTCCTTTGAAATGCCCTTCTGTGATATCTATATCTATATCTCTATATATATATTATATATTTAATAAGGATTTATGCAATCCTGGGCTGGTAAACTAATTGATGGTTCCTTCCTGAATCCTCTCCTGTACTGGAGCTCATTGTGATGGCGGCAGACCAGGTGCCAGCTCCTGCCAAGGCTGCTGGTGTCAGCTGAGCACTGACAAATTCATAGCTGGAAACCAAACCAGCTCACTTGTATGTTAGTATAGTTCAAGATAGGCGTTAGGCTTATACAAATATGTCTAGTGTTTAGAATCTGCGGAATGCTTGTAAATTTCTACATACATTAGTTTCAGTTGTGGCTCCTGAGTCCCATGTTAAGGTGTTATGTAAGTTTTGGTTTATAAGTGTAAAAATGCTTGCTCTGATCTTATGAACCCAGTCAGGAGGAATGGTCTACTGCTCATCAACAACTATCAAAACTAAATGGGCCATTGTGGATATCACAGTACAAAGACTTGGTTAATGGCCTGCTCATATCTGTGAAGGTGCTAACGTGCAGGAGAGTGCTCACATTAGCTTGAATGCTGGAAGAAGGGGATAAAACAGGGACACAAGAAAAAAATTCTCTCTCTCTCTCTTTGCTGTTTGGGCTCTCATAGGGCTGGAGCTAGGAATCAGAGGCAGAGATTCCCAAGGCCAACCTGCAGTAGCCCTAAAGACATTCAGAGCTGCCAGATTACAACTCTCTCCTTTTGGCACCACAGACTGAACTCTTTTGTGTATATATGTTGCCTGCTTTAATCTGTAAATAACTTTCTCATTTCTTTTTCCTAGTTAAGAAATCCTTAGTTAGTTTACTGTAGAACCGGCTACACCTGTTGTCCTTGGTGTGAGAGCTGAGGTGCAAACTGACCTGGGTTAAGTGACTGGCCTCTTGGGACTGGGAGAAACCTGAATATTTTGTGATATTTGGGATATGGCAACCAAGTATCTTTAAGTCCATCTTGCATGGGTAGCAAGATAGATTGGAGTGACCAACGGGACTGTCTATTACTTGCATTTGTTATTGGATTGATGAAATCTAATTATAAAACATAACCCAGTTTGGGGTTTCTGCCCTGCTTTCAGACAGTCTGCCCTGAGATTGGCACTTCTTGTCATGAACCACTCCAGACAGCACGATGCTTATGAAGAATACTGCCATGAGATTTCTGTCAAAGAAACTGCAGTGACAATGAAGCAGTTTCTATTGATTCAGAGAGTGAAACTACAAAAAACATTTAGAAGTGCAGTGGAGAAAGTTAAAAACCTCCACTGAGAGTAACTTGTTTTCCATTTTGTTTTGTCTGGGCAGCTACAATGACTCTTTACCTCACATTTGTTCTCAGTTTTATCTGTCAAAAGTAAAGTGCATCAGTTTTTGCAAAATCTCAGGAGATGGCAGTGCATGGATAAAAGTACATCAGTGCAAGAAAACTCAGATTCTGTTCCTGTACTCCTTTCTGCTAGTTGTTTCCTGTTGTTTTATTCTAAGTAAAGATATTTTCCCACAGCTATGACCCTAAAGATCCTGAGTGGTAGACATCAACTTACTCAAATCCAATATCAGAAGTAGGAGATGGACAACATTTGTCTGTCTGATGGTATTGCACATAAGATTGAAAATCATACAGTTGAGAAATGGAGCTGGATATTATTATCTTGTTCTTTTCTCTACTGACACGGAAATGACACACGTGGGTGATAAAGCCACAGAGGATACTAATGTTGCAATGCTAGTTATCAGATTAAATGTAGCTGATGCATTTCTGAAATGCCTAACATCCCCCAGCAAATAAAATCGGGCCAGTGGATAGAACAAATAGATAAGAAGAAAATGTATCTAAAAAGAGAAAGTAATAAGCATATTAAGTGATAACATCTGTTTTATATATGCGCCCTCTTTTTATCCCATTTCTTTGGAGATAAGGCACTATCAGCCACATGCCTAGGTACTTCCGTACATACATTGCCTTGTGGTATTAGAATAACCCTGTAGAGTTGTTTCTTTGTGGTCCTAGAGTGGACTGAATTCAGTTAAATGCTAGTGCAACCCAATTTTTTGGTAATAAAATCCCACAACAGCTCCTAGTAGGTTGGAAAACTCTGATAGGCTACCTGAAGATTTGATATTTTTATTCCACATTTTGTTATATGAATGTAATGCTCATGAAAAGTGCCAGACAGACAGCCCTGGAATCTGGTCCCCTGTCTATCCACAGAATAGGTTCAATATAGGCAACGGTAGTGCAGATTTCTATATAGTGCGCCGCCAACATATCTTAGTCATGACATTGGGAGTGCACCCCTGACAGTTAAAAGAACCATTCAATCCCCATGACTAGAGCTCTGCCAAATTCATGGTCCATGAGAGCTTCCTGCAGCTGGAGGAGGTTCCTGGAGATGAGTGTGACCTGGCCCCAGGAGCAGCCTGTGCAGGGGAAGAGAAAGTTCGGTCCCTCCTCAGCCATGCCAGGACTAGCAGTTGGAGCCCCGTGCAAGGTAGGAGCCCGTAGCTGGGGCACCCCCAGCCCTGTCTCTCCCTGGCTCTGAACCCAGCACCTGGGAGTTAAAAGGGCCTTGGGCTGGCTGCGTGTGTTTGTGGGGGTGACCACGTCACCCATCCATAAGACCGGCCTTGCCCCCCCTGTAAAAGTGACAATCTCGCCCCATTCCATGCCACCCTCTCTTCTGTGCTGCTGCTGCCTTCAGAGCTGGCTGCCCAGTCAGCAGCCACTGCTCTCCGCTCTCCAGCTGCCCAGTTCTGAAGGCAATGGAGAAGTACGGGTGGCAATTCTGCAATTCCCCTACAATAGCCGGATTTCACAGGGGAGACCAGATTTCACAGTCTGTGGTGTGTTTTTCACGGCTGTAAATTTGGTAGAGTCCTATCCATGATCACTGAGTGCTGTGCTTGTCTGCTGGGAGTACCAAAGGTGCCTGTTATGGTGTCACTATGGCACAGGGAAGTTGATTGTGATAATCAACTCATTTCTGAGAGGGCACCTAACAATCAGCGGGTGCCAAGCTATTATCATGGATGTAGGCTGGCGATAAAAATCTCTGCATTCCATAACCAACACACGGCGTCTCCCAGGTCCCCCATTATCAGGCACCTTAAAGAACTGAGCTAGAGGAATATATTCAGGAGCATGTCCGTCTTAACAAGAAAGTCTCCAGTGTACAGCAACACTGAATAATAGACAATCTGATCAGTGCCCAGCATAGAAATACATTACTAAGGCAAAGTACCCACCTGCTGATCTGCAGGCTTTTCCATATCCAGAGGTAAAGAAGTGGCATTGCAATAATAATAATAAGAGATACTTCACAGGGAATTGTATGAATGATTTGCACAGGTGAAGGAGGAGAGACTACCTCATTTGTAAGGGAGATGGGCTCTGTGGGGTGAAAAGTCCCTGTTGGGCTTGTTAACAGGACAGTTGGGGGCAGTTTATACACAGAAAGCAAACAAAAACAGCCATCATCCTGTCCACTCTGCTTTAAGTCTTCCTTTTCCCCATCCTCTGTTTTGTGTCTTTCCAAACTCTTTGGGTAGAGGCAGCATTTTTCTACCTTGTATGTGTGTGTGGTGCCTAGGCCAGATCGTGTACTAGTGCAATATAATAGATACTTCACTGTTAATAATTTGTATGGCTTTCACTGAGGAAGGCCAAAGCGGCTTTATTTCCTTCAAGTTTTCCCCAAAAGATGGCTGGATTAATGCTATTCTTACACAATTATTTCACACCATATTTGGACTAGTTGTGTGGCCCCCCACGCCAACTGATTATTCCTGCTGGCGACAGGAGTAATCCAAGCAGAGGAAGTTGGCTAGTTGCTGCAGGAGAATGAGTGGTTTCTACATTAACACATGGGGCTCATCTTGACCACTTAGTCGTCTCTGAACATCAGCCCCTTACTCGGGCACAGGGCCCACTCATGGATGGGTTAGCTCTGCACATCTAGGGAGGGATCAGGGCACAACAGCTATGTTCACTAGCCTCCTGACTGTCTTGTCCCACACACACCAAAGGACCAGCAGAATTTGGCATGCACATTTTTCTTTCTCTGTATGAGTAGAGCTGAAGGAACTGTAGTGTCTCATTGGGGTGGTGCTAATTCAGGAAGGTGTCCTCTGGTCTCAGGAATCCCACAGCCCTCCTTCCTGGGGCTATGCTGATTCAGGGCAGCTTCTCTCCTCTTTATTAGTCCTTGACTTCCTTAGGCTGGAAGGGATCAGCAGACAGCGTCACTTCCCTGTCACAACCAAGGAAGCAGCATATATATTGTTCTCCTTCCCAGAGCTTGTTCCAGCTGACCGGGAGAGAAGGAAGCCTTACCCCACCTACCCTACGAGGCTTATGGGTCCTGAGCCTTTAAAAAAAATGGTAGCAGGGGTCACCACCACACCCAACTCCCAATAATTAACTATTTACTCAGCACCATCTTCCTTTCTCACAGCACCTGCCTCTGCCCTTCTGTAGGCCTTCATCCAGGAACCTTAAAGGGACACACCATGGAAAAGGGGTTGATAGAGCCCTACTCCCTGCTATCCTTAAAGGGGACAGTCCCTTTTACACTCACCATTTATACCTACCCAGAAAACCTTGAAAACGCGAATCCTAAAAACTCAAAAACTAGAAGGCAAATAAAAAGAATCCTACATTATTATTTTTGTAAAGTCTCATGATTTTTAAGCCAATCTCATGTTTTCGGGAGCCCAACTCAAAAGAAGATAAACATATGAACATAACAATAGCCATCCTGGGTCAGAATAGAAGCCCATCTAGCCCAGTATCCTGTTTACCAGCAGTGACCAATGCCAGGTGCTCCAGGAGGAATGACAGAACAGGTAATCACCAAGTGATCCATCTCCTGTTGCCCGTTCCCCGCTTCTGGCACGGTCTGAATGCCTAGAGATGGCAATGCTGCCAGCTGAGGATCTGGCCCTTTAATTGCAGAGCTCCAAAAGTTCACTCTCTAGTATCAGTTCCAGTAGCACTGGAGTTCTCAGGTTAAAGCAAGTGAGACAAAATGATATGTAACTAGCCTGGTCATTTAAATGTAAACTTCACAGTATAAAAATCTAATCTTGTTTTTCCATTGTTCTTAAAATGGCGTGTTTGTTTTTGAAATGATCAATGATGACAAGTCATTCATGTATCAAGTTAAAGACTGTTGTTTTACCTTCTAACTAAAAATTGATTTATCATAACTATACGGGGTGAGAATGAATTCATGTACTTTTCATTTATGATTTTAAATGTTGATTTTTGAAGTATCTTGGGTCCTGGTAAAAGGCCATTTGTGCTTGTTTCAAGAGACTCTCCTGGAGTTGATACAATTTTAAAGAAACATATGTAAATAAACAAACTGTAAGCAAACAATGAAGAGCTAACATTTACTACTACTACTGTGCTAGCAGCCTAGAAATTCTAAAGCTAGGTTTCCTAAATTTGACTTGGTTGCTAACAAACCAAAAATTCCATCCCATTTTTTTAAAGTGAGCACATTAAAGTTTGTTCTTAACCTTTGATATTTTCCTTCAGTCTGAGAAGATTATTGTGGTTTCAGTGGAATGCAGTAGATTGTAAAGCAGTCAAGGAGATATTTGAAAATAGATTTATTCAGCTTTGCCAGACAAACAGCACTGTTATTGACCGAGTGAAAATACAGAGCTTGAAAAAAGTTTGTACTAAATATAACTCAGTCGCAGTATCCTAATGCTTGCCTAGAGTTTATTTACATATTTTGCTTATTTAAAGTTGTATCCACAGCAGGAGAGCCTCCTTAAAAAGGCATAGATGGCCTGTTTTATAGGACCTAAGACAATGAAGGTGATTATTTAAAATTATATACTTCAAGTACATTCGCAATCATCCAACATAATTATAATTCCATACAACAATCTTTGTTAAAGGAACAAAACTATTGTAAAGTACATAGCTCCAAAGTTAGGAAATGCTAGAACTAAGGTTGCCTGTGCAACCTTAATTTGACCTTCTTGTGGTTCTGAATCATGGGACAGATCACATTCTGCTTTTTCCACAGGCCTCATTCAGTGCATAAAATGGGTGGTGCTCACTGCGGGAGGAGTTTTTCAATATTCCATGTTAGTCTTCTCTTTCAGTATGTGGCCACAGGCCTCATTTACTTATTTACCCCATCCAGACTCTGCCCTGAATACAGTTATTCATTTCCTCCTAGGCATTCCTATGGTGTCCTCACTAGAATATTGGGGTGCTTCACAAATATGAATGAATTCATCTTCACAGCACCCCGGTAAGGGTGCGGCTTGTTAAGTGCACCCTCCCTCTAGCACATGCTGCTGATTGCACCAAGGACCTGGAACCATGTCTCCGGGACCCAGGGGCAGGCACAGGAAGCAGAACCCACCTGAGAGCTCTTTGGAGTGCTAGCTGGGAATCCTGAACTGCTATTGTGTAGGTGCACAGGGTGTGGGTCTTGAGGCTTAGTGGGCTCTCCTACACAGCACATCTGTGCCATGCAGGGACAGTCTGGGCCCAAAAAAACATAGCCAGGCCCTTCCGGCTACAGCTATGGAGTTGTCCCAGGACAACTGAAATTCTTCTCATTTTGTGCCATTCAGATGCACTGTGAACAAATCGTGGCTATGATCACACTTCCTGTCACTCCCAAGTCCTTTCCATGTCCAGTGCAAAGCCAGGTACAGGCCTGAGTTGCCATGACAGCTGCCGCTGTCAGTCCTAAACTGTGAACTGTGTGGGGATGAGGGAAAAGATGTAAATAAACACCTAAACAAAGGGAAAATCTAACAGGAAAAGCAAGAGAGTTCCACAAGGAGTGGGAGATCTCTGAAGGTCTGCTGCTGGGGCAGGGGGAGGAGGGGAAGAAAGGGTTAGGAGGGAGAGAAGGAGTAGTTTAGAAATGGACATATGGGGAAATTCAGAGCCCTTCTTTAATCTACCAACAAGGCTCTAAGCACACCTCCTATTGGCCCCTCTCTGATCTGGTCCCACTTCTGAAGAACCCTCCACTGAAGAACCCTCCACTAGGGTGACAAGGGGACTCTGGGCAGGCTTGAGAACATGCTTTCATCCAGCTGCAGACAATGACATCACAGACATCACCATGTGACTCCCACAGCCAGTGACCCTAAACACAGACCTATTGTACCTGGTGGCTAATCTGAACCCATTGTCAGCCTGCCTTTCCTTTTAATTCATCCCAGTACTCTATCATAGCTTGTAGGCCCATAGTCATTCTTCCTGCTATGTGGTATTTACACCCTTCAAAACACTGGTAGTAAAGCTGGCCATAATCGGTATTCTCCGCAGAGCATTTCGATCTGGAATCCAGACTATATATCTACTGGAGCATCATCAATCCTGCATTTCTATTACAAACAGTAACAAAAAGCTACCTCATGTATTGTAAAGGGAAGAGTTCAATTTTTCATTGTCCGACAACGGTGAGTGGCACCACGGTACATGGCAAATCCACTGTCTACTACTCACTCCCCACTCCACCCCTATTTAAATTCATTATTATATTAGAGATTTTATGAGGATATAGTTTTCACACTTAAAAATAAATTGTTGGGCCAAATTCCACAGCCATGAATACACTGTAGGTCAGACCTGCACAACTCGGAAAACAGCGAGGGCTATATTACTGCAAAAAACCCAGCTGCGGGCCAAAAAGCCCCGCCCTTGCCCCACTTCTCCCTCAAATCCCCCGCTTGTCTTGCCCCACCCCTACTCACCCCTCACGGGCCGCACAGTGAGCCCATGCGGGCTGCATGTGGCCGCCGGGCCGCATGTTGTTCAGGCCTGCTGTAGGTAATTGGCTGAAATCAGAAGCCATGGGCTGGGAATGTAAAGTGAAACTCCTTACACTAATTTAAATGCTCTTGTGCTCAGTTTAGACTCCCTTTAACTCGCACCAATTCTACTGATGTGTAAATAAGTCTAAAAGCGCAATAACTTACATGCCTAGGAGGCAAATGAAAGTTTAACTTAAAATAGGCTCTTTTACATAGGTGGAGTGAGTATAAATAAATCTAAGGGAGTCCGAGCATAAGGGATTATAAATTATTGGAAGAGAATGTAACTAACAGCATGTAGCACATCACTTCTGATTTTGGCCCACTATCTAGAGTGTGTTCTTGTTTGTATGTGTGTGTGGGGCGGGGAAGGGCGGGGAGGAGGGGGAGTCTGTGTAATTTGATACAAGAGCTACATAACTCCAACACAGGTCAGTCCCATATGCTGAATACCTTCTTTAAAGTCAAAAATAGGCAACACAGCATTTGCAACACAAATCTGTTCACATTTCATCCTCCAAAACTGAAGATCAGTTCTGTGACAGATTGGGTTCTTTCTGTCAGTTTATATGTGATAAAGAAATTGGGAAATATGGGATTAATCAAGTGTGATCACTGTCATTTTGAGCCTGTGACTGAAAGAAATTGACCTGTTGCCTAATCAATGAAGCAAGGGTATATTGGAACACTATGGAAGTATAGAATCATTACTGTGTATATGACTCTTACTCTGATGAGGTATAAACTAGTAAAGGCTCTTAGCAGGCACCTCCATGAATTCAGATACATTTCTGAAATTAACCTGGGAAGGGACACAAGGCTGATGACACCTGGTCTTCCCAAAGATTGAAGTTGCCCTACAATAATAGGTGAAACCAGGACAATAGATTTTGTACATCACAATGTCCTTTTGATGCATTCATGCAGATATTTTTGCAAGGATGTAAAAAGGATGCACATTCTTACCTGGCTTGATAATGAGCTAGGTGCCAGCTAGATTTCAGAAGGTTTGAAACTGTTACATGGGAGGAAAGATTCATGACTTGGGTCCTCTGATGCTGGCATGACAGGTACTGGGCAGTAAGGTTAACAGCTGGAGAAGTCCAACAGGGTGACTGTTAAAACAGAGAAGCCAGGAATGTGAGCACTTTCCTTTGCCATTTTCTTTATTATTTAATTACAATCATTGTCTGTATTCTAGATTAACTGTTTTTCCAGCTATGTCTGAATACCATTCATTTTAACTTGATGTGTTAATCTTTAAGATGTGGGGTTTAAACAATTGTGGGCAAACCCTCTAACAATGCTTTTCATCAGATCTCAAAGCCCTTTACAAGGAGGTCAGTATCAATGTCCCCATTGTACAGATTGGGAAACTGAGGCTCAGAGAAATGAAGTAGCTTGTGCAAGTCACCCAGAAGGCCATTGGCAGAGCCAGGAAGAGAACCTAGGTGTCCTAAGCCCCGGGCTAGTGATCTATCCACTAGGCAACATTGTATCCCATGACCCTGCAGCGTCTGTGGACAGGTAGTGAAGGGTGTCTAGAATCTGCCTCCTTGGGTTCTTGGTTAAGAGATTGGACCAAAGTGACCTGGTCTGTAGGGTATGGTTGATGCCCTGAAGGCCGACAAGAGTAGCGTTTGAGGCACAGGTAATCAGTAATTTTTGGAATTACAACCCTCTTCCTGTATGTTAGCACCAGGTCTGAATATCAAAAAGTGAATGGAAAGCATACCAGGAATGATATTGAAGTTAATAAACTGGCCCTACATTTAAATAATTAGACTGTTCATTCATTACAGCTGTACTGAATTAAATGTTATTTGCAGAGAAGAGATTTTAATTGTCGGCATTTCAATAAGAGTTGTTGAGACATCCGCTTTAGTCATCATGTTAATTTTAAAGAACAGCATGTTTAGTCTTGGAGTATTCTTCTGCAGCTGAAAATAAACCAAAGCTTTGGGGAAATTATACTGAAAGAACTCAAAATTATAAACAACATGGAGTCAATGACTTAATGCAGTCCATTTCCAAACAAACAGAGGACAATTTCAACACAGGGAATTAAGGAAGCAAGTCCCACTAACAATAACAGGAACTGTAGACCAATTACTACATATACAGCCCTAAACGTTGACTTTTTGTAACAATCAAAGACTAAGAGAAGACTTTAAAGTCTTCCAGATGGACTATACCCAAAGAAACACTTTATATAAAATAGTAAAACCTCTCAAACACTATAAGTATACGGCTGAAACATGAGACATTGTTGGCACTGCTGACAAGAGATGGGAGATATGTTTAAACTGTCTCTGTGGTATTCTGTACAGTTATAACTAATGCACCTAATAGCAAAAGGAAAAAAATCTTGGATAATATTACTGCATTTTTTTAACCATTTCTGATGTGCTACAGTGTAAAATATTTTTAACTAACATATATAGATTAACAGAGCTAAAGGCCACAAGAGACCAATATCAAAATAGTGTGGTACCACTTATATTTAAGAAAGGAATACAATTAACTTTTATTGCAACAAAATAAAAATAACAAAAAGTAGCTAGGAGTGGGGGAGCATTTCAGGGCTCTGTAGCTTCTTCGACATGTGGAGCATGTCAAAAGAATGTCTTGGTAAACAAAGATTTGGATAAGAAAGCCAGGAATACTTGTAGCACCTTAGAGACTAACTAGTTTATTTCAGCATACAGGATACAGACTAACACGGCTGCTATTCTTGAACCTGTCAAAGGTTTGGATGGCATTTCACACAGGTAAAATGGATCACCATTGAAATATGGATGGAAAAATGTGGATGACAAATAAGTTCCTCTATTCTTCAAGGGTCCAATGGTAAGACCTTATTTGTGCCTATACCAGTATAAGGTCACTGCACAATCAAGGGTGTCTGTAATCAGAACAATCTTCCCTACGTGGAATTGTGTACATGCCAAGGCAATAACCATGCACTCTTGAAGAGATCAAAACAACAAACAAGATGAGAATACTGATGTTGCCTACATATGGCACCAGCACTATTACATTTCAATGATACCTGTACACATTTATTAACAGATTTTGTTATTGTGATGCTTTGAGGTCACAGAGAAACCCAATTTTATGTCTTGAAATAACACAGATTCATTAAGCTAACATATGAATGCAAATATTTCTAAGTCATTATTTTAATGTGTTAATGGTGTCACTGTTTATCCCTGTTTCTATGGTAACAGAACCATTTAACAGCTCCACATCACATCTCATCATAAATTGAATATAATAAGCTTACGATGTGCATGAGAGAAGAGAGGATACGTTCAGCTGACCAAATTGGTGGGTGATGTCCTTGCAGGAGATATTTTGTGTACTGCTTCAATCTGCTGGCAGGGAGGAACTCGATCAAAGCCTCCAGAATGGCATAGCTGATCCAAGAGAGAAACACACAATTGTGTTTCTAAACAGAGGCAGGCAGGTTCCACCAGGCTGCTCACCATTGGCATCTATTCATCCGGTCTTCAGAGACTCGATCATGGAGGAGAACAAATACTCTAGTCTCTGCCATAGCCATGGTGCTGTCCGCCAGAGCCATATAAGTGATGTCTATGCCCCCAAATGACTGGATCTGGTGTATGCCTTCCACCACAGCATCTCTTATTACTTTCCCTCTCATTTCTTTGGTCATAGGCTATCTGCATAACATAGGTGCTTAAGGGACAGTGTATTGACAGAAACAAACAAGACAGTAGTAATGCTCTACAAGGCCATCAACTCAGTAGTCATGTGGCTGAACAAAGTTATCCATCGACATTCATTTGTCTCTGAGGGCAGAACATTGAAAAAGGAACACCCGGTAGGTAGGAATGAGCAGCAGCAGCACATGATCTTCATGCAGATTCTTGTAATAAACATGGTGGAGTTTTGTGCTATAAAATCGGTTTTAAACATTAATTTTTACATTGCCTGCTACTCCCTGGTAGCTTTAGTTCTCTATTTACAAATTCTTCTTGTCCCAGGCCCTCCTGCTATCCCCTAGAGAGCTCTTTAAATTGAAATGGTTAAACTATTCTTTCTTATCTGATGCTGCATTAAAAAACTCCCCCTGCTTTGCCAGCTGTTTTGTTTTAATGACTTTTCTGCCTTGTCCTGCAAATATATTTATACTGCAGCCCATCAAAGAATGCAAATGGAATGTTCTGAAATCAAATGGTTCTTGTCAAAGCAATTAAGACAAACATCGGTGTCAAACATGCAAGTCACAACAGGAAACCCAAGTCTAGGCATATTGAAGCCATGTTTTGACCTGCTCTGGGCATGTCTGAACAGGCACTTCTGAATCTTAACACTTTGGGGCAAAGAGGAATAAATCCATAGGACTGCACAAAGGACTTTTCAGTAGACCCATGCTATGCAACTTCAGGCACTAAAGGGTTTGAGTAGTATTTCTGCTGCCTCAGTCAGAGGACATAGTTATGTCTTGTAAACAATTGTTTCATTCTAGGAAATATCTATCTGTAGATAGCTATCTATATCTATCTATCTGTAGATAGCTATATAGATAGATATAGATATATAAAATAAACATAATGGTTCCTAATGTTGTTAGGTTTTTTGACTGCTACAGCACATTGAGCAGATGTTTTCAGAGAACTATCCACAATGACTCCAAGATATCTGTCTTGAGTGGTAACAGCTAATTTAGACCCCATCATTTTATCCATATAGCTGGGATTATGTTTTACAATGTGCATTACTTTGCACTTATCAACATTGAATTTCATCTGCCCTTTTGTTGCCCAGTCACCCAGTTTTGTGAGATCCCTTTGTAACTCTTCGTAGTCTGCCTGAGACTTAACTATCTTGAGTAATTTTGTATCATCTGCAAATTTTGCCACTTCACTGTTTACCCCTTTTCCCAGGTCATTTATCAATATGTTGAACAGTACTGGCCCAGACCCCTGGGGAACCCTGCTATTTACGTCTCTCCATTCTGAAAACTGACCATTTATTCCTACCCTTTGTTTCCTATCTTTTAACCAGTTACTGATCCATAAGAGGACCTTCCCTCTTACCCCATGGCTGCTTCTTTTGCTTAAAAGTTGTTGGCGAGGTGCCTTCTCGAAGGCTTCCTGAAAGTTTAAGTACCCTTTATCTACTGAATCACCCTTGTCCACATGTTTGATGACCCCCTCAAAGAATTCTAATAGATTGGCCGTGTTGACTCTTCCCCAACAAACAGTGAACCCCCAAGGCAAGTGGAAAAGAGGTCATCCAAGAAACACCTGGTGACGCGACCTTCAGGCTGACACCACAAAAATGGGCTACACCTGGAACCAGCTAGAGAGAATGGCCCAGGATAGAGGACTCTGGAGATCTGTGGTTGGCGGCCCATACCCCGATTGGGGTGATGGGCATAAGTAAGTAAGTAATGTGTCTGATAATTATGTTCTTTACTATAGTTTCAACCAATTTTCCTGGTGCTGAAGTTATGCTTACTGGACTGTAATTGCCAGGGTGGCTTCTGGAGCCTTTTAAAAAACTGGTGTCACATTAGCTATCCTACAGTCATCTAGTGCAGAAGCTGATTTAAATAATAGGTTACATACCACATTTAGTAGTTCTGCAATTTCATATTTGAATTCCTTCAGAAGTCTTGGGTGATGGCATCTGGTCCTGGTGACTTATTACTGTTTCACTGATCAATTTGTTCCAAACCTCTAATGACACCTCAATCTGAGACAGTTTCTCAGATGTCACCTAAAAAGAACAGCTTAGTTTGGGAATCTCCCTCACATCGTCTACAGTGAAGACTGATGCAAAGAATTCATTTAATTTCTCCACGGTGAGTGCTGGAGATGTAAAATGCAGCATATAAATGTCTGCAACATTTTATGTACAGAAGTTACGACTGCATTAAGAAAAAATTATACTGTGTCGCAGTCAGTAGTGGAAAGGGTTTATGTTGATCACAAATATTCATAGATTTTTACTGTCTCTCTTGAAATAACATTAATTCTAAATTTATGTCTGAAAATTATTCTAGACAGAGGACAGGAAGTTTAATTTTTAACTAAGCTCTTTAGTAACATAGCAAAAACAGACATTCCCTCTCTTGGACACATTAGTGATGGTCAAACGCAGTAAAATCCACAGGCAAAGTCGGTTTCCTTTGACCTTTCAATGACCAGTCTGCATCAGGGAATATTAATATTAATAACTGAGTTGATTGAAGGAACAGATCGAAACACAAAGATGTTAAAAGTTTTGGGACTTGTAATTTACTATTAAGGGATAAACTTTAAGGGAGAGGATAGCTGCTTGAACTAGCCATCCCTGAAAATTTTCAACAAAATTGTATTAAAGAGACACAATCAGGTTAAATATATGTAGACAATGCCCATATTTACACACACATATTTATGTATTTATAAAAATCAAACTTTCTTGTTGGGTTATCTGTTAGATAAAATTTTAGATTATTTAAATTACAAGAACTCTTTACAATTTTTTTTAACACCACTTATAGTGGGTGTTTCTTGTTACATTTCATTCAAATAGATAAAAAAAAAAAAGTAACCACTGGACTAGTCAATTTCATTAGTAAGTTACATTTTCCTAGTTCTCATGTATTAGTACAAAGGTGCCATGTATGGATTGCAAACATGTCAGGGAAACAACTGCATGCAAAGGCTCCATTTTCACTTAAATGACAAATTTGTATTAAGAACACGTGTCCAGTTCACGAAGACCATTCTGCGCCATTCTAACCGCACAGAGCTTTCCCTGTGGCATAAGGATCCTGGGAATGTTACAATGCTAGAATAAGCTAGGATTGCTATGTGTAGCTATAAGTTATGCCACGACAGTGTGGTTCTGGATCAAGGACCAACCATCTCCCAGAAGCCTCTCCTGCTCAGGCCATGTATAAAATGCTTAAACAGTTCTCAGAAAGAGGGGAGAATTGACTTCATTGCCTCACTTTTGGGGCTACAGTTGCCTGTGTTTCTTCAACCTCTTGCCTATAGCTGGATCATTCATGGGACTGCGAACTGCTTTATGTAGAATATTTGTTCAATAAACAAATGATTGAAACACACAGTGCTGGGTACTATAGGAGTAAGCTTCAACACACACAGTCATTCTACAGAAAGGGGTTGTTTTAAGCACTTGCACTCTATTGATGGTGCCCAACATTGGTGCATATTTTTTCCATTTTGAAAAAAGTGTCCACAAATCCAATTTCAAAGATCTTACCCAACTGACTGGGCACCATTTCCTAGCTGCAGGACACACTGCTAGCCATATTGCTACATACTTGTTGCCCTCAGTGCTGAATCCCCAATGTTTACAGTTCTGGCGCAGAAATTGGTGTCCTTTCCTGTAAGCCAGCAGTTCTCAAACTTAATCTATTGGTGACCCCTTTCGGACACCAGGCCTCTAAGTGCAACCCCCCCTTAGGGGTCGCTGTCAGGGGTGGGGGAGGGGCAGGGGCCGTGCTGGGGGGGTGCCAGCAGCCCCCCGGGCAGAGGCTGGGCTCGAGGGGGCTGTGGGTGTAGGGGTGCCAGCCCCCCCGGGGCAGGAGCCGTGCTGGGGGGTGTCAGCAGCCCCCTAGGGCAGGGGCCGAGCTGGGGGAGGTGTGGGTGTAGGGGTGCCAGTCCCCCAGGGCAGGTGCTGGGCTCAGGGGAGGGTACCAGCAACCCCCTGGGACAGGGGACAGGGCCCGGGGTGATGCTGGCAGCCCGCCGCGGCAGGGCCTGGGGCTTGGGTATCTGCTGGCAGCCCACTGCAGCAGGGGCCGGGTCCAGAGCTTCGGGCGCTGCTGACAGGCCGCCGCGCCATGGGCCGGGTCCCGGGCTCGGGGCACCACCGGCAGCCCGCCACGGCAGAGGCCGGGTTCAGGGCTCGGAGCACCACCAGCGGGGGTCGGGGCCGGCTGCCAGCAGCAGGGGCTCACGATCCCCACTTTGAGAACCAATGCTGTAAGCACGCGCAGAATTTTTGCTTTGATCAGGGAGCTTCAGCAGTTTAAATGTAGATCATATTTGCCAAAGCAGAGTTGGCTTCTCCATCCCATTCCTACCTCTGGATTTTTTTTTCTTTTGAAGCAAAGGGAAGGAGTGAATTCAGAGAGAGCCATTTATCTGTTCCATTTTCATTTCTCTGTAGAGGAATGTCAGTGCAGGGGGCTGAGAATCTAGAATCTTCAGTTTTATTTTCAGCTGTGCCAGTAATTCATTCTGTAACTTCAGGAAAGTCATCATTCCTCAGATTCCCCACCATCAAGAACAGGACACCACCTCACAGGCATATTCCAAAGCTTAACTAATGTTTGTAAAGCACTTTGAGCTTCTTGGATAAAGGCACCGTATTAAAATAAATGATTGAACACAACGCTCAATAACTAAATGGCTAATTCCTTAGCACACCACACTTCGGACTGTTACCAGTCAATACAACACAATATTTCCTGACCTGCGCTATGATTTATCTGGTTCTGTTGGTCTCTTCCTACCCCAGCAATCATCTCTCCTTTAGATCCTGGCATCCAGTTCAGCCAATAGCATTTATCATCACACTGATCATTCTAACAATGCAGATTACAGTAATTTTAGAGTAAATTATGTAAATGGAATGGGAGTGATCCAAAGGTCACTACAGTCCATGGAATTTTTAAATTGTGGTAGCATTTAGAGGCCAACAAGGTTGGAGTGCCGTAGTGCTAAGCATTGTACAATCATACAGTAATGGCAAAGAAATGCAGGAGATGTGTCTAATTTGACTCCATCTCCACCTCCACTTAATAGTTCACTTACCTCATCTTCCCTTTTCTACAGACATGTGTGACATGGTTCAGACAGACAGACACAGGCCAGAACACCCTTAAACAGCATATCTGTATCCAAACTCTGCAGCGGGGTTTCTCTGTGATTAGAATAATAAATGTGATTAAGAATATCTGTATTGATATTCACATAAAGTACAATGTGGGCAGTTTAACTTTACATTAAATATTCTGTAAATAAAATGAGGAAGACTTTGTAGCACCTTAGAGACTAACCAGTTTATTTCAGCATAAGCTTTCGTGGGCTATAGTCCACTTCATCGGATGCATAGAATGGAACAGAAGTAAGATGCATTTATACACATGGAAAGAAAGAAAGAAAGAAAAAAAGGTTGTGCAGGTATACATATGTAGGCAAGAAAGCAAGGCCACCCCCTCCCCCCCCGATTGAATTTACCTTGCTTTCTTGCCTGCATATTTATACCTGCCTCTGGTATAAATATGCCTGATGAGGTGGGTCTTAGCCCATGAAAGCTCATGATCCCTAAGATCTGTTAGTCTATAAGGTGCTACAAGACTCTTTGTCGCTTTTGCAGATCCGGACTAACACGGCTACCCCTCTGATCTAATACATCTGTTAGTCTATAAGGTGCCACAGGACACTCTTCTCTTCATTATATTTCTGTGAGTTTTTTCAAGTTCTCTTTAGTTTCTTCTGATCCCTGACTGTAGGGTTCCTGGTGATCTGCCTGGCCTTTGTTCCTCTTAAAAAAATAGAAAGTGAGAACAATGTTAACTCCAAATTAGGATGTCACACATCCATCATCCTTACACTCCCCCTTACAGTTAGGCACCTAGAGTATGTCTACTGTGACAGATCGCCGTCTCCCCCCTCTCAGGAACACAGCAGGAAACCCTTTTTTGCTCCAACAGTGCCCTTTAATTTACAGTGCAGGACCCCACCACCAATATATACAGGTTAAACAGTTCATTAATAAACAGCTCATTAATACCCAGCTCTACGGACTCTATGTAGTCCAGCTAACAGTTACACAGCTCTAGGGACTCTAGATAGTCCAGCTAACAGTTAACACAGCTCTACGGACTCTATGTAGTCCAGCTAACAGTTACACAGCTCTAGGGACTCTAGATAGTCCAGCTAACAGTTAACACAGCTCTAGGGACTCTAGGTAGTCCAGCTAACAGTTAACACAGCTCTAGGGACTCTAGGTAGTCCAGCTAACAGTTTACACAGCTCTAGGGACTCTAGGTAGTCCAGCTAACAGTTACACAGCTCTACGGACTCTAGATAGTCCAGCTAACAGTGATACAAACACACTCACTCAGCTCTGAATAGCTCCTGCCACCACCACCCTGGGCTTGCTTCCTGGCAGCCTTATATCCCCCAGAGGAGGCTGCCAGGTGCAACCCATCCAGGTTGATTAGGCTGCAAGCCAGGTGGCTAATTAGGCTTGCTGCACCGGGGGTTTGCAGAGGGCTTTTCTCCCTCTTAAAGGGGCGGCAGGCTGGGTCAAGCCCACCCTGCCACACACCTCCCCCCTTAGCCTAGCCCCATAGGGCTGGCTCAGACCCTTCAAGCCTTCGATCAGCTCTACAAGGGCCCCAATGCCCTGCGGACTAGTGTACAGGTGGAGGCTGGGTCCACTACCCCCGGTTGGGACTTCCTCCCCACCTGCAGCCGCAGAGTGGGTAACTCAGGGTGGATCAACCAGGGCGGATCAACGCTCTGCGGACAAGCATACAGGGGGAGGCTGAGTCCACTACCCCCGGTTGGAACTTCCTCCCCATCTGCACCCGCAGAGTGGGTATCACCCCACACGGTTTCCATCCCCCAAACCCCAGTCCATGGGCCATCGCCCCAAATCCCAGACCCATCGTGGTCCGTCTTCTCCCCGAGGTCCCTCTGTCTCCACGTACTTCTGGTCGGGTGCACCGCAGACTTCACCGTCTCTGGCTGGTGCCTTTTGACTCCGGTACGGACAGTCTCGGGGAGGCAGAGCAAAACTGCTCCAATATCAGGGAGTCCATAATGTCCCCAAGTCCTGGGCCTCTGCCCACAAGGTACGGAGCAAGACTGAGGGCCCGGGTGGTCCGCTCCCACCCGGCTGTGGTGGCTGCCCTCTCAAAAAGTCCCGCAGTACCTTCAGCTCTAACTGAGCCTGCTGCATCCGGTGGTTCCGCTGCAAGGCGTGCATGGCCTGCTGGGTCCGCTTCTGTGGTTCCTTGAGACACTGCAGGGTTCCCTCCATCTCGGGGCCACCAGTTGGATTGCTGGTGTAGCGATCCCACCTCTGACACCATGTGTGACAGATCGCCGTCTCCCCCCTCTCAGGAACACAGCAGGAAACCCTTTTTTGCTCCAACAGTGCCCTTTAATTTACAGTGCAGGACCCCACCACCAATATATACAGGTTAAACAGTTCATTAATAAACAGCTCATTAATACCCAGCTCTACGGACTCTATGTAGTCCAGCTAACAGTTACACAGCTCTAGGGACTCTAGATAGTCCAGCTAACAGTTAACACAGCTCTACGGACTCTATGTAGTCCAGCTAACAGTTACACAGCTCTAGGGACTCTAGATAGTCCAGCTAACAGTTAACACAGCTCTAGGGACTCTAGGTAGTCCAGCTAACAGTTTACACAGCTCTAGGGACTCTAGGTAGTCCAGCTAACAGTTACACAGCTCTACGGACTCTAGATAGTCCAGCTAACAGTGATACAAACACACTCACTCAGCTCTGAATAGCTCCTGCCACCACCACCCTGGGCTTGCTTCCTGGCAGCCTTATATCCCCCAGAGGAGGCTGCCAGGTGCAACCCATCCAGGTTGATTAGGCTGCAAGCCAGGTGGCTAATTAGGCTTGCTGCACCGGGGGTTTGCAGAGGGCTTTTCTCCCTCTTAAAGGGGCGGCAGGCTGGGTCAAGCCCACCCTGCCACACTACCCTGCAATTAAAAACCTACAACTGGCCCCTTCCAGCTGACTCAGGCTCATTGGGCTCAGACTGTGGGGCTGTTTCATTGCGGCGTAAACTTTTGGGCTCAGGCTGCAGCTCAGGCTCTCCAGCCCTGCGAGGTGAGACGTTTACATGGCTCTGAAACGGCCCTGCAGCCTGAGCACCGCAAGCCCGAGTCAGCTGGGCTGGGCAGGCCAGCCGGGAGGGGGGGGGGTTAATTGCAGCGTAGCCATATGTGCTTAGGCTGCCTTTCTAGTTATTAGGCACCTTTCTTGTCACACCTCAAGGATTTGCGAGCAATTTGGTTTCATAGACTTCAGACCAGATCATGGCCCCATGCAGGAGGTAGAGTGCTGACCTAAGAGGGCAAAGGAGGAATGGCCAGTTTGTACTTTAAAGCCAGGTATTCCCGCTTTATGTCACCTGCTCCCTCCACCTGCCTCCTTCAGGCACAGGTGGTGGGACATGGCCAGAGCATGAGGCACTAATTATCAATCCCCAGCCAGCAGAGTAGTCCCCAGGGGACCTCTCTAGCAGGCATAATTTTGAGCAGCCCTTAGACTGGAATATTGAGCACTCTCTGGGGTTTGCACTGAATGCACTGTGGCCACCTCCTAGGATCCAGTCTCAGATTTTTACTTCTGACTCAGACCTTGCAGTGAACAGACTTGTCCTGAGCATCTCTAATGCCTGTAGATGGGCTGGGAAGACAAAAATTCCTCCCAAACAGGTGGATCACAGAGATACTCCAGCCCTCTAATGTGCAGATTGGTGAGTGGCCCATGAGTGGCAAGACCAGTCACTTTGATGAATGTTCCAACCACCACATGCTCACAGCAAGTTGTAGATCAAGCAGCTCCGCAGACTGACAATGTGAACATAATTCAGCAAAATGAGTTTGTTGGTGCTAGTCCATTTCCCAGTGGACAGATGCTCTCATCACAAACTGACACAGACAACCAGTCAATATCAGCTGGAAAATAGAGCCAAGACTAGACTATGTTCTCACCTCTATCAATCCTGCAGGTAGGTCTGGGACGCTTGCATGGCTCCTGATGCAGTATATCCATTCTGGGGACAAGCACAATTCACTTCGGGCTGTCAGTCCCATGCCTTCCACAAGCATTAATTCACAGACAAACACACACAGAGTTAAATCCCTTAAAAGTTTAAAATGAATAATTCAGCATTTTTTTATTTGTAATTTTTAACTAGTATAGAATGTGAGTCTGGAGGCATTACTTCAAAGTTGAAATAAAATCCAAGTGCATGTGATATGTAGCCTAAATATTTAAAGCCAGATTCCAATCTCAGATTCATTGTGTGTTCTGTCATCTCCAAAACCCAATAAAAAGAGACAGTGAAATTGGATTCTGGCTCTGTATTAAGTATCTGCTCAGCTATTCATATGACTGGTTAACCATGGAGAAACAGAAGCTATAAACTAAAGTGATGGGATGGTTGAAACATTTGCTATCACCACAGCTTGGTTTAAGTTTATAAGGAATAGCCTGAACAGACCTTCACCCCAAACGTAATAAATTATATTTCCTCTCTTCTTTCTACAGAGATGCATCTGAATTATTAACCTTTTTCAGATAGACAACAAATGAAACATTTCTTCCAAAGCCCTCCTTTCACCAGAGAGCTATGAATTTCCAACCATAACTCCCCTCCTCCTCCCCCCCCAAAAAAAGGCTACAGGAGCACTTACACAATCATAACACTGAAGTACTGATTGTCCAGTCAAAGAAGGCAATACATGATTCTTCCCAGACCCCAGAAAGAATGATTTCAGAGGCTGACCTACTTCTCTAAAATGCCATATTAAATAAGGCAAGTATACAGACAAAGGTGTGTCACCATTAAGCACCAAAACTGTAATGACGAGATACTATAGACTTAAAAACAGTGAAGGCATCAGCTGCAGTTCTTAACTTGCCAAAGCCCGCATGTAGAATTTCTAGCTTCTAAAGTGCAGAAAAGAGAGCCAAAATGAAGGACACATTAAAAAGAAAAAAAGACAGCAAAGTAAACAAGCAACCACCTTCATGAAGGAAAATAATGGAGTTTGATTTACTAAGCAATACATGGGGGAAGGGGGTATATGTCTTAGTATCATAGAATATCAGAGTTGGAAGGGACCTCAGGAGGTCATCTAGTCCAACCCCCCCTGCTCAAAGCAGGACCAATCCCCAACTAAATCATCCCAGCCAGGGCTTTGTCAAGCCTGACCTTAAAAACCTCCAAGGAAGGAACTTTCACCACCTCCCTAGGTAACCATTCCAGTGCTTCATCCCTTCCTAGTAAAAAAGTGTTTCCTAATATCCAACCTAAACCTCCCCCACTGCAACTTGAGACCATTACTCCTTGTTCTGTCATCTGGTACCACTGAGAACAGTCAGATCCATCCTCTTTGGAACACCTTTTCAGGTAGTTGAAAACAGCTATCAAAATTCCTCCTTATTCTTATCTTCTGTAGACTAAACAATCCCAGTTCTCTTAGCCTCTCCTCATAAGTCATGTGCTCCAGCCTCTTAATCATTTTTGTTGCCCTTTGCTGAACTCTTTCCAATTTTTCCACATTCTTCTTTTAGTGTGTAACCCAAAACTGGATTGTCTGTGCACTGCTATATTGCTCTCCCAGCAGATATTGGGGTGATTTAAATTCTCCCTGAGAACCACGGCCTGGGATCTAGTAACTTCCGTTAGTTGCCTGAAGAAAGCCTCATCCACCTCATCCCCCTGGTCTGGTGGTCTAGCAGACTCCCACCACAACATCGCCCTTGTTGCTCACACTTCTAAACTTAATCCAGATACTCTCAGGTTTTTCTGCAGTTTCACACTGAAGCTCTGAGCAGTCATACTGCTCTCTTATAGAAAGTGTAACTTCCCCACCTTTTCTGCCCTGCTTCTTCAAAGTCTACTCCAGAAGTCTTTCCATTAACTTCAGTGATCTTTGGGTCAGGCCCTAATGATATATTATAATATGGACATTGTGTGTCCCTATGAGACAAATCTCAGTCACTTCAAAGGAGAATTAAGACCACATCTAAACCTCATATCGAACAACCCTGAACCTTGAAGTTCAGATCTGGATCCCAATGGTGCAGCTGAGGCCTCTCTCTATTTAAAGGCAGACTTTACAGCAGCAAGATTTTTTGTTTTTGTTTTTAAACTTGGGTTGGAGTACTACACTGGGGCTACACTGTCAGCCCAACCAGAAACTACAGCTAAGCACAGAAAGAGACAGCCCAGTTAGCAGGCAGTGTTTCACCCAACACCACATGATACCTGTGCTCCATGACTCTCACTGCTGCTAGTTGTTTACTGGGGTAAGTCTGTATGCAGTGCTGTTGTAGTCATCTTGGTGCCAGGACGTTAGAGACACAAGGTGGGCGTGGTAAATCTTTCTTGGACCAACTTTTGATGGTGAGAGAGAGAAGCTTTCCAGCTACACAGAACTCAAAAGTTTGTCTCTCTCACCAACAGAACCAGGTCCAGTAACAGATGTTACCTCACCCACCTTGTCTCCCTATTGGGTTAAGTGTTGGTTTGGGCCTATAAAGTACTAACTTGTTTAGCGCTCATCTCCTTTAGAGATTGGCTCTCTCCCAGTGTGATGGCTTGATCATCCAAGTTGTCTAAGCTAAATGTGGTTGGGTGTGGGCTGGCATCAGAACATGCTGGTAGCGGAGTTCTGGAACTTGCATCAATCAGTGCCTCAGTTCACTTGAGCCTAGTGTAGACGGCTTGCCAGCTTTCCCAGGAGGTATGGTGGAGGGGGTAAGTTATGGAGGAAGCCGTGAGGGACACTATTCTGGATGTCAAGGGTGTTACAGAGGGTTACTGGAAGGATTTTTGTTTTGTTTTTAGATACAGTTTGACTTAGACCTACAGGTTGTATTTTATATTTCACAAAGGATTGTGCTCTGGTGTAATGAACTCCACATCCAGAATCCTGCCATGAACTCTGTCTGCACTGGAAGACCCTATGCCCACCTGGAGCTCATTGCAGGATTAGGGCCTACATGAATACCTTGGGTGCCACCCATTGTTTGCCCCCCTGGATTTTTGGAGGAATGTGTTGTGTTTTAGCAAATATCAGAGAAACGTAAGGTGCAAATCAAATAATAAAATCATTGAAAGGACAAAAACGAGCCAGACCCATAACAGCGAAGTTCCAAGAAACACCCTCAAGACAGTCTTACAATTGCCAGTATCACCACAGACTCAGACGCAGCTGCAGGAAACATGCAGCTTTTTATATCCCATGGATTGGCATCCAGGCCCTGTAACTAGTGAGTACAATCTTTAGCTGAATAGGACATAGCCACAGGAGAAGAAAGATTAAGCGTATCAAAGGACACATTTTTCATTGTGTGCCTTCCTTGTAATAGATTAAAGAAAAATAAAAGTTTTGTTCAGCTTTCAATTTTGAGGAGAATTAAATAAGCCAGGAACATTGGTCAGAATCAGAGCACTGAAAAGGGGATTTCAAAAACACAGTGTGTGGTTTGTGGTATTTTTTTATTTTTATTTCTTCTTAAGGCAAGCAATTGAAAGCTATTGTCCTCTGCTGAACCGAAGAATTGGATTTTCTCTCCAAGTTGTTCAATGCATTAAGAGACGCAGGCGCATTGAGATATTTTCCTCTGATTGATTCAATGGTAAATCATTGGAAAGGCAGTAAGGATATAAGAATATGTGAACAAATTAAATGGCGCTTAGCCAGCTAGTTATGTTTGGTGTTTTGTTTTTCCCCCTCAAGAACTACACATTTATTGTGACCAACATTGTCTATGCTTTGGGCATAAGAAGACCCTAAATGAGTGGAATTGATGCAGTGCTACAACACAGAGAAGCAGGTTGTGACAAGGCTATACATTGAAATCTTGCATTGTCTGTGGTACGTGGAGCAGAACTCTGTGTCACTAACATGGGACAAGGATGGGAAAATTACTCGGAGGTAATTCTGTTTCTTGGAATTTTTTTTGCTCCCATCCTGCAGGAAATTCCAGACACCAAGCATTATAGCAGTATACACCAGGAACCATGGAAACAAAGCATAGCAAGAGGCAGAAGATATAAGGCAGACGCTGTCCACCGGCTCCTTAATAAATTTTAAATCTAACTCCCAATTAAAATAGGATCTCCCAGAACATAAAAGGAGGAAGGAAGGAGGGCTATAATAGAAGCGACTCTGACAAACTGAATTACTCTGAGTAATTTTTCCTTATAATTTGCTCCCTCTGCTCCCACCTTGTGGGAAATTCCAGACTACAAGCGGCACTAGCAAGCAGTTGTGTATTTTTTCGACACGGTAAGTTGCAGGGCTGCTATTAGCCTGTCAGGCTTCTGTGTCAGATATGCACTGGCGACAGAGCCTCCTCCCCAAAGAGATACACACCAGATGTGTTCACTCTAAGATTCTTTAATGTTTTGCCAGGAATGGCTGAGGTTAACTTAAATAAGACACTGGCATGATAATTAAATAAGGTGTGTTACACACATTGCCACCTAGTGGCTGAATAGGCTAATACAGCTTAGTATTCCTTTACGACTCAGCAGTTCTCAAACTTCTTGAGACCGCAACCCTTTTCTGTTCTCAGGCGGTGTGACGCAACCCTTGCATATCCGCCGAAAAGCTGCCGAATTGAATACTTCTGCATTCGGTGGCTATTTTCGGCAGACATGCCGAGCACTCCTGAGAGCGCTGGGTATGTCCACCAAAAATCCGCCAAATGCGGAAATAATCAATTTGGCCACTTTTCGGCAGCAGCAGGAGCTCGTGATCCCCCGGGGAGTGCTCGGCGACCCCCCGGGGGTCACAACCCCCAGTTGAGAAACCCCGCTTTACATCTCCCTCTAAGTTCTACATGCTGTGATGGAGTCAGACCAGAAGTGTATAGGAGAGTGCTGGAAGGGAGGTATATCAGCCTCAGGATGAGCAGGTCCCTGTTCCCTGGATAGCCAAACAAAGCTTACTCCAGGCTAATCAAGAACCTGATGCCAATTAAACAGTTAAGGTTGTTAGGCTGAGCCAATCAAGGTCTCACTCAGACTGCTTTAAAGCTCTCCTTTCCAGTTCCTTCGGTGGGGGCCAAGGAGAAAGGAGCTGGAGGAGAGAAAGCTCTGCTATAACCTGAGGTAAGAGAGAAGCGGGAGAGCTGTGGGGAAGTAGCCCAGTGAAAAGCAGCAACTCTGTCAGTAAAAGGTTGGCTGCCAACAGCTGCTACTATTAGGGTCCCTGGGCCGGAACCCGGAGTAGAGGGCGGGCCTGGGTTCCCCCAACCTGCCACTACTGAAACACCTCTTGGAAGGGGAAGGCAGGCCCCTAGCAGGACAGGAGGTTATACTGTCCTGAAATAAGCCCAGAAGGACAACAGAGACTGTGGGAGTTCTCTCACCAACAGCTTTTCTGGCTTATAATGAAAAGGGCTCAGTAGACTGTAACCCTGATCTAGAGAGAGAAGGGCTATGTGGAAGGTCGCAGTGAGCCTCTGAGGCTAGCACAAACAGCCTGGAAGCACAGGACCCACAGGGACAAGGCCAGAGCTTTGCCACAATGCCTATTATTTACCAAATGTGTACATTATCACACTGTCGTTGAAGCTCAGTATGGATCAGTCTGTTAAACATCTCTGAATCATTCTGGTTTTCTAATAACATGACCCGAACACAGAACAATTTGGTCGTGTGGCTGTCCAATGACTGGCTATGATCAGTTTGGAATCCTTGAGTCTTCTTCTTGTGCTGCATCTGCCATCTGTAGAGTTTGTTCTTTCTGAGGAACAGAGCAATCAACAAACTGTAGATGTTGAGGGTTTCTGTTGAACTCTCTATTGGTCTCCATCACATATGATCTGGGAACCACATTATTTTTCTTTACAACAGCTGGAATTATCCATCCCTTTACTCTATCCAATTTGTCACCATCTTCCAGACATGGCAGTTCTCTGAGTGACCTCAGTTGTAAAGGTGTTTGTAAGCTCTTTTTGCTTTTTTATCCAATTTGGTTACTCACTTCATGTCTGGCCACTTTGGAGCTAGATTCCTTTCCGAAGTTGCAACAGTAGGTCTTAGTTGTCTTCCCATCAGGAGCTGTGCAGGCCTATATCCAATAGCTGCAATTGATGTTGATCTATAACTCAGAAGAACAAGGAATGTATCTTCCTGCTGTAGGATTTTCTTGGCTGTCTCAACCTCTCTCAGCCTCTCCATTCACAATCATATTTTGTTCAGAATGACAAATTTTGCCACAGTGAAGTGTGGTCCATTGTCCTTCATTAGTCAGTCTTGACTACTGTTGTGAGAAAAAGTGCACTTCAATTTCTTGATAAGACAGTAATATGTTATGTCTTTCAAGTGCTTTTGTTTCTATATATCTGGAAAAATATTCCAATATGATCAGCTAATGATGTCATCTTAATTTGCATAAATATGTAGCTAGTCTTTTCCAAGGTCTCTCTGGTAAAGGTGTTTGTACACTGTATGGTTCAGGATTGTCTCAAGTTGATTTGCACTGGATCTCCTTTCAAAAGTCCAAAATCAACAAATCCTCAGTCAAGTTCTTCCATATTTCTCACTGGGGCCATCATGACTGAAACACTGTGACTTAGAAGGTTGTTAGTCTTTGATCACATGCACTCTGAATGCATAGATTTTGTCTTCATTAGTTGTTTCTGTGCTGAACCAGCCCAGGTAGTTCAGAATACCCGCAAGGCTAGTCAGAGCTATGGCAGGTGACATCAGATCTGGGCGGTGATTGTAAATCCCTTCTGAGATGACTGCTATAGATAAATCTCTGCATTATGCATTTTTGTACAACTTTTATATGACTTTGTATTGTGCCTTTACATATAACCTTGTCTTAGAACAGGGGTGGGGAACCTCCGGCCCGCGGGCCTTATACGGCCCGCCAAAGCCTTCCATCCGGCCCGTGCGTGTCCCTGGCCGGCGGCTCCCCCAAGCGCTTCCCGGCCCCTTTGCCGAACGCGGAGCCGCCCCTGCCTGGCGGCGCAGGGTGGCTCCGTGCTCGGTGAAGAGGCTGGAAGCGCCTGGGGGAACCGCCGGCCAGGGGCGGGGGCGGCTCCCCCAGGTGCTTCCCGGCTCCTTCGCCGAATGCGGAGCCGCCCCCGCCTGGCGGCCCAGGGCGGCTCCGCGCTCGGTGAAGGGGCCGGGAAGCGCCTGGGGGCGCCGCCGGCCAGGGACGCGTGCGGGCTGCCATGCGGGGGCGACTCCGCGCTCGGCGAAGGGGCCGGGAAGCGCCTGGGGGAGCCGCCGGCGCCGCGTGGCCACCATTAGCCGGGCGGGGTAAGGAGGAGCTGCGGGGAGCTGACGGTCAAGGGGGTGTGTGGGGGAGGCTGGGCTGGGGGGCAGGCAAGAGGGCGGTGGGGGGGGGGGGAGGCCAGGCTGGGTGGGCAGAAAGGGGGGGGAAGGAGACTAGGCTGGGCGAGGCGTGGGAGGGAAGGAGGTTTGGTGGGGGGGGAGGCTGGGCTGGGCGGGTCGGGCATGGGGGGCAGGAAGCTGGGTTGGGAGGAGGTTAGGTTGGGTGGGATGGGCCGGGCCAGGCAGGGGTGGAGGAGGAAAGGTGGTTAGATGGGGGGAGGCTGGGTTGGGGTAAAGGAAGATCACCCCCTACACCCAGGCTGATGGTGGGAGCTGACTGGGGCAGGCAGCAGGACCCTGGCTGGCAAGGGGCCAGCGGGGGAAACCCCAAAGCAGTGCAGGGCTAAGCACTCCGCCTGCCACTGCTTTGGGGTTTCCCCCGCTGGCCCCTTGCCAGCTGGGGTCTCAACTCCCATTGCCAGCCTGGGCTTCCTTGGGGGGGGGGCCGCGAATGACATTATAAAGGTCCAAATGGCCCTTCGCAGAAAAAAGGTTCCCCACCCCTGTCTTAGAAGCTTTGTGTTGAGCCTTGATAATATGTTATAGCTCCTAAGATATGACTTTGTATTATGCCTTTTCATATAACCTACCTCACTGGGTCCGAACAGGTGAGTTCTGCATGGTTCAACCATGGATCTTCCAGGCCAGGAGGTGCAGTGACTGAAGGTCTGGGTGAAGGAGGCGGCCGTGATTCTGTGAGATGTGTAGATGTACCAGGGACTGGACCGACAGGTCTATGAGGGTTGGGTACCAGCATTGGCGAGGCCAAGCTGGAGCCACCAGTATGGTGCCACCCTGTCCCTGGGGACCTTGAGAAGCACTGTGTGGATGACTGGAAATGGTGGAAAGGCAAATGGAATCAGAAACACATCTGCAGTCGAGCCTGGGCTGTGCCCCTGGAAGGAGCAGAAGGTTGGACACAACTCTGGAGAGCTGGAGATTTCCACACCATTCATCTGATGAAGTGGGTCTTCACCCACAAAAGCTTATGCTCCAAAATATCTGTTAGTCTATTAGGTACTACAAGACTCTTTGTCGTTTTTGCTAGAGAGTGTCTCCCTTTCATTTTAACAGCGGCTTTAATACCTTGACTCTTCCTGACCTTCCCTTGGATTTTTTTTTCCATTCTCCAACCCTCTCTGGATTGTGGCCTTTAACATCCCCTTCTGGTAGGTTCCATTGTTCTGACAAAATAATCTTATTTTATTTTATTTTATTTAAAGCTTATTTCATTTTTTAATCCCGAAGTCTTCACCAAATGCATGGTGGTCATGGCAGCCTTCCTTCGCCGCCATCACAAACAGGTCTATGATGGTGGCTCAACCGCCGCATGGTGAGTGCCAGGGTCTCTCTACATCCTCCCCAGCCCATCTTGATGGATGGTAACTTATGCGTCGGCACTAGGTTATCTGTTATATCTGTTAGTCTATAAGGTACTATAAGACTCTTTGTTGCTTTTGCAGATCCAGACTAACTTGGCTACCCCTCTGATACTCTCTAGCAAGAGACCCCCAGAACAGAACACTGGACAGGAGGATCCTGGATTCCCTGAAGAACACTAAGACCCATGGAGGTCTCCAGAGGGGTGAGGAAACTGAGGCAGAGTCTTGCATGCAAGCATTTGTTGTTTTTACCTAGGTACGTCTGTCTCTTGTGCTTTGTCTAGGAGCATATAATACTTTCACAAGGAGAATATATTAAATGGCTCTTTAATTTAGCAGAGAAAGGCATAACAAAAAAGAATGGTTGGAAGCTGTGACCTGACCAATTCAAATCAGAAATTAGGCTCAAATTGTTAACAGCGAAGGGAATTAACCAGTAGAACAAACTGCAAGAGAAGTGGCGGATTCTCCATCTCTTGATATCTTCAGACCAAGTCTAGATGCCTTTCTGGAAGAAATGCTCCACCCAGACTAGCTACTGGGTTCAAAACAAGGGTAATTGGGTGAAATTTAATGGCCTGTGATACACTCTTTATAGACTCATAGACATTAAGGTCAGAAGGGACCATTATGATCATCTAGTCTGACCTCCTGCACAACGCAGGCCACAGAATCTCACCTTACACAGAAGATGTTGTAATGGCCCTTTCTGGCCTTAAACTCTATACAAATGTATGAAAAGTGTGTATGGTTTAAAAATTCCTTTCCAAAGCCTCTGTCACAAAATCCTTGAAGGATCCTGGAGTACCCACCAGGGTGGAGCTCTGGAGAGAGCATACTTACACATATAACCCCATCCTATAACTTTAAAATTTAAAAAGGCCCCACATTTAATCAAGAATTAGCAATAGCTAAACTGTTAATTAGTGTTTTTAAAACAAACTTTTTTTTCAGTCAGGACTTTCCACGGAAGTACAAGGTGATGGTTTCTGCTAGGGGAAAGATCTTTGCCTATGCAGTCTGTTCCACTTACATTGAGCTCCCAGATACCTTCTCAGGTTGCAATGGCTCTGGCCCTTTGTGTCTGTCCAGTGAGGGATGCCAAGATGGCTTCTTCTCTCGCCTTGTATCTTCCCAAACTCGCAAATTTTAAATCAGGGTCAGACATCTCTCAGCATCAGGATGTAGGTCCGAGGGTATTATGGGAGATTCCAGGGCCCCAGGAGACAGCAGGGATGGTAGTCATGACAGGAAAGCTCACTCTTTCCCCCTCCTTCTTTAATTAGCCAGCATCTCCTAATCCTCCCTACCCCAAAGTCTTGTTGAGAACCCCAGAAGAGAGTAATGGGCAACATAGCTCATCCCTTATTTTGTTCACCAGTTAGGCCTAGTTTCCAAAACTCCAATTTTGGTCCATTGATTTTTAATCCCACATTTTTCTGGTTTCCCAGGCATGATCTTAATATAGCCCTTGAATTATATCCGTTGGCCTTTTTGTTTGGACTAATTCAGTCTATTTCTCTTTTGCATCTTTTCTCATCAACATTTAGTGTTATAGCTTTCTGTGACACTTGATAAGTTTACTCACTTTTCACAGTTGTACTCACACACAGGGTCCATTCATAGGCCCGATTATCACAACAATCTTCTTAAGGTCTCCCTCCAAAAATCTTCCTGTTGGGGCGTGGCTCAGATGGTGTAGGAACCCTGGGAGGATGCTCTGAGATTCTTTAGGCACTGGAACCTGAACAATCACCAGGAAGGTCACCAGATGGTGCTTAGTCATGGCTTTTTCTGACATCTTACCTGTTCTTTGTACCTCTTCTTGATCTTATTTCATAATCCTTTTTAGAAGTTACCAGAAGGAAAAAAAGAGATCTGGATTTAAAGAGCTAGGAGAGGAGAGGAGACAAAAATAAAATAAGAGCTCGTGGGTGGAGTTTGTTTTGTATCCTGCCTTGACTCACTATTCTTTACCTCCATATTGCTCGTAAATGGGCTGGAATGCTTGGAAAGTGGAAAATTCCCACAGGAAGGGAGAAGAGCTTCCTGAGGAGCTCACTGAACCATTAGAAGTGATTTTCAATAAGTCTTGGAACAATGGGGAAGTTTCAGAAGACTGGAAGAAAGCTAATGTTGAGACAATATTGAAAAAGGGTAAATGGGATGACCCAGGTAATTATACACCTGTCTGTCTGACATCAATCTCAGACAAGATAATGGAGTAGCTCATACCAGACAATAAAGAATTAAAGGAAGGTAATAAAATTAATGTCAATCAGCATGAGTTTATGGAAAATAGATCCCAAACTGATTTTTTTAATGAAATTACAAGTTTGGTTGATAAAGGTAATAGAGTTGATATAACAGACTTCTGTAAGATATTTGACTCAGTATGGCAATTTGATTAAAAAAATTAGAATGATATAAAATTAACGGCCCACATTAAGTGGATTACAAGCTGGCTAACAGATCTCAAAAATGTAATTGTAATCAGGGAGTCATCATTGAATGAAGCAACAAAGAGTCCTGTGGCACCTTAAAGACTAACAAAAATATTGAAGCATAAGCTTTCATGGGCTAATACCCACTTCATTTCTACTTTAAGGTGCCACAGGACTCTGTCGCTTCTGCAGATTCAGACTAACACGGCTGCCTCTCTGGTTCTTTACATCATTGAATGAGTCTACTTCCAGAGGGGTTCTTCAAGGATTGGTTCTTGACACTGTTATTTAACATTTTTATCAATGACTTGGAAGAAAACAAAAATCATCATCGATAAAGTTTGCAGATGACAAAAATGGGGGGAAGTGGTAAATAATGAAGAGGGTGGGTCACTGATGCAGTCATCTGGATCTTTTGGTAAGCTAGGTGCATATAATATGCATTTGAATATAGCTAATTGTAAATGTAGATATCTAGGAATGTCTAAATGTCTAAGGACTTATTTACAGGATGGGGGTCTCTATCCTGGGAAGCGGTGACTCAAAGAGATTTGCTGACTGCGCAGAAAATCAGCTGAACATCAGTTTCCAATGCAATGCTGTGGTCAAGGTTAATGCAGTCCTTGGATGCATAACCAGGGGAACCTTGAGTAGGAGTTGGAAGGTTTTTACCTCTTTCTTGACACTGGTTCAACTGCTGCTGGTAATATTGTGTCTAGAATTCAAGAAGGATGTAGATAAATTGGAAAGGGTTCAGAAAAAAGCCACAAAAATTATTAAAGGATTAGAAAATATACCTTATAGTGATGGACTCATAGAGCTAAATCTCTTAATTTACCAAAAAGAAGGTTAAGGAGTGACTTGATTACAGTCTGTAAGTACATAATGGAGAATGAATATTTGATAATATCTTCAGTCTAGCAGACAAAGATATAACAAGATCCAATGGCTGGAAGTTGAAGCTAGACAAATTCAGACTGCAAAAAAGGTGTAAATTTTTAACAGTGAGGGTAATCAATCAGTGGAACAGATTACCAAGGGTCATTGTAGGTTCTCCATCACTTGCAATTTTTAAATCAAGTTTGGCTATTTTTCTAAAAGATCTGGGGAATTTTGGGAATTCTAGGGCCTATGATATACAGGAGGTCAGATTAGATGGTCAGCGTAGTCCCTTCTGGTCTTGGAATCTATACTCTTTCAATGACAAAGATGATTTGGGGAAGCGGTCAATGGATCCACTACTATACAGATCCACCTATCTAAATCCCACATGTAAGGGAGGTCATGCAACCTTGGTTACTACTATAGCCCACCATAGCTGATGGACAGCTGGTTTGGAACATCATCTAATTGGAGGGTGAGGAGAGAGAACACCTTCAGATTCCTTGAGCAAAGCCAAGTTACTTAGCAGCACTTGCCAATTTATATAAACTGGCTCTACAGAGTTTTCAATTGTACTTTCAAATCCCTAAAAATGTGTGCATCTTGTGGGATTTCACTATGGGATGCTGCACTGCATCCTCTTCTTTCAAGTGTGTGCTCATTTTCTGAGCAAATGACCACCAACTGTAAAATACATTGTACACTTCATTACCAACCACAAGAGATTGTGCTGTAATATCACACTTCAGAGGAAACATCTACATCTATCCCAACCTTGATTCAGTAAAGATCCTGGGACACTTAATGGAAAAAAAACACATTGTATTTGATTTACAATTAACAGGATTTACAAATAATGACAAAGGAAACATTAGCAATGAAAATACGACAGATGCCTTTGTTGAACAGGGAGTAGCAGGCACAATGTTTTTGATGCAGCATTTTTACGTACCTCAGTCCTAAAAAAATGGAAAATAACTTATGTCCTTGCCATGCTGAGTAATGCTTATATATGGATACAAAAAAGTCTCTCTCTTTTTTTTAAAAAAAGAATTGGATTGGGATGGGAGAGTGGCCCTGTGATGAGGCCTTTGACTTTTAGAAATTGAGGGGAAGGCCATTCAATTCACAAGTTTGAGGATATTTTCCAAAAGGATAAAAATCAGCAAAAGTTAAACTCATTGTAGGACAGAAAACAGGGAAGGGAGAGATGGCAGCAGAAACTGCAGTATCTTGCCAAGAATCAGCAGAGTTCAAGTGCTCAGAAGGCAAAAAAAGCAATAATGAAAGGGAATTAGTGCACATGGCAGGACTACATTAAAATGCTACTTGAACTGCCAAAAAACCGCGAGAGAAGAATGAAACGAAGTTCTCTGATGTGCAATCCAGCAATTGAAGAAAACGTACCTATCTTTTCAAATTGTATAGCACTTATATTGTAAATACACTTTTTGACAAGTCATTCTAATTTTCACTGCTATTGGTTATGATGTATATCCGATCAAATGCAGCATTTCAAGGCTTGATTGAGTGGTATTTAGCTATATGGATATAGGATTTTTCTAGTATAATTACTAGTATTTTACATCACAAGTACAATAAAAAACAAGTGGTAATTTTTCCAGGACAGTTCCAAGATTCAAATAAAAACCCCAGAACCATTCTAATACAAGATATTATACACAACAATCATGTTAAACAGCACACTCTTGGCAAGCAACTAATTACAGGCATTCTGCTGGTCATGTTTTTCACACAAAAAAAGTCATTCAATAGCACATAAATATTTTTCTGATCTGCTTCTCTTTACAAAACTGTTCATCAGATTCACAGAATTAATACAAGTAAGGCACATTAGCATATATTGTAAAACTCACAATAAAAATAAAAGTTTTAAGGGCTAATTTCCTTTGCAGTGATTTGTAAATCAAATTGGAAGTTCTCATCAGAACCTTTCCACAGGGTGACATAACCATATTACTCCCATCACAATCAAGTGTGGTGGGTCTAATACCATGAATTGTCATGGCCAGAAGTAGTTAATTTACTGAGAAATAGTTATGGTACCAAAGCCCATCCCAAGATTTTAAAGAAAAATCATAACACACACATCATTTACTATGTTCATTATGAGCATAATATAGCCAGTGATTTCAGAGCTACTAGGAAATTAATTTCCAGTTATCAACTTAAGAGGGGATATTGCATCTGTTTCTTCAAATATGCTACCATTTTTCCAAGTACAAATATTGCTTAAAATATAAAGGATGCTATAGTATTTAATTTACTTGCATAATGATTCTAAAAATGCTGATGTTTCAGATTGTACTATTTGATTAAATGAACTATAATTCTCCTCCCGAGGACTCTTTTCCCCACAGATGATTCATTTACACACAACACAGATTTCAATTAGAAGCATAATTTACAGTAAAAATTCTTTACATTACAGCTCTGCTATCAAAAACATGAAATCTTTCATTTAAAGTTGTAATTATACATTAAAAAATAGAACGCTATTTCCTTAACAGGAAGAATGAATTTAAACATCTTCAGATCAGATCTCTTTATTGTGGCTTCTTAATCAAAGGTCAGTCACTTTATTCTCTAATGCAGCTGCTATCTGCTGTAAACGGAAGGCAAGCTGCATTTTTTGCGCAGCTGGGTCCTCTTCAAGTGCATTTATGATCTGGAAGAAAGAAAAACAGAATACTCAGAACGAGTCAGTTGGCATCATGGTTGCTACATCAAGTATCTAACACTACTTTGATTTTCAGAGTGTATGCACGTACTAAACAATGCTCCTTCATTGCGCCCCTCTGCTCCATTCTTCCAGTGAAGATTCTCCCTCTAGCCCTTTTTATCTATATAAGTTTTTATATCACCTCTCACCGCAATATCGGAGTGACTTTAAGAAGTAAAATTGTAGATTTTTAATATGCTACCTAAAAACAATGAAGCATTTGTTTGTTTATTGTTGCTTATTTATTCCAATAGCAACTTTTACTTCTGTTGCACCTTTCATCCTAGGCTTGCAAAGTCCTTTACAAATATTAATCCATCTCCAATCCTGAGAGCTGTGCACTGCACTCCAGCTATTACTAACTGCAGGATGGCTCATGGTGGCCACAGCCAGCCTGCATAGATTAGAGAAATTCCCAGGCTGTTCTGAATTTTAAAAAAGAACCACTACAGAACAGGTTGCCAAGTCAGGGAGTTGAAAGCAGTTCTTTTATGGCTTTTTCTGGATATAGCCGAGAACCTTGTTTAATGGCTTATAGTCTAAACAGCATGGAGATGGCCAAAGAGTGGTATTTTACAACATGGTATTATACGATGTGGCCTGTGAAATGCAGAATACATGCCAAGGTACAACCCAAAGAGATTATAAAAGCTTGAGACAGAAGAGGCAAATAGGTCATTTAATCTATTCCTCTTGCTGTGAAAAGGGTGTTCCTAAAATACATTTCCTAGGGCTTTTAATGTCTCAGATAATGCCATTTCCACCACATTCTTTTGGAAACTACCTTGCAATCTAATAGTTTCGGAGGGGAAACGATATACAGTAAAAATGTTCCTTTTCAAAAAAATTACCTTCCGAACACAAGCTATAAACAAACAAAAGCAAAAAGGACTTTACTGCTGTTTAAATGCCAAGAACTTTTATTTGAAGTGCAAGAACTTTAAAAAATCCAGTGTCCTTGTCACTATTTATGCTTTTTATTTACATGTTGTCCTTCTTTCAGCTTAGATAATGAAAAATCAGTGAGTCGGTGTCACTCTTGTTAATAGTTTCTCTTCCAGGGGCTTAGTGTTCCTTGCAATGTTTAGGTTCCAAACACTGCAGCAGACTTGTCTAAAAACCAATTGCTTTTAAAACATCTTGAACATTTTCTTTTAATGTGGAAACATTCCTGAGACTTCGATTTTCTACACACCTACTACAAAATTGAAATTCAGCCAAACTTACATGGACATCTTTTCTTTAAATTAATCTCTTTCCATCTAGTTTTAGCTCCTTTGTCTTGGCCAAATCTCCTTGGTGAACATATGCTTCCTATACTTATGGACAATTATAATGTACAGTAGACTCTTGATTAGCCAGGATTTGGTTAACCAGGATGTCAAAAAAAATTTGTGCAACTTGCAGTGCCGGCTCTGGCTTTGTTGTTGCCCCAAGCATGCACTAAAACCCCACCGGGGCCCCGGGCAGCCAGTGAATCAACACCCCTTCCCCCCAGCGCAGGGTGGCTGGTGAACCAAGCCCTCCTCCCCCCATATTTCCTATGGATGGTGATTATCCAGGATTTTATTAACCAAGATTCATTTTTTTCCCTATCATCCTGGATAATCGAGTGTCTACTGTACCCACTTAGTCATGTCACACCATCACACAGTTCAATACAGGGCACTGCATATTGGGAACAGTAGTTTCAGTGTAAAGGGCAGCTACAAAATTGTGCAATTTGCAGTTTTCACAAAAATTAAATTTGCTTTGTTTTATGCAAATCTCTCTCTCTGGTAGGATACCATTGTACCATACAAGTACTGCTTCTGTGCAGTTCCACCCAGAAAAATTCTCAGATTTGCTATTCTACAGCAAAAATGTTTAACATGCTTAGCATTTTTGCTGGCCACCAATTGAGGAAAGCCAGTAACTTCATTAAAAACACGTTAGGCCTAATCTTCAGCTGCAGCCCATGGAGGAGTGGAAACTGCGAATTAGGAGTGGAGATTTAGGGGAAAGAAAAATGTTGCTTTAAGCTTCTTTTGTACGTCTTAACCCTGGGCTTTCTGTATACCAGGCCAGTCAACTGGTGCAACACAAAAGGCTGCTCTAAATTAGAATGGTTACCAGTGGTGGGGTATTTGCCATAAGCTGGGCCATCTTGTCTGTGACCATTCTACATATGCCAGTCAGACCCCTGGGGCTGGCACAGGAACTGCTAAGCTGGTTCTATACCACTGGGGGATCGCTGTTTACTGAATTAACCCTTCCATGTCTGGCTATGCCCATTTTAAAGCTGCTTTAGGCTGGGGGGTGCTGTGTAAAGCAGCCACAGTGCAGCTGAGGATGAGGCCTGTTGCCTTTAATGCTCAGCGTTAGCAAAGCCCAGAACTGCACTTTGCTGTGGTGCAAATGGACTAGGGAGATCACATGTGCCGAGTTCTATTCAGATTCAGCATCTGTTCTTCTTGGCTTTGATTTAATTCTAAGACTTTCTAGACTTTCATCCCCATGGAAACACTTGAATGGAAGTTTCTTTCTCCTTTTTGTTCTCAGAGTAAAACTTAGAGACCCGTGGGCCATCTACATACTCGTATGGTTTTTTTTCCTCCTCCATAAGGCTTCTAGGATCCAAGACAAATTTTGGATAGAATCCACAAGTCTGCTTTTGAATAAGCCTATAGTCAAGAGCTATTCTACCCATGTTTACCTGGGTCAGGCACTTTGTTTGCAATGACAGAAGAGAGATTGTAGCATGCATGTAAGTTGCAAGTCGAATTTAAACTAATAAAAAAGGCACTCTTCCATCTTTACAGGCAAAGTAATGGACCATTGCTAATATACAGTACTGGGGTTTGACACTCAGTGTATCTCCTACAATTGCTCTTTTCCTGTTGGCATTGTTAGGGTGCAAGTAGGATGGGAAGAACATTGAAGGGTAAATGATACAGTTAGTTAAAAATACATTATTGGGAACAAAAAGTATTTGATAATCAAAGAGTCCATTTACAATAATGCACTTTCGACCTCTGAAATTACCTTGTCATTAGTGCAACTGAAAAGAGAAGTTGTGGGTTCATTGTTTAGCACTGACCTTACCTGGTTATCAGAGGATGCCCGCACTACAATTAAAAGCTTGTGCTTGGCATGCCAGCTAATTGCGGCGTAGACATTTGGGTTTGTGCTGGCACCTCAGCTTTCTCTAGGATGCTGCGACGTAGGAGGGTCCCACAGTTTAGACTGCAGTCCAAGCCTGAATGTCTACACCACAGTGATATAGCCCCTTAGCCCGAGGCAGCTGGCATGGGCCGGCTGAGAGTATCTAACTGCAGTACAGACACACCCTGAGGGCTCTCAAATCAATTATTTGGCTTAAACTGATTTGTGACTAGTCTCTCATCGCATATTAAATACTTATATTATTCAAAGAAGGAACGTACCTCATCGTAGTATTTGTTAGTATATTGGTAGAGCTGATGTAGAGCCACAAGTGTATTTAAAGAATCTGTGTGTGCCTAGTAATTTAAAAGAAAAAAATGTCAAAATACGGTCTTGGCTGTTTAACAATCACCACCAAACGTACATAAACACCAGGTACAGTACAATTCTTTTTGCAGACTCTAGCTTTGGATCTTATAACATTGGATAGGTGACTGGATGGGGTTGGAAGAGGTAAGGAGGATTAGAAATCTTGTTTGATGATTTTCAGCATTCACATGTCAAGATTTTCCTCTTGCAGCTTTTCCAGCCAGCACACATCGCTCCCCCAAATAAAGGATGTGGAAAAATATTTTGAGTTATAGTATTAGTCAAAAAACAGATTTAGGCTCAGACACATCTGCTATATGGAGACGCGTTGGTGAAAGAGTTAAAATCTGCATAGTGTTCAAGGTACTTCAGATTGGTTCTGTCAGCGCCACATGCATATGAAATCCTTTTCTTTCAAGCTTTGACTGTTTGAAACAATTCATACTAAGCTACAGCAAAGGTGAAAGTCATCAAGACTTGGAGCACATGTGCATTTAAAAGAATCATTCAGATCATGGCAGGAGGGCTTCTAAATCATCATTAAGGCTAAGATTGTGTCCTGGATATTTTTATTAAAGTCAGGGACAGACTGTGGGCAATGAACAATAAATCACGGAAGCCCAGAGCCCTGCTGGCCAGGGCTGAAGTTACAGAGGTCACCCAAAGTCTCAGAATCCGTGACCTCTGTGACAGACTTGTAGACTTATTATCAGGGAGAATTTTACACTATGTCCTTTCTTATAAATATAAACCCTTTAACTCCTCTATAGAACAGGTCATAATCAAAAGAAACTCTGCCACCTAACCACATTGGGTTTGATTCTCCATTGCCACTGTACCCCACTATAGGCATATACCTGTGCAAAGGAAATGCAGAGGAATGCTGGTACCAGTGTAAATGACTACCCAAGGTGCAGGAAAGCGGAGAACCATAGCAGTTTGTTCTTGATTTTATACTCATGTCCCTTATCAATTATTTCTAGGTCTATTCAAAACCTTTCGAATTTTGCTGCTGTCATTCCAATTTAGAACAAATCAAAAAATTCAAAATTCCCCACAGAACAAAAATTATGAAAACAAATGTGTTTTGGGCCAATCTAAATAATTTGTGTGCCGCCCTCCGCTTTGGCAGGGGCCAGAGTTGGGGCTGGGCATCCCCTGCATCTTTGGCCAGGCCCAGAGCTGTATGCCCATCCCCCCACCATTTCTGCTGGGACTGGAGCCAGAGCCACTGCAGTGTCCCCCTCTGCCCTCTGGCGCCTTCAGCAGGGTCTGTCTCTCCCTCTGGCAATGGGACTGTGGGGGTCAGTCCCCTCCATGGGGATCCAGGTGTCATTCCCCATCTTTCCCCACTGCCATTTAGTAAAAGTCATGGACAGATCAGGACTCCCATGACTTCTGTTCATTGCCCATGACCTGTCCGTGACTTTTACTAAAAAATAACCAAGCCCAACTCTTAATCTTCACAATAGATTACTCCACATCTATTGTCACAAAAATTAGTAAGAAGCCTCTCTTGTCTTGCAAGAAATCCCTACACACACAAATGCCAGCTCATTTCTGGGATCTTTCCATTTTGCTGTGGCATCGCCCTGTGAATTCTCAATCACTGTGTTCACCATCCATCTCTCCAACACTGCAAACAACCCCAACCCCTAGGAAATGCAGAATGAAAAACTATTCAACAGCGCTAATGCTGTCCCACAATAAGCATGAAAAACCAAACGCTCCTCTGGGTCAGTTAAAATGTGTTTGAGACAGTTACCATTCTTGATATTCTTATAAAAAAAAAAAAACCAATATTTTAAGAGCCACATAAAGCAACTATATTATGTCTAACCAAGAGTGTTAGAGAGAGATGTGGCATTATTCATCAGATGTTAGTGGACACTGTGAACCAGTGCCGAGAAGACAATGAAAACTACTATCTTCAGGACGAGGATGCTTGTTTCACACTTACCCTGGAAATCTCTGCTAAATGAGTATTCATGTCCTGGTCACTCACTTGCACCATCTGACGAATACCTTTGTAGTAACTGCAATGAATTAACATAAACTTTCAATTGGGCACAGTGGGGAAGTACAGGGAGGCAGGGGACCCAGGCCCACACTTTGGATGCTAACTAGAGCTGGAAATTTGCCCGGTTGCCTCTCCCTCATGATGAGGTTCTATACCCCTGTGCACTTGCTTGGCCCCTGTACTGTCACAGTCCTTCCAGTGCCTATGGTCACCAGGCACCAGGGTAAGGGGATTGGATCCAGGTTTTGGTGTTTGCTGGGAAGCAAAGACACAGAAGGAAGATGGGGTATGGGGCTCCCAGACCCATCTCATCCTGGTGGGGATGGTGCTCTTCAGCCTGACTGCCTATCTAGGTAAAAGCTCAGGGTTAGATTTGGGCAGAGAATGTGGAGGGAAGAGCATGGGGCTGGATGTGGGGCAGAAAGAGGGGTGAGTGTGTACATCTGGGTGCAGGGGGAATAGGAGTCTGGGTAGAGAGGTCACAGCTGTTAATCATTAAAAAATGATTAAATAACGGACTTTCGGTTTTAACGGACACCCCCTCGCCCGAATTAGTCCGTTATATCGAGGTTTCACTGTATTCTAACTTTTTCAAGAGTATTTTATTTATCTATTTTCAGTTTTTGAAATTTAGGCCTTTTCCATCCAACATTAATATTTTCGTGGGTAATATTGCTGCTATGCTAGTACACAGAAGCTTAAACCAAGCAACCAAGAATAAACACAAAAAAATTCTCTATATACTTACTCTTCCACCATTTTCTTATAGTTAGAGATCTCTTTTGCATAAAGTAATTTGTTACTTGGAGAATCCTGGAAAATATAGAACAGGCACATTTTGATTATCTAGGAAGACAATTCTCCATGCTTACTGTTAATGTACATACTTAAGGCTATGTTTTAGTCACAGGTATTTTTAGTAAAAGTCACAGACAGGTCAAAAGCAATAAATTAAAATTCATGGCCTGCGACCTGTCCACGACTTATTAAAAATACAGTGGAGACCCGCTATAACGTGAGTTTGGTTATAGTGCGATTATACCGCGGCTCCCAAGTCCTTCCTCTCTCTCCCTGGCAGGCACAGGGCCCACGGCTTCTCTCCCCTGCTGGGCAGCGTGGAGAGAAGCTGCAGCCTCCCTTGCCAGGGACAGAGAACTCTGGGGCTGCAGACTGCAGCACGGAAGTTCCCTGGGGAAGCCGCGGCTCCGCGCCTGCCCAGACGGGGGACTCTGGGACTGCAGCCCCCTGTCCCGCAGGTCCCTGTCCCGGCTTCCCTGGAAGCCGCTGTGCCTGCGCCCACCAGGACAGGGGGACTCTGAGGCTGCTGGAGTCCCCGTCTTGGCAGGCGCGGGGCAGTGGCTTCCGGGAGAGAAGCTGCGGCCCACGCCTACTGGGACAGGGGACTCCTGGGCTGCAGGCGCTGGCATCTCCTCCTCCCGGCAGGCTCGGGGGGCAGTGGCTTCTACAGAGAACTCCAGGGCTGCAGTCTGCAGCCCCAGAGTTCTTTGTCCCCAGCAGGCGCGATGCTGCTGCTTCTCCCCCCTGCTGGGCAGTGGGGAGAGAAGCCGCAGCCCCCGCCTGCCAGGGAGTGGGACCCCGCTATAACGCAACCCCGCATTTAGCGCGATGGGATTTCTTAGATCCCATCAGTCACGTTATAGCGGGGCTCCACTGTACCAGTGAATAAAACTTGGGGGGCGGGGAGCTGCCTGGGGGCCCTGCAGGTACTGGGGAAGGGTGACCTGACTGCTTGGGGTGGTGGAGGGAACGGGGCAGGCAGCGATGCATGGTCTGGGACCCCTGCTGTCGCTGGGGGAGGGGGTTCAGGAGGCGGTGCTCAGCCCAAGATCCCCACTGGTGCTCCCAACCTGGCTCTGTGCCTCCCCTACCCCCAAGCAGCAGCAGAATTTGGGTGTGGGAGGGGCCAGGGGGCTGTGGCGTGGGATGGGGTGAGGTGGCTCTGGGTGGCGCTTATCTGGGGTTCTCAGCTGTTAGGCAGAGCTGTCTGGCCATGCCTCCGCCTAGCAGCTGAGTGAAGGGATGTCACCGCTTCCGGGGAGCCCTCCAGATAAGTGCCGTCCAGAACTCATTTCACCCCATCCCGTGCCACAGCCCCGTACCATACCCAAACTCTGCTGCCGAGGGAGGGCATGGGGGGCCCAAGACTGCCCCAGCAGTGGCTGGTTGCCTGGTGCAGGGTCTGCCTAAGCTGCCCCTGAGCCAGACACAGCGGCCTTTGCAGAAAACACTGAGGTCACAGAATGCGACACTTCCATGATCTCCATGACAAACTCGCAGCCCTTATACATAATACAATTGAATGTACCTTATACGAGGCTCATCCTTTTATACATTTATAAGTATATGTTCCTGCACTTTTTAATGTCTTTTGATTATTATTCATATTTAAACCATTTTCCCTCAGCTTATGGATAGGAATCTTTATGTCATGAAGAGAATTAAGTTTTTCATAAGACATTATTATTGAATTTTAAAAATATATCAATACAATTGATACCAAATCTTTTTGAATTAGGGAAGACCTGAAAAAACTGGTTCCTTAGTTAAATTTCTCTAAAAACTTCGGTGAACAACATTGTGATCTTATTTACACTGTAAATGTCATCAAGCAAAGTAAGCTACAAACTTTCACCAAACCTATTAAATAGCCAGATACTGAGTGATAAATTTAAGGGGTTAAAAAAAGATCTATCTAGAATCTTCTGGGAGTATACATGTTGTCTGTCAAGCGTGAACACAGCCATAGTGTGGAATGTAAATCACTTACTCTGCTTAATTTGTGCTCTGTTCTTGTGCAGGCATCCATGAAAGTCTGTGCAATGACTGACAAGGAAGCATCCACTACTTCATGAACGTGAACATCAAAGATAAAATGGGGATTTTTCAATATGTTTACCCAGAATCTAAGTGGCAAACTGCAAAGCAAGCAAAGAGATAAACATACCCTTTTTACACAATGAACATAATGCAGGGTCCAGAGAACTAAAACGTGTACTTTGCATTTGATCTTCTGAGTACACTTTAGCTAATTTATGCATTTAAACTCTTATATGAACAAGTGCTTATTGTCTGGTTTCCCTGCTTAAAAACAAAAGCATGTATGTCTCTTACTTTCATAGAAAAAGAGGAAGAGAATGATTACACTTCCCAGAACTCCCCAAGATGGTGTGAGAAAACAAATGTAATTAGAGAGCATAAGTGTTACTTTCATACTCTTTAATCATCTGGTTAGAGTTTGAATTGTAATAGATAAGCACAGGACCCTTTGCCTCTCACTGCTGGCAACTGGGAGCATTACAGGAAACCCCCAGCTCTGGGTGCACTAGGGAAAGATGACTGATAAAAGAAAGAAAAAAGAAGGTTTGCAGACAATTACACTTACAGTATGTTCACCTCAATTTTGCATTTTCTAGCCTTATGGGTAACCTCTTTGATCAATGTAAATAATTGTTTAGATTAAAGCGATTCTCAGAATTACAAATTTATTTCCTTTCCACATAGATCTGTATTTAGAGTACCAGCATTGTTAGTGATTACAGTGCTGCTTCTCTTCAGTCTAATTACTATTTTGTTTGAGTCCTACCTATTTGTTTTCCAGATGTGAATGGTATCTTCATCCTTGAGCTCATGTTTTTCTGCTTGCTCATCAAGAAAGTCAAAGAAGTATTTCACAGCTGGTGGCACGACATGATTTGAGTTGAGTACACTATGAAAAAAGTTATCTACAAATTGCTGAAGTGTACCCTGAAAGTGTATTAAAAAAGAAAAATGACATTAAAATTGAGCCTGCAGTACAAATGTTGTGTGATCCTAGATTCTTCTCTCCACTTTACACTAATACTTTGTGTTCTGATCACAATCATTGAAGGCCTTGGCCCAGAATGCCAAGGATGCATGATGACAGGCCATGACAAAGGCAGATTTCTCCTGCAACACAATGTGTTTTCCAACAGCTAAAATAGCAAGGGAGTTGAGGAAAATAATCATATGTTTTATTTTCAAAGGTGTGATTTCATAACTATTGCACAGGGAACACAGAAGTACATATTCTGGACTTGGCAGGTAAGGGAGGAAGGAGTTGCTAAGAATATTAAAATCTGAGTATATTTGCAAACTTAAGTTTCCTGTATACATACAATCACCTGATAAATCCTTTGGTAACAACTGCTTTGCAGGTCATCTTTATGATACAGAGAACTATGGTAGGTCATAGCTGTAATCTTTTAACTCCAGAACATCTTGTATTAGTATTGTAATAGTGTTTTTGAAAACAGTATAATCTTACACATCAACCCAATAAACAGAGCCAAGTAATAAAGCAAATTCTATCAGATATACTTGACCAGCTCTCTGATTAGAGGCAATAACTGGGCTTGCCATGTCTGCAGTACTGAATCTGGCCCAGGAAGAGAGAGGGGAAAGGCGGCTGGTGGGGGTTGTTAGTGGATTATAGATTACCCCCAATTTGCCTTTCCCCCCATCCCTGCCTTTTTCCCCTATGACTGGAGGACTGTTAACGGACCACTTCATTTTGAACGATCCTTTGAAATATGTTTTAACAATGTAGGCTAAACAATCTGTTCCACCTGGTATTTAGCTGAGACACTGAAGACTGGTTTATACTATAGACTTACATCAGCATAACTATGTTGCTCAAGGGTGTGAAAAATCCACACTCCTGAGCGATGTAGTTAAACCAACCTAACCTTCAGTGTAGACTGCTACGCTGGCAGGAGAGCTTCTTCCATTGACATTGCTACTGCCACTCAGGGAGATGGGTTTAACTACACTGATGGCAGAGCTCTCTCCAGTCGGTGTAGACAGAGCATCTTCATTAAAGTGCTGCAGTGCTACAACACAATGTAGTGTTTTTATAAAAGTGTAGCTCTCCCCTCAGAGTATCTTTCCCAGACCTGAAGAAGAGCGCTGTGTAAACTCAGAAGCTTGTCTCTCTCACCAACAGAAGTTGGTCCAATAAAAGATATTGCCTCATGCACCTTTGCCTCTATAATAACTCAGCATTTTAGTCATCTGAGCCTCACAAGGCAAGTTAACCAGCTTCCTTAAAAGAACTGACTAATAATTTAACAGTAAACCCTACCTTCACAGACAGAAGTCTTGTCAGGTAGATTTCGGTAATAGCTTTGGTTCGTTCTTTTTCTTTCATACTCCCTCTTTTCGATTTGCCTTCATCAACTTCATCCGCTGGTCGAACTAGATGCCAGATCTTATTTTCATCTTCCAATAGTGCATGCCCTAGAAACAGCAATTGTGATAAAATAATGTTAAAAAATATAGTATATGTCCATCGTAAGAGACTGCGCTCATTTATCCCCCAGATACCTTATTTTCTTCCACATGTGCAATATTGTCGACTTACCTTCCTTCTCATTCACGGGACTTAGATGACTTCACTCCTACCTAATGCACACCGTACTCCATATGAACCAAATCGAACTGCTAAGTCTTCTATACTACATAAAGTGAAAGAGGAACTGAAAGTCGCAAGGCACATGGCCACCCCTTATCCTCAAGAGAGAAGAATGGAGGATTTCTGCACTCAGGGGGGACCACAAGAAAAAAGAAACTCAAGGTCAATCATCCTTGCAAATTACAGTAGGGGTGTGTCTGGAGATCCACATACTGAAAGACTGGAAATGTATCTAAATTTAGTTCAACTATTACACAACAGACTAAATATACCGTGTTCAAATGTGAGATTCTATGTGAATACTCAAATAAAAATGTCAGTGCATCTGAGTATTTCTTGTGATACAAGTTAAATTGACAATTATTTAAATGTGCAATTAATTTCCTTCTTTAAAAAAAGAGAACTTTAACTCAGTGCAACAAACTTTATTAATGCACCACTATGTCTGAGAATTTAAATGCATAAATGCATAAATGTGATTCAAAATTATCCTTCCCAGAGCAGCTATAACTCAGTTACATTGCACACATTTATTTATATTAAGGCATAAAACTTAACAGTAATGAAAAATAATATGTGCAATGGGGCTGAATTGCAGGTTTTATGGGAAGCATAAGTTTGAATTTCTGAAGACTTTAATAGTTTTAAAATGCTCAGTTATGCATAAAGGCCTGATTCACCATTGCATTACTCCAACCTTCCATGGATTTCAGAACATATGCCTACTATTACTTTAATGGAACCTTAAGGATTCACTGTGGAAAAGAATTAGGAAATGCAAAATTAAGTTTCCCAACAACTACTCTAACTCAGAATTTTATGGCATGTTTTATGTAACACAAGTGGAAATATCGTAGAAGCAGAAAGAGTATTCCATATGTGCAATCTGGCCAAGGTAATGTTTCTGTTGGAACCTGATCATAAACACTCTTGTGTGATATTAGTTACGCAATCAATGCTCCTTTATGATCATTTCTGCCATTTAATTACAGTAGACTCTCTATTATCCAGGACTGGATTAACCAGAATGTGGATTAACCAGGATGTTAAAAAAAAAATACGAGCAACTCGCAGGGCTAGCTCTGGCTTTGCTGCCGCCCCAAGCGCACGCACAAAACCCCCCCCACGAGGGCGCAGGGCAGCCAGTAAACCAACACCCCCTCCCCCTGGTGCAGGGTGGCTGGTAAACCAACCCCCATTCCCCATATTTCCTATGGATGGCGATTATCCGGGATTTTATTAACCAGAATTATTTTTTTCCCTATCATCCTGGATAATCGAGAGTCTACTGTATATTTAACTAGCTGAAGTACCCGGCGTTGCTGGGAGTATTTGTAATTGGAAACTGGGATGTTGCTCGGGTATTTTCCTTTAATCTTCTTTGGCGTTGTTCGGCTGTTTCTGTGGCACTGGATTGATGATTTCATATTCTATTATTATGTAGCCGTTTCTCATGTTGTTCAGAAGTCTCATTTTGTCTAATTAATGTCATTCTCTTGCATTTAGATGTGGTTTCTCAGATACATTTTCGCTTTTTATGCGGCATAATGAATGGGGTTCTTTTAAAGAAAACAACAGTGTATTTAATTATGTTTGTGCTACACAACACTAAGCTCTCTGGTTATCTGTAATATTACATCATAACTATGTCACATACAACAGTATGTGTTAACCTGCTGCCCAGATGATGTTATGTGAGTTGTGTAGTTGATGTTAATGAGCTTTAAAGAATTTCACCCCTAGGGGGTGTAAAAGGTGAGATTTTAAAATTTTTCAATTCTTACCCTGATTAGGACCCTAAAGCCTATAACTGTACCAAATTTCAAGTATCTAGCTGAAAGGATGTGGAAGTAGTAAGGGAACATACATACACACACACATACACCATTTGACTTTTATATATATAGATTTCCTCCCCATACTTAATATTTAAGTGGGTTTAATCTGACTTTGAATTTAAGAGATTTGGGGTAATAGTCACATGTCACTGAGGTAAATGGGGTGACAACGTATTCATTCCCACCTTTGCTGCTACAATTGTTTTGCTGGAGACAGAAAAAAAAGCTATCATTTTATGTTGCAGCATCTGTGACTTCACAATGGAACAAGATAGGAATTTAATTATTTTTTGGAGCTGTCAAGCGATTAAACAAACGAATCGCTGTTAATTGCACTGTTAAACAATAACAGAATACCATTTATTTAAATATTTTTGGATGTTTTCTACATTTTCAATTATATTGATTTAAATTCAACACAGAATACAAAGTGCACAGTGCTCACTTTATATTTATTTTTGATTACAAGTATTTGCACTGTAAAAACCTCCAAAAGAAAATAGTATTTTTCAATTCACCTAATACAAGTATTGTAGTGCAATCTCTTTATCATGAAAGTTGGACTTACAAATGTAGAATTATGGTAAAAAAACTGCATTAAAATAAAACTGTAAAATAAAACTGTAGAGCCTGCAAGTCCACTCAGTCCTACTTCTTGCTCAGCCAATTGCTCAGACTAACAGGTTGTTTTACATTTGTAGGAGATAATGCTGCTTGCCTCTCATTACAGGTATTCTCATGGCACTGTTGTGGCTGGTGTCACAAGTTATTTACATGCCAGATGTGCTAAAGATTTATCTGTCCTTTCATGCTTCAACCACCATTGCAGGGGTCCATGCGCCTATGCAGATGACAAATTCTGCTCGATAATAATCCAGAGCAGTGTAGACTGATGCACATTCATTTTCATTATCTGAGTCAGATGCCACCAACTGAGGGTTGATTTTCTTTTTTTGGTGGTTCTGGAGTTTCCACAGTGTTGCTCTTTTAAGACTTCTGAAAACATGCTCTACATCTTGTCCCTCTCAGATTTTGGAAGGCGCTTCAGATTTTTAAACCTTGAGTCAAGTACTGTAGCTATCTTTAGAAATCTCACATTGGTACCTTCTTTACATTTTGTGAAATCTGCAGTGAAAGTGTTCTTAAGATAAACATGTGCTGGGTCATCATTCGAGACTGCTATAACATGAAATATATGGCAGAATGCACGTAAAACAGAACAGGAGACATACAATTCTCCTCCAAAGAGTTCAGTCACAAATTTAATTAACAATTTTTTAATGAGTGTCAGCAGCATGGAAGTATGTCCTCTGGAATGGTGTATGAAGCATGAAGGGGCATATGAATGTTTAGCATATCTGGCACACAAATACCTTGCAATGCTGGCTACAAAAGAGCCACACAAATGCCTGCTCTCACTTTCTGGTGAGATTGTAAACAAGAAACGGGCAGCACTATCTTCTGCAAATGTAAACAAGCTTGCCTGTCTTAGCGATTGGCTAAACATAAGGTAGGACTGAGTGGACTTGTAGGCTCTAAAGTTTTACATTGTTTTTGAGTGCAGTTATGTGTTGCAAACCGCTGGCACTATTGTGATGGGTCCCGCGCTTTCTCCTCTTGTGGGGGGTTCAGGGAGCCATTTCCTGCCCCACTAGTATCTTAGAGGATGGGGAGTGGAGAGAGAGGGACCTGGGCCCGCCCTCTACTCTGGATCTCAGCCCAGGGGCCCTGAGGATAGCAGTAAACCACCTGAATTAGCTATTCCTTCCCTTGGGCTACTTCCCTCTCCTACCCTTCAGCTTGTGGGTCTTCCTGCCCTCTCTCTACACAAGCCAGGTGTCTCTTTACCTTAGGTCTGGGTCTTCTTCATTCCAAACTCTCCTCTGCTCCAACTCCTCCAAACTGCTCTCCGCTCCAACTCCTTCCCAGTCTGCTTGAAGCAGGGGTTTTTATTGAGTCTCTAACAGGGCATTAATTGACTGCAGGTACTCCAATTAACCTGCTGTCTGCTTCCCTAGTCTACAGGGAGCCACACCCTAATTAACCTTGAGTTAATACATCTCCCCTCAAGCACTCTACCACAGCTCCCTGTCCCTCCTCTATCACATATGTAACAACAAAATCTTCATTTTCACAATTTGCACTACAGTACATTCATGAGGTGAATTGAAAAATACTTTTTATTTTACAGTGCAAATATTTGTAATGAAAATAATATAAAGTGTGCACTGTACACTTTGTATTCTGTGTTGTAACTGAAATCAATATATATGAAAATGTAGAAAAACAGCCAAAATATTTAATACATTTCAATTGGTATTCTAATTGTCTAACAGTGCAATTAAAACTGCGATTAACTGCGATGCATTTTTTTGAGTGAATAGTGTGAGTTAACCACGATTAATTGAGAGCCCGCCCTAACTATTTTCTAAATCTTAGAATTTTCAAAATATCTTAGAATGCAGCAAAAATTACTGAGGGACCTCTATACTGTAATACTTTTTCAGTGCCTGTTATTTACTTCTAAACAGATGACAAAAGGCAGTTATAGTGAAAACTACTTTTTCTACCTTAACTAAACCAGTTGTCTAGTTAATGCACATACTTCTGTTTTCTCCCTATGTCCTCCTAATGGTAAAGGAGAAAAATGAGCTTCGGAGTAAACAGGCATAACTCCATTGAGTTCACTGGGGTTACCTACACTTACACTAGGACTGAATTTGACACCTTTTCATTTAGTGACATCATAATTGGTTGCTAATGAAATAATTAATATTTCATGGAAAAATCGGGGCTTCTCAGAAATGAACAGGACAAGCAGATAAGCTTTTCAGATACAAAACTCCCACTTCATTGCTAAGGACAGCTGCATGAAAAAGGAAGAGAAATGTAGAATATGGAGCAATAAAACATATTAGTATGATTTGTAAATGGAGGATCTTTCAGGAGATATCAGTTGCTTTTTAAATTCTCACCAATAATAAACTAAAATTAATAAAGAAATTATAACAAGAGCCTTTGCAAATAAGGTGATCAATATGTTTCAAGAGGTCAATAGCGAGAGGACTCTTACAAAACTGACTGTCCAGGCTCTAAAAACCCTCTTGTCCCTCTGAAATTTCTTTCTATCCCTGTTTAAAGTAAATTTTTACGGTCACTAAATACTTATGAGCATGAGACTAATTACACTAGACTCATAGTCGTTAAGATCAGAAAGGACCATTATTTTTGTCTAGTCCAGGGGTCTCAAACTCAAATGACCACGAGGGCCGCATGAGGACTAGTGCACTGGCCTGAGGGCCGCATCACTGACACGACCCCCGCCTCACTCCACCCCTTCCATGAGGTCCCGCCCCACCTCCTCCTCTGAGAATGCAGCTCCCCACTCCCTCCTGCGAAGCGCCGCCCCAGCTTGTTCATTGAAGCTGTAGCAGCAGCGCCTGGTAGCTGGGGATCGGCAGCGTACCAGCAAGGCAGCAGAGAAGCCTCCGCTTCTGGCCCCTCCCTCCTGCAATGATGTGTGTGTGTGGGGGGGGGGGGAGGGGGCTGGGGTGGTGCCAGGAAGCTTGTCAGGCTGCAGGGAAGGGCTCCCCAGGCCATATGTTTGAGACTCCTGGTCTAGTCTGACCTGCTGCACATTACAGACCACAGAAACTCACCAATCCACTCCTTTAATAAACCTATAACCTCTGCACAAGTATGTCTGCTTCCTGGGGGGGGGGGGAGGCAGGGGAAAAGGGGGGCTGTCAGGGTGTCCCCCTCCCCCTGCTCCTACACCCCACTTATCCCATCTTCCATAGAGAAGGGGGGGACACCTTCCTCTCCTTTTTATGCAACACAGTATCTCACAAATCATTGTCCAGGTAGGCTATAGCTTTGCCCTGGCTTTGTTACATTAGTATAGCTTTCCAAACAAACAAATTGGCATGTGATATTTCTAGCAGACCTATGCGTTACTGAAAATGCACTGGTGAGGGATGAAATATTGCTTTCCCAATTTCTGCTGTAAGCTATTTCTTGTGTGGGAGAGGATGTGGGGTGGAAAGGCTACAAAAGTTGCCTCCGCTCCTGTACTTTACCATTGAAAATTTCACTATAGCTTCTTCTTCACATGACTGAGCTCTCTGCAGAGACACCAGCAAGAGAAGTCTGCTTTACCAAGTAGAGTGTAGTGGGCCCCGATGGGCCCCCTCCGATCGGGAGGACGCTCCGGCCGGGGAACCAAGATGGCCGACGGAGCCGAGGCGGCCCCGCCCCCTACCCCGGAAGTGCAATCGCTGCCCCGGAAGCACAAAAGGCGGGGCCGGCCATCCAGAGAGGGTCGACCCGGCAGAAGGGAGAGGAGGTAGAGGAGGTCGGCCCGACGAGTGGGAGCCAGCTGAAAGGAGCCCCGGCCCCAAACCCGCAGCCGAGGCAGACTGGCCCGGCGTCCCCGCGGCCACATACCCCGTGGCCGACGAGGACGGTCCCGAGACCCCGGCAGCAGAGTCCCCGACCACGGGGAGTGATTGGCCCAAGAGCCCAGCGGCCACCAACCCCCTGGGAGCCAGCAACGAACCCGACGGGGCGACCGCAGGGCTCCCCGCAAACCCGGACGACTGGCCGGGGGTCCCGGCTGCCACGTACCCGGAGGAGCAAAGCATGGACTGGACCCCTGAGGGCGCAGGACCCTGCTGAGGACCCGGGACCTGTAAGTAGCTTCACGACCGTGTATCCTGGCTGCTGGGGCAAGACAAGCCTCAGCTAAAGCCAGCCCCCGAGAGAGAGACGGTATCCTGGCTGCTGGGACAAGACAAGCCTCAGCTAAAGCCAGCCCCCGAGAGAGCGACTGTATCCTGGCTGCTGGGACAAGACAAGCCTCAGCTAAAGCCAGGCTAAGGGAGAGACTGTATACTGGCTGCTGGGACAAGACAAGCCTCAGCTAAAGCCAGACTCAGAGAAAGACTGTATCTCCTGGCTGCTGGGACGAGACCAGCCTCAGCTAAAGCCAGGCTACGGGAGAGACTGTATCCTGGCTGCTGGGACAAGACAAGCCTCAGCTAAAGCCAGACTCAGAGAAAGACTGTATCTCCTGGCTGCTGGGACGAGACCAGCCTCAGCTAAAGCCAGGCTAAGGGAGAGACTGTATCCTGGCTGCTGGGACAAGACAAGCCTCAGCTAAAGCCAGCCCCCGAGAGAGAGAGACTATACCTCCTGGCTGCTGGGACAAGACAAGCCTCAGCTAAAGCCAGGCTAAGGGAGAGACTGTATACTGGCTGCTGGGACAAGACAAGCCTCAGCTAAAGCCAGACTCCGAGAAAGACTGTATCTCCTGGCTGCTGGGACGAGACCAGCCTCAGCTAAAGCCAGGCTAAGGGAGAGACTGTATCCTGGCTGCTGGGACGAGACAAGCCTCAGCTAAAGCCAGGCTAAGGGAGAGACTGTATACTGGCTGCTGGGACAAGACAAGCCTCAGCTAAAGCCAGACCCAGAGAGAGACTGTATCTACTGGCTGCTGGGACGGGACAAGCCTCAGCTAAGGCCAATCGCGGGACGACTGGGTGGGGGTGTACGGGCTACCGGGACAGGAAGGAAGCCCTGATCAAAACCCCCTGAGAGAGACGTGGAGATCGCCCTGTAGGGGGCGCCCCCGGGCTGCTGGGAAACGCTGATTCCCCTACGATCCCAGCAGGAGGCGCACCGGGCAGGAACGAACCCGTCTACATAGAGGGACGTGTACAATTACATAGTTAAATAATGGAATATGGGCCATTTGTTTTCAATAAGCTTCTTCGTCCACAACACCTCTGGATGTAATGGCATAACCATAAAGAAAAAAAGCAGAACCCTCCTCTGCCTAGGCTTGTGAAATGAACACATCAGACTTCTTCCTTTGGCCAAAACAAACTGCAAGGTGGGGAACGCAGGTCCAGAGAGGCTTAAGATCTACTCCTCCATACTTAAGAATTAAAAATAAATGCAATATTATACTTCATACCCTTGGAAAAGCCTTCGAGGAGCCCTGAAAAAACATTTCAATATGAGTCCCAAAAGGAAGAGAGTAAAATCTAACCGCATGTAGCACTACCTGGACCGCTGCCCTGGCCAACTCTCAACATGAATAAAATAGCAGCTTGGCACACTTTTATTAAATAGCAATGTACATAAAGCCACCAGCTGACAGCCCTGGAAAGATGGACATTTCTGTTATAGTGTTTCCATTCCAGGATATTTAATAGCTTTCAAGTGTTGTGTGGTCAAACTAAGAACAGCAGATCTGTTAAGGAGATTAAAAACTATTAACTGAAGTCTGGGGTTTAGCATTCAATGACAGTCACAGAAGCATTTCAAATCAGTTTAAAACATGAAGGAAGAATGATCCTGGCAATTACCAGGGCATAAATCTAAATTTTATCCCTCATGAAAATATGAAAGAGGAGGAAAAAGACACTGAACATTTAAAGTACAACAGACCCAGCACAATACAGAGTATTTACAAAGTCAATGTTGCCAGATAAGCTTCAGTGAGTTTTTGGGTGTAGAGGAAAGGGAACTAAAATGATAAAGTGGCAGAAATGGAACACATCTTGCTGAAGTTCAGTGTGTTACATCAGCTATTTGACACTGTCTCAAAGTCTTACTTGAAAATTCAGATCAAATTGGCTTGGACAGGAATATTGCCAGGTGGAATCTTATCCTGCCAGGTGCTCTCTTTTAAAGCTGTAAGCAAAGGACCATATACATAGTTAAGTGTTTTGCGTGTAGAAATGTTAGAACTAGTGTTATGTAGCATCCGCATTAGTGATCTGGAAGAGGGCACAAACAACAAAATAAGTGAAATTCTTAAATGACACGAAATGAAGTGGAGTTGCAAACTCCAGTGAAGAGAAAGAAATAATAAAATAGGACCAAAAGAAATCAGGAATGTGGGCAGAAAATAGCAAAGTGAAACTCAACTTGGAAAAAAGCAAAGCTAATAGAGCTGGTGAAAAGTTATCTGACATGCACTCGGAGTGAGGAAGAATCCAGGCAGCAGTAATTCTGAAAAGAACCCCTCAGTAGCAGTGGAAAGGGCCGTAACATGAGTTTGCAAAGCAATATGGGGATGAAAAAAAAGCCAGTGAAATTTTGGGTTGTATGAACAAATCATCATGTCATGGAGCAGGGAAGTAAACAATCCCTTTCTGTACATCTCTAGTGCAGCAAGACCTGGAACCTCATATTAAAGTTTGAGCGATGCATTCCAAGGAAGGTATGGACAATTTGGATTGAGTTCCAAGAACAGCAACAAAATATTCAAAGGACTGAAATGATTTGACTTCTGAGGAAAGATTAAATTCAGGTAGTTTGACTAAGTGAAAATAGAGGGTGGTGCTGGTGGTGGGAAACATGGAAACAGCCTAAATAGTTTACAAATATCTGAAGGTTGTAAACACCAAGGATGGAGAGGAAATTCATTATGGGGAGGGGGAATACAATGGAAGGCAGTGTGCAGGATATAACTAGGAATATTGGGATTAAAAGAAACACAATTTAGGCAAAATACCAAGAGACGTTTCCTGAGAGTGAACTGCATTAAGACGGGGAGCAGTTTCCTAAGGACAGCAGTGAAAATCCCATTATTGAGGCTTTTAGAACTATAGTGAACAAGGTGTTCGGAAGGGAAGCACTCTGAATTAGTATGACATTATCAGCTGGGCAATCTCTAGTGTCATTCCCATCAAACAAGACAGACAATATCATTTTTTCCTAATTTGTGCATTATGTCTTGTATTCCCTTGGAGGCATAAAGAAACCCCATTGTACTTACTTTCCCCTGGGACATCTTGCTGATTATCCTCTGGCTGCTGGGAAATTCCCATTTTCGATAAGATAAGTGTGGCACCATCTCGGACCTTCAAGAACACAAATATAGGGAAATCATTCTATAATACATTACTGCGAGAAGGAGGCTTGAACCTCACTGTTGCAGAGTCTTTCCACACCTAAGCAGGCATTTGAAGATACCCACCAATTTTCTTATCCTCCAGTTAGGGCCTAGATCTTGAGAAGTGCTGTACACACTTTGACTTCTAGCCATCAGGCCCTTCATCCCCAATATCCCCTCTCCTGTAGAAAGGCTCAGCTCTGACACTTGCTAGCTAAGAAGGCACAGTTCTTCCATGGTTGATAATGATGTTTGAAGAGTTCAATGGCACACAAGCTGTTTGCATGGACCCTCTTCAAAAGGGTAAAATTCCCCATAAAGGAGCAGAGCTAGCTGCCTCCTTAGGGAGCTGCTCTGAACCATCTAACTGGCAGGATATTTGCTGTCAGGAAAGGGTTAGGTAGCATAAGGGGAAAATAACTAAGGATCACAAGTGCTTGCATACCTATGACGATGAGCCCAGCATGAAACCTAGCTAGAGTACATATACACATATACTATAATTTCAACACCCCTGCTCCTCCTCCGTCCCTGCCAATTTTTTCCCTCTATGTCATATGTAACCTGAAACATTATGTTAAGACATCGGCGTGTGCAGCACATTTCATTAGGATGTGTACCCAGGGAATTAAAATTTATTTATTTATTTATTTTTTAAAGGTCCCGCACTCTGCATTGAAAGCCACTTATTTCTTGACACATTAGGATTAGGGTGTGCGTGGGCACACCCTGTGCGCATGCCTATGGTTAAGACTGGTTACTTGACTGGGTGTATACACAGAGTAAAATAGAGCAAACCGTCCTTTAAAAAAAAAAGTGCCTTTGTTTCACCTCAGGGTTTAGGGTTCTTGAACACATCAGTGAAGCAGAGAGTGACAAATGAAGAATGATCCAGAGTGACGGGGCAGAACAAAGAAGAGGTAACTGTCTGATGGAGGGATTTGTAGGGACAGGGGGAAGAGAAGTAGCTTCCAAAATGGGATGGGTGGAGTGAGAAAAAGAGTAGGTAGATAAGATGTCAGACGTCCATACCTCCCAAAATCTGCCATACCTAAAGGGGGACAGCTCCTGTCCCCCCGCAGTGAGGTGAGTGAGTGGGGTGCTGCACACACGGGCTGGGAAGCCTGGCAGAGAGGAGTTGTGGAGCAAGCCTCATCTCATCTCACAGTGGTGGCTCCTGCAGCTCCTGTTCTGAGGGGCCGGCTGGGCTCAGCTCCCTGCTCTGGGCATTGAGACCCTGCCCCTGGTATCTGCACATCATGAGGTGGCCATGTTAAATTTGAGTGGCATTATGAACCAGCCCGGGGGTTGCAGTGGTATTCACTCAAATTTGACCTGGCTGCCCCCATCCATGAGGGGGGCCGGGTTGGGCGAAACGTGACTGGTACTTGACCCTGTGCATCAGGAGCCAGATTGCAATGCCCAGAAAGAACAGCTGTGCCTAGCCAGCCCCATGGGACAGGAGCCGCTTTAAACTGCGATGGGGTTTTGGGTGCTAAATTAGGACAATCCCAGGAATCTGGGACTGCTGAGTGGTATGGAAATACAGGCTAGATAGGAGCAATTTGGAATTGTATTCAGTGGAAGAGAGGAAACCAGTGAGAGTACTAGAATTTGATGGATACATTCTCACTTTCCAGGATTAGAAAGCAACATAGCTACATGTTTCAGCCCCCTTGTTAGACAGTACAAGGCAATTTTCTCTAAAAGCTAATAAAGTTTATTTATTATTGAAAAACAACAACAGATATCAGCAATCCTCCTTACATTATAATGCATCAGAGTATTCATACGTTTCCACCTGCCATCTCTTTGGGATGTTAAATCCAAATCTGAGAGGATCTGGGCAGTAGAACCTGGACGCCACTCTATGGAGTAATTAAAATGAGAAAAGAATCAGGTTTTATCCTTGTGCAACTGAGACAGTACACCACTAATGTGTTTCCATTTAAAGAGCCAACGAAACATCATAAAATATCTTTTGAAATATTCTGTTTCAAAACACTTGGGATTTTCCTCCTTTCCCTTTTATATCTTATTAGGGAACTTTGCGCAAGTTTTGCTTAAAAATTCATGTGATTTTTCTGCTTATTTTCCAGTTGAACTCAAAATCCACAGTTTAGAACACCACAATTATCTGCTGTAGAAATTGCTGTGATATCCAAAACTAGGGTTCCCAAATTTCCAGTGGTACAAAACTGAACACCCCTGCCCTGAGGCTCCACCCCCCATTCATTCCATCCCTCCTCTCTCTGTCGTTCGCTCTCCCCCACTTTCACAGAGCTGGAGCGAGGGGGCTCTGGCTGGGGATGACCAGTTTGGGGGGGGGGGGGAAGGGGGAGGAGGCGGCTCCGGGCTGGGGCAGAGATGGCGGGGGGGGGAGGGGGTAATGGGATCTGGGCTGGGAGTGCGGGCTCTGGGTCGGGCCAGAAATAAGGGGTTGAGTGTGTGGGAGAGAGCTCCAGGCTGGGGGTGTGGGATCTGGGGTTGGGTTGGGGATCAGTGGTTTAGGATGAAGGAGGGGGTTCTGGGCTGGGGCCAGGGTGTAGAGTTGGAGCAGTGCTTACCACGGCTCCCAGGAAATGACTATTAGGTCTCTGTAATGCATGTGTACTCAGGGAGGCTGCGTGTGCTGCCTTCGTGCCCATAGGCACTGCCCCCCCCCCCCCGCTCCCATTAGTCACAGTTCCCAGCCAATGAGAGCTGTGGAGCTGGCACTCCGGGTGGGGGCTGCATGTGCAGCGCCTCCCTGACTGCCCATGTGCCTATGGGCTGCAAAGAGCTGGCGGCTACTTCCGGGAGCTGTGCAAAGCTAGGGCAAGCAGGGAGGCTGCCTTAGCCCTGGGGCCCCAGCTGCACTGCAAGTCGGACTTTTAACAGCCTGGTCAACCCCCCGCCAGGTCCCTATTCGACTGGTCATTCCAGTAGAAAACCGGTCACCTTTAATCCAAAACAGAGGATTAAAGACTTCTCAGGGACAAGATAAACAAAAATCTGTTTTTAGGCAAATGCACCAAAGAAAAAAAATAAACAAAACTTTACTCCCTTAAATTATGGCATTAGCAGACGTGTCACAAAACTATTTTTCAGAGTTTTTGATAAGGCATCAGTAGGTGTTTAAATATTAAAGGAAACATTTGCAGAAGTGACTAATAATCTTGGAGGCGTCAGTCTTTGAGTGTCCAACTGGAGACACCTTAAAGGTGTCTCACTTTCAGAGAGTGGGTGCTCTGTGCTTTCTGAAAGTCAGGTCCCTTTAAACTGCCTCAAGTGGGCAACCAAAAACTGACAGACCCGAAGTCACAAGTCACTTCTGATCATTTGAGTCCTTACTTTTACATCAATTAATTGTTCATGTTTTCGCTGTCACATGAATTAATAACTGAAACAATATTGCATTTGTTCTGATAATAGGTTTTACTGAGAGTTATTAATGTGGTCTGTGCATTTTTATGAAACTGGGCAAAGAACAAGGACTAGGAATTTTATAATATGGGCATGCTTCATTTCATTCACAATATAGTAAGTACTAGAGCATCATGCTTAGCGGCGGATTCAGCTTACTCTTTCAAGAACTACACCTTCGAATGATTTTTTCTCATTTCAATAATCACTTTTACAGATTTACACATTTTGGGAAAGATAAGAGCAACAAGTTAGTGTTTTTGCTAGTATTACAACATCACCAAAGATAACTACTTACCAAGAACAACGCTGTCGGCTTTTGGCCATTGTGAACAAGGCAGATTTCGGTAGACTTGGTCTATTATCTTTTCCTTTACTTGAGAAATAGTATCACAGTTCAGCACTTTCACGGGTACAGAATCAGAGCCTCCATCTTGTACATACACATTTACTGTCTATGCAAGAAAAACACATGCAAAATTATTCAAAAATATCAATTCCAATCTCTGTTTTTCTGGATTATTAAAATTCAGGTGGTGCCCAAGATACACTGTGCAGTCTTACCACCATGCAGCAATGTGGATTATCTACACAGTTCTTCAGCCACCTAGGTACTTTAGATTCCAGTCCATTCTTTCTATTATGATAAAATAGAAAAGGCAGATTGGATTTTCCTCTTTCTGGCTGATATCGAATATGACCTCTCTACTGTGTCTTGGGAACTTATTAAAGGAAAGTTTTAAATAGAGCTAGGAATGTATTAAAATACTAGACCATCCAATGTCTGTGTACCACTTAGGTCAGGGGTGGGCAAACTGTTTAGCCCAAGGGTGATATCTGGGTGGGAAAATTACATGCAGGGCTATGAATGTAGGGCTGGGGCAGGGTTGTGTGGTGTGGGAGGGGATGCGGTGTGCAGGGAATGGGCTGAGGGCAAGGGGTTAGGGCAGAGGAAGAGGAAGGGTATGGTGTATATGAAGAGGTTCAGGGAAGGGGTTGGGATGCAGGAGGAGGTGCGGAATGAGGATCAGGGCAGAGGTCGAAGGAGGAGTGCAGGAGGGAGCTCAGGGAGGGAGTTGGGGTTCAGGGAGGGGTATGGAGTGTGGGAGGGGACTCAGGGCAGGTGGTTGGGTTTTAAGAGGGATGTGAGGTGAAGCAGGGGGCTCAGGGCAGGGAGATGGGGTGTAGGAGGGGTTCATGGTGTGGGCTCCAGCCCAGCGCCACTTACCTGGAGAGGCTCCAGGGTAGCAGTGCCATGCACCATGGCCAGTGCAGACTCCCCACCTGCCTGCCCTGGCCCCACAATGCTCCCAGAAGTGGCCGGCACTACATCCTTGTGGCCCCTAGGGAAAGAGGGACAGGGGGCGCTGCGTGCTGCCCTCACCTGTGGGTACCCCTCCTCCTGAAGCTCCCATTGGTTGCGGTTTCCTGTCCCCAGCTAATTGGAGCCATGGGGGGCAGTGCCTGCAGGTGGGGGCAGTGCCTGCAGGCGAGGGCAGTGTATGAACCCTCTGCCCACCCTTCCATGGAGCCACAGGGTAGTGGTGTCAGCCACTTCTGAGAGTGGCGTGGGGCCCATGGTGCCATGGTGTGGCAATCCCGCGGGCCAGATCCAGCCCAGGAGTTGTAGTTTGGCTACTCCTGACTTTGGGTGTTGCATTATTAGATAACTTAAGAAGAGTCAATTTGCTATTTATTACTTGTCACAATGACCCTCAATTGCAGAGTGCACACTTAAGTAGTTTATTTTGGTTCTCAAGATATCATTGGTTCTGTTGGTATTCTCCCATTTTTATTAATACAGGAGAGAATCTCTTGGAAAATCTCCAAACCCAGAATAAACTTTAAATGTGCCCACAGCATTGCGATGATAATTTCCATGTAAAAATAAAAAGGAAGGATAATGTCCTGAAAGGGGAAAGCATTTTTGATAAAAAGACAGGGACTGTGACCTCACCCTCTCTGGAGAGTACCTGATTTCCAATGGTCAAGGAGGTGCAAAATTTTTGGAATCTTAATGGACTCTGCTACACAGCCACACTTTGATTACAGAAATGTCTAGACAAGGCTTCTTTCCCATTTAATTGGCTAGTAGAACTTTCCTCTCTCTCAGATATGGTTTTGGTTGAAGTGATCCCTGCACTTTGTGTATTATTTTATGTAGTAAAACTGTGCTGCAATGCAGTGAAATTAAACACATTTTCATTATCCCTACACAGAATTTGCAGGCTCATTGTATTTCTTCTTCCTTTCCCTATTTATGTTAATTATATATGAATTTGCTGTCAGCTGAAAATGTAGTGTGTCAGTGTAACAACTGATGAACATACCAAATTTTTAAACAAAAATAAAGACTGTAAAATGGATAAATGCCATGCACCGTACAGTTCATCTCTCAGTTCCAGGCAGAGGTGCGCAAATTAAATTTTGCATTTATCTACCAAAGGCATCAAATGCTCCATAAATGTCTATCCAAACTCAAGACACTGGCATAATTAGCATTTTTAAAAAAAAAATCATAAAACAGGCATATAATCCCAATGTTCTATATCAATAGTAACAACTTTTGGGTGAAGGCTATGTGATTGTTTTGTTATACGTACAAGTGGTGAATGCAATGAAAACTGGGCCAAATCTGGTCTAATGGTCACAATAAATATCTATGAGAATTATTCTTATTTGGCTCAGATTTGACTGCATTCACAAATTGTAATTGCAAAAGCAATTTTTTGGGTAAAAAGATGCCAACTAAGAAGAATTATTGCAGTAAGTCACAAATGACAGATGGTACAAAAATATCTTGCGCACTAAACACAAGACAATGTAAACTGTATTGTCCAGTCTGTGTGGAACTATTAGGTGTGCTCTTCAGCTCAAACATGGAAGCCACACTAAGCCCACAAATCGACATTAAAAAAGTTAATTTTTTCTTTATCCATCCCCCACCAGTTGGTTAACTACAGTTGCTGGAGGTTGTTTGTAAGAACAATCCATAAAGCAAGCTTCCCATGCTGCCCTCCCACTCAAATCCCTGAGGCATATATCAAAAAATGTGCTTTTAACTACACTTAAAGGCTTTTATTAAATTTCATCCTTATTACAACTTTGTCATTGCATGTCTCACAGTCCGAGACAAATGGAGACGGTTGCTAGCTGTGTCCACACTAAAGCCAGAATAATCACATCAGAGTGACTTTCAAGGCAAAGAAAACCCTGTGCTGCCCTTCTGAGCACAGTCCTCAGCATTATGTATGTTTATTAGACCATGCGCAAAACAACCAAGCCAAGATTCTCAAAAACAGATGACTAGATTTAGACAGTTATGTCTATCTTTAGATGCCTAATGGCCAATATGGGCCATTAGAGTTAGGGACTATTCATAGGGTCTGACTCTTCTCACTGATATTAGTGTAAATCAGGAGAAACTCCATAGAAATCAATGGAATTAAATCAATATAAAATGGTTGAAAGAGAATCAAGCTCACGGAATCTTCCCTCAAACTTCTTTAGCGATTGGAGATGCTCAGCTCTGGGGACTTGCTTCTAAGCCCTTCTATATAGTTCTTAATTCTTCACCTATTGCCCACATTAATGGCTCATGTCTGCTCTCGTTAAGTGTTATAGAAAGAGTGTACTGATATAAATTTAAATTCCACAGTGTTCAAGAGGAAGAGATTTTATATAAATTAATGACTGAGCAGATGAGCTGCTTACCAGCTGTGTATACTCTACATCATCCCCCAGTAACCCTGTGTCATTCAATGTATATTTGGCTTTCATCAGCACAGCATCCACTGGGCCTTTTTCCACCTGGTGTTTGATAGCCTTGAACAATTTGTAAAGAGGCTCTCCAGCATTGTCCTGTTTAAGGGAAAACATAAAAATAAAAAATGGAAGGTATAATCAATGGCATGTTTTACTATTTAATGAAGAAGAAGTGTATGCATAGCTTTCATCACTTACCTTCAGATATTGATATAAACAAATAGCCATCCAATTAGACAACATCCTCTCCACAACAGTTTCTGATCTAAAAAATATGAATATCAAAAATGTTTGCTGGCAAGAAGGCACTTTTCTTTTAAAGTGTTGCCTGAAATAAAATATTTCTACATTAACAGCACTTGCTATCCTAATGCAATAATTTTACATAGGCTCTTTAAAGTATACGCTCGCATTAGATAATGCTTTGCACTGTTCAACGTTCTTAGATATTTTCAGTTCATTACCTTTACTGGAAGATGCATTATCATATATCCAAAATCAGAAGTTTGTTTCCATGTTTTAAGAATGAGTGCTTAAAAAAAAATCTAAACTTCAGTTACTGGGGAACAAACTAATTGAAACAAAACATGCAGAGCAAAGATGAAATTCTGTAATGTATTTAGGAGTAAGAATCAGACCTAATTGATGCATCAGAAAATTGTTTAAGAGCACTCATTATGGAGATGACATGGTATAAAATTAGATAAGAAGCATACAAACATTTCAATATTGCATTTTCTTCATGGATAGATGTTTGAGCAAGTTTGTTCCACGCGCTAAATGAAATTATTTGGCAGGACAAATGGCTCTAGTTGCTTTTTCAAAAAAGGAACTCCGATCCATTTTTGCCTCCTAATGTGCTCGACAATGTCATCATCATGATGATTTCTAGACAGTCTATAGCACTGACACACACACTCTGAAAAACACCACATGGTAAATGCAACAATGCTGCAAAAAACAAAGGACTATGGAAAACAAGACAATCATTCAAACCTTCTGAGCATCAGCTTTGGGTTTTTGGCCACAACATACTGCTCCATCAGCTCTAAGAACAATGTCCTCATGATGTCAGTATAATATTCTAGCTTTCCATGTAAAGCAACAGTCAATAGGGATGCAAAATAAACTTTTTCTCGGGCAGAGAACTCCCTCTGCTTCTCCAATGTATGAATAAACTAAAACAGAAAAAGCAGATTTAGCTTTGAGTCTAAACAATTCATGATAAGTTTCAAGAGTAGCTCAAAACATACCTGGCACTGTAGGAAGGGGAAACCCAAAACACGGTCTTTCATGCTAAGTACAGCATGAAAAAAACCCACTAAAAGTTTCAGACAAACCACATATAAATAAGCACTATCTATAACTCTTCTCTCTCTGTGCGCGAGAGAGTTTTAAACACAGTCTTCAGGGCTAACTCAACTAACATTTCTAGGTCTTCAATAAAGTATGAAGTAATATATAATGAAGGATGTTTTTGTTTAAAAAAACAACTCTGCACTGTAAGTTTAACCTTCCTTCATCCCACCGCCCTCAACCAAACAAAACACAAACCCTTCCACTTCAATGACAAGGTCTGCAGGCGGAATACATAAATTGTAAGTTTCAGAACATGTTTTCCTCTGCCTCAGAATGTAACACTACTTTTAAGTAATGAGCATTAAAAAAAAAAGCCAGGTGCCTACAATTAGCTTCTCACTCCATATTTAGCCACCTAAAAAAGCAGCCTGATTTATAAGACTACCAAGATTTAGCACTTTTGTGGGAGCAGGTGAGTGCTCATCAATCTTGAAATCAGGTCACTTTTTAGGTGCCTAAATATGGATTTAAGAGCTGAACTTTATGCACATCTGTGCTTAAAAATGTACATTGTGACTCTACATCAGAGGTGGGCAACCTATGGCCCGTGAGTCACATCCGGCCCATGGGACCATCTTGCCCAGCCCCTGAGCTCCCGCCCGGGGTGGCTGTCCCCTCCCCTGATGTCTCTCCTCTCCCGCAGCCACACCGCCATGCAGGCAATACTCTAGTGCGGCTGCCAGACATGCGGCTCTGAGTGGCATGGTAAGAGGGCCAGGGCTGGATAAGGGCAGGGAGTCCCGGGGGGGAGGAGGGGTCAGAGAACAGGGGGCGGTTGGATGGGGTGGAGGTTCGGGGGGGGCCTTCCTTACCTGGCCCTTTCTTATCCGGCCCTCCATACACAGTTTTTTAACCCCGATGTGGCTCGGGCCAAAAAGTTTACCCACCCCTGCTCTACATGTACATACATACCAGGCAAAAAGACTTTTCTGAAAACTACAGGGTGAGCTCAAAGTGACTTTCACTTCAATACTCACATTGATGAGAAATGATTTGCTATTCAGTAGATTGGAGAACTGATTTAAAGCCTGCTCCACAGTTTGCTGTCTAGCCTCTGGAATATCCAGTTTCCCAGTAATCATTACATCTTTCTCTCCATCTTTTGAGGGCAAGAAGAAGACTCTGTCTGTGTACATTTTATAGTCCAGCACAGGAATTCCTGCTTCACTGACATCATTGGTCTGATCTTCCATCTCTATCATTAGATCTAGAACATACAATATTTCTAGTTTTAGAAACCACAGTACTTTTTGTTTTCCTCTGACAATGAAAGCATTTTATACTGGGGAAAAAATGATCAGTCGTATTCAGAATCCTTTCCCTTTCGACATCCTTTCCACGTCTTCTGTACCATATTTATGAATTAACAAAGCATGTTCCCTACAATCCAAAGTTTCTTCCCAGATGACCCTGTTGGGACACTGACAATGCTGTCTTTGAGGAATCACAGGGTATGTCTACTCACCAATTTGGATCTTGTGACAGCAAGTCTCAGAGTCTAGAGCTACAGACTGCTCCTGGGGCTGGTGCTAAGTGCTAATAATAGCTGTGCAGACTTTAGAAGTCTAGGGAAGGGGGTGTGCTTCATTGCCTGAGCCCCAATGTCTACATGGCTATTCTTAGCACCATAGCCAGCCTGAGTCTGTCAACCTTGGCTTTGAGCCATGCTGCTGCTTGCTGTGAAGATATACCTATAGTTACCTAGACTGGGGAAGGGACAATCTCTGTTTTCTGTTTGTACAGTGCCCAGGCACAAATGGGGTTTGATTGATAACTGGGGTTCTTACACAGCATCATTTAAATATGCTAATCATCATCACCACCACAATATTTTCTTACTGGATATTGTAATGTGATAAGTGGAGGATCATGAATTTATTGTAGGATCAGTAATTATTGAATGCTGGGTTTTTATGCAGAGAACACACACCCCTCCACAGACACCAGCAGCAAAAGGAAAAAAGAAATTGTGGCCAACTACTTTTCTTGTGTTTATACATTTTCTATTCCTTTCAGTCCACATCATTGTGAAAGTTGCCTTTTAATTCTTTTCAAGATAATTGGGATGTTGAGCCAAGGAGCAAAAGCAACAGAAAGTACAAAGAATAATTATTATATTAGGAGAAGGGCAGACAGGAAGAAGGCAAAATAATTCACTGAAAATGATGAAAATACTTCTGTGAGCCCCAAAAGCTTTCAAGTTCTTGACACAAAAAGCAATTAGGAGGTCACCTTTCTACAGAGTGGTCATTTCAGCTGGAGGCTTTCCAGTTGCCTGATATTGCTGACTGATAGAATACCATGTTAATTAATATAAGGGCCTGTCATCTCACCAGTTTTTATTAACCACATAATTTATCCTGGTTCTCTTTATTCTGTTACACAGCCAATTCTAAGCAAGAAAACATCTCATGGTTTCAAGCTTCACGCTGTGTGTGTTCTTCTATCCTAATCACTACTTCCTTTTACTAGGACTGCTCTGATGAATGCAGGAAAACTCCTCTTCCTGCATTTGCCATTATTAATATTATATGCATCTAGAAACTTTCATTTAAGTGCTTTACTTTTCTATTAGCCAAAACGACATGTATCGTCTGAGCTAGATTACGCTGTTAATTTGTGTTCCTCCTGTGCCCAGGGAGGCAGCTGTGCTGGAATAGGAGATTAACTCCACACTCCAGCAGGCAGCAGTACTCCCTGCATTCCTCTGGGAGTCGTGGCAGGGGACAGGCAGCTTCACATTCCAGAAACAGCTCTGCGAAACTGAGGGCAGAAAAAAAAAGGGATTACAAAAGCCAGCTGGTGAGGGAGACTGATAAACAGAGATGGCTCCAAATGGGGACCTTGATCTTCAGCCCTTCAAATTTCAGAGTGGCCTTTGAAGCTGAATCCCTCAATCCAAACAGTTGCTACAGAGATTTGGTACTGGATAGAGTTCAAAATTAGAACAGGCCAATTTTCCAGATGTGACTCGAGTATAATGGGAATAAACTATTCTGAGATGATTTCAGCTCCACTGGCAGAAATCTCAGGTTAACTGTAGATTTTGTGAGATTCCCATTCTTCAAGATGGCAGAAATCTTGTCAGATTATCTATGGAGTCAATTCCAAACTCTAGCTCTGAATTCCCTTAAACTAAATCTAAGCCAAATTCAGATTCAACCACCACTTTTTCTGCCCATCTTTGTTAATAAGAAACAACTCATTTCTCTTTAGGAAAAAACATGCTTTGTTATAGAAGCAAAGATGGGTTATTTCAGTATAGACACATAATGTACTTTAGATGATATGACAGGTAAAGATAATCACTTCGACCAAAATTTTCAAACATGGGTGCCTGAATTAGACACCAAAATAAGTAGCCTGATTTTCAGAGGTTGTGCGCCCCTATAGCTCCCACTGATTTCCCTTAGGTGATGTCTCCTTACATACAGTAAAGAATGAACCAGCTCCTCAAATCAGGTTCTATTATTTCCCATCACAAAGAAGTAAATTTTCTTCTCTGATTTTCCCAGACTTAAGATATTTCAGTCTATTTTCATAAACTCAGTCCACTAATTCATATATTTTGTGTCTTTCCTAGCATTATATCTATATATATAAAAGTCAAGTGGTGTATGTATGTATGTATGTATGTATGTATGACAGCGAACTCCTCCCGCACCGTTTGAGCCAGAGACTTGAAATTTGGTACAGTTCGGGGTCTTGGGGTCTAGATGCTGGTAAGGGTCGAAAAATTTTCGGATCTCACCTCTGACGCCCCCCAGGGGTGAAAGTCTTTCAGGGCCAATCACATCAGCCTGGCGGTTAGGTGGTGATGATGTCATGATACCCCCTCCAACAGACATCGCACTCGCTCAGCTCACCCCTCCCTCCAAAAACGGAACCCCGGAGATCCCTCAGTTCTCTGTCCCTCCCCCCTCCCAACGGAACCCTGGAATCCATCAGCCCTGTGCCCCCCCCACCTGCGAAGGTCCCCAGAATCCCTCGGCTCGCCCCCCCCCCCGCGACGGATCCGAGTTGGGTTTGGTGGGACGGTAAGTGAGGTGGGGGTGTCGGGTTCGGTCAGGGGGTGAGGTGGGGGTGTCGGGTTTGCTTGGGGGGGGGTCAGGTGGGGCTGTCAGGTTTGGTCGGGGGGTAAGTGAGCCGGGGGGTGTTGGGGTTGGTCTGGGGGGGTGGGAAGGTGTCGGGGTGGGTGAGGGGTGAGGTGTGGGTGTTGGGTTTGGTCCGGGGGGGAGGGAAGGTGTCGGGGTGGGTGCCCAGACCAAACCCGACACCCCCCCGGCTCACTTACCCCCCGACCAAACCCGACACCCACACCTCACCCACCCCGACACCTTCCCACCCCCCCAGACCAAACCCGACAGCCCCAGGCTCACTTACCCCCCGACTGAACCCGACACCCCCACCTCACCCCCCCAAGCAAACCCGACACCCCCTGACCAACTCCAACACCCACACCTCACCCACCCCAACAACTTCCCACCCCCCCAGACCAAACCCGACACCCCCCTGGCTCACTTACCCCCGACCGAACCCGACACCCCTACCTCACCCCCCCCCACCAATCGCAACACCCCCAGACCAAACCCGACACCCCCCGGCTCACTTACCCCCCGACCAAACCCGACACCCCCACCTCACCCCCCCAAGCAAACCCGACACCCCCACCTCATCCCCCCAAGCAAACCCGACACCCCCACCTCACCCCCCCCACCAACCGCAACACCCACACCTCACCCCTCACCCACCCCGACAACTTCCCACCCCCCTAGACCAAACCCGACACCCCTCCGGCTCACGGTGCACTGTGTAGCACACAGATTATTAAATACACTGTTCAGTCGGGGGGTGAGGTGGGGGTGTCGGGTTTGCTCAGGGGGTGAGGTGGGGGTGTCGGGTTTGGTTGGGGGGTGAGGTGGGAGTGTTGGGTTTGCTTGGGGGGGGTCAGGTGGGGTTGTCGGGTTTGGTCGGGGGGTAAGTGAGCCGGGGGGTGCTGGGGTTGGTCAGGGGGGGTGGGAAGGTGTCTGGGTGGGTGAGGGGTGGGTGTTGGGGTTGGTCAGGGGGTGTCAACTGTCTGCCCCCTCCCCACCTCCGACTGACCCGAGCAACGCCGGGCACTTATGCTAGTTTTTATTAAAATAAAATGTATCATATTTTATCAACAGCATAAATACAGACTACAGTTACTTATAAGTGACATTTCAGTACCAGTGGCAGCTTTTTAATAGTAATCAAAAAACCCCTATTTTCTATTTTCATTTGCTGATTTAATTCCTTGTGCTTATTTTATCTTTATCCTAAAAACCTATTGTTTCCTTTAATCACTTTCATTATATTTGATCTTATTTATGGCCTTAATTGTCAGGAGAATATGTACTGTACATTGATGTCTGCAATCAAGAATAGTTATACTGGCTTGTAGTCACACCCAAGAAATAGTTTAAGCAAGACATTGCAGTAGTTTTAGCCCAATTTAGGATTTCTTATTAGGGTCCATAAGAAATCTAACATCATACCTGTGAATTCCTTTTTGCACCTATCTCGGACACTTTCTTCCAATCCTTCAAGCTGTGACTTGATTTTTTCATATTCACGTTCTGCTTGTTGGCTTTTTCGTCTTTAAGGAATAAAAGTATGATTTTGAAAGTTATTAATGGTAAAAGTAAAGCATTTTGCAATTGCATTGAAGGGAAAGGCTGAAGGATCACAGGAAGACTGTCTTTTCCTCTTTACCTTTAATAACAAAAGTGGAGGAGATGGTGGGTCAGATCTTTAGCTAATGTAAATCAACATAGCTCTACAATGGAGCTGCTTACACAGATTGGCTGAAGATCTGGCCCAATGATTTTAAACTTCTTAGGTTACATTTGTGAGCATGTTTTAAGCACAGCTACTTCACTTGTGCAAGCTGGACAGAGAAGCACTCAGAGAACATTACACATCGGCTGCTGAGTTACAACTAAGACTTGTCTACACTTAAGATAGGTCGAACTTAGTTATGACGCTCACAGATGTGAAAAATTCACACCCCTGAATATCATACTTAAGATGACCAAAAGCCCGGTGTAGATGTGGCTAGATCAACAGAAGACTTGTTTTGTTGACTTAGCTACTTCCACTTGGGAAGGTGGATTAGCGAAATACCCCTTCAGTCACTGTAAGAAGTGTCGACACTACAGCAACGTAGCTGCAGGGTTGTAGCTATGTTCCTGTAACATCCCGAGCATAGACATGGCTTAAGTCAGTACATGCACTGGATCATACTGAGCTGGTTAGGGGAGACCTAAGGGAGTTTCAACACTGTACAGGAGCAAATACTATGAAGCACTGCACCTCAGCTTTGCATCATTACAGTGAAATACCCCAAGCACAAGGCTTAGACACTACTTACATCCCACTTAACACCTCAAATTAGGCCCCAAGTAGGACTTAACTGGAGTACAGTCCTGGCACTGGCACTCCACAAGGGTAAATTTCACCATTAGTCATGAAATGTGTGTGTGGTAATACATGGCTCAGCTGTAAATGCCGGAATACCCGCTCAGACAGCTCCAACCATCTCAGGCCAACAGAATGTAGACATAGGATGCTTAGATATTGACTAATACACATGCAAAACAAGCAATATTTTCACTTGCATGAAGGCACTTCAGCTGCAAATTCAAGATGTGTGTGTATACACCTTACCCTCTCAGTGTGCTGTGTGAAAACCTGGGCCAATAGGTTTGTGCTTACAGCAGAGAAAGAATACTGGGCTGACTGGCACCAAGGAATACCACTGAAAGGGTCTATGTGAAGGGAATTAATGGTACAAATGTTTCCCAGCTACTTCCTTTAAAATGTTTAGTTTATTAAGTGATCAAGATCGTTTCTCTTTGCAAATGAGAATAGTTTGCCCCATCTGCCTTTTCCTTCAGAACTTTGGGACAGCCACAGCATTTGATTATCTTACCTGTAACAGACGATAGAGATGATGATAATGGCCACCATAGGAATAATTACACATGGCAAAATCAGATGCAGGGGTATGTCACTCACACGTGTATCATATTCCACCCTTCCGAGGATCCATTCTCTGAGGCCAAATTTCACCTAAAGAATTAAATACATACTTATACCTGCCTCTAAAATGTAACTAGAAGATTATTCGATAATTTAGCTGCCATGCTTTAGTTTCTTAGTAATCGTTATAATCTATAGAATTCCATTTTTTTGCTGGCATAAATTGGCATAGCTCCACTGAAGTTAATGAATTAATGCAGCAGCACCTGTTTATTCCAGCAGGTAATTTGGCCCTTATTACATAAAAGGAAAAGAAAAACCTATTATACAAAGTAATTTAAGGCCCAATCCTATAAGCACTTGCTACCCACAATAGTGATTGACTGCAATTGGATTTGTCAAGATAGAAAACCCTATGCCTACTTGTGAGTATGCATGAAACTGGACCCCTTAATAAAAGTGGCAAACATCATCTCGGGACATCTATTTTTGGGACAATCCTTTATAGATAGCAGAAAGAATCTGGAAGTGAAGTACAGTCACAAGATCGTTTCCTTTACATAATGTGCCACTGAGAAATAAACCCATACAAATAGGAAGCTACTGTATCAGTGTCACAGATACAGTACTCCATATCCTCCTCTCTACATACATGCTATTAAAGACAACATGCAGGAAAGGTGACATACAATGAATTCAGGCAAGTTATTGATTGTATCCCTCTTCTGCCTTCTCTTTGGCTGAGGTTGTACTTCTGGTGGTTCACAATACAAATCCTTTTCAGTCAGTGTTTTTATGTTGCAGGGTTCTGCCCCCACAAAAGCTTGAGCCTCCTCTATTGTCATAGCTTTGTTCAGATTACTGCCCTAGACAGAAAATAGAAGGCTAAGTCATTTTAGCTACAAAGCCATGGGTGAAGCAATCTACAAGTTACACAATCTTTTGTACAGTTCATTTTCAAAGAGGATGTAGCTCTGACATCAATGTGAAGGGGGAGGGAAAAAAAATACCCCCAGGCTTTTACATCCAGAGGAAATCTATTAATTCTCCAGGAACACAGCTGACATGGAAATTCCAGATTCCAGTAGTGGAGGGCAGCATGCAGTGTTTCAGGATGAAAAGAAAATCGCACATCTATATATTTATTATAATGACAAAACTACAACCAGCCATGTCTTGGCAAGTTTACCTTTGCATGAATAAGTTTGTTGACTTGTTTTTTGATGCCATCAGTGAAGTTTTCAAAAGTTGGATCCGCAACATATATAAAGGGATCACTGTTCCCAATCTTTAGAACCAAACTGTAACCATCCATTTTAATAAATGTAGTAATCCTATAGTTTTCTGGATCCTCTAATATTGATGGAGAAGAGAAGACTATTGTGCTTTCATTGATTTTTGCAATATCTTTTCCTTCAAACTAAAAAGCAAACAAAACATTTTAGGTTTTGATGATATGTTATTTGCTGCTGAACATTTAGCACCTAAAAATACAACACAACCAAGTTAAATAAAAAGGTGAGGATTGTCAGATACTTTTGGAAAAGAAAAAAAAAATCACTGGACAAAAATAAATCATTGCTTCAGTGTGGGTTAGTATTTAAACCCAAAGAAAAATCCTAAGGTCTAAACACTCCCAAAGTTGGCAGGAAGTTTGCGTTCTTATCTTAATTTTGTGGGTTTGGACCATTTTAGGGTGATTTAATGTTGAAAACACAGGATTGGTGGTGGTGGTGGTGGTAACTTCTTCGCTTTAATCCAAACTATTTTTGACTCTTCTGCAACTTTAGGCAGGTCACCTGTCTAAAAGCATTTATTAAATAACAGAGACGTCAGCTTAATATAAATGCTTAGTACTACCGTGTTTCCCCGAAAATAAGACAGTGTCTTATATTAATTTTTGCTCCCAAAATTACATTACCTTATATTACAGCGAGAGGCAAAACTGGAAGTACGTCTTATTTTCGGGGGATGTCTTACTTTCGGGGAAACAGGGTATTTATGACTAAAATACATTAAACACCAACCAACTCACTCACAACAAACCTTATCTTCCACCACAATTAATGTCTATTTCTAAGGCAGCTCATGCTTGAAAATGTTTGGATCCTAACAGTATATTTGTTATATACAATTTCCCCCTCCCCATCCCAATCCTTTGTACTAGGTGTTCCTTGACACACTTAAAAAGTACACTTATAGAAACAGACTACTCTAGGAACCCTCTTCAAGCAATCATTAACATAAACCACAACACAAAAAACAGCAGCTATTTTTATGACTGCCTCCAATAGTCTTCCCCGTGTCTTTCATTACAAATGTGATTGTACCACTTCAAGCACATTTTGGATACTGCCATAATATAATGAAATGAAAATAAAATAATAAAATGAACTAAAAAGTAAACAAATGGTTGACAGATAACATTTACAGTGCCTCCAAATAGATGATTTTTAAACATCTGAATAAATATATACAGGGGGGGAAAACACTTGAGAATATTAAACAAGAAGAGCTCAAAAACTGTATAGAGCAGGGGTCGGCAACTTTTCAGAGGTGGTGTGCAGAGTCTTCATTTATTCATCAAAATTTAGGGCTTTGCATGCCAGTTTGGAAGGGGTGGGGCTTCTGGTGGAAGGGGAGGGGCTGATGGGGTCATTCCCTCCCCCCTGCTTTGGGGTTTCCCCCAGGCTCCTGCTAGCCAGGGTCTCAGCCTGCTGCCAGCCTGGGTGAAGGCGCTGAGTGGGGCAGACAGGGACCCCAGCTGGCAAGGGGCCAGCAGGGGGAACCCCAGAGTGGGGGCAGGCTGAGAAGCTTAGCCCGCCGCTGCTTTGGGGTTTCCCCCGTAGGCTCCTCCCACCTGACTGCCCACTCAGCTCCCGCTGCTAGCCCGGGTATAGGGAACCCAGGCTGTCAGTGAGCTGACAGGAGCCTGCAGGGGAAACCCCAAAGCGGCGGGCTGAACACAGTCTGCTGCCACTCAGATTTCCCCCACCAGCAGCCCCAGTCAGCTCCCGCTGCTAGCCTGGGTATTGGAAACCGAGGCTGGCAGTGGGCTGAGACCCCGGCTCCCAAGGGGCCAGTGGGGGAAACCCCAAAGTGACGGCAGGCTAAGCGTGCAGCCCACCGCCCTTTTGGGGTTTCCCCTGCTGGCCCCTTGGAAGCTTGGGTCCCACGGCCTGCCCCACTCAGGTCCTGCTGCCAGCCTGGGTTCCCTACACCCAGGCTAGCAGCGGGAGCTGAGTGGGGCAGGTGGTGGGACCCCGGCTGGCAGGAGCTCAGTGCTTAGCCCGCTGCCGCTCTGGGATTTCCCCCGCTGGTGAGCCGGGATCCCACCGCCTGCCCCAGCCAGGCTAGCAGCAGGAGCTGACTAGGGCAGGCTGTGGGACCCCGACTTGCTGAAGAATTTCAGTTGCCCCATTCAAGGTTCAGTTCTACATCCCTCATTCATGTTGAAAAGTACCTTACTGCTCGAGTGGTCTCTTTGAAATCCAGGGGGCTGGCTTGCATTGTAAGGTACTAATCAACATAAGTAAGTATGGAAGAACACACCCTTAGTTTGCAGCTGTACAAATACTGACAGGGTTTATGTACCTGAGGTTTTCTTTAAACCATTTAGGCCCAATCCAAAACTCACTGATATCAATGGACAGGTCTCAATGGGGTTTAGGATCAGGCTCTGTTTAAACATCACACTGCTAATGAAGACAGCATGTCTGACCAAAAAAATAAATAGATAAAAATTTACCTTTTTGGAGTCTAGACTGTGTATTTGCCTCTTCTGCCTTCTGGAACGCCCATGAAGGTCAGCAGTTACAATTACGGAGAAACTCTGGATGATATCAAACCCAGCTCCCGTTACAGTAATATTTCTCCCTCCACTGAAAAAGCAGACATAAATCAAACATCAGTAAAGTTCTACAACCATACACTAGCTCCATCTAGGACTTTTTCCACTTAACATATTTTTTGCATAGCTTTGCATGCAGGTGCTTCTACAATAGTTAGGTATCAAATGTAAGAACTGCCAGTAAACCAAATATGGATATAAAATTTTGAAGTGATACAGCTGTTCCAAACTCTGTGCCCTATTTGTGATTTTTATATTCACATTTTTAAATTATTTAAAATGTTTTCCCTTGCCTTTATGGCTCTTTGGGAAGGGGCGGGGGAACACTACACAAATGGGGGAACCTAACACAGTGGTTGGTGGTTCCTACCAAAATGGCTTAGTGCAGCGGGTATCAAACTTATTGAGCCCGCGACTCCTTTTCGTGAGCTGTCGGCGCGCCGCAACCCCTCCGGTCCCCCCCCGCGGGCGGGAGGCCGGCTGTGCCCCGTCCCCCCATCCCCACCGCGGCCGGCTGCGCCCCATCCCCCCCGTCCCCGCCGCGGGCGGGCTGCCGGGTGCGCGCCGTCCCCCCGTCCCCGCCACGGGCGGGCTGCCGGGTGCGCGCCGTCCCCCCGTCCCCGCCGCGGGCGGGCTGCCGGGTGCGCGCCGTCCCCCCGTCCCCGCCGCGGGCGGGCTGCCGGGTGCGCGCCGTCCCCCCGTCCCCGCCGCGGGCGGGCTGCCGGGTGCGCGCCGTCCCCCCGTCCCCGCCGCGGGCGGGCTGCTGGGTGCGCGCCGGCCCCCTGGCCCCGCAGCGGGCGGGCTGCCGGGTGCGTGCTGGACCCCTGGCCCCGCCGCTGTGAGTTGCAGCGGCAGGAGCTCAGAACCCCCCGGGGGAGTGCTCGGCAACCCCCTGGGGGGTTGTGACCCCCAGTTTGAGAAACCCTGGCTTAGTGCTTGGATGAGATCAGCTCACGGATGAAGAAGAATAGCAGGCTGAAAGTGAAGCTGAGCAAGACAGAGGTTATGCTGGTGAGCAAAGGAAAGGGGCATTTTGAAGAATTTGTAGCCATGGAGCATCCTCCTTTGGTTGAAGATACACACCCACAACTGATCAATGCAGTCTCCAGGTTAGGCATACTCACTGAGGCTATGCTCTCTCAGTGCAGCATCTGTGGGTAATGCTTGCCATCATTGCCAGTTAGCTAGGAGATTCTACCCAGGAGACTCTACTCTATCACGACAGATAGTGATCTGGCTTCAGTTATTCATGCCTTAATGACCTCTTGGCTGGACTACAGCAAGGCAGTATACCTGGGGATGACGAAGCTTTAGAATTTAGCAAACTCCCACTTGCTCAGAAGGCTGCAGTGCATCTCTAAGGTAATGCTGGTTACTCCACGCACATCACACCTGCCTGCTGCCCCCTACCTTGGCTTCCCATAAATCAAGTCAAGACTTAGACCTCATCTTCAAGGTGCTCCATCGTCTGGCACCAGGATCGTTCAAAGAGTCTCTAAAGCTCTGGAACAAAGACCATACTCAAACTTTGCTCTCCTAGTTCAGTGGAACTTCTTACAACAGAAGATGAAGCTTTCTAAGGGGCTAGCCCAAGACTGGAATGAACTCTACCAGGAATTAAGGATCACCACAAACCTCATCATCTTCCACTCCAAGTGCAAGATGCACTTTTTTGACCTTACCTTCTCTGACAAATGCATAGCAACATGCATATTAAAAGAGCCCCTACCAAAACAGGACATTCCACTGCAAGCACATCTTCCTCAAAAGAGAGGATGAGAGCATAAACACGTGACATATTAGTCATGTTGCTTACTGCATTCCTGGATGATGCTCTAACAGTGTGGTGATAAGTGTGTTATAAGAACCTATATAGAAAGGAACAGAAGTCACACTGCTGGCTCTCCTTGTCACTTTCAGTTAGATACATTAACAATTAAGAAAGACTTAGTGTAAATTTCCACCCACCAACAATCCCAATAATAATGATTGGGAGGGATGGTAATCCAGAAAATAATCTAATAAAATGAGTTCCACTTTATCAAAAGTTTTGAGAATCCCTGGAGTGACTAACTATAAGGAGGGAAAAATTAGACTGATTACAAAGTGCTATAAAATGTACCAAGTAAGCAAAAAGAAAAATACATTCTATTGTCCCTCTAATCTCTTAAATGGTAATAATCTTAAATAATTTTAATATTACTTTATTTTACATAAAAGGGCATGTTCAAGGAGCCTGGTAAGTCACACCTAACTTAACTTTTAAGATCCTGTTCAGGTGATCATCTCATGATGGACTTTTGGTAGAAAGTGACAGGATTTGAGATTGGGTTTATTCCCTTTAATCTCTTAGGATATGAAAATACCAAGATGTCCTCTACTAGGCAGCAAGATTAAGATATTAAGAAGATGAAATCCATGAGTAAAGATCACAGTTTTTGTCCCCAGCCCTTGAAAAGAAGAGTATTCTGGGAGGACTTCTATACAGATAGATTATCAAATAGTTCAAAGTATTATGTTGGGATTTCCTGTTTGCTTTTATGTTTAGGCTACTGGTATTTTTCTTTTCAGAAAGAACTGAATTCTCAGAAAGAAACCAACAGTTTGGCTGTAGATTAAAACAACAGAACAAAAACAACACACACACACACACACAAAAAAAACATCTCAAAAACCCTGCTGAACTCCAGTTGTGCTTTTTAATCTGCTACTACTTGTCCTACAGCAGGGGTGGGGAACCTTTTTTCTGCCAAGGGCCATTTGGATATTTAGAACGTCATTCGCGGGCCGCTTCCCCCTCCCCGACCCAGGAAGCCCAGGCTGGCAACGGGAGCTGAGACCCCCGCTGGCAGGAGCCTCGGGGAAACTCAAGTGGCAGCGGGCGGAGAAGCGGCAGCGGGCTAAGCGCTCAGCCCGCTGCGGCTTTAGTTTCCCCGCAGGCTCCTGCCAGCGGGGGAGTCTCAGCTCCTCCCCCCTCCCACTCCCAACCCAGCCTCCTGCCCCCCATGCCTGACCCACCCAGCCCAGCCTCCCCCCCCCACCAAACCTCCTTCCCTCCCAGACCCACGCCTCACCCACCCCCATCCAGCCTAGTCTCCTGCCCCCCTCCCCACCCGCCCAGGCTGGCCTCCCCCCACCGCCCCCTTGCCTGCCCCCCAGCCCAGCCTCCCCCCCCCACCCCCTTGACCCCTCCAAACCTATCTGCACATCGCCTCCCCCCGGCCCGTCTCCCGCCACCCGCGCCCTGCCCCGGCCTACGTGGGGTGCCCGCTGGGTCCCGCTGTTTCGGACGCGACTCCTGGGAGGGGAAGGTGGAGGCGGAGGTCATCTAGTCCAACTCCCTGTTCCAAGCAGCACCAACCTCAACTAGGCACTTCCCCATAAAGTGGGTCCTCTCCCAAGGGGACTTGCCTTCTGTCCAGCAGTTCCCGGGCTGAGCGCCGTGCTTCGGGGAGAGCTCTCCCCTCCTTCTTGCTTTCTCCGCAGGGCAGAGGTGTGGCGGGGGAAGGGGTGGCCCCAGATATGGGCTGGAGCTTTGCTTGGCCCTGCAGCTCTTTGGTATCCGCTCTGGGCCACCCATCGACATCGCCACCCCCCCCCCCCTTCGGGCACCGCTGGCTGTGCGGCCGCCTTTCCCTTTCCCACCCAGCTCCCCGCCTGGGAGCGGCTCTGCGGCACTCGGGGGAGGGCGCACGGCGCAGGAGGGCTCCCAAGGCGCAGCGCCTCCGGCCAAGGTCACGGCGTGGAGCCGCGGATCTGAAGAGAGGCGCAGCCCTGTCCCCACTGCCACCGCAGTGATTCCCGTCGAGGGCCGGGCGTTCTGTGCCGGGCGAGTTGTGTGTGTGTGTGCGCTCGCTGCGGCTTGGGGCTGAGGGGGCAGCTGCCGCCGTGCGTGCCTAACCCCCTGGCGGGCGGCAGGTGCCTCTCCCCGTGGCGTCTCTGCCCCGAGAGCAGCGTCCCACCCTCCGAGCTGCCCGGCCCTGCGCCGCAGCATGGACACGCCGCAGCCGGGGGGAGGGGGGAGGGGGGGCTGAGCGGAGTGCGGAGATGGAGACGGCAGCCATGGAGCGACGTACCCCCAGCCCTCAGGGAGACGCTCTGCGGCAGCGGCTCGCCTGCGCACTCCCACCGCCACGCGAGACCCGCCTGTGGGCCGGACCAAATGATTTCGCGGGCTGTATATGGCCCGGGGGCCAGAGATTCCCCACCCCTGTCCTACAGGAACAAAGCCAGCAAGTCATAATTTTTTTTTATTTCCATCATACCAATTCTTATTAATAGCTGAGCAAGATATGTTTCAGAACCGGATAGACACACACATTTTGACAGTTTTGTTATCTGCAGGTGATTACTACTGCTTTAACAGGAATTAGATTAATTTTAAAAAGCAAAGTAAAACTAGTGTAGATTAACTATAAAGTTTTGAAGCATGAGCTTTCGTGGGCTAATACCCACTTCGTCGGATGCAAGGTACCTGAGCTTTCCACTGCTTGCATCCGACGAAGTGGGTATTAGCCCACGAAAGCTCATGCTTCAAAACTTTATAGTTAGTCTTTAAGGTGCCACAAGATTTTGTTTCCTCTGCTATTCCAGACTAACACGGCTACCTCTCTGATTCTAGTGTAGATTGACATTCTCCTTAAATATGTCTCAATCTATTGCCTTTTTCCTTTAAGAAATCCATATTTTAAAATATGTGAATTACTTTTCTTATTTCAAGATTTAGCTTTGAAAAAGGTAATATTAAAGTTCTGAGGTAAACAGAATACACTATTAAAAAGTATCAGCAATGGTTTGGGAAAAAATGTACAAGCTCATATACTTAAACTTTCTTCAGGGACACGGTATAGTTGCTTTCATTTAAATAGTTCCACATGAAGAAAAACTACCACACACCCCACACATCTATTAAGAATGAACGTAGTTTTAATAGAAACATTTCATTACCTGCTGAAGCTATTTTTTGGAAAGAATTTAGTGACATTAGGATTTTCACTATATGTAAACATTGGATAGTTTAATTTGTTCTCGGTGTCTCCGTGATGCACAGTTACATGAACTTCTCCAACTTTGTCATGTTGTCCTGTGATGCAAACTATTTGTTCACCAAAATCAATGCTGGAAATTGGAGGGGAAAGAAAAGGGGAAACAAGGCTCAGATTACTAGTAGTATTACTAATCATCATCTTTATTACGGTAGTGCCTAAGAGCCGACCAAGAATGGGGCCCCACTGTGACTAGGCATTGAACAAATGGTAGCACACAGTCCCTGCCCCAAAGAGTTTACTCTAAAGAGAAACGGTAGACACAGTGTAAGGGAAGCAGCACGGGGGAGAAACAATCTCAGTGAACAAAGTGATTGCTGCAAACATGTTAGTTCCAAAATTTTCGGATTTTTGGGTGAGTCTAGTTTAGGGTGACCAGATGTCCCAATTTTATAGAGACAGTCCCGATTTTGGGGTCTTTTTCTTATATAAGCTCCTATTACCCCGCCTCTCCCTTCCCATTTTTCACACTTGCTGTCTGGTCACCCAAGTCTAGTTAGAAGGGGATCAGCTACCTGGAAAGAAGAAGGAAAGGGAAGAGTGGTGAGGGGGATGGGGCAGTGGAGAAGAGACTAAGAGGGAATAAAGTGACTGGAGGTGAAGAGATTGTGAGGAGGGGGATGGAGAGGGTTGGCGCAAACAGCCAATCAGTACAGGATACAGAAAGTCCAGTTAAAACTCAAAGTTTCTTGACTGTCCCTGAGTGTCTGAAAGTTCCTGTTCTGGCTGCTTCTGCAGCTATTCCTACCTGCTGGATTCTCATGAGTTTATCCTCATGGCCATGTGGCCAGGAATGGTGGTGGTGGTGGTGGTGGTGGTGGGGGTCTGAGGGAAGGCTTTGTACTACTCTGTATTATAGTCACAAAGTGATGAGTTTTTATAAGGGCAAAACTTCATTAAAAAAAAAAGACAAGTGTTTCCTTCCCTCTCTCCATCCCATCCCTGAATGCCTTCTTATAGCTAATGCCCTCCTACCTTCCATCCTCCCTCACCTGTCCCCTGTGATTCACTGAACAAACAAACAAAATAAAAAAGCCTACCCAAAAATTAATGAACGAACAAAATCATGGCACCAACTTAACGTTCAGAAACCATCACTATGTTTGCATTGCTTCGGTGTTTCATCCCTTTCTCTCACTCTGTGTCTGTCTTACTCGTTTAGAGATGGTAATCCATTTGAAGGCATGGATCTCCTCTCACAATAGATCTGCACAATGCCTAGAACAGATGGGCTCTGATCTCGGTTGGTGCTAGTGGAGTACAAGTCAATATTATGAAAGTTAAGTGCTGCATACGTACATGTTGCAGGGCACATTACCGAGGAGAATTCTCACATCTTTCTGGGAACCAGTTTCCAGATTGTTCCCAGTGATGGTAAGGATGGTCCCACCAGCTTGGGGGCCTTTTATTGGACTTATTCCCGTAGGAGCAGGTTGCTGTAAGGAAGAAATGGCAACAAACTAATTAAACACATGGCTTTACGTTTTTACTTTACATAGGAATTATTTATATTTCCAGTAATTACACAGACTGTTTTCAACAATGACTGGTATTTTTGGATGCCTAACTTGAAACACCTAAATGGAGGCCTCATTTTTAGAAAGAGTAGTTTCTCTGAAAAATTAATCCCCATTAAGGGTTCTAAATTTGAGGCAATTTTGAAAAGGACAGCATCAATACGGATGTGAAGAATAAAAAACCCCATGAGAATAATAGGGTTAGGAACTGATCTTCCCCAACAGTTTATCCTTCATTAGAGAATGAGTTGATGATCGGGTAATGTGGATTTACTCACATGCAAGATTTCACACTAGGTTTCCTCCAGATTTAAAAATCCTAACTGTAATTTGTAGACTGCCTGCTAATCAGCGGTCTTAATATTTTCCCTTGGGCTTCCTATTTTCATTTTTATTTCATGCTGAACTAGTTGAATAAACTGAAATAAAGAAAATATTCTCTCTCTGCACCTGCAAAAGAGGCTTCTGCTTTCACAAGCTTGTTTGGCACTTCAACAAACTCTGGTTCCAAGCAATTAGCCAGTGACTTTCACAAGTTTAGTTGTCTGACTTTCCTTAAAGCTTACAAGAAAACATGTACTGCTTAATATTTTTTAAAATTAATTTAAATGATTTTACAAGATTATAGTAGACCTGAAAAAGAATTCTGCGTAAGCTCAAAAACTTGTCTCTCACCAACAGAAGAAGGTCCAATAAAAGATATTACCTCATCCACCTTGTTTTACTAGATTATAGTAGGACTAGGCTTTAACACAGATTTAATTTGAAATTTAAAATTGATAAAGGTTATTTTATTTAAACCTGTATTTAAATAAAAAAATCAAATTGAAACAAAATTTGATCTTTTATTTTTAAAAAAGTATCTTTTTCTATCCTGAGTTAGACTAACCCTATAAACAGACAGACAAAGCCTCATAAAAAGGCAAACATTTAAAAAATATTTTAAACACACTTCAGAATGTGAAACACAGACATCATCCTTTCCTGGGAACCAAAGTGCATTTGGAAAAGGGCATTATTCACATACAATGCTCACCTTGCTGTGCTTTATTCAAGTACTTATCAAATGATATTTAGAGAAACCTTCTCCCCCCTCCCACACATCTCCTTTGAGCAGTGAGCCTCCATTGGTGAGAGGCAACTCACTTCTCTCTTTCTTCCATTCAGGCATAGACTCTCACACTGTATGTAACTTGCATCATAATGTTGCATCATATTTTAGATCAAAGCAAAATGAGAAGTTTGGAAGGTCCTTACAAGTTGCTGGAATCAGTAAAAATAGAGTCAGTTGGCCTTCAATTTCATGAATTTGTGGTTACTTCATGATTTGTTCTAGTGCTGATTTTACAGAATCTGATTTTACAGAATCCCAAAGATTCTGATTTTACAGAATCCCAAAGAACTACCATATGCTCTGCTGAAATTTACTTAAATGTCTGGGAGGCTTCTCTGAGAATGAATGCAACCTAGTTCAATTCAATTCACATTTCAAATGATTAAAATTTTGCTTTGATACTTGGGAGAACAGCACATTTATCAAGTGTGTGTCCAGGGGTTCTTTTTTTAATAGTAATTGAGCGTTTGATTGCTTTCCTCTCACATGAAAAATCTGCGTTAAAAAACAAACCAAAAAACCCCAAACCTGGCATTTCTTCAGCATGCACCTATATCAGAGCACGTAGCTGTAAAGACATCATATAGAGAAGTGACTTAAGATCATTTCCAAGACCTGCTCTGCCACAAGACAGTTGCACTGGTTTAACTTAAGGTGTGATTTTAAACCAATTTACTTAAATCTGTACAAAACCCTCTGCATGGGCACTCTTATTTTGGTTTAAGAATGGCTTCTTTTGTCTTATTTTAAATCTGTTCCTCATCAACTTAGCTAAACTGAAATAAGCCAACTCTTCAAATGAAATTATTAAAATATTAAAAATTATTAAAATATTAAAAATCACACTTCAAGTTAGACAGCTGCACTCTGGTGCAGATTCAGTCCTTCGTCTCACAAAAGTTCAACTCTATGAAGCTATGTTGTGTGGCTTTGAACTTGCATTGTGCAAAGCCATGTTCTGAGTAGGCCTCTTAAATTATCTCATACCTACACATAGGGCTTGTCTTCACTAAAGCCGGGAGGGATCGATCTTTTGGCGATCGATGTATTGCATCTCGTCAAGACACGATAAAATCGATCGCCAGCGGCACCCCCTTCGACTCCGGAACTCCAGCTCACCAAAAGCCGCAAGCTGGAGTCGACGGGGGAGCATGCCACTGCCCGCCGCCACCATGAGGACGGCAGGTAAGTCGGCTGTAGATATGCCAAATTCAGCTACGTTATAAACGTTGCTGAATTTGCGTATCTACAGCCGATCTCCCCCCAGTGAAGACCAGCCCTTATACCCACATTAAGCAACGATATATCTAGATAAGTTAAATACCCAAGGAAACCAAACACCAAATCCTTTCCTCAGTAGTAAAGGATGGCTTTTTGTTAGAAAGACAGATTCAGAATCCACTAAGAGCTGAGATTAAAGTTTTTTACAAATTAACAACATTAAAGTGGAAGTGTCTCAATCTGAAAAGTGCTGCTAAGCAATTTCAGTGGGAAAATATGCCACAAAACTCTCTGAGTCACATTGACAATATGACCTCAACACATTTTAACTTCACTTGCGATAGAATTAAAAGTTAATGGTACCTAACAATCCCTGTTGGAGCAGCTGTAGGTGGCAGCAAAAGTAGAGACAGAACTTGGATGGAAGTTGCATTTTAATCTCTATTTTTCTAACGCTCAACTTCATTTACTGACAGCTCCTCACAGGACTAATTCAAAGACAGATAAAATGGAGAGGCTGAACATGAATACTCAATATTAAACTATTAAAAGTAATGTTCTAAATACTATGAAACCTAAAAATAAGTGCTTACCAGAGATGGCATAACAGAGTGTACTGAACTGCGTATCTGAGATTCTTTGAGGTGATATCTACTAAGTGGGCATTGCTTGTCCAGGGTTCATTATACTAAATTAGGCAGGAAAACGGGTGCCTTGATTTTTCCTTGCTTTCTCCCCACACTTTCTCTTTTAGCTAGATGTAGATTTGAGATGTCCAGAATAAATGATTGTTTTAAATTGTCTATTTAAAATTTTTGTAATAACCATGTTTATAGCAAAATTAAGGCACTTCTAAGTGGTTTTTCCCTCCATTCCTTTAATATGTTTATGGGTGAGACCCAAGGAACAAAGCTGCCTCAGCACACCTGAGGTGCTTCTAATGGACCAATAAAAAACACACCCCAGGGCGTCTTAATGGTTTGATGAAAAGCACTTTTCCGAAATGCAATTACATGGGCTGATGTAGCACAAGATCGTTTAAATCTCTTGCTAAATGTTGAGGTGGTTTCAATATGTACTTTCAATATTAACTGTGTTAGCCTTGTTTGATAGCAATAAGCATGAAATTATCTTGAAAGAAGTCAGCCTGACACCACAGCGGATATCAAAATGAACTACCAACAGGGGAGAGAGAGGTTAGATACTTAGTAACTGCACAACACTTTCGCTTTGGGGATCTTGGCACTCTTTACAAACATTGCATGGTCTGGCTTGTTGGAACGCTGGTTCTATGTTTCCTTTAAATTTCCAATTCCCACCCCACCCCCTTCCCATGGCATCCATGTCTGACTGGAAATGTAAAGATGCAGACGGACTGATAATGGCTCGCACTACTGCATGTGTGCCAAGCAGGTATTATCAATGCAGCCTACAAAGGCATGTGGATGCAGAATGAGGAGTGGAACAAGCAATAGTCTCGGTATACTTTCTCTCACTAGCACTAGCATTTTCAAAGGTAGACTAAACCTTTACAGATGGCACTCGCCCAGGAGATAAGTCCACTGCATGGTCTATGCTGGTATTAAGTCCAACGACTGCCTTTATAAAGATGCTACTTGGAGGCTCAGCTTCTCTCTATATAGATCTAGTATTCTTGAGAGGAAGGTAAGTTCTTCTCCCCTGTTGTAGGACCATGCTGACAGAATGATGGACATGAGCACTTGTGGTTTATTCTTGGATTCTTTCCTTGAAACTAGCACATAACTGGCTTGGTTGATTCTTTTTCAATCTTTCTGTTTTCTAGATTTGTCATGTTCTCATATTCTTGTTCAGTTACCATATTTTTCATGCTGCCAGGATGCTCTGGGTAAGGACTCAGTTATGTATATCTAAACTGTAGCGCTGCAGTTTCACTAGCAAGCACAGAAGGTGTTTTGGGGCTGCCAGCAGTGTTTTTTGTTTTGTTTTGTTTTTTGTTTTTTTTAACGCTTAGCGGTTTAGAGTCATTTTCTACTCCAACAGTTTGTCAACCCTTAAACATATGAACATAGAACTTTTCACATACAAAAATGATTGCAAGACATTGCATTTCAATTTGAGTCTTTTTTCCATTGGTGACTTGACCTTCTGTCTTTTTTGTACAAGTGGTACTCCGAGCCCCACCTCACTGGCACTGCATAGTAGTTTCTTCACAACATGGTATTTCAGGATTGGACTCTTGGTCACCAGTTTTCTGATACACATGATGGTTGTGTCGTGATGAGCTAGTCATCCACAACTTTCTCCACTAGTTGCCTAAAATGTTTTCGTGCATGTGAGAGGCTTGAAAGAAACTATCAGTTTGTCTATCCTAATAATCTCTGAACTGATTTAATATCTAAAGGTTTTGCTTTTATGTTTTCAGGGTCAGGTCTTAGAACCTGTGAGGTCAGCGTTTGTCTTGTGTATGGTAGAGCAGTCAATCTTCTTTTATTTAATTTTAGGTTTACTTCCTGGCTCTCCGTAGCATATAGAAGAGGTTGTGGTTGTGATCTATCACAGCTACTGCCATGTGATCTCCATTTCTGTACACTGGAATGTCTTCAACTATGTTGCTGAGCCTGCGAATCCTCTTAATACATCTTATTGGCAGCATCAATATTAGTTTGCTGCAGGTCTGATTCTCAATGGTATTCTCAATCATCCGTATCTACCTGCTGGTGTCTAAAGTGTGGCCAGGTAGCTGTTTTCCTTATCCAGTATCTTGCCAATATCTGTCTTTGGCATCAAGTACCGAGTATATTTTTGCTTTTTTGCTAAGTCAGGCAATATTTCTTCAATTGTAGGCACATGGTTGTGAGCTCTTTTTAGTGTCTAGTTTAAATTGCTTGTATCAATGAAATACATAGGTCACCTGGCATCTCAGTGATTACCATGCTGTTTATCCAACTTGTGGGCTTTGTAACTAAATTATTTTTCCATTTGCTTTACTACTCCCATTTTTTCTTCTTTATGCAATGGGTATTCTGCAAAGCAGATGCTCTATTGGCTTAATTGTTTTATCTATTTCTAGGTACAACATTCCTTGAACAACTGGGATGTCTTCCGATACCTCATGGTAATCTTTTAGTAGCTTTGTTGTAGCTGGAAGTGGTAGGTTCTATGTTCTTTGTATTGCCTGAAATTTCAGCTTATATACTTTTCTTTGGTATTCTGCTTGTGATTTGCATTGTCCTAGAGATATTATGACTATGCAATCATATAATACATCACAGAAGTCTGGAAGGCTGTAGCACATGGTTTATGAGGGGAGGCTGAGGGAACTGGGATTATTTAGTCTTCAGAAAAGAAGAATGAGGGGGGATTTGATAGCTGCTGTCAACTACCTGAAAGGGTGTTCCAAAGAGGATGGAGACTGTTCCAATAGTATCAGATGACAGAACAAGAAGTAATGGTCTCAAGTTGCAGTGGGGGAGGTTTAGGTTGGATATTAGGAAACACTTTTTTACTAGGAAGGTGATGAAGCACTGAATGGGTTACCTAGGGAGGTGGTGGAATCACCTTCCTTAGAGGTTTTTAAGGTCAGGCTTGACAAAGCCCTGGCTGGGATGAATTAGTTGGGGATTGGTCCTGCTTTGAGAAGGGGGTGGGACTAGATGACCTCCTGAAGTCACTTCCAATCCTGATATTCTATGATTCTAAGGAGTGGTTCAGACTAGTGCAGTGCAAAGAACCAAGAATACACCGGTCAATACTGTGACAGTTTGGAGGAAGTAACTAAAGTAGCTTATCCTGCCCAGAGCAGATGCTCTCATTCAAGGATAGTTTAAATGGAGTGATTTGAATATAGTAATTTCAGCAAACTGTTGCAGTGAAGACAAGCCCACAGAGCACTCACATACCTGGGAATTCCTCAGCCACGCATCATTTTATCTTTTGCACTCTCACCCTGGAGAGTCCTTGACTCCAGAACCAAGGGGACAACCCTCCCGCAAATCAAGGGGAAAAAAAGGAGGAAGAGAGAGAGAGAAGGAGCGCACCCTCAGGGCAGGGAAAGTTGTGCTTCTTGCACTCCCCTTTTACTTTATTTCCTAGCTACATTGTCTAGTGGCTGCTTTTGAAGTGGCATTCTAACCCCAGAGAAAGTGGCTGCTAGTCTTCCAGGCCACAATATTGTAATGAAGCACAATATTGTAATGAAGCATATGAAGCAGCTGCGAGAGAGATAGCCTGGTGGTTATGGGGATCTAGCTCATCAGCCATGTTAGTGTTCATTTTCTTTCTCTCTCTCACTCACACACAAATTTGACTCTATCTTGCCTCGTCCCCCTCCCCCACATTTCAGTGACTTGGCTAGCCTCATTTTGTTAAGGAAAAGAGTCTGTGCATTTTGTACTAATGTATAGGCTAACAGCTTCTAAGTTTCCTTTAAAGTATTCTCCACAGTGCATCAGATGACTAAGTAAATGTGTAACGAGCAATTTTGCAAGGTTTTGTCTATAGTGCTACCATCTTTCATTTTTACTTTAAGGAATATGCCGTTATTTGCCTTACGTAGACAAAAGCTGTACTTAAGATGCCTGTACCAGAACTGGACAGTGGAGATCATCAAAACTAGGTGTAAAATGCCTTTGCATTGGTGACTATCCTTCTATCCTCAACCATTTCAGCCCCATGGCCACCAGACATGCAGGCTAGGACTCAAGATCTAACTCCGATGGGAGCCCCTATTTTGAGAAGGACTAATGTTGTTTGTATATAATTAGCAAACTTCACTCAGGTACTACACCTAGGGAAATTCTTCCAGACTGTGCAATGATGAATTTGTGAATAATTAATGTCTGCATGGAAATTTCATTTTTCCCTGCAGGTGCTGTAGAGCGTCTGGCCACCACTAAGGGCTTCTGGACCCAGCCAAGCCCAGCTCTCCAGCTCACAAATACAGGACATTCGGGGGAGGAGAAATGTGGAGGCTTTCCAACACTCTTGAAGGAAGGAGGGGGCATGCAAAAAACTTTGTACAAGCCCAGGATGCAGCATCAGGCTGTTTCTTTGACTGGATCTCTGGGCTCTGGGATGGAAGAGGGGGTGGCCATCTGAGACTGGAGGGACAGAATTTTCCCCCAAGAGGCACCCAGCTGCCATGTGTGACACACCCAGACTGAGGTGCCCAACAAAAGCATAACAGAGAAACAGGAACTGCATTGTTGTAGGGATTTCTTTAATTCTCTGTTCCTGGGTGAATCATTTTTGTTGTCTGTATTGTTAATGACATACTTGCTGACAGGTATGAAATAAATTTCCAAAATAATTGAAATTGGTATGATTATATTGTATTATTTTGACAAAATATGCAGAATTTTAAAACAGTGTGCAGAATATTTAATTTTTTTGGTACAGAATTCCACCAGGAGTAGTATGCTTAGTCCCTTTGTAGTTTGATATTGTAACAAGTAACAAGCAACCAGTCAGATAAAGTGAAAGAAAACTGGTTTGGCTTTTGGCTGTTCAGGTGCTGTTGTTTCATTTGGGAAAGATGCGTAGAGCTGTCAGTATTCCAGATGTTTGGCATGGCTGGACACCGAGACATTAGAAGGAGCATTTTATTTCCATTCTACCAGGAATGGCTATGTTAAAAAGGACAGAGAATGTTCAAGTGATTGTTAACCTATGGCCTGATTCTGCTTACACTGAAGTCAATGACTTCAGTGAAGCAGGGCTCCTAATAGTTAGTTTCAAGTGGAAAGGTTGGTAGCGATTTACAAGGCATGGAAGGAATTTTACTGCACCTCCTCGCATATGAAAGGATGCTGTAAAAGGAAAGACAGATTAGAAACATTTGACAATGTGCAAGCCTTTATGTACAACAGACTGCTGTGGAGGGGAACTGAACTGGTCTGTGCTATCTTTCATTTCATTCATTTCCTATTGTAATGCTTCACTTATGTTCTTGTGCAACTATAACATTTTTTAAAATTATCACTGAATGTTTAACTTTAATCTATTTGACATGCTAGGGGTGCTCTCCGTGGATTACTGTCGCACATTACCATCTTTCCCGGTAGGAGAACAGCAGGTTAACATAGCCAAGAAAAAAACAGTAAGAATACATTGCAGAAATTGTGTTTATTTTAAAAGATTTTTTCCCACATGTAGAAATACCGAATAAGTTGGATACTTTTAAAACAAAACCAATGTCCTCTTTCTACTAAAAAAAAGTCTGGTGAGCATTCTTGAAGAGTACCTACCCACAGACAATGAACAAATAAGATCCCAAACCGTATCAAAACAGAAGCTTTTAAGACCATATAAACAGACTAGATTGTCTGTTTTGCTCTTCTGTTGCCATGCCAAAAGCCAGAAAGGACCATTCCACACTTGTAGATGTGTGCAAATGTGTGTGACACCTACATACTAATTTTATTCCTGCTGTCAGAAGCTGTCTGTGTTTCCTAATGGAAAGAGAGGGAAGACAAGCCAAACAAGAGGTCTGCATCTCAGCTTAAGGCACACAGCGTTACCCTTTCAGATTCGGTCTACTTGGCATTGCTGCACATTTTGTACATAGAGCCAGGGTGGAGATATGAAGCCTAAAAGTATTATTTCTTTTCCCATATTCAGGCTTGTTTTGTTTTTTTGTTTTTTAGCAATGGCTTGCTCAGTTCTATCATACTTAAAACCCTACTTCCATAGCCCCAAACAGACATGTAGAATGGGACACAATCTGCCTTGAATTTTCAGACACACTGCTCGGCTAACGTCTGTATATAGAAGGCTCCTCGGGAGCCTTTTAGTACTAAAGAGCAGTGGCTGCCCACCTCTTCCAGATGCGAAGAGGAGATAATAAGCAGCTCAGAACCATTTGAGGCGATGGGAAAGAAAGGTCTTCTAAGAATAGGAGGATGGCTAAGACTCCTCTTTAAAAATAAACTATTTTATTTTGCCCAGAGCTGTCACCCAATCTAGCACAGAATGCATTACAGCTAGAAGAATGGTACAATTATGGCAAAATCCACACAGCACAATAAGTTCACGCGAAGCCCTCATCCCTTTTGTGCTCTGCTAATAGAGTCCCTGCTCCAGAAATCTTAAACATTACAACTGAGGTAGATGAGATATGGCAGTTTTGGGAACTAATGGAGACATCTAGGTAAAGAGTGTGATGATCTATGCAGGAAAGTTTCATGGAAAAATGAGACATGAAGTGGGGGCCTTCTGGCAGTAAAAAGTGGGAGCAAAGGAGTGGTCCTAGAAAAAGCAGATCTATGGCTAGCAAGAGGAGGAGCTGTGCTGGAAACAGAGAGCTGACTAGCCTACAAGGATCCTACCCTGCTCCACTGACTGCCATGCTAGACTTGCCCCACCTTTCACTGCTGTGTCCCACTTCTTCGCTCACATTTGTTGTCCTGGGGTTCTTAAGAGTTAATAGCATGGAAGTTAAAGCTGCATGGGAGGACAGGGGGAAGGACGGGAGTAAAACCAAATCCTCACATGTTGTGTTTTATTGGATTTACTTTTAACCTATCAAAACGGATAAAGGGATTAGTTAAATCTCTCCATTATAACAGATCCAAATGATCTTCTAGTGACCACACATGTACAACTGAAGCCACTAAGATTTACAACACAGGCTACTAAAGCCATAGGCTGCAACAACTGCAACTAAGCACCACATTGGGGCACAGCAATTAAGACACAGTTGAGGACTTTCAGCATAGTGACAATCAAAGTAAATCATGTTTAATGTGCTGCACATCATGCTGTTTCTGACACTGCTTATTTCTGAGTATGCCGTGCTTTTGAACAAAACAATCTGTTGAAAAATATTAAATTAAAATGTGCAGCGTCATTACTTATTCTTCAGTGGCTACACATTAATTGTCATGATTAAGAATACTGGTTAATCTAAACACACTGATGAAAAACACTAGTGCAATTACCATGTCTAAAGAATGCCTAACGTTCAATGTTGAGTTTTTTGTTCGGCAGTGATACAATACCTAGGTTCATTACAGATTCTTTTTCTCTACCATAGTTTTCATCATTTGAACTGTAGACAACATTGTCCTATTTCACAGCTCTGCATCTGCTGTTCAGAGGAATCTTCATTGCTTCTATTGTATATTAAAATCTTTGAGTGTGTTTTCCAACACACTTGAATGAGCAAAGACCAATATTTCTGTTTCTGAAATAAAGTCTACAAAATACAAATCACTTCTGTTTATCCAATGGTAAATTAAAAACAAGAAACATGTAGAACACTTATAAAACATACTTACTTGGTATGTAAATTGTACTTCATTTGTTGAGCTACCTCGTTTTCCATTTATATCAACTTCAATTTCACCACGTGAAGGTTCTGAAACGCTTCCAACTCGACACACAATCCTAATCAGAAATAACACAAGTGTACCTGTAAGTTTATAACTTTCTCCATTTTGTCTGTTGAAAAAAAGTGGATCTTAATGCATATTTAAGGCATTGCTCTGACAGCACTAGAATCTGAAGTCTTTATGTAGCTTCCATATGTAGCACAAGAAGTGAAAGCTTCCTCATTGTACCTCAACCCTGTCATGAGACCATCCCCTAAGGATGCGAGGGGATAGCTCAGTCCTCCATCCATCAGGACCAAAGCTGTTGACTACCAACTCTACACAGTGGCTATTAAGCAGCTATTGAATGGTAGTGACTTTTGGTCACTACTGACAAATCCAACTCTCACTAGTAATCAAGTAGCACACTAAAGAGCATTTCTTGGTAAGTTTCTCTTTTCTTATTTTGGCTCTTTCAGTCTTGGGATGATTGCTATTCTTCTTTAAACAATGTACTAATGTCTATTAAGAAATAAGTTAATATGAAAATCACTCTTCCCAGTATAATGTTCTTAAATTAGGACCTAAATAAAGGGTTGCCAAGTCCCATGGCAGATCACTCCAGAATTATCTGTCAGCTTCCTGGCACATAGACAACATTTTCCAAATTCTTGTAAGCCTTGGCTTATGTATTGCTGCTGGAGCTTGCACTCAGTTCCTCATAATTTTGACTTGAAAGCTCTGTCTTGTCAGGCACAGAAAGGAAATGTTACCTTCAGAAGAATTTGAAAAATGTGTCAACTACTAGAAGTTGACAGGGAGAAGTGGTCATTATAATATAAAATATGCAGTGGGACTATTAGCAGTAGCAGGATAACGGATTTTTTTAGTGCCTTTAATCTGAGAATCAGTAAGCCATTTCCAGAGGTAGGTAAGTGGGAGTATCCCTCTCTATATTACGCATGGGAGGGGAGGCGAAGGGAGGAGAGGAGAGGAGAGTGAATGTGAGTGTGAGGGCTATGGTCACACATTAAGTGAATAGTAGAGCTAGAAAGAGAACGCAGGTCTCCCGACTCTCTGTTCTTCTCTGCTAAATAGACAATATTGTCTCCTAGAACATCAAACATTTTACTAAAAAAAAGGTCAAGCAATGGGAAAGATTGGATGTTTTTCAAAAAAAAGAAAAAAAAATGTAAAACAAAAAAGTGCAAAGAGAATGGACAGTGGCACAAAACGAAAGTTACAGGCATATGTTCTAAACTGCTTTTTGAATACCTTATTTTTTCAACTCTTATACACACTTAGATTTATAAATAAAATTACAGTGTGCAAGTTGTATACATTCATTCCTTTTACCACACTGGTAGAACTACCAAAGTAGAAACATTGCTGCAATACAAGGATACGATCACCTAAAATCTGGCTTCTCTCCATGTGTTTAAATCACAAAGTTTTAGAAAAGGTACAAAGCCAAGGACGTTGCGGGAATTTTTGTATAGCTATACTGTGCTTGTGATGCTTTTGTAAATACTTTGGGGTGGGAAAGAAAGAGGTGCATCTGAGGATGATGTTGCATGTATGGATAAGTGTAAAAATGGCCACTGAGAAATTGGTGTAGATAAGAGATTTCTGTTCTGACCAAAAATTGTTCTCAAGATTCTTGGAACCTAGGGCACGTCTACATTGCCCACCATTCGGACTCTGGGGATGTGAATAGCAGTGCTCACCCCACACTTGGAACTGTGGGGAAGTGTAGAAAAGCCATGAAACTCCTGAATCCATCAACTGAGTTCTCAAAAACTAGCCACTACCTAAACATTTCAAAAATTCCTTTTAAACAGATTAAACAATGAGGAGTTACTACTGTACAGTTAAAATAACCCAAGAGTCAAGTTTCAACAGCATACTTCTAAATATAAAAAATTATCACCGGTCATCTCCGTTCAACTGTATTGTTTGCTTCTACTAGTACCATCACCTATTCCTTACCTCAGCTCATCGCAAAACTGACTTCATTTTGAAATTGACAAAACTTGGGCTAAATAACTAAGATGCCTTTAATTTAAACAATAAACAAATAGTTTTGAGACAAATGTAGTAAATATTCAGTAAATATTCAGGATAGCTTTTCAAACAAATGTTGACAAATCTGTTTCTGTATACAAGTGGTTATATAACAGCGATGGCCAAAATTACTGACCCCCCGAGCCACATACGACAATCTTCAGAAATTCAAGAGCTGGGGCACACCTGCCAGGAGCTGGGACTCAGGATTTCCACCCCACTCCTGCTGAAGCCCCAAGACCTGGCAGGTGCACCCTGGAGGAATGAAGCCCCAAGACCCCCCCCACTGGACAGAAGACCCTACCCCACCACCCCACTGCAAAGCAGAGGTCCTGCGCGCCCTCCCTGTCTGGTAGATGGAGAATGGGGGAGAGTGGTGAGCCTGAAAACCACAATTTAACAGTAAAAGAGCCACGTGTGGCTCTCGAGCCAGTTTGGCTCCCCGTTATATAATGTGGTTTTGTATAAATCCTGAGAGATGTCTGTACTAACAATTTTAGGTAACATTGTATTACTGCCTCCTGATAATTGCACAGAAATATTATTTTCTAAAATCTCTCACAGAAAACATTGGCAAGTACCTGGTGGAAACAGAGTAGAACTCCTTTTCGAACTGGCATTCTGTGCCTGCCACGGTTATACTTTTGACATCTTCAGCTTTTATACCCAAATTAGATCCCATTATGGTCAAAAGGATTCCACCACTTAGTGGCCCAGTCTTTGGTTCAATCTGTAAGGGGGGGGGAAAATCGAGAATTACAATGATGGTGTTGCTCTTACATGTGGTTTAAATCCACATCACCTTGCAGTCTACACTTGTGTGTTAAAATACAGGTGTTTTTTGTTTACATAGGCCTCATAAAAAAGAGGCTAAGAAAACTCTTAAATTACATGCTTAGTTATAAGCACAGAATCAATAGTAACCTGTTGTAGATTTCAATTCTCCAACAGCAATACAATTTTATGACACACACAAGGTGGGTGAGGTAATATCTTTTACTGGACCAACTTCTTTTGGTAAGAGAGAGACAAGCTTTTGCACTTTCATGAAACCTCACCCAACTTGTTTCTCTAATATCCTGGGACTAACACGGCTATAACACTACAAGCATAGAATTCTGTAACAGTTTATTACAATAAAGTCCCCCAGCAGACTATCATATACAAAATTCCTGGCTGGTGTTTTATCCTTTTTATAATTTTGTTGTGCTTATTTTTTAAAATATCACATTCTTGAAATGATGGATTGAGACTTATTAGGCTGATTTGCACAACTTTGGGGAGCATTTCTAGCTAATTCAAGAGCATTTGCATTTATCCTTCCTGTTGTGTACATGTGCATGTGTATTTGTTTTGCTTTGTAATCATTTCTGCTTTGGAGGATCGTATCAGATGCACAGTAGAATCTGGGACACAAAGAATGGTACACAGAGGCCTATCACAGATGCTATCCCTCCCTACTGTATCAGATGAGAGGAAGCAACATTATTGATCATACAGTAGATTCTCGATTATCCAGGATGATAGGGAAAAAAATAATCCTGGTTAATAAAATCCCAGATAATCACCATCCATAGGAAATATTGGGAAGTGGGATTGGATCACCAGCCACCCTGCGCTGTGGAGAGGGGGTGTTGGTTCCCTGGCTGCCCTGCGCCCTGGTGGTTTGTTTTTGTGTGTGTGCTTGGGGCGGCAACAAAGCCAGAGCCGGCCCTGCGAATTACATGTATATTTTTTGACATCCTGGTTAACTGGATCCTGGATAATCAAGAGTCTACTGTATCTGTGACTGAAAATAAGGATCGAAAAGGGTCCCCATGATAGAGGTGGATTTCCACAACTCAGACAAGTATCTGAATTTGAACACTTATCTAAACCTTCCAATATTTTGGTAATTCACCTGTCTACCGGTTTCTGTGTAGTAGTTCCAGAAAGCCCTTTTGGCTTTTTAAACTTGGATTACTGGAGCCTATTTTACTGCATTTCAGACAGCTGCCCTGGTGGGGGAAGGCATTTAATACTTTGTTGAAGGACCATCACTGAGAACAACTAGGACTATCAACTTTTAATGACAACTACTAGCCCATCTGCATGCAACAATTGTCTTTCTACATAGGGAGATGCATGCCTGGTGGAGATGGACCTTCACCACTGGAACCCACAGAGCAGAGACAGAGGCCTTACATAAGAGCAGAGTTCTGCTCTGTGCAGGGAGGCGACATACAGGAACTGCAGGAAGTGGAGGGCAGGAGGGATTCAGCCCAGCCCGAAACACTGATGAACCTGTTTCATAGAAGGCGTGAGCTCAGTTGAAGGGAGGGTGTCTCTCATGGCTTTTTGTTCATTTCAAAGATCTGCAGCTCTTGAGTGCTTCAACAGTAAAGTCAAGGTGGATAAGAAATTCCTTTGCTAAGCCCATGTTACTTGGGCCTTGGTTACACTTACAGGATTTTAGCGCTTTTGGTTATAGCTGTACCCATATACAGCAATAGGTATAGCGCTATAGCATGTCCTGGTGTGGCCACATTTGCGGCACTTGCAGCGTCACAGGGACTGGTGCATTATGGGCAGCTATCCCAGCATTCAGCTGGGTGCAACGTGCTTTTGAAATGAGGGGGATGAGGGGAAACATGTAGTGTGTATGCAGAGGGAGAGAGCAAGGGGCTTTTACGGCTGAAAGTCTTGTCAGTGGTTTCCTTTGAAATTAGAGCCTGACAGCTCCCTTTGTAAACATTTGCAGTGCTCATTTGCAGAGTTAAGAGAGAAACTCTGAAAAGGTACTTCCGCATTCCTCCTGCCATTTTCAAAACAAAGCGAAGAGACGTCAATTGCCTTAAATGGCTCAGAGGCGTGTCAGAGATCACTTATAGCGTAATGACTGTTTACACTTGTCATAACACTCTACAGGGAATACGCAATAGCTGTTATTCCTCAAGGAAAGGAGGATTACCAGGAGCGGTATAACTGTGGGTTTATAGCGCAATACATGCCTTGCCAGTGTGGACGGGTAGAGTTATAGCGCTCCTGGAGGCTTTATGGCACTATAAAGTGCCAGTGTAACCAAGGCCTTGCTTTCATGCCATGTTGTCTCTGAAGCAGTTAACTGAGAAACCTAAAGCACCCACAGGCTAGGTGCAGCTCTGTGGGAGCATGTGTAAGCAACTCTGAGGTGGGAGAGTTCTTGGGAGGTCTAGGAGGCTGATTGCAGGGTCTACAGCAGGGGTCTCAAACATGCGGCCCGGGGGCCACATGCGGCCCACAAAGCCCTTCCCTGTGGCCCGCCAAGCTTCCTGGCGCCCCCCCCCCCGTTTCCCCCATAGCAGTTTGCAGGACGGAGGGGCCAGAAGTGGAGGCTTCTCTGCTGCCTGGCTGGGCCGCGCGTGTTTCTAGCTCTGAACTTCCTATATTGCTCTTGCTTTGTTTGCCAAACAGCTGTTGGTGGTGCCTAGCGCTTTCCAGGAGGGAATGGGGAGCTGTGTGCTCAGAGGAGGAGGTGGGGCAGGAGTGGGACCTCTTGGAAGGGGTGGAGTGGGGGCAGAGCCGGGGCAGCGAGGGCAGGGTGTGTGTCAGTGATGCGGCCCTCGAGCCAGCGCACTAGTCCTCATGCGGCCCTCCTGGTCATTTGAGTTTGAGACCCCTGGTCTACAGCGAGTGAAGAGAGGAGTCCCAGATCCCAAAAAAGGAATCAGACAAGAGGTCTGTGCCCAGAAGGGTGCCCTGGACTCCCAGAACTGGAAAGAGTGACGAGACTTCATCCAGACCCAGGTGGCTTAGAAGCACATGTGACCCAGCGATCAGATCCATTTCAGCAGACTAATGACAATTATAGTGCAGGATACAGGAACAGTTTGAAACACATGTGACAGAGATGACAAGATCCTGGACGAGCCTTCTGGAATTAAGATAAACATTATTGAATTAAGTTTAATACCTTTGGGGTTCATATGCAAATGCAATGTGTGGGTGAGGGATAGCTCAGTGCTTTGAGCATTGGCCTGCTAAAACCCAGGGTTGTGAGTTCAATCCTTGAGAGGACCATTTAGGGATCTGGGGTGAAAAAAATAATCCATCAGGGGGCAATACTTGGTCCTGCTAGTGTAGGCAGGGGACTGGACTTGATGACCTTTCAAGATCTTTCCAGTTCTAGGAGATTGGTACATCTCCATTTTATTTTTTTATTTTATTTTTTTGTATGTGTTATTGTGGAATTTTATGTAATTTCTCTAGGATACTGACTAATGTAATTACCAGGAGATTTATGTGAACTTCAAAAAGACACTGTTGAACAATACAGTAGACACGACAGATCTTATGAGACAATATGTGTGAAGTGGAGTTCCTAGGATATACTGGGAGGAGCGGACTGCAAACCCCACTTGTGGACTCCTTCTTTGAAGCTTCACCTTGGGATGGGGGGGGGGGGGGGGGATTTTGTCTGCTGATCACCTGTCATGGACAAACAATTCAAAGACACCCTCTCTACCCCCCCCCCACCAATTTGGATTCTCCACAGAAAAAAGAAAGGAATTTTGAATAAATAGCCTGAATTTACGATGACTCAGAGCCTTCCTCCTGATCTAGCGAATAAACAGGACTGCAGGTCCATTGGAGTGCCCAATCCTTAAAGGAAGGGTGAGGTGCCATAAGACTGGGTCCTTGTTCTGAGCAGAGGTTATGATGACCTTGTGACCCCTCAGAGTCCTTGTGACCTCTCACGTGACACAGCCCAGTGACGGAGGGCGGGAGATGGAGTGAGTGGGGTAGGGAAGATCCTGGACTGCCCTTAAATTCAAAAAGCGATCTTGGGCATAAAAAATTTGGAGAACACTGGTGTAGGGTGTGCTCTACAGCAAGCGTGGGCCAACTTTTTGGCCTGAGGGCCACATTAGGGTTGCAGAATTGTAGGGAGGGCAGGATAGGAAAGGCTGTGCCTTCCCAAACAGCCTGGCCCCGCCCCCTATCCAACCCCCACCCACTTCCTGCCCTGACTGCCCTCCTCAGAACCCACAACCCATCCAACCCCCCCACTCCTTGTCCCGACTTCCCCCTCCTGAGACACCCCCCAAATGCCCCCCAAGACCCAACCCTCTACCCCAGTTCCCTGATTGCCCTGCCCCCTATCCGGCCCTGCCCCCTGACAAATCCCCAGGACTCCCATGCCTTATATAGCCCTCCACCCCAGAACCTCTGCCCCATCCAACTGCCCCCTGCTCCCTGTCCCTGCTGACTGCCCCCCTGGAACCCCTTGCCCCTTATTCAACCCTCCGGTTCCCTTACCACGCTGCTCAGAGCAGTGTGTCTGGCTCCGCGTGGCCCACCGGAGCGCACAGCAAGACACGCTGCCCCACAGGAGCGCACAGCCCTGCTGGAGCCAGCCCTGCTGCTGCAGTGCTGCCTGGCAGGAGCTACGGGCCAGAGTGCTACCAGCGCGGTGTGCTGAGGCTGCACGGGAGGGACCGGGGGGCAAGAATCACCGGCCAGGCGCTCAGAGACCAGGCAGGATATGGCCCCCGGGCCGTAGTTTGCCCACCCCTGCTCTACAGCATGCTTGGGTAACAGAGCTCAGATAAGAATAAATCCATACTGGTCAAGTAAACTGTGCTAACTCCCTGGTGCCAATCACCACCATGTTTAAGTAAGTACTGCTAGCAGGATTTCAACCCCGTTGTGGTTGATCTCTCTTGTTGGAAAGCTTTGTAGACACACCATGTCAATACCATCTCCTGGCAGCTAATTTAGAAGCTCACTTAAATGCTTTGAGAAAGCCTCCTTTCCGCATGCAATGTTTTCAGAGCCATCTTCATGAAAAGACAATATATTGGTAGGCAGAAAAGCGATCTTCTTACCCGAGTAATGTCTGGAGGAGGGCATGTGTTCTTAAGAGACGTTTTACACAGGTTCTCATAAATGCACTTTTTTGGCTTGCCCTCTTCTTCACACCAGACGCATTTGTAGCCAGGATCAGCCGCAAGACACAAGCTGCAGTCACTTCGGCCGTAAGAGCAGTTGTATAAAGTCACTAAAATGACAATTATAAAGAGATGTACAAGTGCAGTGTCAAGTCCATTATTGTTTCAAGGATATGCTCTTTTTTAACAAGATGATGGGGAAGAAAAACTGTAATGCTGCGGCCAGGGCCTTCCCATTCAATAGGCCAAACCTGCCCAGAGCACAGAGTATTTAACTACATAAAAGTATTTATTGATAACCAAGAAGCTCTATTTACTTTCTGCCAATTTAGCATAATAAAAGCTTCCTTGCACAGGCTTTGAACAACCTACCAATTATTTAAAATTAGAAATCCAAATACAGCTCAATCAGTTCACCCATTGTACCAAGGAATAGCTCTTCAAATACTACAAATCCCGTACATCAGCCTATACATCTATTCAAAGGCCAGCTAAAATCAACGGTCCTTTCAGGTGTACTGAATGTCATTAAAAATTCAGGCTATTTCAGATAGGAGAAGAGAGGAGGGTATTGCAGAGTCCAAAGTCCTAAGAAGAAGGTCCCCTCTACTGCAGCCATGTCCAATATGTTCATCACTAGCCACATGTGGCTAATAGGCTATTGAATTGTGGCTAATGCATGTGGCTTTTTTATAATGTGGCTAATAAGAAAAATTCAAAACCACAAGTGTGGCTAGCAGTGTGGCTAGCATCAAATTTCTATTGGACACTGCTGCTCTATGTATTGAGGGTGATCTAGCATCAGGACCTCTGCTGATCACAGATGTGTATCAGTGTATCACAGGGAGAGAGAGTTGCTCAAGGAGGGCGCTCCCAGGTCATTTAGGATTTTCTAGGCCAAACTCAACACTTTAAAAATCTCCCTGAAAGCATTCAGGTAATCTAGTAGTTTCTGAATACCAAGGCAGTGCTCATTAATTTATTCCTGGCCTTAAATTATTCCCTTTAAGTAAGTGAACCATCGCATGGTTTTCAATTCTTTTCCTTCTGAGTTGCCACCCCCTAAACCAGTGTGTAACCTAGCAACTAACACAGCCAATCATCCCATAGTGACTAAGCACAACTGTCATGCTGGCTAGCTGCTGAACAGTGCTCCTTTTATTGAGCCATGCAGCGACATTCCCAGAGAAGCAAAGCTTACCTTGGACCTTAGGGTTGTCTATGCGGTACAGCAAAACACATTAGAGGGGTGTGATCTGTAAACCGCTCTAACTCCTCTGCCTAGATCCTCCTGGCATGAGCTAAAATGTACCCTGGTTTATGTTAAAAGTGCACAGAGTGCTCTACAAATCATACCCTTTCAACGCGCTTTGCTAAGACCACGGAGATTGGCCCTCTGTCTTTGTTGTGATACATAATCACCACACAAAATTACCCTTAGTAGGTAGAACTCAAGCCTAGCTATGCAGCCAAGCACTACAGCACCATGAGAAAAGCCCAGCTTTGGAAGAGATCTTTCGGACATGCACTTGATAGCTACTATAGTGGAAACTGGATAGGCTGAAGAGGTGCCACACCATTTCAGGACAGAAGGGGCATGTAAGCAGTGCAAGCAGCCCTGTAGCTATCTTTCTTCTTGTAAGTCAGTTTACCAAGTGATATTAATGAAAGCACTGGAGGAGGGTTCTTCCTTAGAGTGAAGTGCATCAAATAAACATTGCTGAATTGAGGCTAAGGAAGGGGGTTTTAGAGGGAGAAGAGAATGGCTGGTTTTGGAATATGTAGGTTAAGTCCATCCTCAAAAGGTCTGACTAAAAAAAACCATGTACTGGCCCTTTCTTTAGCTCCTAGAGAATTAGAACTCTGGGTAGAGCACCAGCTAAATCACTCTCCAACTTCTACCATTTCAGTGCACTTTTATATACTGGAAAAGAATAATAGAACATACTTAATTTAATAATAAGCAATTAGGTATTGAAGTAACAGCAATAGGTTTTTAATGCTAATTCCAAGAGGCTATCATGTCAGTTTACTTTTCTAACCAATAGTAATGTAAAAACATTTTCTCCATCTCTGTCCTCAGCAGTGAGGTGATTTCTTTGTTCGGCATGCACAATACAGTGGTACCCAGCAGAGCCAGCCTCTCTGCAACACACGTTATTGAAGGACTTCAGTAAGGTTCTTCCTTGAAGAGTGCCTTTTTAAAAACAGCACCTTCTAAACAGCTGATGTGCTTGCTATGTGTATTCAGAGCCCCAGCTGGTGACTTCAATGACACAGTGTTTATTTTCATTACTATGAATTAATACAATTGAGAATGAAAGACGGGGATTTTACTCCTTCTTTGTGCACTATCAATGATAGTTTCTAAAATTCAACCAGTTGTACCAGTTGAACCCATTGAAGGTAATGGGGTTGCACTGGTGGTTGCTGTGTGCCTACGGTGGGCTGCAGGACTCTTGTTACTACTAATGATGAAACAGTAGGAAAAGACCTAACTTGACTAAGATTTCATGTTGAGTTTGCAGGATGAAGAGTTATGGGAGGGGTGAGGAGAGTCTCTTTTTATGTGACACTAAGCTAATTTGATCTGAAAACCACTTCGACATGTAGCCTCTCAGTCACAGAGTCATTTTAAAAGGAGTATCTATTGACTCATTCATTCCGCAATTTATTTATTTTTTTAAAAAAAGCATATTTAGTGCTGAGGAAAAGGTGCCAGACTGACAACCCCACTTTACCAAGAGAGTTAACACTTCCCTTTATACATGGAACAAACAGCACAGGCTGCAGCAGGGAAAGCTTTTCCCACATCTACAAACATGAACATAATTTTCAAGATGTAACCGATTGCTTTCCTAATCCAGCACTCAAACTGCTAACAGACTGTTCTTGCACAGGAACTTTAACAAGTGTGGCTGTTAAATCCTCTGCCTCCACACACCCTACAATCTCCACCCACATCACCACATGACAACCTGACAAAGCAAAGGAACATATCTGCTGAATTACTTAGTCATCCTTCATTGGCTAGAATGGAAATTTCATTCCATTTCTCTGCAAACAAAATCAGCACAGCAACATCTTGAAGTCTCACACACTCAGAGATGTGAAAGGGGCAAGGAAAGCTAGAGTCCTAAAGTGTTAAACAATCCTTCACTCCCTGACCAACTTATTAAAATATAGGATCAGCAAGCCACTCATTAGATTCAGATTTATCCATCGCCTTTACATCCAAGCTGTGAAGTAATTGATAACAAGGGCAAAAGATAAAAGGGATAGATACATTGGATTTCATACTGTTCAAAACCCCACTGTGGTCTGAAATTTTAAATGCTATCATATCTTATCTTAGTATTCATTTATGTTACAAAGAGGAGGGGTTTTTTTCGGGTTTTTTTTACTGGAGAGTTCAAAAGTGCTGGCATTGAAATAATTGAGTACCTTTCTCAGCAAAGTCCATTCCTCCAAAGTCAGGTCCTTTCAAGGTGCAGTGTGATGTTTAAAGACCATTGTGTTGTGTGACATGGACGTCACTTGGTAAGGAAATATTAAAGCAAGGGAGAATTTGGATAAAACATTCAAAAAAGGGGGGGGGGGGAGGGGAGATGGCATTTTGCCAACATTTTTCAGCCTTTTCTTTGTTATCATTGTAGATCTGTATTTGAATAAGAGCTTTCTTTTAATAACACCACTGCTTCCTCCCCGCCCCTTTTTTCTTTCTCTCTCTTTTCTTTTGCACCAAATCCTGTAAGATTCTGGATTTATAACATCACAATTCTTTGGCATGGAACTGTTGATGCTACACTGTTTCAATGTGATTTCCCATAACAGGAGAAGAAATGGAACAAGTTAACAAGTGCTCTCAGCCATGCAGAAGCAACATAGGGAAATCCCTCAAATTCCACTGTTTCTGTGTTGACTATACAAAATTAAACTGTTTAAATATTATTATATACCAGGAATGATGTATAAAGATTTTTATCTGCATAGGGACATTACTTATGAGTGACATTAGCCTCATTCATATGAACTCATAGTAACAAGCACTATATCTGGTAAAAAGTGTGTGCAGGATCTTAATCCTGAGAACTGTTACGTAGGGGGATGGGGTATCACGGCACCCACATGGAGCCCATTGTTTTCACTGGGGCTCTGCCAGCACCTAGTAGTTTACAAGACCAGGACCATATATTTAATTGACATTTTTTGTGCCATTATAAGTTGGAATAAATCTAACTAAAGAAAAAGAATTTATGGCAGAAATCATGACTTTGCATAGTTTTTATTGCCACAGAATACTTCTCTGGCTTTTCACTGTCAACCAAACGGAAGACTGCAGAATCCATCATTGATGATGATGATGCATGAGCCAGAACACAGTTTTGGACTTCAGATTCCTGGCGAGGTTTGAGATGACAGTAAGAAAAGCCACCTTTTTACCCATGAAGAAAGTAAGCTGGCTACCACATTACTGAGATATAACAAGGGAACCTCAGTGCCATTTTTAAAAGTGCTTTTCAGAGCAGAATCAGATTTAAAGATGTATTCTATATTAAATTTAAAAAATACAAACTTTAAAAGATATCAACATTGATATTTAATTTATGCAGTTGTATTAACACTTTTGCCCTGTCATTTAATTACATGCTTTACCAAAACCAGTAAAACCTGAGAAGGTAACATTCTTGGAGTCATGAAGATAAAACGGATTATGGGAATAAATCTCAATTTACTGTAATTTCACTCCCCCTGAGTCCCATAATTCATACTTACCCATGAGTTTACTGTCAATCTTGACCTTATCTGTTTTAATGAACAGATTAAGTGGTAGAGTTTCATTTGCGCCATAGGAAAACTGGAAAAGATAAGATGAAGACATTTGCATCTGCTTATTTTAATTCTGGAAGGTTAATTATTATGTTCCATAATTCTTAACAACATGATCTCTGAGGATTCAGAAAGCATCTAAAACATTTTAAATCTATGCTCTGTTTCTGTTCTTAGCCAAATGTATTCAAGGAAACTTTTGGTAATGAACTTAATCCATAGCAATCAGAACCTAGAAGGGTCAATGGAGAGCAGTACTGATTTGCCATTGGATCATCAATGTTCATGTCCTGATTTATATTTAGTGGTAAGTATCCAAGTAGCTACCGGTAGCATATTGCATTTAGAGAGTTTCAGTAATTGCTTGAAATACCCAGCTCTAGACTTGCACTGCACACACGCTGGCCCGCTACTCCTGCTGGGCAGTGTTGCTGACTCCAGCTGGGCCATGGGACTGCAAGCTCCTGCTGTTCTGAGGTAAGGGAGTGGCTGGATAGGCGTGGGAGTCCAGGGGGGCCTGTCAGGAGGCAGGGGTGTGGATAGGGGTCGGGGCAGTCAGGGAAACCGGGGAATTGAATAGGGGGTGGGGCTCCAGGGGAGTGGATAGGGGTCCCAGGAAGGGGCAGTCAGGGGGTAAGAAATGGCAGTGGGTGGGTGTTTGAGGAGGCACAGCCCTCCCTACACGGCCTTGCATACAGTTTCACAACCCCAATGTGGCCCTCAGGCCAAAACATTTGCGCACCCATGTGCTAAAATCTCTTCCTTCCCAAACCAGCAAGATGTTTTATTCCTAACAATATAGCATAATCACTCAATGTGCTAAGGAAAGGTCTAATGGTTCTTCAACCTAGCTACACACATTCCGGCTCTGAAACACATCATACTACTTTTAAGTAAAAGATGATGTCCACTATATGAGGCCTCAATAAGTGGTGTAGTCAAAGAACACATATCTCATAAATCAATGCAACAGCTGCATAGACAATCAATCCTCAAAAAAAAAAAAAAAAAAAATCTTGTGAGGTGAGCTAATAGGCTTTCAGCTTATTTACTCAGGCTTTGTCCTGAGCAGGATAAAGTCTATAAGCCTAATTTATAATGTGGTAAACAGAACAACAGAACTTTGCATACATTTTCTCTTTTCTGAAAAGGCACTCAGCGACTGAGTGCACTTAATTCCAGTGAACGGTGACATTTTTACAGACTGAGAAACTAAACCATAGGAAGGTCAATGAATCAGTGGCAGAGGAACTCAGGAGTCCTGTCTCTTAGTCCAACATTCAATTAGGCTGAATCAAAAACCTATGGCCCAGAGTTTCCATAGGCACAGTTTAATGAATGTATGAGCTGCATATATTCTGAAATCACAGCTATCAGGAAGAAAAAAAAAGACTAGGGAATTCAGGAACTACGATTCCAAAGGCTGTAGGATTTTGCTTTTGGGCAAAGGAGAAGAATCTCCATTACAGGTCTGTAATTAGTATTTATCTCCTTTGAGGGCCAGCCGCATGCACATACCCTGCAATACAACAGGACAAAAATATTATATTTTTTAAACAGATTTTTTTTTAAAAAAAAATATTTACCTCTTTGCTTTGGAATGAGAAAGTTCCATCATCTGATCTGTCAACAGGAGCCTCAAATTCAAACTGGTCATTTCCAATCTTAAAGGAGCTACCCTACACAAGAGAAATGTTCAGCTTAGAATTTTTACAGTACCACTGAGCTTAATAAAAAGTAAATAAGCAATATACTGCTCAGCACTGATAGGGATAAGATCAGACATAGAAAGCTAACCAGTTCAATCATCTTCTGAAAACAAAAGTTAAAGATAGTGTTAACATCTCTTTTACTTGCTCCAACATTGCCTCTCCAGTATCCATGTAAAAGGCCAAACTTCCAAGCAGCACAAATAAAGCTAGGAGCAAGTAAGAACAAAACTCAAAGTTATCCAGCATATGCTATCACACATCAGCTGTGTTGTGAACAGAGCTGTGTGAATCCCATTCTCTAGACTCATGGGAGTTTTATGAACCAAAGTAGGCAGGTTGTCTTCATGGTGATCATGGGATTACACGAACCTGACCTGAGAATTCCAAGTGAAGCTGGAGCCAACCTTTGCTAGCTTTGTGTGAAACCAGAAAGTTTCACTACTCCCTTTGCCGTAACAGGAAGTGGTCTTCCCTCACTTTTGATGCCTTTGGAGGACTTTGAGACCTCGTTCATTGGCCTGCTCCTCCTTTAAATCAGGATCTTTATGGTGCACTGGGTGTTTCCTCTCCCAATAGTACATGGCAAGATGGATGCTTCCCATCGTTTTTGTACGAGTTTTTGGTTACTCAACTCTCCAGTCCTGTTGCAAGGGTAAGTAATCCACCTTTTCTAGCTGCTGCCATCTAAATAATTTGAGGCCTGAGAAATGCCCAAATTTGTTTTATATGTAGCTGTGGCTTAAAAGCAGGAGTGATACCTAGCCCTACTGGCCAAAAGGCTTATGTAACTAATAGAAGTAGCAAAGGCAGCAATGGTTTTCTCTTCCTGTCGTCCTTTATCCATGAAAAAAATGGAAGAGGATAGTCTTTCATCCACCAAAAAAAATTCATGGAAGGGCAGGGCATGAGGACAGACACAGGAGGCAATGCCTTCCACTGCAAATCCCAAGAGCATAATAATATTATTAAGGGAGAAGCACCTTTTCCTCCACATAAGATCTTATGGGCTACCAAGGGAGGAAAATGGGCTACCAAGCTCCAAAAAGGCTTCTCCTGAAGCTTTAAATAAAATAAAGGCAGCAGCAGGAGAATGTCCTAAGACTTCACTGCTGAACAGATCGAAATGTCTTCATTATAGCTAACAAGATTTATTTACAGAAACTAAAAGCAAGGCACTCTGATCAGTGCATTTAAAACTCCAAAGCCATGAAGAAAAGGCCGCTAGGGTGGTCTAAAATTTTCTGTTAAAATTGTTTGTTTTTTAAATGGAAAATTGGATTTTTGACAAAATGAATTTTCATTAGAAGTGTCTGCTTTCCATTGACTGTACTTTTTAAACAAAAAACAAAAACATTCCCCACCAGAAGCTTCTAAAGAATATCCCAACTCAAAAATATTTCCTCAAATATTTCACTATAGGAAATTTTGAGGAAAGCAAAAGTAATGTCCTGACTAGCTCTAAAAACCACCCTTTCACCTCAGACATCATTCACCACTCCCCCAGCCCCAACACACACAAAGGATTGCCTCACTCCAAGTTGTACGAGGATTTTATAATTATCCAATTTCTACATTTCATCAGAGATCATCTTTTTGAAGGAAAGGACTCTTTCCTTATTCATCTCCGCTTTATACCACAGTATACATTTCCCCCCCAATAATCTTCAAATAAATGTTGCTGAAGCTGTATTTCAGCCTTTACATTCCTGATAGGACAACCCAGGAAAGGGTGCATGTTTATATGTGTGTGATGCTGCTATCTTGGTTGACACCAAGGACTGACCTAGGCACCTCCAGAACTAAAGTGTGTCTACAGTTTGAGGTAAACAATGAAGCTGCCTGAGGACTATCAGAGACTCGAATCCTCTGTGAATTGGGCACATAGGACAACACACACTAACCAGAGGTTTACATATGCATGTTTATGGACGAGGATGACCCATCCAGACAGGAGAATCTTGTATCCAAGATTCTGATGTGGAAAAACAAATTGAACTGTATGTGAGGGCTATCTAGCACACCTTGAAGGCTGGGATTTCAGCTCTTCACATTGTGAAAACCTGCCTGGCTTTTGAGGACTCAAATTAAATTTTCTCTTAGAATTTAGAAGTAAAAACAACTGACCAGCACTCAACTCCCAATTCAGTTCCTCTCTCAGCTGCTTGTTCTGGTAACAGTCTTTCCCTGAGATATTGTAATACCTTGGATTTACTTTAATATCCTACTTAATTTTTTCAAAGGTAGAGACAGAAAAACGGCAGTTTCCTCTATTTAAAGCAACCTAAAGAGCCATTGTTTGCTCTTCAACAAATGCTTCCACCAGGAGCTCCATTTAGAGAGGATCATTTGTCCCCAGGTCAATAACTTGTTTGGTACAGATAAGAATCCCAAATAGAAATTTTATGGGGTGTGATTCATTCATCCCCAGCCTATTACAACAACCAGGAACACCATTTTCAAAACTATCCTCTCTCCTCACTCACTGGGAGATAAACAGGCATCAGCCATAAGAACTAAAGAGATCCCAAATCTTCATCTCTCTTCTGAATGCACTTCTCTTCCATTCTTGTTTTTGATAGTTGATATTAAAACTCTCTCTGATAGCTGGCACTTCAAAATACCACAAACAAGGGAAAACTTCATTCACCCGGGGGGGGGGGGGGCTGTCATTTGTTATTGCAGAGAGACCTCAAATAGGCAAGCCAGGAGAAACATAATGGATATCAACTAGGATACTAACCAACAAGAAAAAGATTTTAAAAATTCTGGGTAGCTGTCAGGTCCCCCACTCTGAAATTTTCATCATTCCAGGCACCCCCTATGGCAAGGGTATCAAACTTATTCTGCACAAGTGGCCAAACTATGAGCTATGGGCCACGTCTACAAAACGAAGACCACACACTTCCCTTGATCCATCCCAACATCAATGGGATATTTACACCAAGATCACTGTAGAATATGGTCCCTATTTAGTATCTGAACTTTGAGTGAATAAAGTTTCTCTTTCATCCAGCTTCATTCCTACTTCACTCAGTAGGAATAAATAAAGCCAGCCACCTGTAAGATCACTGGTATTTTTGGCCCTTGCTTAACCTTTGGGGTTTAACTTTTAGAGAACTAGCACTTTGCAAATTACTAGCCAAATGGATGCTTAGGGGAATGTATTTATATTCCAAGACCGTTTACATGTACAGTTATAAATCAGTGCACACAAATATAATCAGTGTACAATATAAAAGTCTAGATTCTTCTGTTATATAAAGGGGTATATAACATTTCCCTATTCACTTTGTCCACACTCTTCATGTTTTCACAGACCTCAATTATGTCCCCACATCCCTTAGTCGCCTCTTTTCTAAGCTGAACGGTCCCAGTCTTGTTAATCTCTCCTCACATGGAAGCTGTTCCATACCCCTCATCATTTTTGTTACCCAAATGCTCAAAATGAAATTGTAACCTCACTGAAGGCAACAGGAGCTTTGCTATTGACTTCAGCGAGGTCTGGAGTTCACCCTTGATTTCTGAAAGCAAGTACAGAGAAAAAACAATGCATCCTGACAGTGCCTGGGTTACTTGTTTATGGGCAGCCTACAATAATTAATAGTTACGCACACATTTTAAATGGGAGGGGTTTGAAAGCAGTAACATTACCTAGAGGAAACACATACTAATGTCTTAGGAATTTAGGATGAGGTCTGAAATAAAACTGCAAGTCAAATGACTACTTGGAATTAATTCATTTACCTGATAATTCTCTAGATTCTTTCCTTTAAAATGAACTATTGTTGGGAACTCCATTGGTATTACTGGAGGGCTGGAATTTAGAAACTGTGGGCATTCTTCCTCCTAGGGAGATAAACATTTAAAATAAATATCTTCCATCACAACAAATTCTCAACAGCCTTTGGACAATGGCATTCTTGTTCTGAAAAACTCCATGCTTAAAATAAAATGACAGATTTGATTACACCCTTTCAAATTAGACACACTAAAAATGACTACAGCATATGCCAAAGCTATAGACAATTATCTTTCCCAGCTCTGAAACCTTATTCCTCCCATTAAAGCAAAACAGTAAAATGAACAAAAATATCCCCTAAGAAATTATTCTATCTTGCTTCCCATCCCTAATCACACCTCTACATTCCTACTCCCACTTAAAGTTAAAAAAATATTATTTCTGAAGTTAACTTTAGAATCATGATTTTTATTTAAAACTTGAATCCGAATAACTGATCTGGCAGCAATGCTAAAGAAAATATGAAGGGTTCAAATAAAACCTGTTTACACTAATTTTAAATTTTTACCATCTTCTGTTTAATCACATTCTCTTCCGGAGAGGAGTCTTCACAGGTATGATTCTTCCAGTCCCACTGACAATTCCACCTATTGCTTACACAGGAATAGCATCTACAAATATAATGGGATGAGTCATGACAAGACCAATGGTTTTATTTTTTTGTCCTAAACATTCAATTTTCATTGTCAAAAAACCAAACAAACCCCAAACAAACTCCATTTGTAGTCATAGAAAGAAGAGCAATTTGCTACAAAATCCTTACTATGCTGGGTTCACAACTTCATAGTGAGAATAATTAAAGAACCTAGTCCGGTAACTTGCTTCTCCTGAACAACAGCATGCATGAAAAAGGATTATAGGAACTTTGAGCCTGAATCTGTGAGGTCTGAAAGCCCCAGACTCCCAGTTAGGTTAATTTTGTGCTTGCAAATCAGATAATTTAGATATCTGAGTCTATAGCTTGAGAGTTCGATCTGCAAGTTGGATGCCAACAGGATTTACCAGGGAATGTGGACTGTGCCAGAGAGTTTGCTATAGAAGGATTCAACTGCCTTAACTAAACAATTCAGTTACCTGAATACATACAGCATGATGCAACAGCTCAAGTTAAAATGATAAAATACTCACGGCAAATTTTCAGAAAGATTCATTGCTTCTTCACAGTCATAGAAAGGATATGTAGCTGATGCAAAAAACATCTTTTCCTCTCCAAAGGTTAATGTTAGTGAAACTGAAACATGATCTACCAAAAAAAGGAAATAAGTGGTTGAATACTTTAGCTCTTCTGTAAAATGGTGCAGTGATGTTTTTATTATTTGTTCAAGATGTAAAACAAACACCTAACTGGAATCATAAGGTTAAAACTATCACACATGATAACAATTTTATTTGTTCTTAACTTTTACTAAATTTTCAGTAACTGATGGTGCAAATATATCGGATGGAATACATAAGAGAAATGGCAAGTAAGCAACATTACAGAATAGTATTATAGTATGGAAATGCCTTAAGACAGTATTATAATGTAATGAAAACTGAGTATTATAATGTAATGAAAATATTTTCAAAGTATGGATGTTTCTTCCTGTACAATTGCTTATACGACTTGTGCATCAAACTCTATAAACTCATATGAATTAGAACAAGTGAACCTTGTACAAGTTATTCAGTAATCACAGTAATGCCTGAAATATTAAACTAGCACTTTGGACCTTTGGCTCATTGTGCATAACTTCCCCATGAATGTATTTCTAATCTGGATCATTACTGAACTAAGAATGGAAAACCTATCTTTAGAAATTGGGGTTTTCTGCAGTGTGGAGCTTTACAATTCCTCTTGAAGAGATCGTTAAACACCCATGACAAGCTATTTCACAAGCTATTGAGCAACTGCAAACTGTGTTTTCCTCAAATAATTTCTTGAAAGAATGATGGCAGCTTGGCTGTAATATCACTTTGCCTACCATTGGTTTGGTGGAAACTTTCAGTTAGGTTTCTATCCAATTCATACTGCAGGGGCAACAAATTGAGATTTGCAAATCCATGTCTTTTGATTTAGAATGCATCCTAGTCCTTCTGGAATTTTTCCACAACTAAAGCAGGGTGGAGGATTTCAACTTGGTGAAGCTTCTCAAGACTAAATGGTTGTGTCTGGATTTTTGTCATGTTCTACAAGCAATCATTCCGTTGTCATTGGTGGTTACAGTTTGCCTTCTGCTGTAGTGCCTGTGAGGCTTTTGAACATCTTCATATTGGCTCTGAAGGCTCTCTCAGATGGATTTGTTCATGAGAAATTCAGAGGCCTCTATTATTTCTAAATGGCTTCATTACTCTAATGCTGGGTCATTACACACACTGAAATCTATTTCCCCATGTTAATTTTCCCCTACTGTCACTTATACTTTTTGTTAAATGTTTGAAATAGGCCACCCTGATTATCACTACAAAAAGTTTTTTTCCCTCCTGCTGATAATAGCTCACCTTAATTAATTAGCCTATTAGAGTTAGTATGGCAACCCCCACCTTTTCATGTTCTATCTTCCTTCTTGTTAGGACCGGAAGACATTGTGTCGGGCAATCACTAGAAAGTGCAGTTACGCTTCTAAGTCAACTCCAGGAGAGTGCATAATGGTGGTATTATCTGAGAATGACCTTGCTGTTATCTGTGTGTTTGGGAACCAGTTCCCAGCGGCATGAGTGTTTACCCCGTCTGTGTGAGAATGAATGCGTGGGAAACCAAATGGGGAAACTAAGGCAGGACTGTGTAACCAACAAGTGTTAACCAATCAGTTTGTTGCTTGCTATTAATGAGATGAGTATGTATGAGATGCAAATGAGCATGGGTATATCTGTGCTGACACACCTCTTTGGGTTGGGCTTCCTCTTTGGGCACTCTGAACATCGCCTTAGTGTGTTAGTCATCTTGTATTGCGGCCGTGCTGGCAGATAAGCCCTCCAGCACGAAATGCCGCCCCCTCCAATAAACTCACCACTTTCCAACTAGCCACCTGTGTGAGGCCTCGTTTCTCCCGGCAACGAGATAAGCCCCCTGCAACACTACTGTATGGTCCACTCTATTGCTGAGGAAATGGGTTTTAGCACACAAAAGTTTATGCCCACATAAATTTGTTAGTTTCTATGGTGCCACGAGTACGCCTTGTTCTTTTTGCGGATACAGACTAACACGGCCACCACTCTAAAACCTCCTTATAGGCTTCCCATACTTTAGGAGCTGAATGGAGTCAAACTACATCAACTTTATCAACATGGACAAGGACTTCCAATAAGTCTCTTCACATATTCTGCATTACTGAAGATATAGAAAAAGTGGATTGCCTACTAAATAATGAAGTATTATGTTATTCTTTGTACTTGGTATAATCTAAGTACCTGAACATTTCTCAGCAGCTTGATACTTCTGTTCAAAGAGGGTAATTAAATTTACCGTACATTGCTCTTCTCTCTGTAACTAAACCTAATTGTCATCAGCTGAGCACTAAGACATCTAGTGTGTTTGCACACAGAAATTTTATTCTGCCAGATATCAAGAAAGCCACATTCACGGGTATCAGCATCTGAATACTTTAAATACTATTATGTAGTAATTAATGCAACATTATGCATGTAGAAATCACACAGAGAAAAATATATAAAACGGTTACTTACCTTTGATAACTTGTTCTTCGAGATGTGTCGCTCATCTCCTTTCCATTCTAGGTTTAAACGACCCCACGTGAGCAGCCATTGGAGATTTTTGCCTTAGCAGTACCCATAGAGCCGGCTGTGGCACCCTCTGGAGTGTTGCGCTTATGCCACTGTATATCAGGCACCGCTGGGCCTACGCCCTCTTGGTTCTTTTTTGCCAACAACTCCAACAGAGGGGCAGGAGGGTGGGTAATGGAATGGACATGAGCAATATCTTGAAGAACAATAGTTACAAAAGGTAGGTAATTGTTTTTTCTTCTTCGAGTACTTGCTCATGTCAATTCCTTTCTAGGTAACTCTGAAGCAGAATCAATGTTGGTGGGCTCAGAATTCAGTCTTGCAGTTGGCAAGTTTAGCCAAAACCAGCATCGTCTCAAGTCCGCTGGGTCAGCCCATAGCATGATGGAAACGTGTGGATGGATGACCAGGTGGTGGCCTGACAGATCTCTTGGAGCAGAACCTGTGCCAGGAAGCTGAGGATGCCTGCGCCATAGTTGAATCATTGCCAGCAGGGGCACCTTTGCCAGCTGAAAGCAGTAGCGGATGAGAACCATGATCCAAGACGAGATTCTCTGGGCTGACATTGGACAATCTTTCATCATATCAGCAGCAGGAATGAACAACTGCATTGCATTATGGAATGGCTTTGTTCTATTAATGTAGAAGGCCAGTGCCCAGCTGACGTCTAGGGTATGTAGCCTTCATTCATCATCTGTCGCATATGGCTTTGGACAAAGGACTGGAGAGTAAATGTCTTGATCAGTGTGCAACCTGGTGATGACCTTGGACAGAAAAGCCGGGTGTGGACATAGATGGACCTTGTCCTTATAGAGCACTTATGGAGCAGCTCCTATGGGTTCAAGTTAGAAAGACCCAGAAGGAGACCTTTCAGAAGAGAAGCAGGAGGGTTCAAAGAGTGGACCTGTGAGCCTCAACAGCACAAGATTCAGGTTCGAAAGTGGTACCGGATAAAGGTGCTCCAGACCTTTCAGGAACTGCACTGCCATGGGATGGGCGAAGATTAACCAGCCTTGAAATGGAGGGTGGAATGCCAAAGTGGCCGCCAGGTGTACCTTGATCTTAGATAGCAACAGGTCCTGGAGCTAAGATACAGTAAATAGTCCAGGATGTCCTGCGGCGAGGCCTCTTCCGCACAAATGCATCTGTCCAAGGCCCAACACATGAACTGCTTCCACTTTGCCTCATAGATAGCCCTGGTGGAGGGTTTTCTGTTGCACATCAGGACCTGTTATTCACCAGAGGAGCACTCCCGTTTGTCCATACTCAGCCATCCAAGTGCAGCAATGCCAGGTTTGGAAGGAGCAGGTTGCGTGGTTCTGGGACAGCAGATGTGGCTGAAGAGGTGGCTGCATGCAGCATGCCAAACTGGTGTTGACAAAGCCACGCTAGAACTATGAGGATAACAGATACTTTGTCTTGATTCACCCTTAGCAGTACCCTGCAGATCAACGGTATCAGCAGTCCTGACCACAGAATCAAGAAGGCATCTGACAGGGAGCAGTTGTCCCTGCCCTGCAGAGAACAGAATATGAGGCACTTTCTGTTCTGCCTGGATGCAAACAGATCATCTGGGAGTTCCCCACCTGTGGAAGATTAGGCTGACCACCTCCAGATGAAGCAACCATTTGTAACAAGACGAAAGGGCCTACTGAGGCGATCAGGCAGGGCATTCCTGGTTTCAGATGAACGGCATGCCACACACAAAAGTCCCAGAGGCTGAGTGCCTCTTGATAAAGGGCCAAAGACCAAGCAACACTCTACTAGTTGATGTAACATATTGTCCGTCAGGAGCTGCACTAGCTTGCCTTTCAGGTGGGGTGAGAACCCCTATCAGAACAGGTGAACTGTTCTGAGCTCCCTGATGTTGATATGAAGGGCTAGGTAGTTTTGTAGCCAGCGGGGCTGGGTGTTCCCAAGCCCAGGTCTGACACGTCTGAGACCGGGTGAGCAGCGGAGACAAGGTCATGAAGGGAACCCCTGCAGTGACTTGGCATCCAGCCATCGGTCCAAGGACAAGAGAACGTGGCTCGGTACTGTGACCACTCAGTCCATGGCATGCCTGCTGTGGATACAGACGCCACAGATGAAGTCAGGCATGACCACATAAGTGCACGTGGCCCATCAGTTTCAGGCAAGTGTGAGCCATGGTGAGCATATGGCTCTTTAAGAGGGCGATGAAGTTCAACATGGCCTGAAAATACGCTTCCAGAAAGAGGCGTTGGTTCGCGTGGAGTTGAGAACTGCTCTGATAAACTCTATGCATTGAACTGGCATTAATGTGGACTTCTTTGTGTTTATTAACAGGCCCAGATCATTCCAGATGGACTGCACCAGATTGAGGCTGTTACAACTGCTCTGGAGACCTGCCCTTGATGAGTCAGTCATCAAGATATGGGAAAATCTGGACTCCCCCCACCCCAGGACATCTCAGGTAAGCCATTACCAGCACCACACATTTTGTGAACACCCTGGGGGTCAAGGACAGTCCAAAGGGCAGTGCTAGGATGTGGAAGAAGCACCTGGCCACTATGAAACGCAGGAAACACCCATGCACCGGGAATATGAAGACATGAAAGTAAGTATCTTTTAAATTGAGAGTGGCATACCAGTCCCTCGGATTCAGGGAAAGAATGATGGAGGCCAGAGAGATCATGTGGAACTTCAACTTATTGAAAGACTTGTTGAGGCCACGCACGTCTAGGATGGGTCTGGGCTCACCTTTGGCCTCTGGGATTAGGAAGTAACTGGAGTAGAATCTTCTTCCTTCCATGTCCCAAGGAACTACCTCCACAACCACCAAGTCCAGGAATTTCTCAACCTTCTGAATGAGGAGTTGCTCATGAGAAGAGACCCTGAAGAGGGATGGGAAAGTGGGTGGGCGGTAAGAAGTGGTGGCCAATTGTAAGGTATAGCCCTGACCTACTACGTCCTGGACCCAGCAGTCCGACATAACCCATGACCAGGCCAAGTGGTAGGGAGAAAGGCGGTTGAGAAAAAAGGTGGGTAGGATCCAGTTGAATAACTGGGGCATCACTCTTGGGCACACTCTCAAAAAGATGGCTTCTGGCCTCCTGGTGTTCGGTGGGCCCAGGCTAGGCTGGCAAGCAGGAGGAGGAAGGGAGTGACGACTAAAACTAGCATCCCTTCTTCTTGTAGATCCCTGACGGTTGCCAAGGTCTTGGTGGCACTGGTGGCCAGAAGGGCTTCCTGGCTGATTGTAGCATGTGCATGCCCAATGAACGAAGGGTAGGCCTGGTGTACTTCAACCTGTGCAGCCTGGCGTCTGTTTGATCAGAGAACAGATCAACTCTGTCTGAGGGGAGAGGTCTGCTGTATGAAGCCAGGAGCTGCATCACATGGCCACTGACAATGCAACTACCCTTGCTGCCGAGTCCCAGTCCTGCAGTCTTAAACACGAATTCCTTGCTGGGACCCTAACTACTAACTACTACTAACAAGCACATACTTAACAATGACTTAACACTACTATATACAAAGGCCCTAAAGCACAAAGTTCAAAAGGAGAAGCCACTAGCACTTGCTAAGCAAGAAAGACACTCTGACTGACCACCATGGAAGGTAAGAAGGAACTGAGGGGGGCCTAGGGATGGTGATGCCTGATATACCACGGCATGACCGTGGCACTCAAGGCAGTGCCCCAGCCAGCCCTACCGGTACCGCTATGGCAAAAAATGTGCAATGGCAGCACACGTGGGAAGGTGCACACCAAGAATGGAATCAACATGAGCAAGCAGAAGAAGAATAGATGTTAAGGGAATACTGCTATGAAGTCAAGCACTCAATAGCTAGAAAATCCCAGAAGTATTACAATTGCTAATGGAAACTGAATGCATACAAACAGTGATGCAGAATTATGACTGCATCTTTAATTACACGATATACTATTTTTTCCCTGCAGGACTCCTATCTAGTTTGTTACAGAATTTGAAAGGTGTATAGTGGAATAAGGCAGGGAACTGCCAGATGAGAAAAGATGGTCTGGTGCAGGGAAACAGGCAGGCACACTTTGGAAATTAATACAATTTAGAAGCAAGTGCTGAACAAGCTCTACTGCACATGTCAATTGGGGAGGGGGGGCGCTTATAAGTCACTCACATCTAGACAGATTTTCATGAGTACAGGAAAAGGCACATGTCTGATCCTGTCTGTCTCATTTCAAGTTCCCACTGCAAACACTGGAAGTGCTAGAGCTGTTCAAAAAATAGTTTAACAAACTTATCTTTGACTGAACTATTTTTCCACTAACCTCGTGCATGGAAGTGACTGCACTGGTTTTTGCTGAAACTAGGAAGAGATCAAGAAAAGAAAAATTCAGCCCAATGGGTTGAACTTGGAAAAACTCATAAGCAAATGATAGATAATGGAGGATTACAATGGTAGTGATCATCCCATATAAAATAAAGGCAGCACAGTGTCCTTACCTTGACCTTTTGGAGTGGGAGGAATTGTAGTGGGTGGATCACAAATAATAGTTCCATCTTCCAAATTTGCCCTATTGGTTGTTTCACCAAACTGACACCAAAGCGTGTCACTTGCAGTTAATTCTGGCAACGGACTTACAGTCAGTTCTACCTGGAAACACAAAAGCATAATTCTACTTCAGAAAAAATGTCTCAAAAACCAACCATCACTCAAAACAAAAATGGGCAAGGTCAGAGGTGGATTAAGATGGAGACTGATTAAGATAGAGACGGGGTGCTTTTACAGATTTTGATGTTCCAGAACACTGGTGTGTTAATTACCGGTTTTGTTTTTATAGTTTCTCATTGTGCCCTTTTTCCACAGCCACTGGTACTACAGTCAGTAACTAGGTAACCTCGTTTTCCCCTCTGAGACAGCTTACTTTAACAATTACAGCATTTCTGTGGTGAGTAGATGGACCACAATGAAAGCTTGGATATATTACAAGAAAGAGTGAATTAAATTGAGGATAGTGATTTCCATGTTCTTTTCATAGTTTTGATTTTGACTTTTTTCCAGACAGATGATTGAAAATTAATTCCAGTTCCTCAGTTTCTCGTTGGAGTCTGTTTCGGAAGTTTTTCTGTTTCAAAATCGACACCATCTCTTTAATGGAATGGCCAGGAAGACTGAAGTGTTCTCCTACTGGTTTTTGAATGTCATGATTCAGACTCCAATGAGAAACTGAGGAACTGAATTAATTTTCAAATTGAACACAATAAACCAAGGGTTAAATAGGACTTATGAATGGTTCTCTCATTACATTTCCCTAGTTAATTTACCTTCAATAGCTGTTATCTTGTGTAGACACAAAGATCCATTTAAAAATGTTTTTTTTCCTCCTGCTGATAATGGCCCATTCAAATTTAACAGCCTCTTAGAATTGGTATGGTAATGTCCACCTTTTTCTTTTTCCTTTCTGTGCATAAATGCATCTTACTTCTGTTCTATTCTATGCACCCGATGAAGTGGGCTACAGCCCCTGAAAGCTTATGCTGAAATAAATTGGTTAGTCTCTAAGGTGCTACAAAGTCTTCCTCATCTTATTTATGTTTTGAGAGTCTTCTCTCGCTCTCTCTGTTCCTCACCCAGGGCCAGCGACGGGGGTACTACGGGTAGAGCTGTACCGGGCCCCGGACTTAAGGGGGGCCCCCTTAAGTCTGGGGACCGGTACACAGCTGTACCCGTAGTCGTCCCACCTGGGCACCACATCTCCCTGGCCGCTCTTTCCCGGGCTGTGTCTGGGTGTCAGTGGCCGGCTGCCTCCCGAGCCCTTCAGCCGGCGGCACATCCCGCACCCCAGGAGCCACCCCGAGGCACCCCCGGCTGCAGCGCTTCCCCCACCCACCTGCATCAAGAGCCAGGCCAGCCCTTGGTGGTGGTGGGGGGGGGGGAACCCCTCGGCACCACAGGATGCCGGCTCCATCGCCTCCCCTGCCCCGGCGGCTGCAGAGGACTGGCCAGGCGCGCCACTCTGCGGGGGTGGGGGCCAGCGAGCGTGGCTGGGGAGAGCCAGGTGCGCGCAGCCCGGCCGGGCCGGCGGGGAACCAATGGGGGTGGGGCGGGGAGGAGGTTAGGCTGGGGAGGGGCTGGGGGACCCCCAACGATCAGAGTAGGGGGCCCCAAAATTTCTGTCGGCGGCCCTGTCATCACCATACCAATCCTGATCAAATGGGACACTTTCACTAATAGTTTTCAGATCTGAACATCTGGGGATAGTGACAGGGTGGTCACTATCCGCAGATAGAGAGAGGTAGCCGTGTTTGTCGCTTCTGCAAATCCAGACTAAGAGTCCTGTGGCACCTTAAAGCCTAACAAAAGTATTGAAGCATAAACTTTGTCGGACAAAGTGGGTACTAGCCCACAAAAGCTTATGCTTCAATACTTTTGTTAGGCTTTAAGGTGCCACAGAACACTGTCGCTATCCCCAGATAGTGGTCTCAACTTAGCATCTTGCTTCCACTGGTCCATCAGAGGCTGACTTTGAAGACCTCAGCAGGATTCAAAAAGGGATTAGATACTTATATGAATAATGAGCAATACCCAGAGTTGTAACAGTAAATACTAAAACAAAATGCAAGGGTTTTGGAACAGATATGAACTCTCATGCTTCAGGGCTTAAAACCTAACCTCTAGCTAATTGAGGCCATACTGGTTTAGTGCAGAGCTTTTTGTACCTTCCTCTGAGGCATCTGGTATCTGCCACTCCCAGAAACAGGTCACTGAACTAGACAGATCACTAGTCTGATCCAATATGACAATTCCTGTGTTCCTATTACTAGTTGACTTTCAAAGCATGGTTTAAGGCTCAACTGTTGACTCAAATTTCTGCCTAAGTGAGCTGCAAGTGGGTACTGAGAGGGCATGGAACCCTCTTGGAAATGGCCCATTTAATTAACATTAATGAACTGTGTATGATTTTAATGTTTCATGTGCTTATAGAACATACTGGATAAGCACATTTCATAAACTGAAAAATAAACAAAAGCTTCACAAGTTTAATCAATGATCTTCAACTTAAAAAAAACCTATTCCCCATATAATACAAACGTAGCCTAGACTCAAACAGGAGCATTTTGACAACCATAACAGCATATGCCACTTTTATTTACAGCTAAAGTTAAAAAAACCACTTCTTTGTAATTGCAGCCTGCAAAAACGGCAGCTAAAAAAAGTAGATGTAGGCTTCAATACTATTTCAAATTACCACTGCCAACAAATATATATCAATACATATTTTTCTGATATGCTAATTATAGCAACTATGTGTGTGCTTTAAGCATACAATAGGCAAAAAGTCTATTTTTATACCTTGCCAGGGGCTTTGTGGCTCATATTTTGAGGATGCGCACTAGTAATAGCCAAGCATACACCATCAGGACTCCATAGCCAATGGTTCGGCATATTAGCCCTTTCACAGTCTATCTTCCTCGTGCATCTGATAAAAAGACAACATAATATAAACTTCTAATGCAAAGCTGATTGAGATCAGTATTCAATGTTTTAAATTACAACTTCAAAAAAAATTAGGCATTGACAATTTTGCTTTCAGTTAGAAGAGGTTTTTAATTATAACACAATAGCTGCTTGTAAGACATCTGGATGATAAAGCAAAACACAAATATTTACCTATAAGCCATTTTACATTCCATAAAAAGACACACTCCAATCCCACAGACAGATATTTAATACAAAGAACTCAGAGAATGCAGTTACCTGCAGTTCATCCAAATAAGACCAGTTCCATCTACGCCTTAACATGCTTTAAATTCCTTGACCAGTCTTCTGCTTCTATAGCTCAAGTGGAAAATTTAGGTCTTTACTGGTGTGACAGCAGGAGATGCACAACTGACCCATAAAACTCAGAGAGCATCAGTGCTGTGGCTGTGGGCTTGTCTGATTCCAGCATTAGAGGGCTATTAACTACAACCCTGAGTGGGTTTATTAGCTATAACTCCTGCTTGAAAGATTCCACTTCTGGCTTTCTTAGGAGGCGGGGGTACCAGGGGCTGTGGTGTCTCACTAACAGGTAAGGGGGATTGTCACAGCTGGAAGATAAGTGGCAGACAGGGAAGGTGTCATTGGTTTTAAGAGGTGACCGACCTGGTTATAGGAGGGGAGTTAGCTGAATAGGCCCCACAAAACTTTGGGTCAGCCTCTTACACCATTTACACCTATTGTATGGTGCCTGGCACAATGGAGCCCAATCCTGATTAATGCCTCTGGATATTTATTGAAATATTAATATTAAAACAGAAGCATTCAAGTAACAATAAAATCACTGTACAGTTCTAATAGCCACACTACCTTCTAAATATTGTAGATATACAAACTTCTGGTGTGCATGTACACACACATATATACTGTGGTAAACCCAGGGCAGGCGAGGGCCAGAGAAGGTTGTGGTGAGAGGGATAACTGCAGTTTAATTGGATCCAGCTGAACAAGGCTGCCAGAAGCAGGGCCAGCTGAGGCCAGTTAAGGAGGCTGGCAGAGCCCTTTAAAAAGACTCCTCCCCAGAGAAGAGAGTGGGAGTTGAGGAGCGAGTTTGGAGGCAGGAGGAATCAGAAGAGTGAGGTTGGTGAAAGCAGAGAGGAGTGAAGGAGAGCGAGAGACAGAGTCAGAGAGGCTGCCAGCAGACAGGAAAGCAGGAAGGAGGGAGTTAGCCCTTCCTAGCCAGCTGGGAGCCAAACCCCAGCCAGAAGAGAACAGCTAAAGGGCCTGAGTCCGGGGAGTCTGAGGAGCCACCTTGTCACACGTGGTGTCAGAGGTGGGAGGCAGTGAGTAGACTCGGTGGCCAGTCCTCTAGGGCAAGGCAAAGGCCCCCTCAAAAAAAAAAAAAAAAAAAAATTTAAAATGGAGGAGGTGGTGAAGGCACTGGTTCAGGCCACTGCGGCCCAACAAGAAGCAGTGCGAGTGCAGCAAGAGACTAACCAGTTGCTGATGTCCCAGGCAGCCCAGGACCGAGCTACACTGCAAGAGCTAGCAAAACAGATAAAAGTCCTGGGCACCATGGCCCGTGGGGGCCCCGACCCCCGGCCACTGAGGGCGGGCAACTACTTACAGAAAATGACAGTGGACGACGATACCGAGGCCTACCTTCTTGCATTTGAGAGGACAGCCCTGCGAGAGGCCTGGCCCCGGGAGCAGTGGGCGAGTATCCTGGCCCCCTTTCTGTGTGGGGAGGCCCAGAAGGCCTATTTTGACTTGGCAACCGAGGCAGCGGCGGATGATCCCCAGCTAAAGGCCGAGATCCTGGCAAGGGCGGGAGTGACGCCAGCCCTGAGGGCCCAGCGGTTCCACGAATGGAGGTACAAGGCTGACAAGGCACCGCGGTCCCAGCTGTTCGACTTGATCCACCTCGCCCGGAAGTGGCTGCGGCCCGAGACTCACGGCCCCGAGAAAGTGGTAGAAATCCTAGTCCGGGACAGGTATATGCGGGGGTTGCCACCGGACATAAGGGGGTGGGTCCGTAAGAACGATCCCTCCTCCTATGACGAGCTAGTATCCCTCGTGGAAAGACACCTAGCCTCCCAAGAGTTGCCTCGGACTTCCAAGGAAGGAACGCGCCCGAATAGGAGGCAAGTCTCAGGGCCAAAACCCCGGATTACCGTGACTCCAAGCCGATATATGGAAAGAGGAAAAGAGGCTGGGGATCAGCCTGAGAACATGGAGAGGCTTGGGGACTGGGGGAACATGACTCGGGGGGAAAGGCCTAACAGCCCGAAAACCAGGGGACTAGCCCGAGCAGGTATACGTTGTTATGCATGTGGGGAAGTGGGGCATATAGCTGCCCAGTGCCCAAACCAGGTGGAACCTATGCAATGTGACTGGGGGGGGATAGAAAGTCCATGTGACCTGATAAATCAAGTGGGGGTCGCGATGGCCCCCCATAGATACACCCGGCCCGTTAAGATGAACGGCATTAGCACCACCGCGTTAGTCGACTCAGGGAGTGCGGTCACGCTGGTCTCGGGGAAGCTGGTCAGGCGGGACCAACTCGCCCGGGCCAAGCGCTCAGGAGTATCCTGTGTGCATGGGGACGTTAACTATTACCCCACCATCCCCGTGAGTATAGATATCCTGGGAAACCCCACGAAGGTAATGGTGGGAGTAGTCCCGAAGCTCCCTTATCCAGTCCTCATTGGGCGAGACTTCCCAGGGTTCGATAGCCTGCTCCCCGGAAGGGAAGCGGAAGGAGTTAGCGCCGAGATCCAGGAGATAGCGCCGAGGGATCGTGGGCCCCCGGCCTTCCGGGAATTTGACCCAGAGCTATTTTCCATGCCTGGGGGACCCAAGAAGTCTCGGAGGGAGAGAAGGGCAGCTAAAGAGTTGGGGACGAAGATTTTGACCCAGTACCGGAGGGTTGTGCTGGTAGGGGAACAAGTAAGCCCCAGAGGGACGAGGGCTCGGCGAGCTCTGGGGGAACCCGACGCCGGACCTAGTGCCCCCCAGACTGCCCCTGAGGAGGAGCCGGGGGTAGATTCCCTGGAGTTGGGGCCAATTGGCCCGTCAATGGAAAATTTTGGGCAGGATCAAGCCAATGATCCAGCCTACCACAATATCCGAAAGGAAGTAGTTGAGGTAAATGGAGTCCCGGTGGAAGGAAAAGTTAAGGGACGAGGGCCGTACTATGTGATAAAGGGGGACTTGTTATACAGGGTAGACCAGAGGCCGGACCAAGCCGTAGAGCAACTCTTGGTGCCCCAGAAGCACCAGAGAGGTGTGATGGACCTAGCCCACAGCCATCTCTTCGGGGGCCACCTAGGGGTAGATAAAACCCTCGACCGGATCCTGAAAAGATTTTTTTGGCCCGGAGTTTATGCGGCTGTCCGGCGGTATTGTGCCTCCTGCCCGGACTGCCAATTGCATGCCCCCCGGCCACACTTACGGGCCCCTCTGGTACCCCTACCCATCATTGAAGTCCCGTTCGAGAGGATCACTATGGACCTGGTAGGCCCCCTCGAGAAGTCTGCCCGGGGCCATCAGCACATACTGGTTGTGCTAGACTACGCCACCCGATACCCGGAAGCCGTGCCCCTACGGAACACGATGTCAAAGACCATAGCCCGGGAGTTGGTGCAGATCTTTTCCCGAGTAGGGATACCCAAAGAGATCCTGACCGATCAAGGGACCCCCTTTGTGTCTAAACTGATGAAGGACTTATGCGACCTGCTCCAAGTGCGGGCCCTAAGGACATCGGTTTACCATCCCCAGACTGACGGCCTGGTTGAACGCTTCAATAGGACATTGGAGAGCATGATCCGGAAGGTAGTGAGCAGGGACGGGAAGGATTGGGACACCCTGCTCCCCTACCTACTGTTTGCGGTGAGGGAGGTACCGCAGGCCTCAACGGGATTCTCCCCATTCGAGTTGTTATATGGACGCCACCCTCGGGGGTTACTCGATATAGCCAAAGAGGGTTGGGAAGAACAGCCGAATCCGGGGAGAAATGTCATTGATCACATATTACGGATGAGAGAGAGGATCGCTCAGGTCACCCCCATTGTGCGAGAGCACATGCAGAAGGCCCAAGAGGCCCAGCGAAGGTACTACGATCGCCAGGCGTTGAGCCGGAAGTTCCAGGTGGGGGACCGGGTGATGGTGCTCGTACCCACGGCTGAAAGTAAACTGTTAGCCCAGTGGCAAGGGCCTTATGAGGTGATTGAAGCCGTGGGGGACGTAGACTATAAAGTCCGACAGCCTGGACGCCGGAAACCAGAGCAGATCTATCACGTGAACCTACTGAAGCCATGGCAGGATAGAGAGGCTCAAGTGGTCGCGCTAGGAGCAACCCCCCGGGAAGGGAACCAGCCTAGCCAGATAGGGATATCCCCCGAGCTGACCCCAAACCAAAGAGAGGAAGTGATCAGCATGATCAGACGCCACCCGGACGTGTTCTCGGAAGCACCCGGCCGAACCAGGGAGGTGCACCACCACATCCACACGGAGCCCGGGGTAAAGGTACATGTCAAGCCCTACCGGATCCCAGAGGCAAGAAGGGAAGTGATTGGGGCAGAAGTCCGAAAAATGCTAAAATTAGGGGTCATAGAAGAGTCCCATAGCCAGTGGTCCAGTCCCGTGGTCTTGGTACCCAAGCCAGATGGCAGTGTGCGATTCTGCAACGACTTCCGGAGGCTAAATGACGTTTCCCAGTTCGATGCATATCCGTTACCCCGAATAGACGAGCTGATTGACCGGCTCGGAACAGCGCGGTTCCTGTCCACCCTTGACCTGACCAAAGGTTACTGGCAAATCCCCCTGGCCCCGGCGGACAAGGAGAAAACGGCCTTTGCCACCCCAGAGGGTTTGTTCCAGTATACGGTCCTCCCCTTTGGGTTGCACGGAGCCCCCGCCACCTTCCAGCGGCTCATGGACAAACTGCTGCGGCCGCATCGTAAGTACGCAGCCGCGTACTTGGACGACGTGATTATCCATAGCCCCGACTGGGAGACACACTTGGGGAAGGTAGAGGCAGTGCTAGACACCCTGAGGAAGGCTGGCCTGACTGCAAATCCCGCCAAGTGCTCGATTGGGCTAGCAGAAGCCAAATACCTCGGATATATAGTGGGGAGAGGCCTGGTAAAACCCCAGCTTAACAAGTTAGAGGCGATCCAGAAGTGGCCACGACCAGTCCGGAAGAAGCAGGTCCGAGCGTTCCTGGGGTTGGTTGGGTACTATCGACGGTTCATTCCCCATTTCGCCGCCAGGGCATGCCCATTAACGGACCTGACGAGAGCCCGTGGCCCGGACATCGTGAAATGGTCGACTCCAGCAGAGGAGGCATTTAGGGATCTGCGGACAGCCCTCTGCACCGACCCCGTGCTAATAGCCCCGGATTGGGAAAAGGAGTTTTTTTTGCAGACTGACGCCTCTGAGGTGGGGCTAGGAGCGGTGCTCTCCCAGATGGTGGATGGAGAAGACCACCCAGTCCTCTTCCTCAGTCGGAAGCTACTGCCCAGGGAACAGAAATATGCCGTAGTAGAGAAGGAGTGCCTGGCGGTAAAGTGGGCCGTAGAAAGCCTCCGCTACTATCTGCTCGGGAGACGGTTTACCCTGGTCACTGACCATGCCCCACTGAAGTGGATGCAGCAAAACAAGGACAAAAATGCAAGAGTCACCAGATGGTTCCTCTCGCTGCAACCCTTTCACTTCCGTGTGCAACATAGGTCCGGCCGCCTGCACGGAAATGCGGATGGCCTGTCGAGGGTCCACTGTTCAGCGACCCAAGTAGCCCAACCCCATGGTGTTGAGCGGGGGGGGGGGGGGGGAATGTGTGGTAAACCCAGGGCAGGCGAGGGCCAGAGAAGGTTGTGGTGAGAGGGATAACTGCAGTTTAATTGGATCCAGCTGAACAAGGCTGCCAGAAGCAGGGCCAGCTGAGGCCAGTTAAGGAGGCTGGCAGAGCCCTTTAAAAAGACTCCTCCCCAGAGAAGAGAGTGGGAGTTGAGGAGCGAGTTTGGAGGCAGGAGGAATCAGAAGAGTGAGGTTGGTGAAAGCAGAGAGGAGTGAAGGAGAGCGAGAGACAGAGTCAGAGAGGCTGCCAGCAGACAGGAAAGCAGGAAGGAGGGAGTTAGCCCTTCCTAGCCAGCTGGGAGCCAAACCCCAGCCAGAAGAGAACAGCTAAAGGGCCTGAGTCCGGGGAGTCTGAGGAGCCACCTTGTCACAATACCTACACACTCCATCATTCAAGTGCTGTGTCTGAACAAGGGTTATAAATGTGGTGTAAAATAAAACTTCAAAAAGGAGTTCTAGATTTTTCTTGTAAATTAATAAAATACTAGAAAATACACAAAAATGCATGTTTGCCCGCGTCTTACAGAGACTATTAATACTTTGCAATATTGAGGTCAGAGGTTATATCAGAAACCTGAAGGGAAATCTAGGGAAAATCGCAATTTGTAAGATATATGGCATAGCCTTCAGCTCCCAGTAGCCTAAGAGGAGTTTAAGTTGAACTTGTTCATATACTCTGAATCCCCAGGTTTATATATATGCTAACTGACACATGGACTGATAAAACTACCATGTATTACACAAACCTGCATGGAATGTATAACCTTCGCGCCGTGTTCTGCTTCACATCAAGCTTGTAACTTAATGTGATACTTCAAATTTTTAGACAGAAAGCAAGAGACCTGAAATTTATCTGCATACTGTACCACAATTAAATAACCCCTTTGTGTGTGGACAGCAAGCACTTCATATCATGAAACTCTGACGGCTCATGCCAAGGGGCTAATTAACCTAGCGGTCAGAAGCAGAGCTAAAAAGGTGGTAGCCCCCCATTCTGACCCCATCAATCTATATATATAAAAGTCAAATGGTGTATGTATGTAAGCTTACTCCTTCTACACCATTTGAGCTAGAGACTTGAAATTTGGTACAGTTAGAGGTCTTGGGGTCCTAATGACCATAAGAGTCGAAAATGTTTCAAATCTCACCTTTGACGCCCCCCAGGGGTGAAATTCTTTAAAGGCCAATCACATCAGCTGGGCAGCTGCTGTTCTCTGTGACATAGTTCTGATGTCATAATACCCCCTCCAACAGACACCGCACTCGCTCAGCTCTCTGCCCCTCCCCCCTCCAACAGAACCCCAGAATGCCTCAGCTCTGTGCCCCCTCCCCCCTCCAACGGAACCCCAGAATCCCTCAGCTCTGTGCCCCCTCCAACGGTCGGAGGGTAAGTGAGGTGGGGGTGTCTGGTTTGGTCAGGGGGTGAGGTGGGGGTGTCGGGTTTGGTTGGGGGGTAAGTGAGCTGGGGGTGTTGGGTTTGGTCTGGGGGGGTGGGAAGGTGTCTGGGTGGGTGAGGGGTGAGGTGTGGGGGTTGGGGTTGGTCAGGGGGTGTTGGGTTTGGTGGGGGGGTTAGGAGGGGGGTCGGGGTTGGTCTACGGGGGGTAAGTGAGGTGTGGGTGTTTGGTTTGTTTGTGGTGGTAGGTAGGGGTGTCGGGTTTGGTTGGGGGGGAAAGTGAGGTGGGTGTGTCAGGTTTGGTCTACAGGGGGGTGAGGTGTGGGTGTTGGTCAGGGGGTGTTGGGGTTGGTAGGGGGGAGACGTGGGGGTGTTGGGTTTGGGTGGGGGGGTGAAAATGTGAGTCGGGGTTGGTTGAGGGGTAAGTGAGGTGGGGGTGTCGGGTTTGGTCGGGGGGCGTGAGGTGGGGGTGTCAGGTTTGCTCTCTGCCCCCATCCAATGGACCCCGCACTCGCTCAGCTGTCTGCCCCCTCCCCACCTCCGACTGACCCGAGCAACGCCGGGTATTTTTGCTAGTGCAGTATAAAAACAAAGACATTCCAAGATGGTTATCTGCGAATGTGCTGAACAAAGTTACTCACCTGTAACTAGAGGTTCTTCGAGATGGGTGGTCCCTATCTGCATTCCACTGAGGGTTGTGTACGTGTACCATGTGACCAGAGCCAGAGCTTTTCAAAATAGTACTGTTCAGTGGTCGTACATGCGACCTGCAGCACCTTGTGGTTTCGCCTGTGGCGATAAAGGGCACGGCAGGCCATCGGTGTCTCCAGTTCCTGCTCTACCGCAGAGCTGATGTAGGATGGATAGGGATCACACATCTCGAAGAACCTCCAGTTACTGGTAAGTAACTCTGTTTTCTTCTTCGAGTGATGGTCCCTACTGTATTCCACTGAAGGCGAGTAACAAGCAGTGCCTAGGTGGGAGGATGGTGAGAGGAGACTGTGAAACAGAGGACTGCTGCTCTGAAAGAGTGTCCATTGTGGAATCATGCACTAAAGCAGGGATTCTCAACCTTTTTCTTTCTGAGGCCCACCCATCATGCTACACAAACTCCACGTCCCCCTGTGCCACAACTGTTTTTTTCCATACGAAAGCCAGGGCCAGCATTAAGGGGTAGCAAGCAGGGCAGCTGCCTGTGACACCTTGCCATAGGGGACACTGCAAAGTTAAGTTACTCAGGCTTCAGCCCCAGGTGTTGGGACTCAGGGCCCCAGGCTGCAGTCCTGCACAGCGGGGCTTCGGCCTTCTTCCCTAGGTCCTAGTGAGTTTAATGCTGACCATGCTTAGCAGCCCCTCCAGAAGGCCCTGGACTCCTGGTTGAGAACGACTGCACTAGAGAATAATGTGTGGGAAAGCTGTGTACAGAACTCCATGTGGCCATCTTCCATATGTCTGCAAGGGGCATGTTGTGGATGTGGTTGATGTTTGAACTCCCATGGAATGGGCCTGAATCTTTTCAGGTAGGGATCATCTGGATAACTACTAGTGTGTAATGCACCCTGAGACTCACTCAGAAATTCTCTGGGTGGAAATGACTTACCCTCTCATTCTCTCTGCTATGGCTACAAAAAGCCTAGGTGATTTCCAAAATAGCTTTATCTGCTCAAGATAAAAAACCAAGACCCTGTGAACATTTAATGAGTCAAGTCTCCATTCCTCATTAGAGGCGTGATGGTTGGGGAAGAAGGTAGGAAAGCGTATGGGTTGACTGAGGTCAAATTGGGAAACCATCTTGGGAGGGTACTTGGAGTGAAGGTATTAAGATAATTGGTCTTTATGGAAAATGGTGAAAGGGGGAGCTCCCAGTTCGTCAACCCTCCTAGCCAATGTAATAGCGACAAGGAAAGTGACTATCATGGACAGGAGAGATAGTAAGCAGGAGGCCATAGGTTCGAAGGGAGTGGTCATCAATGAGAGGGCTAGGTTAATGTTCCATTGGAGGGCAATGGGCTGAGTGGGAGGGCATTTTCACAGAAGACCCTTCCAGAATCTTACATTTAAGATATGGGTAAAAATCGAATGTCCAGCCACCAATGGGTGAAAAGCGCTGGTGGCAGCTGCATGCACCTTAATGGAAAGAGGGCAAGTCCCAAGTTCTTCCGACAGAGGAAATATTCCAAGGGTAGTGGGATGCCCACAGTTTCAGGGACAAGGCCGTGTCGTGCAGTCTAGAAAGTGAAACATCTATTTGGCTTGATACAAGTGTCTTGTGGAGTCTTTCCTGCCACTTGAAAGGACATCTTGAACCGCCAGAGAGCTGTTCTGCTGTTGTATTGTTGAGTCACTAGTTTTGTGAACATCTCAAGCGTGAGTGGAGGTGTCATGGGTGTGGAGGGCTGGAGAGGGTTAATGTCATCTGAGACAGCAATGTCGTCAGAGCCTCGGGACCATGAGGGAAAGCAGGAAGTTAGTTCAGTTAGTTTCTGGCTTGCCATGGAGCTTGGCAAGGGTCCTAGAACATCTTTGGCTATAAAGATGGTTTTATTTTCTTCTTATATTTCTAATTAGCTGTACTGTGGGTATGATCATTTGATTCTATTAAGCCGGTGCCTTTTGGGGTGTTTCTTTCCATTTCAGAAGGGAGCTAGAGAACCCCAAATTGTAAAGTGTATTGTATCTTTGTTTCACTCCCTTTTCTTTATTAAATCTTCTAGTTATAAAACCGTCTGGTTTATTTCCCTTAGGGTTTTCTCTGCTTCCAGTCTGGGAAGGGAGAAGGGAAGGGAAATAGGGACCAGGGCAGCTAAGTGCTTAGCTGGAGTGTGGAGACTGTCTCTCCTTACCGTCAGGTTAGACGGGGGAGGGAGGAAGCAGCCTCCAGGTGCCTGATTCTGACTCCCAGGGAGGGGGACAGGGTGCAGGGGGGAGGAAAAGTAGCCTCTGAGGGTCTGGCTCTTGGGTAGAGAGAGACAGGGTTAGGGGAAGTCTGCCTTCAGCTGGGAAGGGTGAAGGGAAGCAGCCCCCAGCTGTCTAACTTTGGCTTCCAGGGAGGAAGACAGAGTTGGGGTAAAGGGGAATTTTGGGGAGGCCCCCAAGGTTTTGGAAGTATACCTGAATGGTGGCAGCGATTAGTAACCCCAAATTCCCAACTAGCAAAGTGGGGGTGTGGGGGGAAAAGGACTTGTTAGTCTGGCATACAAGAGCCCTGATCTCTGTACTCTGAGCATAGGGACAGGGGAACCCCTCTTACAGGAGGGTACTTCCGGCATGCAGCTTCCACACACAGGGCTTAGGGACTCCTTCCCCCTTGATTATTTATGTAGAAGATCTTGGTGGTGTTGTCTGATATTATAAGAACATGTCAGCCCTAAATGGTGGGCAAGAATGTTTGGCCAGCTTTGTGTACCACCCAGGGTTCCAATAAGTTTATGGGCCTCCTGTGGCATCCAGGTGCCTTGTATCATGCAGTAGCCCATATGGGCACCCCAGCCCATAAGGGATGCATTCACTATGATTGTCACAGTGGCTGAGGATGGGAGGAAGGCCATCCCCAAGCAGACTCCTCGTGGGTCCCTCTAACATTGTAGTGAGGAGAGGACTTCCGGTGATATGTTGAGAAGATGTGCATAACTTGATGCATTGGGGAGCAGACTTTTAGCCAGAGCTGAAGGGAGCACAAGTGCAGGCAGGCAATGGGTATGACATATGTGCAAGCCGCCATGTGTCCCGAGAGAGAGAGAGATTTTGGCCAAAACTGAAGGGTTGAATGTGACGCAGTCCACAGATTCTGTTTCTAGAAGGTTTTGATGGCACTGTGGCAGTTCTCCATCTTGCTTTATTCAGAGAGCTGGTATCCAGCTCTGTGGTTACAGGCTGTAGGTCAGCCAACAGCAGGATCTGACAGGTTGGCCATACTGGAGATCTTGGCCCCAAAACTCACCTTTTGAACAGACCTACTTCCTGTCATCCACAGCCATAGTCAGGTAGGTACTTTGATATAGTGTTGGACGATGCACTGATTGGAGGCATCCCTCATCTTCTCCAGACATTGCTGCCTCTTCAGGCCCCTGCTCCCCACTGGATGACCATCGACAGTTCCAGGAACTACTGCAGAGAATAGGCAATGCCCAAGGCTATCATCCAAACCAGAGAAGTTGGAAACCTCTCCAAATGATGGTGCCTTCAGAACCAGAAGAACAGGAGGTGATGGAAAAAAACAGGGGACAAATCACTGCAAGCTGCTGATCGGATCAGGGCACATGGAGCCCGCAGCTCCTCCAGTGTAAACAACTTGTGGGAACCAAGAGCACTTATGAGTCTCCCAGGGGAAAATGGTCTGTTCTGCAGGAGGAGTTAGCACCGGTAATTACATCTGTCTGGAGACTGATGGCTCTCGTGGCACCGATGGAGCTGGAGCAGACATAGTTTACAGAATCATAGAATATCAGGGTTGGAAGGGACCTCAGGAGGTCATCTAGTCCAGCCCTCTGCTTAAAGTGGGCCAATCCCCAATGAAATCAAAATGATAGTAATTGTTGCAGAACTGCAGGATCCGTAATCAGTACTGATGGATCCGGAGATTGGTGTGGCCATTTCTCGGTCTTGAGAGTCTTGGCTCCTCTGTGGCTGAAACTCGCAGACAGTGCCAAGTCCTCCTTAGACTTGGAAGATGATATATTACCACGCTTATGTGCATGTTTTCTTGGTTCACAGCGAAGCCAGGCACGGGGTCCTTAGCATTGGTACCAGTGAAGCCCAATGGAGGTTCCACAGTAGTGGGAGCACCCTTCACCTGTTCAGGCCAATGTACCAGGGGGTTCCATGGCCAGGATTTGATGCCAGTCTTAAGGCAAACTCCATGATGTGTTTCCTGTGGAGAAGAGCCCAGCTTTCTTGAGTATGGGCAGAGAGAGGCAGATACTACATTTGGATGCAATGTGGGATTCCCCCAAGCAGTTCAAACAGTGTTGGTGCTCATCACGGATGGTAAACAAGGGGAGCACAGATTTTTAACCCATAAATCATCCTCTCTGGCATAATCTAGTACCTGGATGGGGTGGGGTGGGGTGGGAGGGAAGTTTGACTGGAAACCGCACCAAATCAGCATCCCAAGTCCTAAATCTACTATAAAGAAAGAAAAATCTAACAAAGAATACAGAACAAAATAATAAACCTAAACTATGAACAGTACTAAGAGTCTGGCAACGTTTTGGGAAGTGCATCACAAGGAGATAAGAGTAGAAGCTCTGACTGGGACCATGCAGCGATGGAGACACTGGTCGCCCACCGTGCCTTTTATTGCCTTACATAAAACCATGAGGCAGCAACATAACCCTCAGTGGAATACAATAGGGATCATCACTCAAACAAGAATACATATTTCTGAATATTAAATTTAATTACCTACAAAAATAAGTCAGTCAAGTGTCAGTTCCTGTGCTCCTGTGATTAGCTGCGAGCTCAGCACACGATGCCTTGCACTATAGAGTAATTCATAAAACTGTGTTTGACTTATTCATATTTTATGGGTATTAGCAGTTCTCTTCATTGCTGTCTTATTTGCTTGCCTGCTACACCCAGTCATACAAGGACTTTCTCTATGAATGGTGTCAACCCATCCCACACTACATACCACCCACAAAATATCAACAATACTTACTTCCCCTCTATTACACACCAGCCGCAGTAAGGATCCTGTGCTTGAGTACATTGAGTACAGTTTGAGTGACTTGCACATTCCTGGACAGGAAGGCGAAACACCTGGAGAATGAAGATGAAAAAAATGCAAACACAATATGAACAAAGAAAATAAGGATCAATTTAGCTCAACTTCATTTCTGAAGAAAGTATTTCTCTTGGTTTCACCATGGCGACAGAGACATATCAATCACTTCCTTAATCCTTTACTTGCTGACTCTGTGACTGGAGTCCAATTTCACATTTTTTCCTGCTCTATTGCACTGCAAGTCTCATCTAATTTTCTGTCCAATATAATGTGATATTTTGGACAGTCAACATGTAATCTGACTTTTGCTGGAAATGAACCCTTCCATCATTTTTCCCCAGACTAGGCAGTTGCCTTCTGGAAATCTCCCTTACAATGACTACTGCAGGGCAGAAACATTAGACATTGCACAAATGGCTTTCCACTTCTTCAAAAAATAGCTGCTGTAGGATGGGCATTTCCACATGTCTAACTTTGAACTGAATGGTGCAGTTATTCTCGTTCCCTTTATGACTAGAATACCTTCCCATTTTAGTTGGTGCTATCACCCAGTGCTTGGAACTACATCTAGAAGTGTTATTTCTATCCGGCAGCAGCTCAACATGTTCAAAAGCAAGAGCATTTTGGAATGTCCGGAGGTATCTCAGTTCTCTATTCATATCCCTTGTTGCCATACAACAAATTCAAGTGGAAAAATTGAAATAAGCAATGTAAAATTAAGAAACAAAGTAACAGTAGAGAAAATAGCAGCCATGTTACTCATAGCCACAGCAAACACACTGCCTCTGCTTTTGATTTCCTGTAGTGATGGGTGTAAATCTTCTTTTCCTTTGTTTATGACAAAGCGAACCACGGCGCAGTCAGTCTCTCTCTCTCTTTTTTTTTTAATTATGCTGCTGGAGGAAATGGGACCTTCTTTCTGCTGGCCATTGAGATTTACTTCTGAAAACTACAAAAGCTTTGGCAATCATAACTCAGCCTTTTTTTTTTTTTTTTTTTTTTTTAAAGCAACTGGCAGGTAGATGAAAAATTACTCTGAAAATCCAATATATGGTTCTTATTTTGCACATTAGCAGAGACCAAGATATGGGTCAATTAAAAAAAGCTTCAGTATCTGATAGTTCCCATCTATTGAGATGTGTCCTTGCCCCCATTTTTTCTTTTCCATGCTGTGTTTTTTATTTAAAGTTTTACTTAATGGAGTTCAGATCCTAAAACACCCTCTCGCTAATTGGTACTACAGTCATGAATAACATAATATTAAAAGAGATGATGGTCTCGCTCTCCCTTATGACAAAGTATTTGTTTCACAATGCTGGCAGGCAGGAACAAGCCCTAAGAGATATTATATTGTCTCTAGAAGTTTGATGTAAACTTAATGGATTAAAAAAATAGCTGCTCCATTTAGATTGCCCTTTAAAGCTGAATCTCACAAACTAGCACATTTTACAGATTTTCTGACAGTTATAATCAGAGAGATTGGTAAAAGTTAAACAGAAAATAAGCCAAGAATAATGGTATGTAATCAAACAGGCTTCTGTTTGATTCCCAATATGGAAGCTAGCTACCATGCCAAATTTGGGAGTCTACCACTTCCATACACTTTGAATAAACCAATGTAAGTATGGCAGGGTGATGCAGTCTTTTCCAATTTCCCAGTGAAGCTGCAGGGGACCTCTCCTGATCTCTGGGAATCAGGTGGGAGGGGAATAGACTTTTAAAAATATTTGCTCCAAACCACCCACTGCTTGTTTACACAACAGAAGAAAACAATGAACAGATGGGAGGAGAAGTGAATCAGGAAAGCAGGAAACTCTTTCACTCTCTGACTTTAATCTCTCTACAGTGAAACCTCGATTTAACGGACTAATTCGGGCGAGGGGGTGTCCGTTAAATCCGAAAGTCCGTTATTTAATAATTTTTTTAAATTATTAAACAACAGGACTTTTGGATTTAACGGACACCCCGTCGCGCGAATTAGTCCGTTAAATCGAGGTTTTACCGTCAACCCGCCCGCCGGGGTCCCGGCTGCTGGGACCCGGGCGGGAGCTGTCAGCCCGCCCACCCAGGTCCCGGCTACTGGGACCCGGGTGGCAGTTAGCAGCCCGCCCGCCCCCGGCTCAAACCACGGCGGCCGCTGCGCGCGGGCAGAGAGCCCGCAGGGTCCCGGGATCCTCCATGGAGCGTGAATGGTGCCGGGGGCCGAGCGACAGCCCATCCCCGGCTCAAAAGCGCGGCGGCCGCTGCGTGCGGGCAGAGAGCCCGCAGGGTCCCGGTCCCGGGACCCTCCAAGGAGCGTGAATGGTATTGGGGGCCGGGCGGCAGCCCATCCCCGGCTCAAAAGCGTGGCGGCCGCTGCGCGCGGGCAGAGAGCCCGCAGGGTCCCGGTCCCGGGACCCTCCACGGAGCGTGAATGGTGCTGGGGGCCGGGCGGCAGCCCACCCCCGGCTCAAAAGCGTGGCGGCCGCTGCGTGCAGGCAGAGAGCCCGCAGGGTCCCGGTCCCCTCCACGGAGCGTGAATGGTGTTGGGGGCCGGGCGGCAGCCCACCCCCGGCTCAAACCCCGGTGGAACCCTCCACAAACGGATTTCGGATGCATCAGACTTTCTGAAAAAAATTGTCCGTTGCATCCGAAGTCCGTTAAATGGAGGTCCGTTAAATCGAGGTTTCACTGTATTTGCTTCTTTACCATCTTTCTATGTTTACCATCCAATTCTAATGTTTTAAATTAGGTACCTGAAAATGTCTCCCAGCACAACACTTTCTAGTACATCTGCCTTCATTCACTCTGCTACAATGTCCCTGCTGTGGTAACCACACAGGACCCAGCACTTGATTTCTGAGTGACAAGGTTCACTGCATCTGACAGTTACTGTTTAGCACTGGGTACCTGTATCAGCACAGGAACAGAGTCATTAAATTGTTTACTTTAGTTAATTGGTCTTCAATTTGCAACTCTGCACTAGATTCTCTGACATACTAATATCTGACCCCATATCCACATGGTACACTAGGAACAGAAGTACAATTTTCAACATTTGATTCCCCTCCCTTCAGTTATGCTGTTTTATTTCTTCACGGTATTAAGACTTAGTCTCTGTCAAGTTATGTAGTTACTAAAAGTAGGTGAGAGGGTCTGACTGTTCATTGGAATTAATGGAATTACATTGCTTCTATGTTCCATATTTATACAGCATCTACTGTTAAATAATAACAGTATGTAAGCAAAATACATATTTTTATGGAAGAAAACTAAGGTTAGGTCTATCCTGCGATAAGTGATGTGCAATTTGCAGCTTGTGTAGATGTACCCACACAAGGTGTAATCTAGCTAGTTTATTAAAAATAGCAGTGAGGACATGGTGATGTTGGCTGTACAAGCCTGCCTGGCTCCCTGGCTATGTTATCATCTTGCTAGACTACGTTAAAGCCTGTACCACCGCATCCTCACTATTTTTAGTGAGATAGTTAGAAAAAAGCTAAAACGAGCTCTGAATTACAGCGCTTGTTGGAGTGTAGACAGACCGAGATTCACAGCATTCAGAATTTGTAGTCTACACTAGAATGGAATCTTCTGATTTGTTGATACTGAAATGTCCTGCAGAGACAGTGCAGTTTCTCCCAGAAACCAGGCAGGGACTTGACAGGACCTAGCGTTTGAAATTTGGTTGTTTTCCTGCCGCTTTGCCTGCCTGTCTACTTCATGGTTCTGGGAGGCCTACCGCAGAGCCTGGGCACCTTTCCCTTTCACAAAGAAGTCTGAAATTTTGCGGGACTGTTTTGAATCAGACTGGAATCAGATTTAGAAATATTCAATCTTCTGAAAAACAACTACTATCTTTATGGTATCTAGTTGACACAATACGTATTTTGACAGGTTCAAGAATAGCAGCCGTGTTAGTCTATAACTTCCAAAACAGACTCCAACGAGAAACTGAGGAACTGGAATTAATTTTCAAATTGGATACAATTAATCAGGGGCTAAATAGGACTTCCGAATGGTTCTCTCATTACACTAATTGATTGCATTTCCCTAGTTAATTTACTGCAACACTTGCTATCTCGTGCAGACACAGAAATCCATTTCAAAGGGTATTTTGTTCTCCTGCTGATAATGGCCCATCCAGATTTAACAGCCTTAGAATTGGTATGCTAATGTATAACTTTTTTTTTCTGTGTGTATAAATGCATCTTACTTCTGTTCCACTCTATGCATCCGATGAAGTGGGCTATATAGCCCATGAAAGCTTATGCTGAAATAAACTGGTTAGTCTCTAAGGTGCTACAAATACGTATTTTATTGAACTGATTCATTTCCCCCTATGGCATCTCAGCCCTTATCTTGAGAACAGTATTTCCACAGACACTCCCTTGCCCCTCCCCATCACCATAGTCCTTTTGTCACCCACCCAACATGTCCATCCTTCCTCATGGCATTGGGGGCACTACACTTCACCTCAGCCTTCTACCCATCATAAGTACCTCTAGCACATTCCTCACCTCCCACTCTCTCAGTAAGTCTGTTGATGTTAGTGACTGGCAAAAGTGGTTTCCCATGCCTGTACAGAGAACAATAGATGTTGGTTGGCTGCTTCAGCAACCACCAAGAGAAAGGGGGAGGAGGGGAGGAGAGAGAGACAGACAGGTAGTAGCCAGGTGCTATGAAGGGACTGCCAGAGATCCAGCATCCCTTCCTGCCCCTACTGTTCTCCATTCTCTCTTATGGAGCACTACCCTGACAGACAAGGGGCGCGGGGAGGGGAGAGGATCCCTTAGCTTAGAACTGGCTGCTCCTCTACTGCTGGCTGGATTCCTTGTGCCCCAAGCAGTACAGGGAGTCCTGGAACATAGTACTGCCACCCTTAACTGTTCGAAAAATATGCATCTGGCCCCTGAAAATAATTTAAAAAAATAAATAAAAATTTGGGTGTTTGTAAATACTGTTTTGTTTTTCACCCTTGCTTCATGTTTTCAAGCTTTTCTCTGTACTTTGAGGATCAGAAACTTTTCTTTTTTTAAATGAAAGCTGATATTCTTGCATTCTCCTTTGACTCCAGCAGTTGGGACTTTGAGAACAAATATCCCAAGACTTACCATTAAAATAATGAGAACTGTCAACACCAGGAATTTCATTTAGACCCACTGTCCTTGGTTTTACAGTCACCCACCTTCCACTTGCCCAGCTGCTCCTCCCTGCTGGCATGACTGCACAGTAAAGAGGAGCTGAAGCAGGAAAAGGAAGGAGTCACCTTCTCTCTGAAACATTTTTCATTGTTGGCTACTAACTGTGCACTCATTAGCTGTAAAGGTATGTATATAGATATAAATGGAGAGGTAGCTGAAGACTCATGTGAAGGCTTATGACAATAATTGTGAATTATAAGCATCTTTTCAGATATAGTCGCACACCTCGAGTTTTATAAACACCTTCCCCAAAAACAGGATCCTGTACCTTGGTTGTGGTCATCACATACAGGTTCTCTTGGCTAGCATCAAGAACTAGGTCATTCTTTACAGGTTTGCCCATTTCGATGGGAACAGAGCTGTATTCATTTGCAGGAGTCTTCAGGAACACCTATTTAATGAAAGACAGGTGCTTAATATTGCTACTTTATTATTTCAGTTTACTTTTAATGAAAATCCTGTGTTTACTTCAGTCTCAATTTTTTGTGCTTGGGGAAAACATTCTAATTTAACAAAACCTACTTCAAAAACAGTAACGGATCACGAGGCATGAAAGGAAACCTCCCTCCATTCTATGTATTTCATACTTGTATTGATTTTTCAAACCAGTCAGCTTAACAGAGTCTCTACTTCATGTCTTTGAACCTGAAACACATTCATGTTGGTTATTTACTCTTGTGGGTAAATGGAGTTTACTCCAAATTTCCAAGATTCCAAAGGAGTTTACTCCAAATTTCAAACAATATGAGATATGTGGTCAGGGCCAGCGACAGAAATTTGGGGGCCCCCTACTCTGATCGTTTGGGGGCCCCCCATCCCAGCTGGCACTTCCCCCCCCAGCTGACAGCGGCTGGGGGCCCCCCCAGCCCAGCCGGCCCTCCCCCAGCTGACAGCGGCTGGGGGGGGAGGAGAAGCCCAGCCGGCGCTCCCCCCCCCAGTTGACAGTGGCAGGCGGCAGCGCGGGGTCCTGCCGGAGCGCGAGCCGTCCTTGCTTCTCCCCCCCCCCCCCCCCGCACGCACTTTCTCCCCCGACTGCGCCGCTGCCGCCGGCCGGGCTCACTGCTCCTGCCGGGGACACACGCGCTTGTCCGGAGAAGAGCCGCGCCGCCTCCCCACCCCTTCCACGCTCTCCAGGCCTGGCGACAAGGGGGGATGACTACGGGTACTGCTGTGTACCGGGGCCCCCCTAAAGTCCGGGGCCCGGTACAGCTCTACCCGTAGTACCCCCCTGTCGCCGGCCCTGTATGTGGTTATTAACATTCAAGCAAAACAATTTTGCAGGGCTTCCCAAGTTAAGATGATGCATAACACTGTACTTACTAATGCCTTATGAATGAATGAATCAGTCTGAAATAGCCAGAAACCCAGTGACCTTTTGGGGGGAAAGCTGAAGGTGTATCTATGTGGGATGGTAGGAAGAATTAAAAGAGATAACTTTCCTGCTTTGCTGTATTGTCAGGACCAGTCCATTCAGTGTGTGTGTATATGGAGGGGGAGAGGGAGAGAGAGGGAGATGATGGATGGATGGATGGATGGATGGATGGATGCAGGGTGGTTTTAAATTTGCAATTGTTAGAGCGCCTAGTGTTGTTTGTATTTTCTAACAGTTATTTTCTTCTTCTTTTTTCCACTACTTTAAATGATGTCATATGGGTGATACTAAACAAAAGCCACATTGGAGGAGTTGGAGAAGTAATTCAGAAATAGCCTATGTATTCCTCTTTAAAATTAAGAATGGGAAGTGCAGAAAGAATCCACACCTGAAACTCTGCTTTACCATTTAAAAAACTAATTTTCTTTAATAGAGAACCATGCTACTACCACAACTTGAAACATTTTAAACGTGTTCTAATCCTTTAAAAGTTGGAAACATTACCTTAAGAATTCTACCATCCGAAGTTCCTAAAAATGCCACCGTATGTCCATTTTCCACTGTTGCAGTAACTGCTGTTAGATTCATTCCCTCTTTCTGTAACAGCGGCTTCACAACAATGCCATCTCTGTTTCCCAAAGGATATGGTAAGTGTTCAGAACCACAAGGGAAATTTTTGCTTACACCCTAATAATGAATGGAGATATAGAATGATGTTAAACATTCAGATCAGTAATTCCTAACTCAGAGAACAATGCAGCACTATTATCCCAATATAACCCTATACAAGGATGATTAGTTGAGAATTGTAGCAGTTTCTGTATCTTATTTGAAGGACAGGAAGAAAATCAGAAGCATGGCTCTTCTCCTTAGGACGGCTGCAATGTAGATTGATAATTATAACTGGTCCAATACATCCCACTTTGTAGGAGTGGTTTCAGATTGGGGAAAAAACAAACAAAAACAAACAAACAAAAAAACCCTGACAGAGTCTTGTAGCAACTTATAGATTAACAGATGTTTTGGAGCAAAAGTTTTTATGGGCGAAGACCCACTTCGTCAAATGAATGGACACGGAATGAACGAAACATCTCAGTCTATAAGGTGCTACAAGACTCTGTCACTTTTGCAGATCCATACTAATACAGCTATCCCTCCGATACTGCAAACCAAACCTGTGTTTCTATTTCCTTAAGACGATACAAAAAGATATTAAAAACTAACTGGTTTGTACAATAAAATAAATCACCTTTAGGCGATGGTTGAACCAAAAATACCCACCATTTAAAAATGGGACTGATCTGCTCACACTGTAAAATGGTATATTTAAACAGATTTTGGTTCGTCAAGCTAGTGCTGTTGGCAGAAGAGGTACAATACAGGCAGCTGCTGTGCAAGATTCCCCACATCATCCTACCAACACACTTTAACCCTGACCTGGAGTGACTACCTCTAGAAGGATGTCTTTTTCTCTACAACTGTTCAAACATTAGCCTTCCTACTGAATCTGGTATTGTTATCTTTAATCCACACCTTCCCCTCCTTATGTGATGCCAAGACCTGGTCCCCATGCAGAACTCCTAAATTTCATTCTCTCAAGTCCAGACACCACAGTAATCAATACCTCACTCAGTAGATCCTTTTAGATTCCTAGGCTAACAAGGCTGGGAGTGTCGCAGAGGCAACACCCTAAACCCTAAGAACAGGGAGAGGGGAGGAAGGGAATATTTTGCATAGCTAGATTGAAGGCTCTCCTGACAGTGAAGCAGTGTTATTGACAGGCTCTGAAAGTAAAGAGTGACCATTATGGAAGTATTTTGGGTCAGAACGTTGTGGTCATGGGCAGAAGAAATATGCAGACCTCCTTATGCTCAAAAATTAGAGTCTAGTTGAAAAACAACATTAAAAACGCTAGAGCACTTGAACCCCCTCTCCCAAAGGTCTCAAAGTTTTTAAATAGCATTTGAAAATTCATAGACTCATGGATTTAAAAACCAGATAGCATCAACTATGATCATCTATACATTACACAGGCTATGGAATTTCACCCAATAATTTCTACTTCAGAGGGAATACTTCCCTACTGCATAAAATAACTTTGTTGAGTGCAATAGCTTGTGACTGAATTAGAACAGACCTTTCAGGAAAACATCCAACCACCCCTAACCTTGTCCGCTGACTGCCCCTTCCACAGACCCCTCACCCCAAACCACCCCACAGAACCCTACCCAACTCCTCTGTTCCGTGATGGCTTGGGGGGGGGGGCAGCATCTGTGGGCTGGACGCAATAGCGCCACGGGCCGGATCTGGCCCACGGGCCGTGGTTTGCCCACTTCCCATCATGTGATCTGATTATGCCTTTGACCAATCTATCAAACAGCTACCCCATATCAGATGCTTTATTAGATTGCCTAGTATTTTATTTCTCAACACAGAAAGTCTGAAACAGAGCCTACGGTCGAGGTTCACATTACCTTTGGAAGTGTTCCACATGAGGCGGCTTCTGATAAAAAGGGTTTATAAAACTGTTTTGGCTCAGATTTAGTGTAGCATTCCTCCCGATAGTGTTCCATTTTTTTATTGAGCTCTCTCAGGGAAATCATACACATGGCTGATTTGAGAGAGCCCTTGTCTTTGTTGACTTTGCTGAAGAGCGCAAGAAGCACTTTGTCATCTGATGGGACAGTACTATTCTCCTGTTCCGGTTGGGCTATGCTTTCAGCCAGCTTTTCTCCTGGGGTTGTTACATAGACAGAATGACAGTGGTCATAAGTGCCATCATCATCTTGACAGCCTAAGTCCATTTCAAAGTAAGAATAGTAGGTGTCATCATTTTTGCACAGACGTGCAATTAGTATTCGGTTTTTAATTGGCTGTTTCTCTTGCTGATTAAAGATAAAATAAACATATTTCTCATCTTCAAAGACTGCCACAAACTGCTGCGTGTTTGAGGAGTGATATACTGACTTGATAGCTGTAGCGTCTGTATAGGTTTCAAAAATGTCTTTCACATCCTCACTGTAAAGCTGCCTCGTGCTAATTATTATCCCATTATCATTTGGTCCATTCCCCTTTCCAACGAACAGCACTCGTTTTTTGTCCAAGGAAGTGATTAGTCCCACAGTTGACACAGTCTCATCGTTGCTTGCCACAAAGGACTTTTCCCCACCGCTATCAACATAATAGGTTATATTTTTAATGTTCTCAAGCTCCCTGATAGTGCAGATTCCCTTAAAAAGGCTCCCACACACAACAATTTTTCTCTCTAGTTTATCCAGCAAAAGTAACTTGTTGAAATTGTCAGTCAATGTTAGTTCACTGCACTGATTTTCAATGGGAGGGGTGCACTTTTTGTTATCCTCCTCCGGACCCGTTTTTACAGAGATCTGTTCCTTCAGGTCTTTTGTAAGTTGATGAAGGTAATTTACTGCTCCTAAATAGACAGTCCCGGTATCATTATTCACTGCAAGGTGGTTTAACTCTGAGAAACTTTCAAAATGCAGTTTCTTAACCTTAAATCCACAGCTGACACAAAAACAGCTCAAAATGCTCAATGTCCAGATCCATAAAGCCATTTCTATGTAATACCTAAAAGAGAAAGAGAGAAAATGTAAAACATGGGGAAAATAAAGTTTAACCTAGCTTTAGTAACCTTAGCTTTAAAAATATTGATTTATAACCAAATAACCTCTGAGAATTACTGGGGTTTTCTGAAGAGTGTCAAATGAGTTCAATTGTCTTTGTGGGAAAATGTGACGGTGCATCTGAGTATGGTCACATGACTGGTAATCCAAAGGCCATCAATGAAACCAGAATATGTGGTACAGTGGGAGGAAGGAAAAGTGACACTGCTTTGAAAGGTTTTTATGTTCTCTAAATCCTTTTACTGGACTTGTGAACACAAGTCAGGAGTTTCAAATGGATGCTGTCTTGCGTGGGGTTTAATTTAGATCAAAATCTAAACAAATACAAAACTTAAGAATTCAGTCTCATTAAACAGCAGAATTATGGGAGCTTTCTGAAAGTTTAAGTGCCACCTAAAAATCATAAGGCAACTTCTCTGAAAGTATTAAAAAAAGGATCAAACTTTTTACATTTCCAATAGCTCTATATCCAGTATGACACAAAGGATTAAATTTTTTCCATTATATATTAGTGATGATCTTTTTAGTTAAAATGTTCACACTTTACTGGATTTTATTGTTTCCATAAGGCCCTTCCAGACATTTGTTAGTTGAGAAGCTGGTGAGTTGGAGAACGAAAGGAAACTGAAATGCCTGCATTAATCCAAAAAGCAACAATCTCTGTCATGCCAGGAAATCCTTCTAACGGATTAAAAGTTATGGCAATCATGCAAAATTGCTTGGGAAAAAACCTAATTCATTAGCTTCAGTACTTTTCAGTAAAGTAGACCGGTGTTTCAGCATATAGGAATTAGATAATGTCCTGTTAAGTAGTTTGTAAGCCCTCTAGTGATGCGCACTGTGTTGTAGGTTCTAGAAACCATCCAGACTACCGGTATCTAAATAGTTAGGCTTCACTTGTCTGTAAACAGTAAACACCGTTATTTGTGGGCCCCAATTCTGCCTGTGTGATATCTTCATATTACTGTATTACCGTTGACAGAGCCAAAGACACAACAAGTACCGTATTTTTCGTCTTATAGGACGCTCCGTCCTATAAGACGCACCCTCATTTTTTAATACAAAATCCGGAAAAAAAAAAAAAAAAAAAAGCGCCTCGCTCTCCCGTCCCCGCCGCACGGGCGGGCTGCCGGGGTTCCCCCCTCCCCGCCGCGCGGGCGGGCTGCCGGGGTTCCCCCCTCCCCGCCGCGGGCGGGCTGCCGGGGTTCCCCCCTCCCCACCGGACAAAAAAAAAAACAAAAAAAAAAAAGCGCCTCGCTCTCCCGTCCCCGCCGCGCGGGCGGGCTGCCGGGAGCGTCCCGGTTCCCCCCTCCCCGCCGCGGGCGGGCTCCCGGGAGCGCGCCCGCGGCGGGGAGGGGGGAACCGGGACGCTCCCGGCAGCCCGCCCGCGCGGCGGGGACGGGAGAGCGAGGCGCTTTTTTTTTTTGTTTGTTTGTTGTTTTTTTTTGGTCCGGCGGGGAGGGGGGAACCCCGGCAGCCCGCCCGCGCGGCGGGGAGGGGGGAACCTCGGCAGCCCGCCCGCGCGGCGGGGACGGGAGAGCGAGGCGCTTTTTTTTTTTTTTTTTTTTTTTTTGCATTCGCCCTATAAGACGCACCAACTTCCCCCCCCCCCCGTTTTGGGGAAGAAAAAGTGCGTCTTATAGGGCGAAAAATACGGTATGTATCTTTTCAGAACTAGGCTTTCAAGAGCTAGTTTTATTTATTCCTAACTGCATGAAAAGCAAATGTCCTTTAGATACCTCCAGCTTATCTTCCAATAACTTTGAGAACTAGATATTTGTTGCAGCACTTCCTAGGGTGCAGTGCTCCTGGAAGCCAAATGCAAAACCACTTTTCTTAAGATGGCCTACTGGGGAGGGAACAGCTAACTTCTCTTACTGTCTCTCTCCCCCTTTCCCTGGTCCACCTGCTTGCAACCCTGTTCTTGCAACCCATTCCTGCCTTATCAATTACTTGGAAACCCGCGGTTTATATGCACACTGCAACCTAGCCATCAGCCTGCTCAATGGGTTCAAGCACATTACAGCTATAATGGAGCCTGAAGTATTTCAGGGGCAGCCTATTCTCCACTTCTTATCACAGCACAAATATTCAGCAAGAGAGCAGAACAACAGATCACGTATAGGCAGTGCTGAAGCTCAGCACAGAGGCTGGAAGGAGGTGGGGATTCTACAGCAGATAGGGAGAGACCGGGAAGTATTTTGGGACCCACACAAGGTTAATCATGGAGAATTGCTCTGGGTGACTTTGGCACCAATCTACATAAAATATGTCCAAAAAAAAACACAAAACAAACAAACACACACACCTGGTTTTAATTCACACCTCCATTTATTAAAGTGCCAGTCTGCACGTGATTTTTATTTTGATTCATCTTAAATGGCTTTTTAAAAGGTGAAAAAAGAAATTTAAGGCATTCTTAATCCAAAATAAGAGAGATTGTCCATACACAGTCTTGTAACAAAGTAACAAAAATCATGAATTAAAAACCAATGTGGGCAGTTGGTGACAGTTTGCATAGACAAGCCCTAGGTGCTTATGTCAGTTCCTCTCTCCCCCTCCTGTTTTGCAGGGAGAGCAGAAAGCCAAACACAAGGAGGGTATGTAAATCTGGAAGGGATGTATCAGGGAACAGTGGTAGAGCAAATGGAGGTGTGAGGACAGTATTGTGAACCTCAAGCACTCAGAAATCAAGAAGCAGGCCCCAGAAAGTCATAAGCAAAATCATGAGGTTTTTTTTTTTTTTAATATCCAGATTCATATGTGCCTGCTTGTTTGTAAGCCCTTAGTGCTCACACTTTCAATCTTTTCTTCACAATCACGATGGTTCTGAGGGGGGCAGTAAATGGGAAGGGGTCAGATAAGTGGCAGAGCCAGGCTTCCCTACCCTACTCTACCCGGCTCTCCATACAATTTTGCAACCTTGATGTGGCCCTCAGGCCAAAAAGTTTGCCCATGTTTGCCTTAACTTTTAAATTTTCCTGTGATTATTGATTTGTGTCGTGGTCTTTACTTAAAGAAACAAAGCTGAGTGTTAAGTATCAAATTCGAATAGTATATAACTTGTCTTACCTATGTAAATTGCTTTTAGAATTCTCTTGAAACTTCTACTATTTGTGTTTTCATAAACTAATTGCGTTTGAACTTTTAAATAGATTGATTAAAATTATATTAATGCCCTCTGAGACCTAAGCTAGTGTGTGCTTTTTACCTATGGCACTCAGGCTGGCTTCCCAAACATGGAACATTTTGTAGACTCGCAAAAGTTAAGTTATGATGGTGGGGAATGAAAGCAGGCATGCCCAGACCTGTAGGTATAAGGGGTGAGGGGAATATCACATGCAGACAGAAATCTGACAAACGAATATGAACCAGTAACTCTTCCTTTGAAAGTTTATTGTGTGACTGTCGAGTGCCTGCCTGATGGGGAAAGGTCTTGGAAAACTATAAGGGATCTCAAGTCAAATCTGAAAGATCTGGGGCTGTGAAAAGAAATGGGTCACCAGAAAAGAGAAATTTTAAACAAAAAGTAATCTAACAGGCGAATGAATGCCTTGTGGGAGGGTGCAAGCCTCATGAAGTGCTAAAGCAGAATAAGGAACTGGAAAAAAAAGAACCATAACCCTATGCCAAAACAGAAGTTAAAGTTGGCAGCAATAGCAAACGCTATAGTGGGAGGGGAAAGGGAATTGCCTGAATCATCATTTGCACTGAAGAGCAGAACCTAAAAATCAACATCCAGTCTGCAGAAACCTTTCAAGCTGGGAGGGTAGAACTTTCCCAGAGACAGAAAACTGTTTACTGTGCCCAAGACTCACATTGGCATTTGGAATATTCCACTAATTCTAAACTCTCTTTATATTCTCTGTATTTTCTAGGGACAGACCAGGCTGTAGTGGGGAGAACTGCTTTCTTTAAGTAGAATGATTCTGTTTTTTTTAGACCTAGTTTAGTTCAAAAAATATAAAAAAGAATGAAAGACTAATCTCAATCCTATTTTAAGGTTCCTGTCACGGGCCAAACCAAGTAGTTAACTGTAAATGAGACAGAAGAGGCAGTGTCAGCTTGCCTCTTGATAACTGGGTGACCCCATATACCAAAACAACCAGGAAAGATCCCAGAATTATACTGCATTCCTGATGAATGCAGACTTTGATGCATGCCATGAAGTGTAATGAAACCCCATGCTCCTTTACAGCTCTATTAGCAGGTCTGTTTTATCTTATTTGGAGAAGACACCTCTCTCCTCACGTCCCCACCGTTCTCCAGGAATTTAGTGTTCCAATCCAAACAAGCCGTCTCCCTGCCCACATTTTAGTGATGGAACAGCACAAGCCATAGCATGTCATCCACTTCAAACTATGGTCACCTTGTTTGTGCCATCTTTTTATCTGCAATGAGCTAGAGAAGCAGGCTTACTCTGCTATAAATTATTGCTAAAATAATCATATCTAATTCTGTATCTAGCACGCAAGGACAAATCTTAGGACACAGTGAATGCAGATAAACTCAGACTCATTTGTTTGTTCCTGTCCCACTGGAAAGGCAATGTATATACAGTAGACTCTCGATTCTCCAGGATTGAATTAACCAGAATGTGGATTAACCAGGATGTCAAAAAAAATATGCGTAACTCACAGGGCCGACTCTGGCTTTGTTGCCACCCCAAGCGCACACACAAAAAACCCCAACCAGGGTGCAGGGCAGCCAGTGAACCAATACCTCCCCCCCCCCCCCCGTCCCCCCGTGCAAGGTGGCTGGTGAACCAACCTCCCCCCTCCTCATATTTCCTATGGATGGTGATTATCCGGGATTTTATTAACCAGGATTAATTTTTTTCCTATCATTCTGGATAATCTAGAGTCTACTGTAAAATGATGCTGCCCCTCAAGTTTAGCTACAGGAGCCAAGAAATGACTTTACTTACTGGATATACCTTAAAGAAAACTGCAGCAAATTCTGATGCCAGTCTAGGGTAAATTCTGCCCTTAGTTAACAGCCACGTAAATCCATTTATGTCAATGGAGTTGCAGAGGTATAACTCAAGGAGAACTTATCCCTTTAATAGCTCGATATTTATTGAATTGAAATGTAGGTATTAGAAAGGGAATTGTTTTGAAATACCCATCACTGCTCTGATCTCTCTATACAGCACTCATTAGGGGCTGTCAGCTTAACGATAAAGGCACCATATTTCCAAGCAGGGGGGCTATGCCTCATCAAGAGGAAGAATGGCTTTGTTATAGCTCCTTGGACTGGGATTTAGGAGCCATGGGTTTAATTCCCAGGTCTGTCACAGACAGCCTGAGTGACAACTTTCTCTCTCTGTGTAACCAGGAGGGAGGGGGATACTTGCCGTCTCCCACCCTTTGTCTTGTCTATTTAGAATGTAAGCTCTTCAGGGCAGGGAATGTCTCCGACTTTGTATGTATGTACAGCACCAAGCACAACACGACTCCAATGTCAGTTGGAGCCTATATATGTTTTGATATAAATATCAATATCAGGATAACGATAGTTATTATCTGTATTATGAAGGATCACTTGGGAAAATGCTTGGGAAAATTCAAGACTTATTAGAAATCATTAGTGTTTTTCCAAAGCAGTTCAGCTAAATTATATAATTAAAAGTTAAATTAACCAAAATAATGTGCACGTCCACAACGCTTCTTTTTTTTGGGGGGGGGGGCATCTTTCCCCGCCCCCGCCCCTCCCCCAAAGCAGTAGAGCTACATTATCTCAGACATCCACGCAGCATAACATTCCAGTTTATAGTCACTGGTTTCATTTTTCCCCCTTCCAAGAAAACAGCAAACAAATATTTAATATGTCATGGAAAAGATCCAAAAGTAAGTCCCCGTGCACTTTTAAAAGTTTAGTTCTGATCAGCTCCCTGGAATTATTCACATACTGAAAATGAGACATGTTTAAGTTCCTTGGTGAATCGAAGCCTACTTGTTTTGCCCAAAGACTTGCAGTAAGTCTCAAAAAGGATATACTGGCACTAGAAAAGGTTCAGAGAAGGGCAACTAAAATGATTAGGGGTTTGGAACGGGTCCCATATGAAGAGAGATTAAAGAGGCTAGGACTTTTTAGCTTGGAAAAGAGGAGACTAAGGGGGGATATGATAGAGGTATATAAAATTATGAGTGGTGTGGAGGAAGTAAATAAGGAAAAGTTATTTACTTGTTCCCAAAATAGAAGAACTAGGGGCCACTCAATGAAATTGGCGTGCAGCAGGTTTAAAACAAATAAAAGGAAGTTCTTCTTCACACAGCGCACAGTCAACCTGTGGAACTCCTTACCTGAGGAGGCTGTGAAGGCTAGGACTATAACAGGGTTTAAAAGAGAGCTGGATAAATTCATGGAGGCTAAGTCCATAAATGGCTATTAGCCGGGATGGGTAATGAATGGTGTCCCTAGCCTCTGTCTGTCAGAGGGGGGTGATGGATGGCAGGAGAGAGATCGCTCGATCATACCTGTTACTCACTCCGGGGCACCTGGCATTGGCCACTGTCGATAGACAGGATAATGGGCTAGATGGACCTTTGGTCTGACCCAGTATGGCCGTTCTTATGTTCTTAAGTGTGACATATTTAGCTCCTGATCCTGTGAGGGAGGTGATGAACATCGAGAACTCTTACTACACAGAATGGGGGCCAACTAGAGGCTAAATACAGTACTTTAATAATTATAATTATTAAACATTGTCTTTTTCACCCTCAAATTCCTGCCTATCATTTCTCTTCCCTTCCTGCCAATACTATAAAAATCCTCCTCTTGCCCAATTTGTCAGTCAGAAGTCAGAATTAACTGAATTGCAAAATCGCTTTCTCATCTAAATCATCTCCCCCCCCCACCACCACCACACACACACACTCTGTTCGGGAGGTACTCTTCCTCATTTAAAAATCACTTTAAATTGCTTCTTTTATAAAGGAGGAAAATCTGGTGGTAGCAATAAATTATAGAATAAAAACCATTCACAAAGCACTTCCCATACACTGTTAAAAGGGCCAAACTTGTTTTTTTAAAAGAGGTGTGTGTGGGGTGTGTGTGTGTGTGTGTGTCTGTCAATATTGAACCCCACCAGCTGCCAGCAATGCGGTGTTGTAATATTAGCAGCGCAAATTGTTTAAAAAAACAAGGTAACTGGATCGCAAACACCTTGTTGCCATTTACAAAGCAACACATGAGATCCCAGAGTCACCTATAGGGAGGGCAAGTACAGTACTTTGGAAGCCATATTGTTACTGGGGGCTGAGCTACACTACAGGGAGGGGAGGAGTAGGTCGACCTAAGATATGCAACTTCAGTTACGCGAATAGCATAGCTGAAGTCGCAGTACCTTAGGTCAACTTACTTGGCCGTCCCCACAGTGGCAAGTCGACCGCGGCCACTCTCCCACCAATACTGCTTATTCCTCTTGCGGAGGTGGAATACAGGTGTCAATTCGGGGATTGATTTATCACGGCTAGATGAGACGCGATAAATTGATCCCCGATACATTGATCGCTACCCGTCAAACTGGCAGGTAGTGTAGCCATACCCTCAGATAAAGCTGTTTTTCAAAATAGCAAGGAAACCACCATGCCCCTCGCACTGGATCAATTTTAATGACCGGAGTATACAATTATATGCTTTTATTAAGAAAACCCAAAAACTTAAAAGTATCTGTCATGTCCTCAACAGACATAACATTAGAACTTCCATAATCCATACCAAGACACTGATTTTCAAATTGCCTTATTGCTTCTCTTGTAATTATCCTGAAGAACAAGTCTAGCAGCATTTATTTAGAGTGATGCCTATAGGGCGTCTTGCAACTTTTCCTCCTACTTTAGCCAATCCTTTTCAGACAGTATCTGCATGAGTCTTGAGTCCCTCACCCATCCTAAAATGTTTCAGAAAGCCGATCCCTTCCATTTTAAAAAGTGGAATAATCCCAGCCACTTCCCTTCAGGTTATTTGGGGAATGTTTTGCTAACCTATGTAACCATGCTGAACTAAATTGTGGTAATGAAGTCTGACACACAAAATTTACTTGGAGGTTTTCTTTCAAGAAGAGGTTTGTAAACCTGGGCTGATGTGGTTTTGGGGTAAGCCATAAAAAAAGATTATGGTTTCCTGTCCAGAAACCAGACAAACCTCGTAAATGTTCACTGAATTGAATTTTGAGATGGGGGGAGGAGAGGGCGCTTTCTGAATCTGAAACTGTGCGGGGAAGGTCTGGAGGCATGAATCCATGAAGATCAGGTTTGGGGGGGGGGAGGGGGGAAGAGAAAATGACGTTACCAAGTTTCTCTTGTTCTTCCTTTCGAGGAACATCCTTCATTTTAGTCCTGAAGTTACTTAGGTTCCACACAAAATTTGGCATTCTTGCACTTTTAATTGTTGAAAATTATTTACAATCAGAAATGAAGAAGCAGGTCGCTGACGTTATCGGATCATTAAGATTAAATGACTGTGTTGCACAGCAAGTTTTCTACATTAATAATTTCTGTGGTACCCATGTTTTGGCCTTTGTACAAAGCCATCTAGAAAGCTTTTATGAATTTTTTGGGAGGGCGGGGAGGCAAGGGGGAAAGGATGCAGCTACTTAACCTACAAGGTGCTCTAGGCTCCAACTGTGACTGTATAGATTTCCCACACTTTCAAAAGAAGGGTGATTTGGACACTGAAGCTAGTCACGCTTCCTTAGAAAACTAAACAGTTATGTTTCTGAATTTTCACAAATCATTTTTCACAATAATTTCCACAAAAACACAAAATAAAACAAAAACAACAACTGAGAATTTCATCCAGTTTCCCACTGCTCTGGAAAATACTCCAAGCAGCACTTTCATGCACAAAGGCACCAGAAAGATACAAGACTATTAATGACCAGTCACAAACGAACCCCCTGCTTAAAAAGTGTTTTGTTGTCTGAACATAAAGTTTTCTTAAGGACTGCCATCCAGGCATTAACAGCAGCAGTGTGAGGGGGCTAAGGCACATGACTTATGAGAAAAGGCTGAGGGAAGAGGACTTAGTCTGCAGAAGAGAAGAGTGAGGGGGGATTTGATAGCAGTCTTCAACTACTTGAAAGGGGGTTCCAAAGAGGATGGAGCTAGGCTGTTCTCAGTGGTATCAGATGACAGAACAAGGCGTAATGGTCTCAAGTTGCAGTGGGGCAGGCAGGGGGATTGGGATGGATATTAGAAAACACTATTTCAGTAGGAGGGTGGTGAAGCGCTGCAATGGGTTACCTAGGGAGATGGTGGAATCTCCATCCTTAGAGGTTTTTAAGGCCCAGCTTGACAAAACGGTGGCTGGGATGATTTAGTTGGGGCTGGTCCTGCTTTGAGCACAGAGTTGGACTAGATGACCTCCTGAGGTCTCTTCCAACCCTGATACTATGATTCGATGACACACTTGCATTTGAGACTCCACAGACTGCAGCTGAGAGGGGCAGAAGCAGCCAAAGCAGGTACTGCTACACTAGCAGGAGAGAGAGGCAAAACAGGGCTCAGCTGAGGCCTCCATTCCCCCCAGCAACACCATGGACCCAGAATGGTGCTGTGAACAACTCCTCACCCAGACCCAGATAGCATTCAGGGAAACTTGAACAGAAGAACCAGCCAGAGACTTCAGCTGGTAGGGGCACAAGCAGCCAAAAGCAAGGACCTTTGGACATTCAGAGAACTTTCTACAGTTTTGATTGGATTTTCTGTGCCCTGTACTGATTGGCTGTTTGCACCAAGCCCTCTCACCTCAGTTTCACTCCACACCTTCCCCTTCCCACTCTTCATTTAGCTTATCCAAAATGGAACAAACATGCTGTCCACAGCCATCACATTGTTCACTCTGCTTGTGTGTTGTATATTCTTTCCCCAGACTGTGTCAGTCTCATCTGTTTTAGATTGCAAGCTCTTTGAGGCAGGGACTACCTCATATCCTGGCTGGCCCTGAGGCATTACTGTAATGAACATGATAAATTAAACAGCAATTACATCATTCTGCAAGAAGTTTGGTAGGGGCTTGTAAAGCCCAACTGAAATAAACAAGAGTTATATGGGAGCTAAAAAGTCTGAGTGGAGCAGTTTGCAGGATCAGAGTCCACATGAATAATTAGATCATTAGCTCAAAGCTGATGAATTTTTACCCAAATTTGGGCCAAAGGGACAACTCTTGTTTTTATTGCAATTGGCTAATTAGACACAGGAAACATGCCATGGTTAAATATTTTGCACTCTGATTAAGGAATTTCCACTTGCATGTTGTCTTTGCAGCTGTGATGCTGAAAGGCCAGGTGTCAGCAAATGCCAAAGACCCAGGACCACACTGAACACTGAGAAACACAACTGGAAACCAGCCTGGCTCACCTGTGGATTAGTATAATTAAAATAGATATTAGTGTTATAACAATGTGTTTAGATTTTTGCCTTTATGGAATACTTGTCGGAGGCTGCATGTCTTAATCCTACTTATATCTGTATCCCATGGTATAAAGTTATATTGAATGTTTTCATTGTAATCCTCTGTAATTGTGTAACTCAGTAGTTCTCAACCTTTCCAGACTACTGTACCCCTCTCAGGAGTCTTATTCGTCTTGTGTACCCCAAATGTCACATCACTTTAAAACGATTTGCTTACGGGATTAGTCATAAAAATACAAATACGTCACAGCACACACTGAAAAATTGCTTACTTTCTCATTTTTACCATATATAGTTATAAAATAAATTTATTGGGATGCAAATATTGTACTTTCATTTCAGAGTACAGTATATAGAGCAGTATAAATGTTATTGTCTGTATAAAATTTTACTTTGTACGGACTTCTGTAGTGCTTTTTATGTAGCCTGCTGTAAAACTAGGCAAATATCTTGATGAGTTGATGTACCCGCTAGAAGAGCTCTGTGTACTCTCAGGGGTATACATACCCCTGGTTGAAAATCACTGATGTAACTCACCACCCAGGAAAAGAACCCTAAATTGAGGTAAAGTACTCCTCCTGCACACAAGGTGGCCCAGGGAAGGCAAATGAGCATTCTGTAGCATCAAAGACAGAGACCTTGTTGACTGTATTCCTCATTCCCTCCAGGAAGGGGGGAACCTGTGCATGAACTCCTCCCATCAGCTTGGATTCTGAAGGGGATACAATCCCTGACAGAGAAATGGAGATCCTTAAGCTGTCTGGACTCTGAGGGGCAAAGATGCCTAACAATAAGCAAGAGATTCCAGTGCTGCTTGGCACAAGTCAGCCCTAAAGGACATATAGAGCTCCTTATTAAAGAAACCTATATAACCTTTTAAAATCTAATAGGGAAACTCATTGGTGCATATGTTTCCTATTTAAAACTTATAAATGGCTCATTTATTTTCTTAGTTAATAAATCTTTAATTCGTTTATTATAGGATTTGCTACAGGTGTTTTAGGTTTGAGAGCAGAGTACAACTGACCTGGGGTAAGTGACTGGTCCTTTGGAACTGGGAGTCACCTGACTATTGTGATTTTTCATGTACAGTGATGATCTCACACAGAGTTCAGCTTGCCTAGGTGGCAAGATAGACTGGAATGACCCAGGGGATTGTCTGCGATTTCAGGCTTGTCTACACTGGCAACGCTAAAGCGCTGGCGCAGCACTTTGACATATCATGTGTGATTGCGGCGCAGTTCTGGGAGAGAGATGCTTATGGGGCCAGATCTCAAGGTCTGGGCAAGTTATGCTGAGCAGAGGACCGGAGAATCCTTAAGAGGTTGTCCTAGAAGGGGCTGACAGACACTCCGAAGAAATGGGTATTAGTCCACGAAAGCTTATGCTTCAATACTTTAAGGTGCCACAGGACTCTGTTACTTCTGCAATTCCAGTCTAACACGGCTATCTCTCTAATTCTTGACATCATACTTGGGTGACAGTTATGACATATAAATACCCTGGGACTGAGGTAGGCCCGAAAAGAAAGGATATGCCAGGAATTTTCCTACTGTTCCAGCGGTGCAGAATGGCAAATAGACTTTCCAAGTTAAAGGGCACGTTTATACGAGACGGACCCATAATTTTCCCCTCCCCATTAAAATATGATTATGAGGCTTAATAGAACTACCGCATATAAGCTTAAACGCTACGGCTGCATACATTTATTAACTCATAAATCAATAGCATTTGTACAGTGAGCGGTTTAAGCCCAATATAACAAACATTTTTATTAAGAATTCTGCCCCTTGTTTGATGGTGCTTGCTCTATGTATGTCTGTCTCCTGATATTTCAGTGTTCCTCGGTTTCTCATTTTGTTTCCCACTTGGGTTTAACAGGGTCTTCCATTTTTCACTTTAATGTCATTCTCTGGCTGCGTATCAGTTATCTGGGAAATTCCTAGCTGGTGGGACATAAACCATGCAAAGGAGGCAAAGCTGTAAACCAAGCTAAACAGAGTACCATAATATGCTGTACTTAGGCAACTGATAATGCAAACCACAAGAGAGAGAAAGAAAAATTCTCTGGCTGGAAAGTTATTGAATGTTTAGAGCCAAGAAACACAGTTGAGGAATGGAGAATTTTCCAGGCTTCTGCCTCTAAAGATAAATTGCAGGGTTTTGTCCCTCATTAAATCTTTTTTGGGGCTTTTGTAAGTCTTCAGTTATGTTGATAGTTTTCATTCCTCTGGAGGTTCATTGTTTGCTTTTTAAACGAGTGCTTTTTTTTCCCCACTTTTGAAATGGTCACTTAAATCCTCCCTCCACCCAACAAAAAAACAATATTCTAATCTTGAGACATGGCCTCGTTACAGTTTTCTCCTCTACTGCTGCTAGTTCAGTCTGGCTACCTCAGAGAAGAGACTTGGGTAGTAAAGAAGGTGGAGGAGAAAGAAGAAGAACCAGAACCTCGGGTGGAGTTCAGCCTGAGGTGGAAGTCACACACACACACACACACACTCTCTCTCTCTCTCTCCATATATTTTCAAATCTTGCTTGAAAAACATTTCCCCCCTCACCTACACTCTGCAGTTCCTCTCTGTCATTTTTTATTTTTAGCTTGGTAACCCATTTAACCCCATGACACCTGATTTTTATTTTAAATGGCCAAGATGGGAAGTCAGTCAGATGACCGATTGCTCCAACTGGGAGGTGCACAGGGTGCAGGTAGAAGGTAACAAGTGAGTAGTGCCGTGGTTCTCAAACTTTTTGTAGCGGTGACCCCTTTCCCACACCGGACCTCTAAGCGTGACACCCCCCCCTTGGGGTCAGGCGGGGGGAGGCGTGCCTGCAGCCCACTGTAGCGGGGGCTGAGATGGGGAGGGGGTTCCAGCAGCTCCCCGAGGCCAGTGAGAGAGGGGTTCCAGTAGCCCCACGGAAGTGCTGGCAGCCCACCACGGCAGGGGCCGGGCTGACAAGGGCGCCGGAAGCCCACCTCAGAGGGGGCCAGGGCCAGGTTGGGCACGTGGCAGTGCCGGCAGCCAGCCGCAGCAGGAGCCAGGGCCCAGACCGGGCTCGCGGGGCCACCAGCAGCCTGCCGCGGCAGGAGCCGTGGCTGGGACCAGCCTTATGGGGGCACCGATAGCCCGCCGCGGCAAGGACATGGGCTGCCTGCTGCATGCCAGCAGCCCATGGCAGCAGCATTGTTTGGGGCCGGCTGCTGGCAGGAGGCTGCTCGCGACCCCCACAGTACTGGCTCGCGACCCCCAGAGGGGTCCCGACCCCCACTTTGAGAACCAAAGAGGCAGGTGGATGGGGGAAGAGATTGAAAAGTGAAAGTATATGGATGGAAGTTAGTACAGCAGGGGAGAATAGTGTGGGATGCTGGTCTGAGAGGGGTAATTGGTGCAGCAGGGAAATGTGAGTTGCTGGGAGGGAGGTCCATAGCAATAAGCCAAAGGAGAGTGCGGTAGCTGGAGTAGCAGATGGATGAAAAGAATCAATGGATGAATAGCTGGAAAAGCTCAGTACATGGTCTGAATACGAGTCTGGGAGATTTCACAAGTCGAAAGGTTTGCTGCAAGTCAGATACTAAAATGGCACATGCATGATAAAGGGTTAATATAAGTACTGTGGGATGCAACTTGCATGAAAGACGCTGTAGAAAACAAAGTGGCATTTAATTGTATTTACTTATCTGTTAACATTTATCCATCGGGACTTTCTATCTCCACTGCAGAGAAGGGAAAAAACGGAGCTGCAGCATTTTGACTTGTATTTACCCTTTCGTTTTTCAACACAGAGCAAGGAAATGAATGGAATGTTCTTAGACCTAATGGACTGGCAGCCGCTTGTGTTGATCGAATGTGCCTGTGCCGGAACTGGGTGCACTTGCTCCATGTTTCTATTCATTACATTTCACTCCAAATGTACATGCCAGTTAACCAGTAACGTGCATTGATCTGACAGTAACATCTACTCGTGACCATCTATTTAATGGTCTCTCAGCATTGCCATTATAAAATCGATTTTTTATGGATGTATAGCATGGCCATGAAATGTGTTTGTCTAGCTTCAGAGGTGTCCAACAAGATTGTAACCCAAGGAGCATTTAAAAAAATAAATAAAAGGCAGTGAGGCCTCAGAGTACACAATATTTCATCCATTTAGGATGGTCCCCATGCAGTCAATGAATGCAGTGCTCCTCAGTATTACCTGAGAGTTCAACACCATTGCTCCAAGTTGCCCACAACCTCCAACCTGATTCTGTTGGCAAAGGTCAGATTACTGAAGTGCAACACACTGTACAGTAGGAAAAAACTCACCCCCGTACAGAAAGCCCATATGATGCTTATGCACCACTTAAGCCATAGTCTTTGTGGGGGCTTTCTGCACAGACGTTCGCCCGTTGAGGCTGTTGCCTGAGGAGCATGTGCATGCATCTCCCCCTCCACGTTCTCTATTTTCTACAAGGGTTTGTAGGATCCAGCCCAAGAATCTGTTAATTTTATCTGGCCCCTAATTTACCGTTTCCTCACTTTATCACAGTACTGGCAACTCTAAGCATTCAACAACTATGAGTCAGGCCCCAAAGATCATGAGTTTGGCTTAAAACCCATATCAGATTAAGAACACACACATTTGGGGCATTTTTATTTCCCTCTGGTTTTTTAATCTTTAGGCCACACTTGAGCTGTGTTTTCAAAATTTTCTCCAGGAGAGCTAGAAACTTACTTTTTTTTCCCTTTTAAAAAGACAGCTGAGACTCATGTATTGCTCTTTTTTTAAAAAAAACCTTGTGTATCATAAGACAACAAAAAATGAGAGTTGGCAATGTTCCATCAGATTGCATAGGGGCTTATAGGTGTGCCAAGGACGGAGTCAAGTCAGTTTTTCAAACTGTAGGAATGCGTATTTAAGCAATAGATTGCGAAGTTCCTCACATGATCCTTAAGCGTCTCAGCATAAACCCACACTACAAGACACAAGCTCCAAAATTAATCTGTGCAAATGTGTGGTAGTTTCTGCCTCTGAGAAGTGCATGCCAAGATTTTCTCCTGTTTGATACCGAGAGTTCCCTGCTTTCAAACCTTGCGTTCTTAATTTGATTTACAGGTTTGAACAAATCACAGTCAGCAATGTGAAATTCAGCTAATGCAGTACTATCTTGTTGCACCATGTCTTCTGGTGAAGCCACAGACTCCCTGTGGTTTTGACAAAAAACTCAAGTGTGCTCTCATTCACAACCTACAAAGCTGAGGCCTTGTCTTCATGGAATTTCTGCTACTGGCACAGCAGACATTTTGAACTGGTGCAGCTTATTCCAGTTTGAAACAGCGTTGATAAGCCCAGAGTATGTAATGAAACCTGAAACTAAACAAGTTTCTCATGTGAACACACTTTTGGATACAGAGGCCTCTGCAGCTGCATGTTCAACAGCTGGCGGCAGCGTCACTTTGTTCAACTTGTCTGTCCTTTGCAAGCACAATTTAGCATGGCCAACAAAAAGCAGCTCTATTGTCAGAGGCAAACAGAGAGCAACGAAAATCCTGCTATTCACATGACTAGTTCCATCCTGCATGCCTAATTATTCAGGCAATCTCCAAAGATTTCTGGTGGACAGCATTAGTCACATCCTCTTCTCTGTTAGGTTATAGGTTTCTTTTATGGAGTTCATTGCAATGGTTAAGAAATCTTTTTCACTGTCTCTTACATTGTATGCTCTCTATATTGGGTATTCTGGCATATAAATCTCCAAATTGAATTTACAATTTCTGTTCATATATTTTGGTATTGTAGAGTGGACAAACTCCCATCTGAAGCAAGCAATTGGCATCTATTATAATGATAAATGCATACTCAGGAGCTATTCTAAACATGATCAGCTTTCTCGGAAATGTTTGAAAGCAAATCAGGTGAAAACTGATGCCCAGGACAAAAGGTTTATTGTGGGTAGTATATATGTTTTAGGAACCTAAAGCATGACATCATTTGAAATAGCACCTGCATTTCTCTGCTATGGAATAGAAGCATTATCATAACTAAGATGCTTAATATTTAGTCTGAGCCAGTAATTTGGATCAGGATGGATAAAAAATCATCATTTTTTAAAAATTGGTTTTTATTTAAATCGATTTTTTTGATAAAATGCTTTTTGAGGGGGGGAAACCTATCTAAAGATAGGTTTAATTAAGATATATTATAGCTCAAAGATATCTCATCATGGAATAGGGATTATAAATTCTAATTCTATAGTATGAGACAATATATTCATGTAATGTTTAAGAAAAGTTTTGTAAATGAGTTCTAGTAGTTCATGGATTAGGGACCCAATCTTATGGGCTTCCAGTGACTTCCATAGAGATTATTTAGATTAATCTTTCTATCTACCCAATGGGACTCTGTCTAGACGGTACCATCAGAGATGCTTAGTTTTTGCAGTTCTACAAAGACCATGTGGGTTACCACCTACCAAGAAGAGTGGCCCTATTAAAAAACATACTGTGGGACTTGCAGAGCAGGTGGCAGATTTCCATGTGCAGGAAATACCTGCTGTGAAGAGCCTTTCCTTCCAAAATTGAAGTTTAGGCCAGTCAAGAGGTCAGAGTCTCATTTCAACAACTATGCACCATTTCTTAGTGTGGCCAGTATCTTGACACATGACAGACTGATGCTGTCTGCTTGCAGCCCCCAGTGAGATGTGTCAGAGGAAGGAAGCTATGTTCAAAGCCATAAAAAGTGACATTGCGCCTATGGTGCTATATAAATGTTTTGTTTTGCTTTAAAATCCATCATCAAATATATACCACCTGCCCCTGGAGTCAATGAGCATTGCATATATTATTTCTGAGGGAAGTTTCAGCCCCATAGCTGTAATCAGGTAACTTCGAGAATGATGCAAGGAAGAGTGAGAGCCATAGCTTGAGCCTCCATGAGGCATTTGGAGGAAGAAGAGTAACTGAGCCAGAAGAAGCACTACAGAAATGCCTCAGAGCATCTCCTGAAGTATGGAATGAGTGCATAGAAAATATTGTGTGTGTAAGTTTGAAATGTTTGCTAGTTTGCTGTGCGAATTTCATGACTAGAAGTTTCAATTGCTTCTGGCTTGGTCTCTAGACTAGTGCTGTATCAGCATCTCTAATCAACTGAAGTTTATTCAGACTAAATAATATGTCATTTGATATTGCTAATGTGATCAGAAAGTAGATTTCTGATATTAACACAAAGCATAGAAACTGGGCCATGGAAAAGATTGGTACAGCAATGGAACTGAACTAGGTAACATGGACTGCAAGTCAGGGCACAGGGTTCTTATTTCTGGCTCTGCAGCTTTAAGCAAGCTATTGCCCTCACTTTCCTCATCTGCAAAATGGAGTTAATGGTGCTCATCTATCTGTGCAAATTGTTTGATGATCAACTGATAAAAGCACCACATTAAAGTAGTAATGTTATTTCATTACAATTTTTTAAAGAATAAAGTATGGTTGTTGAAAATTTAGTTGTACTAGTAAACTATCCCCAAGGCACATATCTCTCTTTACGCTGTACATGGGTTGACACATGCCTTTTAATTACCGTATTTAAGGAGGTACTAGATTGTGCCTTATAGACTTTCTGCCATGGTGTTGGTGGGCTAGAGAGGAGGATACAGGAAGGCCTGGAGTACAACTACAGTACTCCCAGCTGTTACCGGTAGCTGGTATGGAGGATGGTGGGCCTATAGTTCTGTCATCATCCAAGCCAGGTATAGTCAACTATTTTTGTCTAGGCCCACATTTCTTGGTCAAAGTATAGTCAAGGTCCAGACTCCAGAGAAAATAAAAAAGCAATAATGATATTGATAAGAAAACAAAGATTTTGGGGTCCATTCAAAAGCATCTAGAGGTCCAAGGTCTCCCAATTGACTATCCTGATCCAATTCCTCTTCCTTTGCACTGGACATCACCACTGGTGGCACTAGGATGGAACAGTGGCTTTGCTTAACAGCTATATTGTGCTAGGGCAAATGGGCAAAAACACACGGCACACGGGCAAAAGCAAGAGGGGGAAGACTTCTTGAACCTTTTCTTGAATCCTGCTTGTATGTCCAGACAGGCTGACCACAATCTGTCCCTTAACACTTTAAACAAGATCACATCAAATATATCCGCAGAAAGAACTGCAATTCCGCAACAGAGTCCGATACAATGCACAAACATCTCATCTCACAGGACACATCCTAACAAATAAAAGTGCATGTGGGTCCCCATTGGTATTCCACTTAATTAATGGAAAGCATCGCATAGTGTGCAAGAGCAGAAAGACCAGACTAACACGCATATGATCTGATCCTGCATCAAAGTCAATGGGAGCTTGCTGGTGACTTCAATGGGAGCAGGCACAGGGCCATACTGAATAAAGACCATATATTATTAAACCTGGCCTACACACAAAGTTGCACTAATTTAATTGCGGGTGTGATGTTAAACAGATTGCAAATGAATTCAACTTACTTTGATTACTCTCATATTGAGAGGCAAACCCACACTCAAACCAGGGCTATTCACTCCACTGCCATGACTCACCCGTCCAACAGAGCCTGCAATGACTCATCACTCAGGCATCCTACAGCAGCCTGTACTTGAGCAGGGCCTGGATGAGATTCCCCCCCCCCCCCAGGTATTTCACTGACCCCCATCAGCTGAAGTTAGTTCATTCAACAGCAGAACCCTTCTCCTGCTACTTCACAGTGTATTAGGGCAGGTCCCCACTACGACTTAGCGTCGACTTTAGCGACGTTAAGTCGACATAAACCTGTACCCGTCCTCACATGGACGCCATTTGCGTCGATTTAAGTGGCCCTCAAAATCGACTTTTGTACTCCTCCCTAACGAGAGGAGTAGCGCTGAAATCGACCTCTCTAGGTCAATTGTGGACTAGTGAGGACGCATGGGACGTTATTGGCCTCCAGAGGCTGTCCCACAATGCTCCATTCTGACCGCTCTGGACTGCCTCACTGCTCCACTGTGACCGCTCTGGACAGCACTCTCAACTCGCTGCTCTGGCCAGGTAGACAGGAAAAGACCCGGGAACATTTGAATAGCATTTCCTGTTTGGTCAGCGTGGCCAGCTCACCTGCACAGCTCAGTCGCCATTCAGAGAAATCAGCATCACAAGCCGCCATGCAGACCTCAGCATCACAAGACTCCATGCAGAGCTCAGCTGCCCTGGAGACCAGCCAGAGGAAAAGAGCTCCAGCATGGTCCAATAATGAGGTGTTGGATCTGATCGCTATCTGGGGAGAGGAATCCGTGATGTTGGAACTCCGCAACAACAAACAGAATGCCAACATGTTTGCCAGGGTCTCCAAGGCCATGCTGGAAAGGGGCCACAACAGGGATGCCACACAGTGCCGCGTAAAAATTAAGGAGCTGAGGCAAGCGTTCCAGAAAGCCAAGGAGGCAAACGGACGATCAGGGGGCGCCCTGCGGACATGCCGGTTCTACAATGAACTAAATCAGATAATGGGGGGCGCCCCCACCACCATCACACCGGTCTACGTGGACTCCACCGATGGGATAATCGTCAGGGCCGAGAATGATTCAGATGAGGACGACGGTGAGGAGGAGGGAAATATCACGGAGCAGCAGGAGGCCAGCGGAGAAACCGTGTTAGCAGACAGCCAGGAGCTGTTTATCACCCTGCAGCCAGCACCCTCCCAAGCCTCCCAGGGGGGTAAGTGTTTTTTTCTAAGGGATTACATGACGCACGATTACATGACGCATGCTTTCATTGCTGGTCAGTTTCTACTCAAAGAGCTTGTCAATATACTCCGGTATTGACCGGAAGTCCTCTGCGGACATCTCAATGAAGCTATCCAGGAGGTAGCGATGAATCTTCCGCACCAGATTTCTGGAGAGAGCTGCCTTATTTGCCCCCCCCCCCCCCCCCCGTGGTAGGAGACCATCCGACGCAACGAAAGTAGTAAATAGTCTGGTGTCATTGAGCAGGCTAGCATTATGGCGAATGGACCAGGACTTTGCAGTGACTCAATCAGCATACGTTCTCTATCTCTCTTAGAAATTCTAAGCAAAGTGATGTCATTCATGGTTGCCTGTTTGAAATACGGACTGCAATTAGTAGGGAGATAAAGATTCCCAGCTGCAAAGTAATCTTTTCCGCTGAAGACCGACCGCCTCGCCCACAACGCGCACCCGGCCCCCCCGCCAGCCCATAGCGGTAGCTAGCAGGGAATTTGAAGAGTCTTCAAGCGGTTGCTTCCGCTTAAGACCGAACACGCTCCCAACCCCACCCACCCCACCCCACCCCCGCCAGCCCGAAGCGGTAGCTAGCAGGGAATTTGAAGAGTCAGTCTGCAAGCGTTTGCCTCCGCAGAAGAGCCCCAGCCAGCCCTTAGTGAGAGATTTTTGGCTTTGTTTTGCAGATCGCGGTTCAGTGGGAGCCACGCGGTGGGGGGAGGAGATCTCCACATGGTGGGAGGAAGGGGGTGGGGTTACTCTAGAATATCCAAGTGCTTCTTTTAAATATGGATTTGAACTTACCATGGCCGGCTGCATGGTGATTTCAGAAGCCGTGTTGGGCTGAGGCACGCATATGTGTGTGAGATGCTGTGACTTTTCTGTGAGCCATTCAGTCACTTTTAGGTGTAGAATATGACCTTGTACAGAAATCATATCAGGCTCTGAATACTGAGGTTGTCAATTGCATAGTACTCCCATTGTGTTCCGTCTGAGACTGCATCTGTCTCATAACCTTGAATGTATCTGCCTCATAACTTTCAAACTTTCTTTGCCCACATTCGCCCACAGATGCACAATTATCTCAGAATCCCCCGTCCTGCTCCTCACGCCGTGCATCGCAGATACGAAAGCGTAAAAAGAAAACGCGCGATGATATGTTCAGTGAACTACTGGATAACTCTCGCGCTGAGGCAGCCCGCCAGACGGAATGGAGGAAAAGATTGCTACAGACAAGGCAGGAATCGAGAGCCGCAGCAGAAAAGAGGGAAGAAATGTGGCTGCAGCGACAGAAGCGCAAAGAAAGACACATGGATGCTTTGCTCCAGATAATGGAGGACCAAAGGGACATGCTGTGCTGTCTGGTAGAGCTGCAGCAGGGCCAAAGATTGCCTCTGCAGCCCCTGTCTAACCACCTCCCCCCCTCCCCAACTCCCATAGCTTCCCCACCCAAACGCAGGGTGAGAACCCGGGGGGGGGGGGGGGGAGCTCTGTGGACCGACCCACTCTACCCCACAAGCCAGCACAAGCAGCATCAGGATGAGGTTCTCTGAAAACTTTTAAAAGCTGCTGTGTCTTGGCCCCACTCCTCTCCCCCCTTCCTCCCTCCTCTGTCTGCTCCTCCACCAGTGCGACTGCTGGTTTCCCTCCTCACCCACCCCTTCCGGGCTACCTTGCCAGTGATCCCCCTGTATTTGTGATGAAGCAATAAAGTAACCATGATTTTTAAAACAGTGAATTTATTTCCTCTGCAAGCATCAGGAGGGGGGAGGGAAAGAGGGTGCAAGGACAGCAGGCTTAGGGCAGAGCAGAGCAAGGGAGCAGGTTCTCAAACGCCATCTTGGGCACTCATAAAACTGGTTTTCAAGGCATCCCTGAGGCGCAGCGCACCCTGGTGCGCTCTTCTACTTTCCCTGCTGTTTGGCTGCTGGTAAGCAGCGGACAGGCAATTTGCCTCTGCCTCCCAGCCCGCCATAAACGTTTCCCCCTTGCTCTCTCAGAGATTGTGGAGCACAGAGCAAGCAGCAACAACAATGGGAATATTTCTGTCGCTGATGTCTGAGCGAATCCGTAATGAACGCCATCTCCCCTTCAGACAGCCAAAAGCACACACTACGGCCATTCTGCACTTGCTCAGCCTGTAGTTGAACCGCTCCTGACCCCTGTCCAGGGCTCCTGTGTAGGTCTTCATAAGCCAGGGCATTAGGGGGTAGGCTGGGTCCCCAAGGATAACGATCGGCATTTCCACCCCCTCCACGGAAATTTTCTGGTCGGGGAAGAAATTGCCTTGCTGCAGCTGTCTAAAAAGCCTCGAGTTCCTGAAAACACGAGCGTCATGAAGCTTTCCCGGCCACCCCACATACAGGTCGGTGAAACATCCCTTGTGGTCAACCACTGGTTGCATGACCATAGAATAATATTCCTTCCGGTTTCTGTACTCGGCGGCCTCGTAGTCCGGTGCCAGGATAGGGATACGAGTCCCATCTATAGCCCCACCACAATTAGTGAATTCCATGGCGGCAAAGCCATCAATTGTAGCTTGCAGGTTTCCAAGGTTTATAACCCTGGGTTGCAGCAGCTCGACGATTGCCCTGCTTACTTGCATCACAGCAGACCCCGCTGTAGATTTACCCACCCCAAACTGATTCGTGACTGACCGGTAGCAGTCTGGCGTTGCAAGCTTCCAGAGGGCTATCGCCAATCGCTTCTCAACTGTGAGGGCCACTCTCATTCTGGTATTCTTGCGCCGGAGGGCCAGGGAAAGCAAGTCACAAAGTTCCATGAACGTGCCCTTACGCATGCGGAAGTTTCTGAGCCACCGGGAGTCATCCCACACCCGCAGCACTATGCGATCCCACCAGTCAGTGCTTGTTTCCCTGGCCCAGAATCGGCGTTCCATGGCATGAGCCTGCCCCATTGCCACCAAATTTGACAGATTGTCAGTCGCCCTACTTCCAAAAACCGCAGTGTCCCTGTCCCTGCTGTGCACGTCCAGGTCCATCTCCTTCTCACTGTCGTCGGGTTCCAGAAAGCGCAGTTGTCTCCGGATCGCATTCCTCTGCAGACGGTACAGCATGAAATCCACAACAGTGCGCGAGGTCTTCACAATGGCCATTACTGCAGCCGTGGCATCAGTGGGCTCCATGCTTGCAGTGCTATGGCGTTAGCGCAGCATGGAGGAAGGGCGCAAATAAAGGGATGCCTACCCACAGTGCACCGCTCGAAATGGGGGTCGGCGGTGCGGAAAAAGGGCGCAAAATTATGAAATGCCTACCCATAGTGCAGTACTTGAAATGGTGCCTGCTGGGGACTCCGGGAACTGTGGGATAGGTACCCACAGTGCAACGCTCGCTATGTCGACGCTTGCAACAGTTGTGTGGACAGACACTATCGACTTGCTGTGCTTTGTGGGACGCACAGAATCGACTCTATACAGTCTGCTTTAAAAAATCGACAAAGAAAATCGACCTACTGCTGTAGTGAAGACATACCCTTAGACTCCCTAGGCTGCCAGCCTGCCCTTAAACAGGTTTATTTTCTTGTCCCAGCCTTGTTCCAGCCTAGCCCACACCCTACTCTGACCTCGCTCCAGTCCTGTTACTGCCCCACTCCAATCTGCTTTTGAACCCAGACTATCAGATTTGATGACAACGCAGCTGCAATCCTTGGCCTGAATCTGGACTCAGACTGGACTACAATACCGATTCAGCTTGTCTACAGACTCAGACCTTGGTTCTGACCCATGGCCTTACCTTAGGCCCCGGTTTCAGTGCTGCCCTCAGCTTGGTCCCAACCCTATGTCCAGCTTCAACCACTGCACCAACTGCCTGGAATCAGAGACTGACACATTTAAGCCAGTCTTATCTTGGTCTAGTTTGTACCTATCATTTACAAAGTTGTCTTAACATCAAGATCTTTAGCTCAAACATTCTAGCTAAAATCTGTGTTAATAGACAAGCCTTTAGGCAGACAGATTAGCAAGGAAAAATCATCACATTACATATTATATACTAGCGAAAATACCCGGCGTTGCTCGGGTCCGTCGGAGGTGGGGAGGGGCCAGAGAGCTGAGTGAGTGCGGGGTCTGTTGGAGGGGGGAGGGGGCAGAGAGCAAACCTGACACCCCCACCTCACCCCCCCGACCAAACCCGACACCCCCACCTCACTTACCCCTCGACTAACCCCGACTCACATTTTCACCGCCCCACCCAAACCCAACACCCCGTCACCCCCCTACCAACACCCCCTGATCAACACCCACACCTCACCCCCGTAGACCAAACTGGACACACCCACCTCACTTTCCCCCCCAACCAAACCCGACACCCCTACCTACCACCACAAACAAACCCGACACCCACACCTCACTTACCTCTTGACCAACCCCGACCCCCCTCCTCACCCCCCCCAACCAAACCCAACACTCCCACCTTACCCCCCAACCAAACCCAACACCCCCTGACCAACCCCAACACCCACACCTCACCCCAACACCTTCCCACCCCCCCAGACCAAATGCAACACCCCTGGCTCACTTACCCCCCGACCAAACCCGACACCCCCACCTCACCCCCGGACCAAACCCAACACCCCCACCTCACCCCCCGACCAAACCCAACACCCCCACCTCACTTACCCTCTGACCAAACCCAACTCGGCTCTGTCGGAGGTGGGGAGGGGGCAGAGAGCTGAGCGAGTGCGGGGTCCGTTGGAGGGGGGAGGGGGCAGAGAGCTGAGCAAGTGCAGGGTCCGTTGGAGGGGGGAGGGGGCAGAGAGCTGAGCAAATGCAGGGTCCGTTGGAGGGGGTATTATGACATCATAGCTATGTCACAGAGAACAGCAACTGCCCAGCTGATGTGATTGGCCTTTAAATAATTTCACCCCTGGGGGGCGTCAGAGGTGAGGTTTGAAAAATTTTCGACTCTTACCCTGATTAGGACCCTAAGACCTCTAACTGTACCAAATTTCAAGTCTCTAGCTCAAACGGTGTGGAAGGAGTAGGTGCACATACATACACGCATACATACACACATACACCATTTGACTTTTTTATAGTGTGTATATATATAGTGTGTATATATATACACACACACACACACACATATATATATACATACATACACACACACATATATACATACACACACACACACGTATACAAGATTTACATAGGATGATGTGACAAGAGGAATTCACCATTCAACTGTCTTGAGAGGCTGACCGTAGTCTGGAATGGAAAACAGAAAAATTATATCTTTCTAGGAATTACCTATGAAATGGAATAGGCATAAAATTTGCCTGTCTTGTGCACATATTAATTCACTGAAATAACTGATCCCATATGATAAAGAGAGCAACACTGGTGGGACTTCACTAGTCCAGACTTTAATGAAGCGTGTTTCTGGCAGTGGATTTGTATGTGCACTCCCACTGCAATGTACTTTGAGCCAAAAAACAGTTCTAGTGGTTTAAGATTAAATACCGTTAGTGTTTTGATTAAGAAGGTTAGCATTCAAAGACTAAACCTAGGTCACCTTGCTCAATCTTTTCATTTTGTAAAGTATGATTACTTAATACTGGGGAAGAGGATTTAGAAGAAAAGGTCAGATTCCAGTTTCTGTGCTTTTAAACAAACAAAAAACGGAAAATCCAAAACTGAAAAGCTCAGTCACCTATTTCAACACAGGTCATTGTTAGGCCTGAGCACATCAGGAAAATATGCAACAGGGTCAATTAAGTGCTTAAACTCATTCCCCCCTCCCACCTTAAAAATAGCTCTGTTCAACAGAAATGTTCATGTTTACTTTTCAAATGGCTTCTTAGCAAGCAACCCTGTGTGTTCTCTTTTAAATATATCCTTCCAGCAAAGTACAAATCCAGTGAATAAATTCTAATGTCTAAAAATGCAAGTCAACATGTGTTTGTGTGAGCGCGCTGTTTCATTTGTGCCATGTATTTGAGAAACTTCATGTTATAAACATGATGGGACACCCTGGAGCACTGAGGCTCGCCTGCAGAGCAAACTCTGGTTGCAAGTGGGCCAGTGGGTGTGCTAAAGAACTTCATTAAAGATATTGAATTTAATATTTTAGGAGGATATGTTTATACAGTAACTTCTCGCTTAACATTGTAGTTATGTTCCTGAAAAATGTGACTTTAAGCAAAACAATGATAAGCAAATCCAATTTCCCCATAAGAATGAATGTAAATGGTGGAGGAGGGGCCTTGAATTCCAGGGTAATTCTTTTCACAAAAAACAGTGTGTGTGTATATATGTGTAAGTTTTAAACAAACAATTTAACACTGTACACAGCAATGACGATTGTGAAGATTGGTTGAGGTGGTGAAGTCAGAGTGGAAAAGTGTGGGATATTTCTCAGGGAATGCCTTACTGCTAAATGATGAACCTGAAATCAGATGAGCCCTCAAGGATTAACTCATTGTTGTTAATGTAGCCTTATACTCTATAAGGCAACACAAAGGGAGGGAGGGAGGGAAGACAGCACGGCAGACAGACACACACAGTGTGTGTGTGAGCGAGAGAGAGCGAGAGCGAGAGAGCGAGAGAGCGAGAGAGCGAGAGAGCGAGAGCGAGCGCGAGCGAGAGCGAGAGCGAGAGCGAGCGAGAGCGAGCGAGAGCGAGAGCGAGAGCGAGAGCGAGCGAGAGCGAGAGAGCGAGAGAGAGAGAGAGAGAGGGGCCTTCTCCTTTAAGTACACTGACCCTACTCTAAGTACACTGCCTCTAAGTAGATCAGCAAGATGAGACAGAAGCTGCCACCAGGAAGCTCCCTCCATCCTGAGCCATGTCTTGTACCCCTCTCCTCTATGGAATGGGGTAAGTGGGATGCAGGAGCAGAGGGGAGGGGGACACCCTGACATTAGCCCCCTCTTCCTTGCCCTTCCTCCCCCCCCCCCCACCACAACAAGCAGGAGTCTTGGGGAGCAGCTCCAAGGCAGAAGGCAGTGGCAGCACATGGCAGTGGGTGGAGGGACAGCTGAACTGCCAGCAATTGATAGCCTGCTGGGCAGCTGCTGCAAAGGGAACTTAGGGAGCTGCCTGTCCACCATGGTTCCAACCCCCCTCCAGCTAGCTGCAACAGGTTGCTCTTCTTGAAAGCAGTGGACAAAGCAGGCGGCTGCCAAACCATGTTATAAGGGAGCATTGCGCAACTTTAAACAAGCATGTTCCCTAATTGATCAGCAATGTAGCAATGAAACAACATTAACCGGGATGATTTTAAGTGAGGAGTTACTGCATTATCCTTCAAGGAACAGAGAGGGAGAGGGAGAGAAAAGAAAGGTTTGGAAAGAGCAACATACCTTTTCCTTGTAACAGCCAAAAACAATAGTTCTTGTCCTATCCGACCCTGCCTCCCAGAATCAGTACATACTCATAGATGCCTGTGGCAGGCAGCTGGTCTTAAGTTAGACAGTCAGACTGCTCTGAATTTTCACTGCAAGCTAATCACTTCTTTTTTGTACATTTCAGTGTATTATTATAACAACCACAATGACTTCCATAGTGGTCTTGTTAGTCTGATAATGATCAGCACTTTATTAATCACCCTTTGTTTAAGCCTGTTACTACTGCTGTTTGATTATGGACACAGCATTTGCAAGCCTCAGAGTGATTTACACAGAATTGCCAACTATGATCTGCACAGACTGGGAATTGCTTCACCCTTTACTGAAATCAGTGACGGTGAAACACAGCAGACATTGTACTGGCACCAGGAACCTCCACAACATCTTTTGGGACAGGACCCTCTCCAATTAAATAAACGGAGCAATTTAGATCAGCAGAAGGCAATTACCAAAGCTGGAATTTGGCCAAATCACTGAAGCAAAATGCTATTCTTAGAAAAAGCTATATGGGATCTTTAATGGCTGGAAGCACTCAGGATCTTTGTCTTTCATTTCATGCAAACGATGGCACCTCCAACAGTACAGTGTTCCTTCATCAACACTCTGGGTGTGACTGGTGCATATTATTATGCACAATGCCGCCTCACTTCTAAAGGACTCTTGGAAAAATGTGGGGTTTTATTCTTCTCCTCCAGAAGTCTGGACAGAGAGTCCCCACTTTGGCAAGTGCCATATCTTCCCCCACTCAGCTGACTGCCATCAGAAAAGCAAACCCTACATTAAAATCCCTTATTTCTGGAGAATGGAGATGATTTTGCTTCTCTGCCTCATGGCTTCGCTGTCAGGGCCTGCATTTATTTTAGGCAAAGAATGCAAGATGGATAGCTTATAAAATTAAACACTTCCACAGGCAAATTATTGCTATACACCAGTTGGATGCAGCCCTGGGATCCTATCTCAACATATACATAATTGTTACCGTGATGTTGAGTCTGGGATGGTTTGGGGGAAGAAGAGAAGCTGAGAGTCCCAGGCTGCTGACTGGTTTTGGTTGATTTATTCTTTTTACAGTCTATTAATATACCATCTACTGTTGGGGGAATTCTGCACCAAAAAATTTAAAATGTCTGTGCACAATATTTTAAGATCCTGCAAAATTCTGCACATTCCAGTTTCATTATTTTGGTAATTTATGTCAAAATACCTGTCAGCAAGTATGTCTAACAATACAGACAACAAAAAATACTCCCCTGAGAGTAGAAAGTTAAAGAAACCCCTTGTGCCCATATGGATACTCACTGCAGGACGGAGGTATAAGTTACCCTAAAATAGGAGAGATGGGGAGGAAGGCGAAGAGCAGATTAGTCTGTTCAGAGAATGCATTAGCTCAGTGGGGTCTCTTCCCCAGAAGTGAGGGTGCTCCCTGCTTCACTGATGGCAAACAGACCCCAAGACCTACTTAGCTGTGCCTAGCCCCTCACCTTCATCTCCCCCTCTCTCACGATCCTTGCCCCAGGGACTGTTCCCCCTCAGCTCCTCCTCCCACACTCACTTGCTCCCTCCCTCAGGGCACAGCCCTATGCCATCACCTCTCCCTCCCCCTAGAGATTGACCCCCCTTTCCTACCTCATTGCCCCCTCCAGGCTCCAAACCCCCATCTGCAATCAGGGGCCCTCTTCTCCCCCCACTGCCAACTGAGGACCCTCTGTGTCTTTCCCTCCCACCACCACCACTGGGCCCCTGCTCCCACCTACCCACCCCCACCAAGGGGTACCCTATGCTCCAACCACCACCACTAGGGACCCTGTGCTCCACTGCACACACACTGACTGACCCCTTTCTGGGCTGTCCCACCCCCAGAGGCCCCAGCACAGTGAAGAAAACTGACCAAGGGAGCCGCAGCCAGAGAACGCCGGCTACTGGAGAAGGGACCTGCCTGCACAGTGCTGCAGGTAAGAGCTCTGCTTGGGGTGTGCGCTATGACCAGACCTCCGGTATAAACTGGGGGTGGAGCAGTTCTCCCTCTGCCCTTCCTAAATGGCACCCCTGGCCAAGGCTCCCTTGGGCTTCCCTACAGCTGCCTGTGTCAACTCCTTGCCTCTGCAGGGCGAGCGCAATGACAGGGGAAAGAGGGGCACACTGGGGCTGCCTCCCAAAGGATAGTGCAGGCCACTGGCAGCAAGGAAGCAGGGTGATCACCCTGCAGGCCCCTTGCCCCCAGGACATGCCTGCACCTGACCCAGCACAAGGGCCGGGTTGGGCCTGCCCCATAAACACCCATGGGCTCTGCCCCAGGCATACCATAGTACCACATGACAAGGTCTGTCTCACACACACACTTCTCCATCCCCACCCCCTCCCTGTGAGGTGGTGATTTACATCTCTCCCAATGCCCGAACAGAGACGCTTGCTTGGGACTGCTGCAGAGGAGGGGCACATAACCCCCCTCTCATGGGCTCCCTTTGCTTCCCTGTCAGAATCTATTATTCTTCAGGGAAACAAGAAAAAAACTGCACAGGACATGAATTCTCTGTGTGCAGTGGCGCAAAATTCCCTCAGGAGTAATCATCGGTGTGCTCCTTTGTTTATTAGTTTTGTTTGTATATTCACTAACCTGCACTCAGCATCCATGTTTTATAATAAGATGCACACACTTGCATTGCCTACAAAAATCTGCATGCTGGATTTTCACTGCCCTTCCATTGTCCATCAAACTGAACAGTGAGACACTGCAATTGGGTTAATTTCTAACAGAAAGAAGAAAACCACCTGTAGATTACCAACACTTCTTAACACCTTGTGTTAAGGGGGGGCAAGGGCTTGGAAGCCTCATATCAGAATAGAGTCTCCACCCACTCTTCCAGGCAAGATCTAAGATCTAAAGCTATCTTGACAACTGTGGGAGTGACCAGAAGTCCTAAGGAAAATCAGAGGCCCACAATGTCAGTCACGTTAAACAGGTGGTAGATACAGTCCTGGATGAAGAGTTTACGATCTAATTAACTTGTTCTGAATTCTTTCTTGAACTATTCATTGACATTTGCTTTCTTCAAACAAAGGTGAAGCTTCCTGTCAAACTAAACTATTAAAGCTTCCTACTCTAAAATGATTTCAACTTTTTCCCCCATCAAATGTGCATGAAGATGGGATTTTATTAAAATGAAGGCTTCCTCCTCAAACTAGCAAAAGGTACCTTGACTTTTAACCTAGAAAAATATGCAGATTTAAAAAACAATAAAAATTGACCTTTATATTGATATCCAGTCACAGAACTCTAATCCTAATTAAACCCTAATACAGAAAGAATCTTATCTTTTAAGGATTTACTAACAGTACACTGGTTTCCACATGGGAGCCTGGAAATTGACTGGCTGCATGGAGTTTGACATTTTATATCACTGCTGTGTGGAAATGAAGCAGAATTACTGAATAATTATTTTTAAGTATATGATTGTGGTACCATAAAAGCCCCATGAATAAGACCAATTTGAGGAGGGGAGAAAAAGGCTTTCACTTCATTTTTCCTCTCCACAGCTGGATATTCATTCCCCACTGTTTCCATATTTTTCCATTAGGTTTAAAAGGGTTGCCTTCTGCATTATTCTTTTCAAGGCTTCGATTTTAGAAACTAGAGGAGGAAAGAATTGAAGAATTACACACCTATGTGAAAAAAAAGAAAAATAAAAAGCAGTTTTTCTGAATAGCATTTTATAGAATAGACATTGGTTTTCTATAGCACCATTCAAATTCAAGTTATCCTTAAATAGTGAGTTAGTGCAGTGACTGCATACCATAGCCAAGTTTATAGTAAGCAGATGTCACGGAGTGCCCGGGCGATGGTCTGGAACTGGCTCCCTATGAAGCCAGTTAGGACTCCAAGGGAAAACGTCCTGTCTCTGTACACAGCCTGTCTCCAAGGCTAGGAGCTTTAGAGGTCCCCGTTTACACCTTCCTGGTCTGATCTCGGAGCATTCTGCACCTTCTGCCCCTCCGTGCGCTTCCCCCAGCGAGCCCGCCCGGGCGGGGTCCTGGGGGAGCCCGTGGATTCTGCACCCCACTCCACAGTCAGACGTGACTCTCAGCCAGCAAAACAGGTTTATTCAATAACAGGTACCTGGTCTAACAGACCATACAGCGAACGTGCCCCCTCAGCTGGATCCATTTTGGGGGCCAGAGAGCCAGATAGCTCCTCTGCCCTTCCCTGCCTGACTCCAGCTAGCTTCAGACTCCAAACTCCTCTCTCTAGCCCCTCCTCCCCCCTCGCTCAGCCAGGTCAGGTCACCTGACCTCCCGCCAACAGGTTCAGCCGGCCTTTTTATTATTCAACACTTCCAGCCAACGCCTTTCAGAGAGGGGGAAGGGCAGACCCCAAGACAGCTCATGCTGCGTCTATGCTTTGCATCAAGAAATGCATAGGGGAAACTGAGGCACACACACAATATTCCTATTCCGTCACAGCAGAGTTTTAAATATCCATTTTATTCTGTCAGGAGACCAGGGCTATCATCTACTCTTCTCATAAAGCTTCATTGGATCATTAACCCTTTCCTCTGCGCAGCCATCAGACATAGATAAGACAGCCATTTATATTTCAACAGAGCTAAAGTGTGGTAGGTCTTGGCCATGGGAATGAGACAGAGTCCTAAAAATTGTGAGCTGAACCTCTTATCCTCTGGTTCAGAAGAAAAAATGTCCATTACCTCTATCATACCTCTTATTCCAGCAACCACATTTCACAGATAGTCAACATGATGAATTCCTACTGTGACTTGTTTGGCTCTGGCCTTTTCCATTCTGAGCAGATGTACATTAGTAGCCATAACCTGGTTCTAAATTTTGAACAGTTTAGTTATTCTTAAAATAGTAAAGGAAGCTACACGTCCTGGGTTACATAACGTGAGTGTTTACATTGGATCTTCTGGTGCAACAATGGCTCACGTGACCCTGATATTTTCTTTTTGATTTATAATCAGAGGGGTAGCCCTGTTAGTCTGGATCTGCAAAAGTGATAAAGAGCCCTGTGGCACTCTATAAACTTCAAGACCAGACTTCAAAGAGAAACTGCAGAGCTGCAATTCATTTGCAAATTTCACACTATCAGCTCAGGATTAAACAAAGACTGTGAATGGCTAGCCAATTACAAAAGCAGTTTCTCCTCTCTTGGTGTTCACATGTGCAGATCAACTGCTACAAGGGAGCCTCATCCTCCCTGATTGAACTAACCTCATTATCTCTAGCCTGATTCCTGCCTACATATTTAGACCTGCCTCTGGTCATTTCCACTGCATGCATCTGACAAAGTGAGTATTCACCCACGAAAGCTTATGCTCCAATACATCCGTTAGTCTATAAGGTGCCACAGGACTCTCACTTTTTTTGATTTATGTAAATTCTCTTATTCTTTATCTGTGACCATAACTTAGAAGTCTGTTCAAGTGACAATTTCTGAAATATAGGTTCCTACTGTAATGGCATTTGTAGTCCAGCGGTTGCCTGAAACAGCAATACTATCAATAAATATTTTCCACCATCCATTACCATTCACCACTGATGTTTTGAAAACACTATAAAATCCTAGAATTCCCCAAGCTCTTATATAAAAGTTTCCAATTAGTCAGTGTCCTTTATAAACTAAAATTAAGTTTTAAAAAAAGAACAAAAATTAAAACAATATATTTTTCCTGTCTTCATTCAGGTCTCAGTCAAGCCATTGTTCTTTTTACTGTGGAAAAATATTTTCATGTTAAATGTTCAACTATTTCTCTACTCAAGTGTCACAATCTAAAGATGAGTTCAGTTCCTCACTTTCAGTGTTGCATTCTCATAGATTAAGGCCAGAAAAGACCGTTATGGTCATCTTGTCTTATATGTATAACACAGGGCAGTAAACTTCCCCAAAATAATTCCTCAAAAAGATCTTTTAGAAAAAAAACCAGTCTTGCTTTTACAATGGTTGGTGGTAGAAAATCCACAACCCTTGGTGAATGATTCCAAAGGTTAATTCCCTTCACTGTTAAAAATGTATACCTTGTATCCATTCTGATGTCCATAGATATTGAAACATCAGTTGTTTTATTTCAATGAGGTTTTTTTAAAATGAAATATAATTATGGAAAAACGCCATTTATTTATTTATTTCCATTTTAGAATGCACTCTTTCCACATGCAGACATGAAGTCTACTGGACTGAAATAATAAAACAATCTCCCTGTATCAGAATATTTTTGCACACTTCAAATCAACAGAATAAAACAGAACTCCAAGTTTCCTTTGCCACTAATAAAATACAACCTAGAGTTCTTAATTCTTGTCCCAGAAGGAAAAGTACTAATATTCCACTTAAATCACTTCTCGTAGCTGGATGGAACTCATTCTTTTCCCCCACCTCATCAGGCTTCTTTAAGGTCCTTCTGGTTCTTCTTTAAAGAAGACTGGGAAATAGCAGTGATGTGAGCACTCAGTATTAAACGTGATATCACAACCTATGTAGTCAAATTCTATTGTCAACAAATTCTTAGACTTTACTATCATAGCAATCTTTTCCTTGTCAATGGCTTTCACTGTATCCTTGAGTGAAAATGAGGAGACCTCAGAAACAACAAAGACACTAATGTTAAAATGATGTGGAAGAAGAACAGAGGGATTACTTTATGCAGTAGAGAGTCACAGCTAGATTGCTAGATGCTGCTGTTGTACATCACTGAACAATAGCAGCAGAGTGCCTTCAAAAATTACATGCAAAATATTTTAATGTGCAAGTTCCATACAGTTCTCTCCTTTACCTTCCCCCCGCCCCACCTCCATTAGTCTGGGAAGTCCACAAATCATCAGAGCTCACAGGGATAACGGAAATGAAGCTTCAAGTCTTTAGCGAGCATTTTCCCAAACGTTGCTATGGTGACCTCCAGAATGTTGATCCCCAGAGAGCTCAGTGCGATATTCTGAGGGAACCAGACAGAGCAGGACAAAGAAGTGACACCGATTGCAAACGGCAACAGGAAATATATTTCTGAAAGCATATGTATAAAGGAATTAGTCAGAACCGAGTGCTAAGGGTGTTTGTATGAAAAAGGTGCAGCCTTCATATTTTAAACTTCAGAGCAGTATGGTCGAGTGGATTAGGCACAGATCTGGGGGCCAAGAATTCCTGAGTTATAACCCGATTCATCTACTGCTTGGCCTTCGGTAAACCACAGCCTCTCTGTGCTTCAGTCTCATCCTCTGTGAAATACCTACTGGGATAGTGAGGATTAATTAATAGCTGTACATGTCTGTAGAAATTATTACTGTAGCATAACAATAATCACTAAATATAGTTAGGTCCAATATTTGACATTTATTTAATTTAACAGGATTGATTTCACAGAATAAGAAAAAACAAACAAACAGAGAAGTCAATGTATTTGTCCCCAATTGAAATTTTCACCAAGTACCCAACAGAATCAGTTGGCCTCTTAGGCAGTTATACTCTCAATCTTTAATGCATTCTCAGGAAATCAAGGGAATTAAATATCTGTCCTAATGTAAAAGTAACAAAGTTCCACACAAAACGCAGTCTCAATATACTTTGTAGAAAAACGATAGGATGCCTTCATTTAACATGTTACTTTTCTACAATGACCATATATACACAGAAATAAATCATCAGTCTTACTTGACACCAATACTTCTGTTTCTAGGCCTGGACCATGTCAGATATGCCACAGCCCACAAACAATAAATAAGATTCAATCAATATTTTTTCCATCAGGCAGCACATTTCAGCCAGAACTTATTATCAGCCACTGGCAGACACTTTTGCACACAAAGGGGCTCTAAAATCAGTTAATCCTACATAGCTTTATGTTCCTTCACTCAAATGTCCACTTGCCCACTGCAGTTTCTTTGCCCAGACTATGTAGAATGTGACCGTGTATTCCATTCCTATGTACCGTAGATTACCACTACTAAGTGTTATGATAATCCTTGAGGCATTCCATAACTCCTATACTCTCTGCCACCAGCTCTCCTTGTACAAATCCAATCTGCTACTGCAGATGGTTTCCTTAATCCTAAATCTAAAATATATTCAGTCAGGTAAAATTCTGCCTCCCACCAAATCTTTTCAGGTTGTTAAGGTACTAAAAAAGTTGACAGACTTATTCTTTCCTCATTTACCAAGAGAGCTTTACACTTTCACATTAGTCACTGTATGATTGCAGGCAACACTTTGTTTAATGTCACCTTTATATTTTGCCCTGAGACTAATGACTAGCCACCTATAGAGATGATGTTCAAAAGTAACGCCCCATTCTTATATAATATACAAATTCTTACTGCTCCATTAATAACAATGAAAAATGAAGAGGCAGGGAAGGAGAAGACACCTTTGTGTAAATTTTACTTCATTTATAGCCTCTACAATGGTCTTTAGCAACTTGAACAATGGGTTTTATTCTGTCCACTGCTGTCCCACACACACTGCTTACCAAGAAAGCATTTGTTAAATATATATCTACATGCTGCTTAGTAGTATAGCTAGTACGCTGTGCTGAGGTGCTTGTAACAGTGTAAACTGGTCTTCCAGGGTTTTCAGACACATTTGAGAGTCATCGACCCTTTGAGAAGCTTCCTTTATATTCCCTGGGTGATCTGTTCTTTAGAATACCACTGTTCGAAACCTATAAAAACTTTGTAATAGACTCTCTCAACCTTGCCCGCTAAGCTGCTGTCAGTAGGGATGTCTTTGAAAAATCATACTCTTGGATGCATAAGCTATTGAATCTAGAAAAGACAAAATGAGTTTATTTCAGATCTCTGTTCATTTTCCCACTCCAAGATCAACGAAAGATTATCCTGTACCTCCAGGTATTGACTGCTCCTAATCATCATTATGTTTTCATAGACTCCCGGTTCCTTAGCTTTAAAAATATATATTTTAAAATTGATAATTAGTTCTGCTCCGCAATATGCCAGTTTTCACCATGGTTTGAATTTGTTCTCTCTCTTAGACAGGCCACCCGACCAAAGAGCTAGATTGGGGCAATTGTGTTTCCCATCCCTTGCTGATAGATTTCCTTACTCCTATTACATCATGTAAGCAATGGCACACAGTAAGGTCTTCTTCCATTATGCTAAAGGCAGCTCTCCCTGCCAGATCGATCTTTTTCTGTGACTGCTATCCATAAGGCCAATAAATACCACTAAGTGAGTCAGCAGGCTAGGTTGGCTAAGCTGGTTACTCTATATGGACCATAGCTTTCCACTGTTCATTAAGTAGAACTCCCCCAGAGATCTGAGCAACCTCTCCTCATCTTGTGCATGTGCATCACAAGATTTTAACAAGCTGTTTACTCCAGATCAGAGTGCTTCAGTTCTATGGCACCACCACTCTTGACTCCATTTTAATCCTTTCTGGTTTGGCACCTGTATGTATTGCCATTTGCTCTTTATATGTCTTTAATGAGAGCCCCATACAAATAGTTGATTGTGATAGGAATAATAATATGGTTTTTATCCTCTTGAATCCTTAACCCTTCAAGGAGGCATTTTATGTATGAAAAATAAAAATGAAGAATAACAGGCAGCTCTCTAAGAAGCACAAGCCAGAAAATTTTTCATCATTCCTGGCAACTGTGTATAATAGCTCAATTGAGTCTTTATTCAGATATGAAAAATAATCTTTAATTCATAATTTAAACAGGATTGTCTGCTACAAAATTATTTGGTAATCCAATTTACAGAGAACCCTCACACACTGAGGAACAATTTTAATAAAATTTGCACTTATGACTACAATTTGTACGGATTTACACCTCTTATAAGCTTAGGCATTTCCCCAGTACAGGAGAATTATATGAAGCAAAAAGGAAGATCTTAGAGAAGTCTAACAACTGTAGTCTCAGATGATGTGATGTGTACCCCAAGGACACAGCCTTCAGCAAAGATTCTACTCTCTATATTCTTCCCGGGTCCATGATCGCAACACAGCACAGTGCTCATATGCAACAGCATTATAAATACAAACTGCAAACTTCGGTGCTGGGAAGTGTAAGCACTTACCAGGCAGGCTATCAGACTACCTTCCTTGGCAAAGAAGTTAATACATAGTGAAATTTAAAAACTGTAGTTTAAAAACAAAAACAAAAACAAAAAAAAAACAGGAAAAAAACTTGGCCGAATAAGTTTGCAAGTGTCTTTTTAAAAAACTGCATCAAAGCTAAAAAAAGAAATGTATAAGAAGATATTGTAACAATCACTTGTGCCCCCCGCAGTTACTGAGCCCTCTCTGTGACCACAGTAACTTTCCCCAGCTGTTTTGTACTCTCCAGAGGAATGTCACAGCCTGCCACATACCTAGGCTGAATTACCTTCCCACAAGGTCAGAGTTTTGTTTCTTCAAGTGAGTCATGCAGCAACTTGCCCAGCCAGCATAGGCACACATTAATTCTTCTTAAAACAAACTGGTTTTATATGTGACTAGCGAAAATACCCGGCATTGCTCGGGTCAGTCGGAGGTGGGGAGGGGGCAGAGAGCTGAGCGAGTGCGGGGTCCATTGGAGGGGGGAGGGGGCAGAGAGCAAACCTGACACCCCCACCTCACCCCCCCCCCGACCAAACCCGACACCCCCACCTCACTTACCCCTCGACCAAACCCGACTCACATTTTCACCCCTCACCCAAACCCGACACACCCACCTCACTTACCCCCCGTAGACCAAACCCGACACCCCCACCTCACTTACCCCCCGTAGACCAAACCCGACACCCCCACCTCACTTACCCCCCGTAGACCAAACCCGACACCCCCACCTCACTTACCCCCCGTAGACCAAACCCGACACCCCCACCTCACTTACCCCCCGACCAAACCCGACACCCCCACCTCACTTACCCCCCGACCAAACCCGACACCCCCACCTCACCCCCCCGACCAAACCCGACACCCCCACCTCACCCCCCCGACCAAACCCGACACCCCCACCTCACTTACCCTCCGATCAAACCCAACTCGGGTCCGTCGGAGGTGAGGAGGGGGCAGAGAGCTGAGAGAATGCGGGGTCCGTTGCAGGGGTATTATGACATCATAACTATGTCACAGAGAACAGCAGCTGCCCAGCTGATGTGATTGGCCTTTAAATAAGGCCCGTCAGAGGTGAGATTTGAAAAATTTTCGACTCTTACCCTGATTAGGACCCTAAGACCTCTAACTGTACCATATTTCAAGTCTCTAGCTCAAACGGTGTGGAAGGAGTAAGCGCACATACATACACGCATACACCATTTGACTTTTATATATATAGATTTTATCAAAATGAGAGCAAATGATAAAATAAATATACTTAAACACCTCCATGCAACATAGCTAGAATGATGCTACAATTAACATTATATAATATGAGGTTAGCTGGACTTAGACCAGAAGAGGAAGTTACTCACTTTGCAATAACTGAAGTTCTTCGAGATGTATGTCCCTGTGGCTGCTCCACTCCCTACCCTTCTCCCCTCTACTTTGGAGTACTACTATAAATTGCTCCACGGTAGAGAAGGAACTGAGTGGGGTGCAGGACACAGGAGCTCAGGAAGATTCCAATGAGACAGGAGATACCATCTGAGTGCCTGCATCCCGACCAGGCACTACTACCAAAAATCTCTGATCAACGGTGCTGGATGCACCAACACCTAGAGTGGAGCACCCACAGGGACAGCACTCAGAGAAGAAGTGCAGTTTCTCACACTTCTCAGAGAAAACACCTACGTGCCATGCCCATCCATTATACGCTCTCCTTTTCATGGGAAGATGGATATCCCTGCATGGGATGGTTATTTCCTTGCTTCCATATTCACTAACAATGGAGAGACAATACATTTGGTTTCAGACATTTGTTTCTTTTAACTAGCATGCATGGACATTAGGAAATACTCTACAAAGTGTCGGTCTAATTCCCAGTTTATGCCAGCTTTTTATATTCTTCTTCCTGGTACTTGGCACCCTTTCAAATATAGATTTCCATTAGTGTATCTAGGGGGGCTTTTAGGGTCCCCATGGCTGTTCCATTTCTCCTTATACCTGTATCTATTAACTTCTCCTTTGTAGGACTTAATTACTTCATATGGAATTTCTTTGGTAATACTTTATCATGCAAACAGAGATAGGCCATCTGTCACAATTATACCAGCTAATATTTTGTCAGTTCAAGGTAAGTTTAAATACACTGGCCTGATTTGAATCAGCTGGGACAAGGACTGTGAACTGCCCAAGAAGCAGTGAATCAGCATCCCTCAGTTGCTCTGACCTCACACCTTCACTAGTTACCTTTGGCCTGATGTCAGTCCCTGAGGCAAAGTTTGAATGGCTTTGTTCCCGTGCATATTACCGCTGGCTTTCTTTCTACCTTCAGAGGCTCCATGATCAAGTGGAAGCCAGTGCAGATGAAGTCAATGAAGCTCAGACAGTTTCTAGTGTAAACGGTGGATTCTCTGTAACTTGAAGTCTTTAAATCAGGATTTGAGGACTTGGGTAACTCAGCCAGAGGTTAGGGGTCTATTACAGGAGTGGGTGGGGGAGGTTCTGTGGCCTGCAATGTGCAGGCAATCAGACTAGACGATCATGATGGTCCCTTCTGACCTTAAGTTTATGAGTTTCTCCCAATCTTTGTATCAAGTATCCTAGCTAATGCTTTATATATACATTTTTAGGATTTCTTCTTCTTGACATTAACTACATTAAATAGTTCTGTTTACTACAATGAAAATATTTAAATTTGGGCGAATTTGACCTAATCATTAAGATAGCTAGACACAACTGCATCAGTGGTGAGGAACAATGTTTAGCAACTTTGGTTAATCAAGGGACTCCATCCTTTCCTCTTACATTAGGAATTAGCCATTATGAATCATCAGGGTATGAATACGAGTCGCAACTATAAACCTGCAATTGGTGCAGCATGCAACTGCATGGGGTGCACTAAAATCAATTTAAAAAAAAATTAAATTAAATATATGGTCTATTTAAAACAAACATTAAAAATTAAATTCTAAATTGACAACCTTTGTTAAGCTCTAAATCTATTGAAGTCATTTTAATTAAATATCAGAAATAATATTAAAGCAGTATATATTTGCTGGCAAACTAAGAATTAAAGTCACACCAATAAACTTAGGGAAGTCACTTGCTAATCACTAGCTTAGAACCAAGCTAATCATTTTTTAAAGTGCTAAACCAGTTTTTGAGAGCAGAAGCCTTTTCTGCAGGTGAAGAGAGAATTTTTTCTTTATTTTCTTCATCTAGTTGAGCTCAATGACTACTTCATTCAAAGCTAAAAACCAATCAGAAGTTGAAAGCAGAAAAGCTTGGTCTCTTTCAATCTATGAATAAAAACTAAGTTTAAGAGGATGAGATCTACTAGTTCTAAAATCCTGAAGCACCCGGTTAGCAGAAACAATCACTTCAATTCACTATCTACAGAAATACTGGAATTGTTTAATACAATTTTTAAATGAAAAACATGTTTGGACGACAAAAAGTTTGTATCCAGCTGTAAGAGTGTCCTTCCCTTTCTCTGTGCTCTGGGGTACAGAGAAAAGGACTCTATGCCAGACCAAATAACTATAAGTTGCTTCCCAGCCTAAGTTAAGTCTTTACACCCCCACGCCCCACACCTTACCCGTGGGGAAATGGGGACCAAGCTGCCACCACACAATAATCACCCCAAGACCATGGGGTGGGGTACCTTGACACCCAACTCCCCCTCTTTCTCTCCCTGAGAAATCGGGACCCTCAACGCTGTTTCACTCTCCCTGATAGCCCAAGGCAAGATAGCTACAGCACTCTGATCTCACTCTCTGTGAGATCCCCAGATTCAAGGCTCAGATCACCTTACTAGAATTACTAGACAATTCTTATAGGTATAAAAAGTTTAATAAAGAAAAGAACAAGCATACAATTAAGACACTACACAGGTACAGAATTTTCTAACCTCACTCTTCTTGCATAAACAAACTTCCCCCCCCCCTTCTCTGCTAACTCCACAGATGGGGACACCAAAGGTCGAATGCAAGCTTATGCAGGATACAATTCTTACTTACTGTTTTAGCTAGTTATGAAAACATACAGGGAAAGGACACGGTTGTGGGTCCATAGATGGACAAGAGGTCTGAGTCAATCCAAAGCCCAGATTGAACTGCACTCCAATTCCTTATCTGTGTCTAGCCAGCCTCCTCTGTCGTAACATTAAGCCCACACAGACAAGACAACACTTCACACTTATGACACCAGCACATAAGATAGTTCTTTAATTAAAAAAAAGCTATTTTTGTATATTCTCAATTGAATTTAAATTTCCATCCAAACAGATCTTGACACTAATCACAAGTAAAAAATTAAACAAGAAATGCATTATTCACCATTTTCTAACATAATAAAAATGTAAAAAATTAAATCTGAATAAGTGAATTAAGCTACATAACTGCTTTAATAAATACTAGCGAAAATACCCGGCGTTGCTCGGGTCAGTCGGAGGTGGGGAGGGGGCAGAGAGCTGAGCGAGTGCGGGGTCCGTTGGAGGGGGGAGGGGGCAGAGAGCAAACCTGACACCCCCACCTCACCCCCCCGACCAAACCCGACACCCCCACTGCACTTACCCCTCTACCAACCCCGACTCACATTTTCACCCCACCCAAACACCCCCATGTCTCCCCCTACCAACCCCAACACCCCCTGACCAACACCCACACCTCACCCCCTGTAGACCAAACCTGACACACCCTCCTCACTTCCCCCCCAACCAAACCAGACACCCCTACCTACCACCACAAACAAACCCGACACCCACACCTCACTTACCCCTCGACCAACCCTGACCCCCCTCCTCACCCCCCCCAAACAAACCCAACACCCCCACCTTACCCCCCCACCAAACCCAACACCCCCTGACCAACCCCAACACCCACCCCTCACCCCTCACCCACCCAGACACCTTCCCACCCCCCCAGACCAAACCCAACACCCCCGGCTCACTTACCCCCCGACCAAACCCGACACCCCTACCTCACTTATCCTCTGACCAAACCCAACTCGGGTCCGTCGGAGGTGGGGAGGGGCAGAGAGCTGAGCGAGTGCGGGGTCCATTGCATGGGGGAGGGGGCAGAGAGCTGAGCAAGTGCGGGGTCCGTTGGAGGGGGAGGGGGCAGAGAGCTGAGAGAATGCGGGGTCCATTGGAGGGGATATTATGACATCATAACTATGTAACAGAGAACAGCAGCTGCCCAGCTGATATGATTGGCCTTTAAATAATTTCACCCCTGGGGGGCGTCAGAGGTGAGATTTGAAAAATTTTCGACTCTTACCCTGATTAGGACCCTAAGATCTCGAACTGTACCAAATTTCAAGTCTCTAGCTCAAACGGTGTGGAAGGAGTAAGTGCACACGCATACACGTATACATACCGTGTTTCCCCGAAAATAAGACAGTGTCTTATATTAATTTTTGCTCCCAAAATTACATTACATTATATTACAGCGAGAGGCAAAACTGGAAGTACGTCTTATTTTCGGGGGATGTCTTACTTTCGGGGAAACAGGGTACACGCACGCATACACCATTTGACTTTTATATATATAGATGTACCCTCTTGGCTAGCAAGAAAGCAGCACATTTAGGTTATATTTCATTGCAAATCAACAGGCTTTAATGGTTACCAACCAACAAAAATCAATCTTTAGGAAAATATCTAAAAAGTACAAGTACAAATGCAAAACTCAATTAAAATTGCTCATTTAAATCAAAGTTTCCAGCCTGTTGATTTAAATCATGATTAAAATTGTTGATTTAAATCAATACACCCTGGCAGCACACTTAATGTCCAACAAAAGCGGATGTGAACACATGACATCAGTGCTCTACAAACTTCACTGGCTATTTATAGATTGTATTTCATACTCAGTCCTGATCTACAATGTCCTTAATGGGACAGAATCAGGCTCTTGGGGTATGGTTAAACTGCAGCTGGTAGCAAGCCTACACCAGGGTAGACAGACTCAGGTAACTGTGCTCAAGTTAGCATGTTAAAAATAGCAATGTAGATGTTGCAGCTCTAGGCTTGAGAGAAGAGTAGTCCACTTCTATTTTAGTTCTCTAGGTTGAGCCCTGCTAGCATGAATCTGTCTCCCCAAGCTGGAAGGCTGACTCCCAAATGGAGTTTAGACATACCATCACAGACCACCCGTCCTAGACAAGACTTAAGGCACGTAGGACAGAGCTTTCTTAGTAGTGGGCCCCAAACATGGGAGAGACTACATTCAAGTCTAAACCCCAGCCCTATTTCCTCAATAAGGCTTCCCTAGAAATGACATCTGCATCCCTTGCCCTCAGAGGACTTTACCACCATAGGAGTTTGGAGAGAGTAGAACACAGTCATAAAAGAATGAACCACCTCAAAAACAAAGGGGAGGGGAAGAGGAGGAGAGCAGTATGCCTATTCCCTCCCCATAGGCATTCTACTGTAATTGTTGTCCAGCACTTAAGCTATCATGGTGACAGGTGCCATAATTTGTGAGCATATTTCCACAAAGAAAACTTCTTTCAGAAAGAAACCTAAGGTGATCACCACTCTAAGATAATCAGCCACGGCCACAAACCTATCCATTCCTTCAAGCTACTCCTACATAGAAAGCCCTCCTTACTCATGTTGGGGGGGGGGGGGGGAGGAGGGAGGCAGCATACTTTGAAAACAAGTCAGTTTTACCCAGCCCTCAGATCTAAAAGTGATCAGCTACTATATTTTTCAAAGAGTTGTCTGGTTATTTCTAGGCATTTTTAAAAATAATGTTTTTCATAAACATCGTGCAACATCACAACTCAAACTCAAAAATTCCTACAGACTTCGATTCTGCTTTGGGTTCATTTGAGCTAGCCACAAATGGAACTCGCGTCATTCTGTGGAAAGCAACCAAATATAAACCAGCTTATATAATACTATGTATCATTTTTAAATAACTAAACAAAAAAACCTTTTTAGAGGCTGACAAATCTTTATTTCCTCTTTTAGGGTCATTAATCATACTTTTCAAAGTCAAATTAAAGGCAATAGTAACAGAAGAGTCAAATATAAAAAACATTCATGTACAAAAAGTTATGTAAATTCAAACAGGATCTTTTTATGACCACACTTAAGGTCAACATTAAACGATTTACTGAACTAGTACTTACAATGACTTTGGCATAAAATTACAAAGGAGTCTAATATTATTTAATCCCTATTTCTGCCCTAATAAGTGAAGATTTTCATTATTAAATATAAACTGAACTAATGTTAATGTATTTCACAGTTCATAAATACTAATTTACAGTCTGCAAGTGGAGAAAAGAAAATCACGTTAGCTTTTACAAATATATTCATACAAACAGCATAAAAATCCTGAGAGCCCAGGGCATTTTTTCACATTTGTTAGCACAAAAGTAGTCGTGGTAAAGGTAGAGCAGTGGAGGGGGTATATTGAAAACAAACTTACATGTTAATGTAAGCTGTTTTGATTTATAATTACAATGTTTCAGTTCACATCTGTTCATATCAAACAATTGCTTAAATAACTGTAGTAAAGCAAAATTATGAAATACATTGATGTTCCAGAAGCCCCACACAAGACCCTCTATAGCACTCCTTGCCGTAACTCCTTTGTACCAAAATAGACTAGGGGTATGAGGATTTGGAATTTTGTCTACATGATTATATAGACCCAGTGTCTGAAAGCCCCATATAGGGGCTGCAGGGTAGCACTGGCCATTATTTCAGCCCCTAGACTGAAATATAAAGTCAAGGGATGGGCAGAAAGGAAGGCAGGGGAAAGGGTCTACATATTGCCACATCAGCAACTACAGAGATCCCCTCACAAAGTCAAATATTTGGGCAGGGAGGAAGGGTGAATTCCACCCAACAACAATGGGACACCTTTAAATCACCCATGAATAATTTCACAATCACAGCAGGCACTGCATGCTCACAAACTTCCTCTACACCAGTCAGATGAAGAAGCAGATTGGTGCCCATATCAGTGCTTGCTCACACCGGTGATGTTTACTTATCTGAAACAAAGAGATTTGGTTTCACTCTGACCCAAGCACCAATGGTCAAAAGCGAGTGTTACCTTTGTCCAATAGTTAGAAATAGGTGGAAAAAAGAAAATGTGTGTGACATCTTAGAATGAAACTGCATGGAGATTTAACCAGAATACTAAATAGTTTATGTATGAGAGACAGCTAAACAGGTATCAGTTATTAAATAGGAGTGTGTTTTTTCAGGAAGAAAAACATCAGACAAATGCTATTACATGGGAGTTGACTCAGGGAGCCTAATTTCCCAAATGTGCATTGTACCCTGAAAATCCCAATCTTCCAAAGACATCTATACATTAAGGTGTGGGGTTTTTTTTGGTTTTAAGATATTGATTCTAGATCCTCAAAATATGTCATCAACTATTTTTCACAGATGGACTCAGGCTGTTTAGCTACATACCGTACTTGTTTTTAATCTCTCTTTTTTAAAAAAATATTCAGTAGACATCAGTAGTTAATTGGAAACGTGGCATCAGTACTCTCTCTTTCATGTTGTCTACAGATTCCTTTGTGGCTGATAAAAATAACAGATTTTAATTCTCTCACATTTAAGGGGGAAAGGAAGTATGTGGTGCATTAAATAGAAATTGTTCAGCGTGAAGCCACAACAAAATGAGAACCAGAAAAGCTGTGGTTTAGTTTTAAAATAATAACCTACAAGACTGATCTTAAATTCTGTTCTAGTATGCCCACAGTTTTCTAGCTGGTTTCTTGAACACTATGGAGGCTTAGTTTTACTTTGTTCTTCTCCAAATATCCCTATAGGATGACACAATCCAGTCCAAAAATAAACTGGAGTTTAATTTTGCTTTAGCATTTCCCTGTAGATGCCTGCATTCTTCTAATACGGTACCAATGCATACCCAGCCTACGCTAAACATTTCAAATGCTTAGTTATTTATAAAAACAGAACACATGGCTGTTGGTGGGGGGGAGAGCTGAGTGCTCTAATGGGGATTGAGATGGGCTGTGAATCATCACTTTCTCTTTTTTAATCCTTTTCTCCCTCTCTGTTTTGGGCTTTGTTCCTGGCAGTAGCATTTATTCACTCCAAGTAGGGCCAAAGCGGCAATGAAGTTCTCTGAATTTGAATCCAGACAATGCCGACTATTACTTCAGCTGTATGTGCCTGCTCTGCACTGTTGCTGTTCAATCAGTCGAGACCCTTTCTTTGTACTCTAGGTTTTCCCCTCCCTATCAGCCAAAAGCCTTTTGCTGCAGTTTTGTTTAGTTTCCCACCTGCTCTGCAGCAGAGAGGAATGCTGTACCAGGGTAAGCTCAGTGTGTCACTCACCAGTACAAAGGCGCTGTCTAATGCACAGAATTTCAGAGAGCAAACAGGTATATAACCACATGACATGATATAATGCCACTTGAAAATAAATTCCACGATAACTAAAATTGTGCTTAGCAGCACATTAAACAACATGCTGAGGGGGTCGTATTGCTCATTTAATATCCCAATATTAATATCACAATAGCTCTTTTTTTTGTTATGGCCAAGCAGCCTGGCAAATTTGTTTTTAGCCCAATTATGCCACTGTGCTGACTGTATAACAGAACGGGGAACGAGGAGCAGAAAGTACATCAGAAGTAACAAGGTAACTCACATTTTTAATAAAACTAACAGTGGGAGGTGGATAAATTAATTTTGCCTTCCAAATTGAAGCACCTTTTCCTCTTCACACAGCCCTCAGACACGCCCTGCTCAATAAAATCGTGAAAGGAAGACCCTCCCAGACTTGCCTATTTTGTGCACATTCCTCATTACGTTTGCTGCTCCATCAAGAATTCTTTGCCTGAATCATGAAAAGGGGTGTGGGCCCAAGGCCTTTTGCTCTTGGGAATAAAGAACTCCTGAATTGCAGTCTTGGATCTAACAGGCTCTCTTTGGCCCCCGGCCACTCACTTTGGTCAACACTCCCAAATCTTGGGGCCTCAGATTTAGAGCCTAAATTCATAATGAGGCATCAAAATAACCGGCCTGACTTTCAGAAGTGCAAATACTTGGAGCTCCAATTAAAGTCTATGACAGCTAAGGGTGTCCATCCCCTCTGACAATCAGGCTAGTTAGGTCTCTAATCTTCAGCACCCAACATTAAAAATGCTGGCTTTAAACACTGCTTCAGTTTCCTCATCTATAAATATTATTTACCTGACAGGTGTTCTATGAGGATTAGCTAATACAGGAACTCCTCACTTAACGCTGTAGTTATGTTCTTCAAAAATGCAACTTTAAGCAAAATGATATTAAGTGAATCCAATTTATGGTTAGGTTCCAGAAAATTTTTTTATTTGCCAGACAAAAGGTATTCTATACATTTTAAACAAGCAATTTAATACAGGTATAAGTTTTAACCAAAAACAATGTAATACTGCAATCATCATTGCTGAATATGAAGGAATGGGAGGTGCCCCCGCTTTACCCCACACAGGCACTGGAACTACAGACAATGAAGCAGGCAGGAGGCTGAAAGTGTTCTAGGCTAGGAGAAGCACGTTGTGCAGCAGCAGTTGCAGCTTCCCCTACTCTGCAAGCACCAGGGTGAGGGGCTCAACACTCGTCCCGCCCTCTCCACTCCTTCCCTCAAGCCCCCACCCTTCACCCACCTCTCCTCCCCCTCCCCGCTTTACTCTGCACCCGATATCCTCGCTCCTCCCCCCTCCCTTTCCTGCCTCCAGCCCATGGCAATCAGCTGGTTTGCAGTGTTCAGGAGGCAGGGGAAGGAGGCGAAGGGTGTGCTCTGAGTCCTTGCTCCTCTCACCTCCCTCCTGAATGCCACAAACCAGCTGATTGCCATGGGCAGGAGGAGCAGGAGGAAGGCGCTGATCCGTGGGGTCCACTGGTGAACAGAAGGTGATGGAGGGGGACATAAAAGAGCGAATAGGCGGGCTGCCAGCTGTGGACAAAGCAGGCAGCCAAGTGATGTTATAGCAGAGCACTGCACAACTTTAAACAAGCATGTTCTGTAATGGAACAGGGACAGAAGATCGAAACAACGTTAAGCGAGAAGACTAAGTGGGGAGTTACTGTATTGTGAGATGCTCTTGAAGATGAAAATGTTATTAAGCATACTGGCAGGCTGATATTTTGAAGTTGAATTTTATGCTGTGGCTCTCCTAAAATGCTAAGAATTTACATTACTGTCTCCTCAATATTAGAGTACACATTAAATTGTACAAATAAATACTGTGATAGGTTGTTTGGCAGGGATACCAGAATGTAAAAGATTAATAGGCAGATCTTGTACATCAAGACAGACAAATGTATTCCTTAAAATATAAAAAAGGAAAAAGTGTTCTGGAATCTGAGTGCATAAGCATTATGATACAGTTGTTAATTACATGATCATATACTATTTTTTTCCACTGGATCCCTGTCTCATTCAATGCACAGATCCCCCAACCTTATGGGCCACCCAAGCCACAACATCCACGTTAGCATGCTAACTCAAGCCCCATTAGTGGAAGTCTGCCTACCCAGGTGGGGAGGCTCGCTCCCATCTGCAATACAGGCATAAAGTAGAAGAACCTCAGAGTTACGAACATCTCGGGAATTGAGGTTGTTCATAACTCTGAAATGTTGCAATTCTGAACAAAACATTGTGGTTCTTTCAAAAGTTTACAACTGAACACTGACTTAGTACAGCTTTGAAACTTTACTATGAAGAAAAATGCGGCTTTTAAGCATCTTAATTTTAATGAAACAACCACAGGAACAGTTCTTACCTGGTCATTTATTTATTTTTAAAAAGCTTACCCCTTTTTTTAGTAGTTTACATTTAAAACAGTATAGTACTGCACCATATTGGCATTAGGGGTGGGGGTGTCTCTGCTGCCTGATTGCATACTTCTGGTTCCAAATGAGGTGTGCAGATGACTAGTCAGTTCATAAGTCTCGTGTTTGTAATGCTAGAAGTTCTACTGTATGCTTACGGTCTACTTACTATAGTACTGCCTACAGCTCCCAATAAGGGTGTGAGTTGGGCATTGTGCAAACACATGAGAAAACATAGACCATGGCAACACTGGTGTTCTAGCCAGGTTCTTTATGGGTGTGTTTATTTAATAATCATTTGTTTAGGAGCAATTAGTAAAAAGGAATACATAATACATTAAGTATTTGTCCTGCCAATCTCAGATTATAATAAATATACAAGAAGAGAGAAATATAAGTGTCTCATTTTGTGTCTCCTTCCTCTTCCCTCTCCCTGCCCCAAGGTTTAAACCTAGTCAGTCTGTGATCTTTCATCTCCTTGAACACTTTCTGCTTCCACAGCCTCATGTGCACTGTCCTATTCCATCCTCCCACATTGACAACCCCCTTCACTCTGCATAATTAGCATGTCCCAGTGCAATTACCACCTTCCTGTCCCCTTCTTTCTTTATCTCTCCTCCCCACACTACCTAGTTTTACTGTTGTTGCCCTTTCTCCCCTCTTTTCCTTCCACCATCTAACTCAGCTGTGAGGGGAAAGTAGTGAAGCAAAATATCCCCCACCTTTTGGTTCCAGCTTGACTAATAAGCATTATGAAGCACAAGCTGAAAGTGCTTAAAAGTATTTTTGGAGGTTTCTTCTACTCTTATCAGTTTTAAAAATAACTGAGTAACAAAACCATTCAACTGTAGTGCCAGATTAATATAATGTGCTTCAATCCTAACTTGTTTCATAAAAGTTTTTCCACATTTCCTAGCCAAAAAAAAAAAAAAATTTATTGCACAAATCCATTCTGGGTGTTCTGTGCATTAGAAAAGATTACAAGTGGCAGGGGAACCTGACAGGTTCTTAGGATCCTATTTCTGGCTCTGCATGTGACCTCTGTGCCATTGTTTCTTCCCCCACTCTTATTTGTCCATACAGATTGCAAGCTCTCTACTCTCTCTCTCTCTCTCTCTGTATGGACAGCACCTAGCACAATGAAACACTGATTTTGCTTGGGGCCCCTAGGTGCTATGATAATACAAAATAATTAAGTCTTTTAAAAATAATGGCTATAAGGAGGCATTGTCCCATTCCATACATCTGCTAATCCAGTGCTACCCCAATCTCTTTTAGGGCTGGTCTCCACTAGGGGGGGAAATAGACTGTAGATACGCAATTTCAGCTACATTATTAACTGAAATCGATGAGTCTACAGCCAACTTACCTCCCATCCTCACGGCGGTGGCGGTCGGCGGCGCGGTCCCCCGTCGACTCCAGCTTGCGTCTCTTTAGGAGCTGGAGTTCTGGAGTTGACAGGGGAGCCGCTGGTGATCGATTTATTGCGTCTTAACGAGACACGATAAATCGATCACCAAAAGATCGATCCCTGCCGGCTCAAGTGAAGACAAGCCCCAAGACATGCAGGATTAGTATCCAACAAATAATTCAAAATTTAGGAAGATATGCTTCTAATTGTAATGCATTACTGGTACAAAGGCATGTATGTAAATTAGAAATGATGTTTCCACTCAGAGCTTTAATCTGTATGCTCATAAAGTTAAAACAGATGAAAAACAACATGTATTGGAGATCACATTAATTCTACCACAATGGATAAAAATGTTGACACTAAGTTAACTAACTGGTACGTTTTTCTATTGAAACTGACAGAGGAACATATACAGCAAGAGACTGGGCCAACACGGTGACCAGCAATTTAAAGCGGCTTGCTGTATACTTGGAGTTTTGATGTGTGAATGATAGGACTCATTTCCTAAACATGAGGTTTTATATATTTCGCAGGGCAATTTTTAACTTGTGAGCTATTTTGAAATTAAAATCCTATACTCAATGTCTCTGTACCCTGCTGCATGTTTATGTCTTTAAAAGATTCTGCTTACTGCACAAACATGAGAAAACAGAAGGAAAAAAACAATGTGACATGGGGCACTAAGTGATGAGACTGACACGAAAAACAACTCAGTCAATCATAATGCAAACATGCTGTTTCAACTGCTATACATGCGTGCTCCCCCTTCGCCATATCACTGCGTTGTGAGTCATAAAAGCAGAGTACTACACACAACTCAAAAATCCTAAGATTCTCAAAAAATATCACTGGCTGAATCAAGGTCCTTGTAATGCCTCAGGGACATCCATCCCCAGATCTTCAGGCCTTGAACAACTGGTGACAGCGCTTCAGAAATCCCACTCCACTGCATGCTACTAGGTTTTTTAAGCTTTGATCCTGCAGCCATCAACTGCTCTAGTGAAGCTTACACTGACAATGTGCAGAACGGCACCAGTTAGCACTATATGGACATTCGTTCAGCGCAGACATGATTGATGAACCTTTGGCTTATCTACCTTGCAGATCAATCTGTGTTGAATTAAAGCAGATCCCAACAACTTCTAGACACAACAACAATCCCATAAGCCAAGGCTGCCCTCCTATAGATAGTTGATGGTTTTTGCACTACTGACAGGCTAGTAATTTTATGAGTTCACAGAAACTTGCAGCCATGGGAAACAGGTGGTGAGATTGTTCGGAAAATGTAGTAAATTAAAAAGACTGGAAGAAATTTGTGGTAGCATGGTTATAACGATTATAGCCACTCAGAACCTCCCCTGGTGACAGCAAGGATACAACTCACGGAGATCTTTCTATTCCGAAAGCACACTTAAGCAAGAGGAAAACTTCCATTAGCAGCAGCAGGTATCATAGCTACTATTTAGGTAAGATATGTAGTAATATTATCAAACACTCCAAGACCAAGTGGAAGTAAAATATGGTATATATGCTTTCAATAGAGGTTGCAATAAAACTATAACAGTTGTGAAATATGATAATGGGTTATACATGAATGGGGATGTAATAACATTTTTTAAAAGGATTTAACATATTAACTGGAGTTCTTAGCTTATTGTTAGAAAACAGTTGCCCCTAGTTTTGAAAAAATGCCTTCCGGGGGCAGTAATCTTCTCAGACCAAAACTTCAGGCATTGAGAAAACTACTTACAGTGAAATACAAGCTTCAGTGCAATGTTTTTCTACTATAAATCCAAATCTTCAGTGCAAAAATACACACAGCTATAGATGCTACATATGGGACTGTATTATAAAAAGTAAACCTAAACCCCATTTGAAATCGAAAATACGTCTACAGTACAGGACTCAGGGATCCCAACTGGTGTTTAAAATTGGCATTTACAGACAGCCCAAGGTTGCCTCTTTGTTTCAAGCAGACATACGGAAAGCTAACAATACTGACAAGACCATGGTAACAGTTTAAGTCAAGTACTGCCTACAAATGTATATATATATATAAGTTTGCCTTTTTGCAATTAATTAAACACACACGAGTCCTGACTGAGCATCCTTGGTGTGCTCAAAATTAGTCCCAAGTTCCACAGGAATATTAAATGTACCAGGGTTTCAAAATTAGGCCTTTGTTTTGGCATCTTCTGCTAATTTACTGAATCATTTTTATGGTTTCTGTTTATACAGCACTAGCAGTTATAAACTACTTTATTTGTGAAAAACTGAAATACTTACATTCACTTTTTCACTCACTCTTCTTTACTGCACTTGGTTATTTTCCAGGACAATTTTCAATCCTCTTCTTTTTCACTTTTACCTATGAAAAACAAGGAAAGGGATTACAAAAATATCCATTATATTTATTCTTCTTACACTTTGGACTGCCCATGTAAGGTGTTCTGTAGTGGTTCAAAACCATGTATTTAAAACATGTATAGAATGTCAAGTTTATTTCTTTTTAAACAATTTTTTTGCCATAGCATAAGTTTGAATCCCAAGATTCTCAGATATTACTTGATTATTCTTTATGATGTACCAATAATTTGCTCAGAGCTATACAAGACAAAGGAAAAATCGGATCCCTCTTTGAAGGAACTTACAATCAAAATAGACGAAGATCAGACACAAAGATGCTCTGGGAAACTCAGGGGTGCTGAGTCCGAGCACCTTTCTGCAGCTTCAGTGTTTGAATCTGAAGAAAGAAGGATTTGAATTTGAAAGAAGGATGCTTGATGCACTGGGCTAGAGAAGCCATTCTAACAGGGCCGGCTCCAGGCACCAGTGCTCCAAGCATTTGCCGTCAGTGCGGCAGTCAGGCTGTTTTCAGCGGCATGCCTGCGAGAGGTCCACAGGTGCTGCAGATTCGGTGGGAGGGATGACGAGGCCGCCGGACCCGTGGACCTCTCGCAGAAACACCGTCGAATCTGCAACACACAGGAGCACCTGTGCTTGGGCCGGCAAAATCCTTAGAGCCGCCCCGGCATTCCAAGCAAGAAGTGGCCATGAAACAGAGTGGAGAGGGGCCCTTCATTACAGCAAGGGGGGAAAGGAGAGGAGGGGCAAGAATTAAGAGAGATGTTGGCATAGGAAGAATGATGCAGTCCCTTCAAGAAGGGGGTGAGAATTTTGACCTTTACACAGAGACTTGAGGAGGAGAGTAATGCAGCAGAAGAGAGAGAAAAAACATTTTAGATGTTCTGGAGAGACTGGAGTGGAGTACCACAAGAATCAGGATGGCCATAAAAGAGGAAGTTGTAAGCAAAGGCAGAAGCTAAGCAACATTGACAAATGTTTTAGCCTCAAGGACAGACAAAGGGACGATTTTAATATATTGTGGAGAAAGAACAACATCTTGAATGTGTGAAGGAAGGGGAGGCCCCACAACTTTAGTGTCAAAATCATGTGCAGGATTGTGGTGTTAACAGAAATCAAGGAAAAAGGAAGATAGCAGGATCTGTGAGCAAACAGGTGGGTCTCTGTTTTCATCATGTTGAAATAGAGCTCACACATTGCAATTACAGGTTGTTTTCCATTCAAGGATACCTTTACAAACATTCATGAATTTAGCTTCACAACTACCCATGAAGTTGGTAACAGGTGGAGGAAACTGTGGTAACAGAGAGATTAAGTAACTTGCTGAAGATTACACTGAAGTCTTTGATACAACCTATAAATAAAACCCAAGTCTGCAAACTCCCAGTTGTCCTGTGTTTTAAATACAAGACTCTCTTTCCTCAATGATACTGCTGGCAGCGTGTGTAAATTATCAGGAACTCCATTTCTTATGACAAATCCCTCCCAATGCACCCAAAGAACCAGCATGCACTAAGTAGACTGCAAATGCATCGACTATCACAGAAATGTAACAGCACATATCAGGAACTCAAGAGTATTTGTTAGCTAGCAGTGCCAGAGAATGTCTCCACCAAACTGTAGGTAAATTAGTGATCTATAAAAATAAATAAGCAGCCTCTTTCATGCAGGGGCATCTCTAAGATTTTTGCCGCCCCAAGTGCGGAAGTTCCGCAACATGCCTGTGGGGAAGATCACGGCCGCTGCGGATTCGGCAGCGTTTCTGCGGGAGGTCCACAGGTCCCATGGTCCCGGCGTCCCTGCTGCCGAAATGCCACCAAATCTGCGGCAGACGGGGGCCTCCCGCCAAAATGCCGCCGAAGACGCCCTGACGGCGAACATCAGACCGCTCCCCACGGCTTGCTGTCCTGAATTAAGTTGGGTACAGGTGGTACCATCTGCTGCAAGATTTTTTAAGCTCTTGTTCATGCCACAACAGCTCTTTTTCAACATCTTAAGAGCAAGTGACATGGGGGACTTGGACTTTCATATTCGGATTTCAGCCTCCAGCAAAGTATGTGAAAGGTGCTCAGCTGTACATATGGAAATATAGGTTCCCTGCTGGCTTTGGGCTCTTATTACCTTGCCCCTCACAAACACACTTAAGTACCAAAAGACATAGGATCTTTGCAACCAGCTTCCTAGAAATCAAAATCTATGTGCCAGTAGCATATGTGATCGATCTACCCAGGCTATATTCACTCTGACATACCTAATTGCTCTCAGCTTTGTCCTCCACAATGCAACGTCAACTCCTTTCTATTAAACACAAGTTTTCTCCTGGACATCAAAAGATGAAGAACCCCATACACTATAGTGTAGTTGGCACTGTCAATTATGAGCAGTCCAAAAGCAATTGCTGTACTATAAAATACCTGCCAGAGTAACTAATTCTAGTGCTGCAAAATAAGATGCTCTGAGTTGAAGCAGGGGCTGATAGATCATGTCAGAGCACAAGCAACTTTCACTGAGGCAAGGCTAACCCTTAGGAAGACTGCCTCCTAAAAACTGTTGCTGGACGTTTGAAAAACTGTTCAGAAGCCACAAGGAGCAAAATGTGGAATTCTGCCTACTAAATCTTCAGCTAATGTAATAATGAGCGATAACAGAGTATACAGCATACTTTTTACTCAGACCTAGAAGCAGGCTATAATCAACTTTAAAAAGATGAGGACACAAGACATGGAGAGGTCAAATAATTTCCCCAAGGTCATATAGACTTTTACACTGCTTCATAGACTTTACCTGGCCATTTGGTTAGTGTACCTGGTACAGTGAACAGTGCTGTCAGTTTTCCATATACTTGCCTATTCTTGAGACTTGGTTCACTTTGAACCAGTGATCTTCATATTCAGAGAGACAGGAAAGCCCTGTCAGACTGAGTCCATATCTGTATACGATCAAAACATAAAATTTCCTAATAGAGGATGTATCAGACATTAAGCTGATACTAAACTCGAGCTTAGCCAAAAGGGTCTAAACATTATATTGTATATAATTTTCTAATGAACTTTCTACTAAATTGTTCTATTCTAGCACTAGTGTAACCACAAACCTTTCCCATCAACATCAACTCCAGTTCCAAGCTGCTCTCCTGCTGGTTAATCTTCTCCATGTTTGCTTTCTCTACCTCTTTGACCTTAGTCCACTTCCTATTCACCCAACTCATTCACTTCACAGCTTTCATCGGGGCATATCTACACTTAGCCTGGATCGATGCTGTAGCAATCAATCCACTGAGAGGCAATTTAGCAGGTCTAGGGAAGATCTGTTAAATTGACTGCAGATTACTCTGAGATTAACTCCACTGGAACGAGAAGGATTTCTCATGTTGATGCAGCATGGTGTAGACATCACAATAAGTCAACCTAAGCTACGTTGACTCCAGCAACATTATTCATATATAGTGAAACTCCACTATAACGCGACCGATGGGATCCAAGAAATCCCATCGCGCTAAATGCGGGGTCGTGTTATAGCAGGGAAAAGCCGCGTTCAAGGAAGCCGTGTTCAAGAAAAGCCGCGGCTCTGCGCCTGCCGGGACCGGGGGCTGCAGCCCCAGAGTCCCCCATCCCGACAGGCGTGGAGCCGCGGCTTCCACAGGGAACTCCCGGGCTGCAGTCCCAGAGTTCTCTGTCCCAGGCAGGTGGAGGCCACAGCTTCTCTCCCTTGCTGGGCAGTGGGGAGGGAAGCCATGGCCCCCCGCCTACAGTCCTGAGTTCTCTGTCCTTGGCAAGGGAGGCTGCAGCCTCTTTCCACGCTGCCCAGCAGGGGTGACAAGCCTTGGCCCTTGTGCCTGCCAGGGACAGAGAGGAAGGACTTGGGAGCCACAGTATAATCGCGCTATAACCAAACTCACGTTATAGCGGGGCGTGTTATACCGGGGCCCCACTGTAGCTGGAGTTGCATAACTTAGGTTGACTTAACCCCATAGTGTAGACCCTACCCTTAGTTCCTCTCTGTCTCCTTCCAGTAACTGACCCAAACTTTGGTGTCATTGTTTCACTTAGGCTGATCAATCAGATCCTCCCTTCAATCCACTGAGTCATGTCCTCCAGTTAAATCTTTTGGTTTTCAAGTTTCAATTGACCCTGCTTTTCTATCCTAATTTTTATTAAATTCTGATGAGTTTTTTTTTGAGTTTGTCCTATGCAACTCATAGCTAAGCCACTCAAAATGAAAATAATGCTCTCCCATTGATTTATCGTGTCTTCACAAGACCTGCTAAAATCAACACTGTTGCATTGATTTTAGTAGTACAGATTTAGCTGGTAAGGAGTTTTAGTGCTCTAGGTTATGCCGTAGAGACTCATGCTTTTAGTGCCGAAGGCCCCAACTCAATCCACAGTGCGTCAGCAAGAATGGAGGCCACCACAGTTACACAGAATACACTGGATATTGCTGGTCCCATTACCGTGGTCGTGGCACACACAAGGGAGATTTCTACTTCCAGGTTGTTGCTGTCTAGCTGGGGAATTGGCTACATGATTACCCCTACATGGAATTTTACACCATAGTACAATTAGTTACTAGGTGGCAGAAAGTATCATCTCCATAATTTCCTAAACTCTGGGTGGTTTAAAAATTCCAAATATACTTCATTAGAAATTAGCTATTAACTCATTACCCTGAGTTCCTGTTTATAAATATAATGATCAAAATGATTATAACAAAGACTATTCCTTTATAGTAAGGCAGCTGAGTCTTGTGGTGTCACCTGTTCGGGAAAAGCTCCCATTCTAATACAGAAGAAAGAGACAGTAAGAGGAAAAGATGCAGGTCTCTGCGTTCTCCTTCCCTGTCAAAAGGAGTTCGGTAGACAACTGGGACTTCCAAAGGCACAGCAGAACTGGATAATCCTGTCATTTATGACTCCAAGTGTACTGATTAATAAAGGCAATATGCTTGGAAACAGGCATACTTGGCACAACCTTGGCACACTTGGTATACCTCGTACAACCTTTTAGTCCAGCAGCTGAAAGTTAGATATCAGAGTTTATTGTACATGGATTAATTAGAAGAGCAGGGATGAAATTGAAATTGGGCCTATTGAAAGCTATGGGAATTCTGCCATTGGGGCCAGGATTTTTATCTAGTTGAAGCCTCTTGGAACGGACTAAAAATCCAATATCGTTCCAACTAATGTTCTAGCATGTACCTGTGTTTATTAGCATGGTGGGGTCTGCTAAAAAGACTGTCTTCCCTAAACTGATATGATTAGTGCTTTTGATCTCCATCAGTCACTTTATAGTGACTGAGAGCACAGCATTTTAAGAGATCCATATGAGTACCTTATGATCTTCCAATATTCAACCATCATGTGTCAAGCTGCGGCTAATGGTCCTGTATAAAATCCTCAGATAAATTCTAGCCATCTACACAATTCAGAACAGCCACCAGAAGCACAGATGCCTCAAGAAAGGAGAATTTTAAAAAACAGGCAAGTATACCTTAGGCAAGTAATGTAAGTGTCAGCAACAAAACTTTATGCTGTCAGTGGTTTCCATCAAAATATTCCAAATACTCTGAGGGCAAATATTTTCCAATTTTTACAGATAGAAATGCAGCACAGAAATTAATTCATTTGCCCAAGATTCATGATTCCAAGGCCAAAAGGGCCCACTGTGACCCTCTAGGTTGCCTTCCTGTACAACACAGGGTATAGAACTTCCCCAAAATAATTACTAGAGCAGATCCTTTAGAAAAACATCCAAGGTCAGACAGCGAGTGGCCAAGCTGGTAATGGAACACAGGGCTCCTGGTTTTCCAGCTTCATACGTTAACCATTATACTATGCTGACCCCAAGGAGGAGACTCATCTAACACTTCTCCTTGCCAGTACAAGTTTCTCCCTATTAGACATTCATCTGATGGGATTTAAATGTGCTAAGTGACAGGACTTCCTTCAAGGTCATAATTCCACAGTAGAACCAAGTTCACCATAAGAAAACTTTCCCTCGTATTCAGCATAATATTGGTGGACATCCAAAAATCCATGCATTCAGAGCTACAGGAACTCCTCACTTAAAATCATGCTGGTTAACATTGTTACATTGTTGATCAATTAGGGAACATGCTTGTTTAAAGTTGTGCAATGCTCCCTTATAACGTTGTTTGGAAGACGCCTGCTTTGTTCACTGCTTGTAGGAAGAGCAGCCCATTGCAGCTAGCTGGTGGGGGCTTGGAAGCAGGGTGGACCAGCAGCCCCCCTAGCAGCTCCCCCCTATGGGCTCCCTGCTCCCCTAAGTTCCCTCTGCAGTAGCTGCCCAGCAGGCTATCAATTGCCGGCAGTTCAGCTCTCCCTCCCCACACTGCCATGTGCTGCTCCTGCCCTCTGCCTTGGAGCTGTTCCCCAAGACTCCTGCTTGCTGGGGGGGGGGCAGAAGAGGGGGGCTATTGTTAGGGTATCCCCCTACTCCCGCACCCTGCTTACCCCCATCTTCCATACAGCAGGGACATATGACAGGAGGGAGGGAGCTTGCCCTGGCAGCAGCTGTGGCTCAGCTTGCTTATCTAATTAACAAGGCAGTGTACTTAAAGGGGAAATGTGCATCTCTCTCTCTCTCATGCACACAAGGTGTGTATGTCTGCCCTCCCTCCTTTCCTGCTGCCTTGTAGAGTGTGAAAGTTAACCCTTGAGGGCTCAGCCAATTGCTAGTTGATCATTTAGCAGTAAGGCATTCCCTGGGATATATCCCACCTCTGACTTCACCACCTCAACCAAGCTTCACAATCCTCATCACTGTGTACCAGTATTAAATTGTTTGTTTAAAACTTATAGTGTGTGTGTGTGTATAGATATCTAGATCTAGATCTAATCTAGATCTAGATCTAATCTAGATCTAGATCTAATCTAGATCTAGATCTAGATCTGGATCTAGATCTAGATCTGGATCTAGATCTAGATCTGATCTAGATCTAGATCTGATCTAGATCTAGATCTAATCTAGATCTAGATCTAATCTAGATCTAGATCTAATCTAGATCTAGATCTAATCTAGATCTAGATCTAATCTAGATCTAGATCTAATCTAGATCTAGATCTAGAGAGAGAGAAATTTTCAGTTGGATACAATTAACCAGGGGCTAATGGAACTTCCGATTGGTTCTCTCATTACAGTAATTGATTGCATTTCCTGAGTTAATTTCACTGACAACAGAAATCCATTTCAAAAGGTGTTTTTTTCCTCCTACTGATAATGGACCATCTACATTTAACAGCCCTCTTAGAATTGGTATGCTAATGTACAATTATTTTCTTTTTCTTTCTTTCCATGTGTATAAATGCATCTTACTTCTGTTCCATTCTATGCATCTGATGAAGTGAGCTATAGCCCACGAAAGCTTATGCTGAAATAAACTAATAAATAAACTAGTCTCCAAGGTGCTACAAGTATTCCTGGCTTTCTTTACATTAAGTGAGGAGTTCCTGTATCTGAAGTTCTCCCAACTGGTTTAGATTCTCTCTTACCCCTTGTCCCCTCCCATTCAATTATCTGAAATGATGCTGCAGTTTTCCTCTGACCCAACTATTATACAATCATAGCTCTCTTTTGTGTTTAGGAAAACAAAAAGATAGGCGGGGGGGGAGGGGGAGGGAAGAGCACACATAACAACCTTGGATAATATGATTCTAATTCAAAGGCATTTAAGCTGAAGAAGCTGCGTTGCCAAAAACAAACAAACAAAAAAAACAACCACTGCTGAAGATCATAGGAGTTGATGTAATCTTGAATCAAATTATAGGCTAGATTAGATTCACCCTAAATTTTTCAAGCTAATAAAAATATACTTGATCCAACAGTGAAGTTGGCACTTTTAGATCGCAAGCATCACTAGGCATATTTCATTATGTTAGCTATGTTCAGACTTACAAGTATCTCTGTTCTTTCTATAAAATATCCTACCATTGCTGTGTGGCTGGTTTGAAAAAACAGCCATTATCTGCTACCCAAGGGACACAAAATACACCAGAACTGTACTATGATCAATGCTCAATCAAAGTAGAGGACAGTGTTTCAGAGTTTTTCACTTCAAAAAGAAAATCATGATTTGCTTTATTATACTCTTTCTCTTCCCACAGGTGAAGGAATTTCACAGACAGTTTTATTTCCAAGTGTGTTGATTTTCTATTGATCTGGCCTGGCCTGTATTTGAAATAGGATCCTACATGAAATAGGATCTTTGGATGCTCAAACATGCTCAGGCCTGCAGAGCTGGTAAAACAAAAGGGAAACAAAAAAAAGATGTAAAAGTTTTTAAACACACATGGTTTCTAAAAACTAATTTTAAATTACCCTTCATTTCGCTAGACTAAAAGTAATATATTATTTCTAGAGAGCCCTCAAACTGCTTTATTTATACAGTGCCATTGGTGTGTGTGGTGCTTTAGAAATGCAATTTTTAATGGCCAAAGTCACCCAAACCACAAATGTAATTAAGGCAGTTTAAAACTGACCCTACAAAAGGACTTTCACCCTGCTCCAGAGATTTTACAATCTATGTGCAATTCCTTAATCACATAGCCAATGGGAGTACTTGCATAACAGTTTGAAGGATTATTCCTTAATACACAGACTGCCTTGTGTGAGTAAGAGGCAGGCAGGCTGGTGGAGCAGCAGAAAAACCTTACAGATCTAGAGACATAGGCAGCCTTGGAAGATGGAGCAAAGGAGGGAGTGTGGTTAGATTAACATAACAAGGTGGGGAGAAATTGAGGAAGGATAGTGGGAAATAAGGACTCCACGACAGTAAAATTGAGGGAAGAGGACAATGTATATATGGAGAGTTCCTCCTGGATGTTGCCGATTTTTGCCTTTCAGAGAAAGAGAAAGCAGGAGGGAGAGGTTAAAGATGGTAACTTTGAGCAGGGAGTTTAGAGCTTTACAGAAACTATTTCAGTTTCATGTTTCAGTTTCATGAAATGCAGCCTCCTCTGGAGTGGAGCACAAAATTCAATGATACTTTCTGACATGACAAGCCATACAAATGTCGCCAACGTTTTTTTTGTTTGTTTGTTTTTGTTTTTTAAAGGGAGAGTATCTAAGGCATCTAAGGTAGGTAAAATGTGCCCTAGACAGATCTTACACACTGTTTGGGGTTTTATTCCCTGTGCACAGCTAATTAAACGGTGCAAAAACAAAGCCGTCACAACTAAAGCTAGTTAGAAAATTCACTGAAATTTAAGCATTCCATGGGAATCAGTAAATTTCAACAAAGTTCCACTGGAAACCAGGCAGGTTCCTATTAGAATCTTGATTGCCAGGCAGGTTTTGAAAGAGGCCTCAATTACTGCCAGTTCACCCGGCTCATTCCTTAGCAGCCCTGGGCTCTCTGCTTCTCAGCAAACTCCTTGGGGGACTTTGGGGAGTTAGGAGCATGGAAGCCCTAGTTTCCAAGCTCTCAGGTACACCTGGGCTCCACGGCTCCTCTGGAGCTGGGGTTCCCCACTTGGCTGGCTAACAGGAGAGCTAGGCAGGGCTGATTGGCTCCCTGGGCAGCCATGATGGAAGACAGGCAGGTGGCCTGCCTGTCACACATCTATTCCATGGGGGAAAATATTCATTCGGCTAGAAAACACTCTTTCCCACCCACACCCAACCTCACCCCCTGCATGACAAAAATCTCAGTTTTCCAGCTCAGGTGTTATCACCACACAACAGTTGAGGGCATGGGAAGAATACCATTCCCAACTGAAAGTGATGTGGCTAATTTTAGGAAGGAAAAATAATGACTCAATTTGGAATTTGACCTGGTCGTCAAGTTAAAACCTCATTTCTTATTAAACATACCATGGTAGCTTTAACAATCAAACAATAAGGACCATGATTTTATGCCCCCTCCAATGAGCCTCCAGCAGCACAATGCCCTTGAACAGAATTCTGACTCAGAGGGCAGAATGCCATCCAGTGAATTACTGAAACCATGAGCACCTAGTGTCTGACTGCTCTCAGATACTGATCCAGCCCAGTACTGACTGGCATCTGAGATGGGATCACAAAGCAGAAGTAGGATGTTCCCCATATCCTTTTTTCAGTTTGTTGTGAACTGAACTAAAACTGCTCATAACTGTATCATTTCTTAATTAACCTTTTTGGCTATATTATTTAATGTCTTTATACCCATGTTTTTACAGCACGCAAGTCAGAAAATGTGTGCTTGGGAACAGAGGAAGCTGCTTTGGTTTCACATGCAGGGAAAAGTAATATTTATAAAGGAAGTTCCCAGATTTTCTGTTCAAACAACTCATTCCTGGCTGAGGGTGGGGGAAAGAGAAGGGAGGGGGCGGAGAAGAGCACTGATCACCAGATTTCTTTTTAAAGCAGATTACAATGAAAGAGCAAGCTGCAGTAAGAGAAGGGTTAACCACTTGGGCCGTAATTTCAAGTTCTTGTTAACTAATTTACTCTTCCTGTAGGCATGGAGGAAATTCACTGTGGCCACAAACGTTCCTTTTTCATTTCAATGCTACTCTATAGTAAATGAATGTTAATGGCCAACCAAAACAATCCAAACCACAAATGTAATTAAGGTTGTTTAAAACTGGCTTCACAAAATGTTGAGAACTTCTCTGAACTCCTTGCAAGTTTTAGTTTATTCTTTCTGCCAGAAGTCTCGCTAGCCTTACTTCCTTCATTTCCACTTTTAGCTGCTGAGCATTTCAGCAAGAACAACTGTGGGAATGGGCTTCCTTGCAGATTTGTACCAAGTTGAAAAGTAGTGGATTGGTCAGCAGTTTGTTGCCACAGTAATCAGCAGGAGCTTCATTATTTATCTATGGAGTAAATCATTATGTTCTCAGTTAGAAGATGACAGAAGAGAAATCTCACTCAGCTGTGTCTGTAACAACGTCAATAATGCAACTCATGTCTATCCAGCTGAGTTCTTCAGTGCCCATAACAAACATCCCAGTGCTGAGGGAAGGGGTCAGCAGGGATGAGGACCTAGCCTCTGAAAACATGCATGGTCAAAAATTTGCAGAAATAGAGGCCCCTCAGACCTCTTCCCCATTGTGGAGATTGTGACCAGCCTCTGCACTTTCCTTCGCAATGCGGGCAACACATCCTACATGCTAGTTGTGCTTCCGCTGGCTTATCTGCTGCAGCCTGTGTATGTAGGAGACAGTAATGCTGTTCTAAGCAATATTAATTTCCACACTTTTTACCTCCATCTTACACCCTGCCAGTCAGTGTGGTACTGTTACCTAAACTAGCTGCTGTATCACAGTGACTTCCAACAAGTCAATCACGTTTTCTATACGGGTATTAGAAACAATTCTGTCCCATCTACACTAGCAGTTGAGGTGCAGTAGGGGAAGGGACGTTGCAGACGATAGCGCCAGCAATGGATCAGCTTTTACTATAGGGCAGGAGTCTGCAACCTTTCAGAAGTGGTGTGTCGAGTCTTCACTTATTCACTCTAATTTAAGGTTTCGTGTGCCAGTAATACATTTTAATGTTTTTAGAAAAACTCTTTCTATAAGTATTTAATATAGAACTAAACTATTGTTGTATGTAAAGTAAATAAGGTTTTTAAAATGTTTAAGAAGGTTCATTTAAAATTACATTAAAATGCAGAGCCCCCCAGACCAGTGGCCAGGACCCGGGCAGTGTGAATGTCACTGAAAATCAGCTTGTATGTAGCCTTTGGCAGGCATGCCATAGGCTGCCTACCCCTGCTATAGGGCTTTGAACTATGTCATCTCAGTTTTTTGCCATAGTGAGACAAAATATGTTAGACAAATCACTGGTCTATTGAAAGAGTTAAAACCTATCTGGGAAGGGAAACTTTGTAATGACTTGACAGTGTTTGTCCAAAATTCCTAGCCAACGTGATTGAAATTATCCATCTAATTCTCAGTATTCCTTGCTGAAAATATATCATTTACACTTCCCACAGTTTTGTGGTTTATTTGCATTTGAGATGCAAGGAGATTTGATTACTTTAGCTCTCAATTTTGCTTCAATGAAAAAATTATGCTTACTTTGAGATTTTTAAATGTTTAGGAAATAGGTTTTTGGGGGTAATTTTCACACAATTTTAGAGTAGGACACACCTTTGGATTTGAACTTTATTTGACCTTGAGTTTCCAGAAAAATCTACTGCTTTGATTTATTAGATTTGATACTAACTACAGAAAAAATCCTATATTTTCAAAATTAAACTTACCCTGAATTTCCTTCTTTAAAGACAGACAAGAGACATTAGTAAAAATCTTGAAATACCATGGAGTGAGTGCAGATGAGAAATTCATTGGCCATTGAATAATTAATGTATCCCTCTATTTGTTTCAACTCTTGTATGATTTGCCAAAAAGAAAAATATCATTAATATAAATAGGCTGGCATGCCCTCGTAACTGCAGTAGGGAATTACTAACCAAAACTAACTTACATCCCTAAATAGCCTTCAATGGGAAGTGTGGGCAAAGGATGCAGATAAGTGTTAAAGCAGGCTAAGATGCACAAGATCATAGATCTGTATCAAAAAGCTGTAAGGCACATCTCTTGCTGGTAAGGGGCAAACTATACTATTGTCAGCCAAGAACCTTGAAAGGAAAAGGCACTGAACTCCTGGAAACCACCCTCCCCCCACCCCTACACGAACAAGCACAATTTGCCTCCTTATCCGCTTTCAGAAACAGGCATGGCTATTCCACACCTCTCCCTTTACCCTCTGTTCAGTGAGATACAGGCAATCTTCATTCTGATGTTTCACAGGAAGACAGACATCTGCAAAGTTGAAGGAGATTTGTTTTTGTTAATAACTTGGTGCTGCTGCTGTCCATTGTAATTACTCGCTGGGGATTTCCTTCCATATTCATTTGCCTGGAAGGGCAATGCAAGGAAGTGATAAGATGGGACTGGGAAAGGCAGCACAAGTGATTCACTGCTGCACAACCAACTTCCAACAACTAAAACTTCCAGCTAATAACTCGGTTCTTCACTCAGGTGTTCTTTGGGTTGTAGCAACTAGAAATCATTCAAACACTTGAAACAAACTAACAGTTGTTATAAGCTACAAAGCTTATAAACAAAGCTATAAACTAACTAGCATGTCACCTAACCTGACCCGCTCTTTGTTCCATACTTCCTTCTCAACTGTGAAATCACCAATTCTGTTAAAACGGACAGTTGAACCTTGTGATGTTTGGGGTTTTAAGAATCCCTACTAATATTTCAGGGGGTTGCAAAGTTAATGAGAGTCTGCAACATTCCCCCCATCAGTCTCAGAGTGATTCACTATCTATAAAGGTTGATAAAAATAACTTTTTGGGACAAGGCAGAGGTGCGTTCCCTGAGGTTTCCACAAAGGGAGATGCCTGCATGCAGTTTATCACCATTCCTGGTACCAACAGACTGCACATTTCTGCTCCAAATAGGAATCTGACCTTCAAGACTCCACAAATATGCTTCAACTCAGCACGGGGCAACAGTAAATGTACACTGCATTTTGCTCATTAGGATATGTGATGGAAAAATAGGCAGAGAAGGTTTTTCTGTCCACTCTCCTCACAGTCTGTCTAAACAGAACTCTCACCCAATTACATTAAAGCTGAACTTTCCATCTCATGCTGTTTGACTGGGCTCAAAATCAGACAAATGTTGTCCCATTCCTACTTGTCACCTGTACTCATGTCTCCAAAAGGTGATCCATGGCTAATCACAATTATAATAATAGGACCTTCTTTAAATGGCACTAGGCCAACTCTCTCACACAAAGCTTTCTTCATTGCTTCCTTACATGGCACATACTAGTACAAGTAGAAAATAAAGCCACAAAACTTTCACTTGCAAATAATGAATTCTGTGTTTTCTGCATGAAGCCATCAATCAATACAGCAACAGCCATCAATCAATACAGCAACCTGTCATTTGTATTTCTGCTCCATCTCTGTTAGAACCTCCATGAATATTTGAGAGAGAGACAGTTAATACCTGGAAACACTTCTCTGACCTCACTAAAAAGTCAGTTAATGTGAAAACAAATACCAAAAGCCTATACTTAGACTTTCGAGGCTTTCTACACCTTATCTAATACAGCTATTACATATTCTTTAACTAGAATGAAAGAAACCGTATTAATATTTTGTCTGAAACAGTTGGACCTAATCCTGTGAGGACCTTCACTAAATTCAGTGGGACTGGAAGGTGGTTGGCTCCTAGGAGGATCAAATTCATTAGATGCTGAAATTTGGAGTCTCTTTCATTTAAAAAGTCAGGCAAATTTAAACGTTTACTCCTAGGGGAATTCTGCACCACTGCACATGTGCAGAATGTATGCCCCCCACAGATTTCTTTGCTTCCCCACAGAAAAATTATTTTCTGACATGGAAGAAAAGGGAAGCCACAAAAGCGGCCATGCAACTCTCCCAACCAGTATATTGCAGGGGCACAGGGAAGCCAGCAGAGAGGGAAATTACTATAGGGCAGGAGGAGGGACCGAGGAAGACTCAGCTGGTGGCTCCTACCCTGTGCTGGGTTCAGTTGCCAGTCCCAGCTGAACTAGGGAGGATGAGCCTGCCTCTTCCCTTGAATGGCATCTGGGGCTAGGTCAGACCCACCCACCAATTTCCCCCCACCTCTCCCACTAAAGGAAGCTCTGCAAACTCCCCCCTTCTCGCTTCCTGCACTCATCACTCCTCAGCCACAGGGGGAGGGATCCCTGTACAGGGAGCTTCTCCCCTATTCACCATGCATCCAGGCCCTCCCACCGAGCCTCCCTCTCTCCACCCCCACACTCAAGCACTTCCCCTACACTGGGATCACCCAGACAAGCCACCCACACCCAGATCCCCACCCCACCGAGCCCCAAACAGCTGCCTCAGGACTCCACACATTGCTAAACCCATGCTGAGCTCTATCCCCCCCACACCCAGACCCCCCGACACTAAGCCCCAACCACCTTCACCTGGACATCCCTGCAGAGTCCAATTACCATTGCATCCAGAAGCACCACCCCCTTCCAACAAACCCCTGTGCATCCAGATGCCCCCTTGCATCTGGACCCCCCCACTGTGCTGCCTGCACCTAGATAACCCCACATAGAACTGGGTCCACCCCAAACACACTAAGCCCCTCCACACTTGGATCCTGCCTTGCTGAGCCTGCCTGCCAACACCTGGTGCACTTGGCACAGAGGGACAGCCCCGGGCAGGCCCAGTCCTTTCGCTGTGTTAGGGTTGGCTGCAGCCTCACCACTGTGTGTCCGTGTCTCAAGAGAGGGTGAAGGTGAGGGGAAGGCGAGCTGCACAGTGATCTACCTCTGTGCAGCCAGTGGCCTGTGCTCCCCAATGCCATGCTGGAGCCTCCACATTTATCCGACAAACAAAACTTGTAGAGTTGTTTTAAAACATTATGCGCAGAATTTTTAATTTTTTGGCACAATGTCCTCAGGAGTAAAGGCTGGCTGGCCTGCCTGCCATGCTGACTCTGTTATTCTTGAAGAGAATGTGCTGTACATGCCATTTTGGCATTTACAGTCCAGTGGGTCAGGATTTCATCCCTAAATTCATCTGCAAAACTCCCATTTACTTCAAGGTTGTCTGGATTTCATCCCTGGAGTGTAATTTTTACATGGCAGGAAATTCCTTGTAGGGAGTGGAATTCTAAGGATTCCCTTCTGCACACTACATTGCTTCTGTAGTGTTGCGCCCCCCCCGCCCCCAAATACTTATGTTGGTGGGTCAGCCATGCAGTTGTGGCCGCTTGCCAAATGTACGGCATCTCAGCATGCTCTCTGATCGGCTGTCCACCATCAACACACATCTAGGCCAACCAACCTGAGGGGCCAAGTGTCTGGTTTTTGAGCGGAAAATTCCTATTGAAAGGGGGACCTGCCAGTGTCCAGTAAGATCTACTGACCAGACAGCTAAGGGCTGGTTGCTGTGGGAAGGAGAGGGGGAGGCACCAGGTAGGTTATCACCTGTACTAGCCCGTATTCAGCTGGGACTGCCTCCTATCTGTGTCACACATCTGCAGCTCACACTTCATGACTCGAAAAGAAAGGGGGTGAGGGGAAAAGCAGTGAGTGATGGAGGAGAGGGGGCTGTGGGAAGGGGCAGGGATGGGCCCTCAGGGGGAAGAGGTAGGATATAGGAGGTTCCAAAACTCCTAATGGAGTGTCCAGTTTTTAAATATTACAAAGTTGGCAACCCTACAACCAACCAGCAATTACTTTCCTTCTTTTATACAGAATGAGTCACTTATATTTTGTGATGTCTCAGAATATCGGTAACTTTTCACAAAAGCGAAAGGATAAATGACCGGGGTCTCTTATGTTTGTAAAGTAGCAGGGAGACCAAAAAACTGCTTTGCATGCCCTCACAGAAGTGCTACTGCTGGTTCTGATTTTGCAGTGATGCATGTTAAGTGTATAACACTGTTTCAGTATTCAAATGATATGACAAACTTCTCAAAATACAGTGCTAGTTCTCTTCTCTTTAGCAGGAAAGAAAGGCTTTGGCAACGAAATCTCGTCCACTTCTGCACCAAGGCTTAGTTCACTTTGTAAAAGTCTTGTAGGTATCGTGTAAGTAGCGCAAGGCAAAATGTTTTGGCTGAAACACTTTTTGGTGGAAAATGCAGATTTGGTACTACCAAAGTGTTTTGCAAATGTGTGTTGGTTTTGTGGAATTGTTCATATTAAAAAAAAAAATCTGTAAAAGTCAAAATGCTTCATTTTGGCATTTTTTTAATGAAATGTTTCAATTTTGGGGCAGTTGAAATTATTTGTTACTTAGAAATTACTTCAATCTTATTTTAAGAATTCAAAGATGTTCAAAGACACTCAAAATTGAAAGGTAATATTGATCTGAAGCAATTTCTTAAAAAAAATTTTCATTTAACAAAAATTTCATTTTCAGTTATATCAAAGCTCTCCCCACCTACCCGCCCCCAATTTTTTTGACTAGCCAGCTCTCAGTGTAAGCAAATCTTGTTTTTGTTTCCAATACAGAGGGCTGTATTATAATAGTAACATTGGTGAGTTCTGACATTATGTTTGCTCTATGATAAAGCTATGCAGTGCTTTAATAGCTTATTTACATATGGCAAATAGATTATAATTCAGTTCAGAATACAGTCCACTTCCTTGTGCTGTATGAGGCATGCTATCACAATCCAAGGCATTAAAAAAAATCCCCCTAAAAGCCTACTTCCTTTGTAATTTGCTTAACATATTGTTACTTCACGTTTGAATTAACAGGACAAATGAAAGCATTAACACATTTTAAGACGTCAATAAGCACAAGGTCAGGTACCTAATGTGCAGTCAATTTCAAGAAGTCTAGCGGGTCCTCTTCCCAGTTTAAAAAATTCACACAGATTTTGATTGGCATTCAACAGTTGAATCTTATTTTGTTTTCCAGCCAAAATATTACCAGGGTCTGAATTGCAGTGAATGCGTTGCAAATGAAGCCATGGTGACACATTCTGGCTTCACTTCTTGTAAAAAAGTGACCACAAATACAGTATGGCCAAGTTAGAAGCACAGTAAAGATGCAATCTGTTCTAGTAGCAGTTATACTTTATAATCTCAAAATTACCTTTCAAGACGCTTCACTACAGTTCTTATATGAACCCTACCACCAATACATGAGGTATCCTGAAACTCACAGAAAAATACTATTCTGTTCAAAGGTTACAACACACAAATATCAGTAGTATGCAAAATATACTCCTTCTTACAAGTCTGTTTCCATGCCACATATCAGGGAATGAGTCCAAAATTATATTCTGGCGTCCAAGGAAAACTTTGAAAGTTCACAAAAGTCTGCAGTAAGCATATGAACAGGGAAAAAGAACATTTCATATCCATTAAGATACAGCCTGCCCTGCATAGTTTCTTCTGAACAATCTCATAAAACCAAAACATTTTTTCCAAACAGATCACAGGTCACGTAAGTTTCCCAAAGGATATATTGGCTACAGACATTTTTTATATAATAAAATATTCCATTCAACTGCAGCATTTCTGGCTGGAAATGCTCAAGCTAAATAACCCTTATCTAATTGTTATGTCCATAAAACATTAATTTAAACTGCTCATTCCCACAGTAAATATTGGGTCATTCATTACCATTTAGCCAACATAATACTTAAATTTCTTAAAAGCAGAAACATGGCACAAGAAGAATATACTTTCAATTTTAATTCTCCTTGTGAATGTCAGGTTTAAATTCTCATTGCAAGTTCAGGTTTAATGTTCCTAACAAACCTTTCACAAGTAACTTCCCCCTCACCTTTAGAATTGGTAATACTTACTTGTCAGTATTACCACTGACATCTGCATTTAATAGCTGCCTTGCATTCTTACAACTGTTATTTAAGAATCAAACCAACTTTTTCCAAGATTTTGTTTCCTAAATTTAGAATTAAGACTTTTTTAAAACTAAATGACTCTGACCAAATGGCTCAGGGATTGATAATGAAATACTGAGTTTGACTAAAGCCTAAGTGAAGTAGTGATACGTTTCTGCAGTGCTATAAATGAAAATGATGATAATAAATCCAATTTTCAGCAACAGAAAGTCTACATTGTAAAAAAACAAACCACTGATTGTTAAGGTTAACAAGGATGCCAAAGAGGTAATGGGCTGAACAGGCATGGAGACAGAAGTAGCCTCTCCTATCCCAAGAAGAGATTCCTTCTAAGGGTTCGTCTACACTTACTGTGGGATCCATGAGCAGCGACTGATGCATCGATTTAGCTGGTTTAGTGAAGATCCACTAAATTGACTGCAGATTGCGCTCCTGTCAACTCCTGTACTCCACTGGATCAAGAAGAGTAGGGGGAGTCAATGGGAGATTGCACTGTGGACCCCACAGTAAATAGATCTAAGCGATGTCGATTTGAGTTACGCAATTCATGTAATTAAAATTCTGTTGCTTAGATCGAATTTCCCCTATAATGTAGACAAGGCCTTAGTCAGGGCTCTGAAATACAGCTAAAGTATTATGGGGAAGCTTTTACTGTCACTATACATGCTACACTGAGTTTGTAGGGAAACAAAAATCAAGCTATACTATTCGCAGCTGTACTTTTACGAGCATTATATTTACAGACACTCACCTCAATGTGGTTAAATTAAACTTTTGCTCCCTACATTTGACAAGCCACAGTTCTCTCCCCAGTCAAAAAGTAGCTCAGATATGGTCCTGGAAATATTAGTCTACAATAGCTTTGGTGTGACGTGACTGATGTCATTGGTGACACTAAGGTATGAATTTGGCCCATTTTGATTTTTTTTTATTGGAAATTTAGTGGAAACAAATCAATTCTCCCTGTGAAAGGAAGGGTGTAAATTTAACATACTCCAGCTTTATAGGATCCATAGTAGGACTGAACTAGAGTTCACTGGGAATTTTTCAACCAATATCTATTTATTTTCTCCAGAAATGTCTGTTTAGACAAAAATTTCCTCTGACCCAGAATGGAATTTCTGGTCAAAAAAAGAATGCCTGATTTGGTTGTACATGCTGAGTAGGGACTTGAACCTGGGTGTCTCACATCACCAACTTATTGGTGATTCTGGGGTGGAGGTATCTTGCAATTTTCAAAGGGTATGTCTTCACTACAGCAGTAGGTCGATTTCCCTTAAGTCGATTTTCTAAAGTAGACTTTATAAAGTCAACTTAGTGCGTCCCCACAAAACACAGCAGGTCGACAGCGTCTGTCCTAGAACTTTTGCAAGGATCGACGTAGCCAGCATTGCACTATGGGTAGATATCCCACAGTGCCGGGAGTCCCCAGCAGGCACCACCTTTCGGGGCAGCCAGGCACGCTCCCCAGGGAATCCCCCCCCCCCGAGCAGCCGCGCGGACCCCCCATGCCCACCCGAGCAGCCCCGTGCCAGCTCCCCCCCACCCACCTGAGCAGCTCCACAGGCCCCCCGTGCCCGCCTGAGCAGCTCTCCCCCCCCCCCCCCCGCTTGGGCGGGCTGGGGGGGGAGCCGGCACGGGGCTGCTCGGGCGGGCACGGGGGGGGGGGGGCGCGGACCTGCTCCGACTGGTGGCTGGTCCCCTGGGGAGCTAACGGGCATTGTGGAAGGTCGGAGGCTTAAAGTCACATGCATCCTCACTAGTTCATAATCGACCCAGAGAGAGGTCAATTTCAGCTACTCCTCTCGTTAGGGAGGAGTACAGAAGTCGATTTTAAGGTCCCTTTAAATCGACTTTAAGGGCATGCATGTGAGGACGGGTACAGGCTTAAATCGACTTTACCTTGGTGAAGTCGACGTTAAGCCCTAGTGGGGACCAGGCCAAAGAGTCTTGTTTTCTTTCTGATGTGTAATGAAGACCAGAACTGAAACCACATATCTTTTTGCAAAATGGAATTCTTGTTTTCTGTCCAGCTTTAGATCCAAACTGCTCTAAGGGGTTAACAAAAATGGCTGTAATTTCCAGGTAGGACAAGAGATCAAAGGATGAACTTCCAGAAAACTTTACAGTAATGGGATCCCAGTATACAGTAGAAAGAGTTACTGAAATTAAGCAGGGTATGCAATAAAAAAAAAAAAAAATCACCACCACCCTTTCTCTTAGAAGTTGACAGTTAAAGTAGGTACATTACAGATTTACTGTCTTTAAACAACCACTTAAAATGTTTAATGTCAGTAAAATACCTTTTACTGTCGGCTCCAGTCTGAATTGTTAATCGTGATAAATTAGTTTTTCAGTTGTCAAAAGTAAAATTTGTGCGTGTCTTGTTATGTAAAATGTAACACCATTTCCCACTTCTGCAACTTAAAACATCTGTAGTAAGCTTTGGAGTTTCATTCAGAGAAAAAAAAATGGGAGAAAAAACAAACATGCTATTTTGGAATAGTTCACTGCTAGAAAATGCCATTCAAATCAATAGGTGGCTCCTAAATTTTCCAGGAGTGAATTTGTCCTAGTGGGCTTGGCTACACTTGCAATAAAGCCAACTAGAGCGCTCTACCTTACTCCCCGTCCACACTGGCAAAGCATATTAAAGCGCTCTGACTCCCTGGCTAGAGTGCTCCTGGTACTCCATCTCTGCAAGAGAGCTAGCATCTGTTGCGTATTGGCTGAAACGCCCCAGTGTCAGTGTGAACGAGAAATTGCATTACTGCACTCTGACTGACCTCCAGAAATGTCCCATAATCCTCTTAAATCAAGTAGCCACTCCTGTAAAATCGGCTGTAGGAATGTGGAAGTGCCCTTTCAAAGCTCTGGTTCAGACAGACAGCTACTTATCTGCTCCAAGAAAAAGAAAACATTCACTGTTTGCTTTAAATGAGAGAGAGAGAGAGAGAGAGAGAGAGAGAGAGAGAGAGAGAGAGAGAGAGAGAGAGAGAGAGAGAGAGAGAGAGAGCGAGCGTGCAGCAGCAGTGGCAAGGGGGTCAGAACTTACAAGACAGCATACTGACACTCAGCACCCCAAAAACCCACACTCTCTCCCCCCACATGCACACCACTTCCCGTCACACTCCACCCTACCCCTCGCATCTGAAAAGCATGTTGCAGCCACCTGAATGCTGGGATATCTGCCCATAACGCACTGCTCCCAATGTGGCTGGAAGTGCTGCAAATGTGGCCATGCCAGCACACTTGAAGCTGTAGTGTGGAAAGACTGCGGCGCCTTCCCCAGTGCGCTCTCCGAAGGCTGGTTGAACCCAAAGCACTCAAATTGCAAGTGTAGCCAAGCCCAATGTTTACAAAAGAAAAAGGAAAGTTTACTCACAATTTGCCATAATTCTCTATTTATCTAACTATTGCTAAAGTGTGCATCATGATATTTAATCAGGGCATATACAGTTCTTGGAGTGATGCAGTAGTCAAGATTTTTCAACATGTTAGGGATGCAACTAATCTGTCTCAAATAATTCTGACACATGGGTGAATTCAGGCAGCACATGAAACAGTAAACAGAAGCATCAGAACAATTAGGGCTAAAGATAATTTTTGGCAAGGAATTAAACCTTGGATTAGGATTATTTACCAATTTCTAATGCCAGTTTTACCAAGCATATGGAAACAAAAACAGAAGCTCATTTTACTAATAGTTGATTTCTGATCATATTTTATAGCATTATAAAAGTATTTATGCTCCTAAATCATAATGGAAGCAATGGCTGTTGTTCATGTGAGACTAGATTTTAAAATTAATCTGGAAAATTGGCCTGGAATCCATTCTGCATTTTGCCCAATTTACTACTGACTGGCCTCAATATTGTAAAATGTCAACAGTGTGCAGATATAGCAGTTCATTTACGATTTTCTGCATGGAAAAAACACCAGATTTCTGGAATTCATTAAAATTGTTTGAATGAGTTTACAAGCAATAAAACAAAACAAAAAATCAGTCTGAGCTATGTATCAGTTATACTTATCTTGGACTAGGCTCATAAATTATGTCACTGGCCAATTAACATAATTACAGCTGTTTGCGGCAGTCAGCTGCTACCAACTACTTTCTTTCTACATGGAGAGGCACTATCTGTACAAAATAGGGCAAAACTCTCCTTCCAGCTCCTGAATGGCATTAATCCCTATGCAGCGTGTTCCAATGTACTTCATGGCACACTACAGGTAATGTAATTAACGCAAGTACTATAGCCTTGAAGTTTAGCTATGGGGAGCCTAAGCAAAGGAAAATGTGTCACGCTGCACGTTCTGTTACAGATTCATTAACTTGAAATATTGGAGTTCACGAAACTATTCTTTTGGATCGGTTTTCAATTTGTTTTGTTTTGATATTAACTAGGGCAGTCTTCTCCTGTTAGGGTGACAGCAAATAGAAGGCATTAACTAAATTATTTGAGATGTTAGGTAGTTTAATTCACTTATTACGTCCTCTCTCTCCCCCTCTGACCCCGGTTACTCAAAATTCAGCCCTGCATCAGAGAATCTAAAATATTCAGGTCAAGACTGCATACTTCGAAAAATGCTATCCAGCCACCCTCCACTCAGTTTTAAATTGTATTGTGCGGCAAAGACTACAAGTTAAAGAGGGATTATCAGATAATTTAAAACAAGTGTTTCTATTAAAAAGAAGTTTTACAACACCTAAAAATAGAAATGTTGATTCTTTTTCTTCGTTTTAATTGCTTTTTGCTTCAATTTCAACATTCCACACAGTATTCACAACCCTATTGCAGTATTATGCCACAAAATTAGAGTTACTGAGTTTTCACCCCACTGTCAAAATACCAAATTTCATTAAAAACACTCAAGTTTCACATTTATTTCTACAGTCTAGTAGACTTTGAACTAAGTAGATAGTAAAAACCTGCTTTGGAGAACTAGACCCAGATCTATATGTGGCACATGGGAAGATTTCTTGGGAGGTCCCACAGGGACCCATTCTTAGCCCAGTAATATATAATAATTTTATCAATTATCTATAAGAAAACAGAATGGCTGCTGGTAAAGTTTGCAGATGACAACTGGTGGAATGGTGACTAAAGATGAGGATACATTTGTTCTACAGAGTGAACTGGATAGCACAGTAACTGAGCTCACTTGAACATTGTTAGTTTTAATCCAGTCAAATACACATCTAGGGACCAAGAATAAAAGGTCATACTTATAGAATGGGGGACTATAGATTGGAAAGCAGTGATTCAAAAAAATGACATGGGGTGTCATGGTGAATAACCAACTGACCATGAACACTGGAAGTGTTGTAGTAGCTAAGAGATCAAATGGGATCTCAGATATACAAACAAGAAATACTAAGAAGTAGGAAGTGGTTACTAGCACTGTATATGGCATTAGTGAAACCATTAATGGAATACTGTATACCAGTCTAGTGCCAACACTTCTAAAAGGATGAGGATTAATTGGCAGTAATTCAGAAAATAACTACAAGAATGATTCACAGTATAGAAAACACGCTTTACAGTAGGAGACCAAAGAAGCTCACGCTATTTAACTTAAAGAGAAAGTTAAGAGTGACTTACCAGTAATTACTGACTACAAGTACCTCTGTTAAAGAGTAGAAGACTGTTTAATTTAACCGAAAAAGGTATAACAGGATCCAACAGATGAAAACTGAACCTAGACAAAAATCAGACTAGAAATAAGGAGCAAATTTTAATAGTGATAACTAATTGTTGGAATCATTTACCTACAAATGTGGTGAATTTTCTACCCCATGAACTCGGTAAATCAAGATTACAGGTCTTTCTAAAATATATGCTCTTAGTCAGAAGTTATAAAATTGATACAGGAATTACAGCATGAAATTCTATAGCTTGCATCATCCAAGAGGTTAGTCTCTAGATGACCATAATGGTCCCTTTTGTCCTTAAAGTCTGTGAATGTGTGTTTGGTTGTACGGGTGCAGTTCAATTTTCCAGGTTTTTTTTTAATGCAGCTTGTGATACACCAGGACTGCTGAAGCCAAATGCTAATCCTGAAAAGAGAACTAGATGCTGTAAGCTTGATATGGATCCAGACCCATCCTTCTTAGGCACCCTTAAATAATAATTTAGGTAGAGATTAGGGTTCTACCTACCCATGAAGAGCATATGGCACAACTCAGGACAGGATAGGAAGGTGGGCTTTAAATCACATTAGTGCTCCCCCAACCCCAAAGCTGGTGAATACTGGGCTGCTTCCCCGGTGTTATTTAGAAAAGCAAGGGGCCATTTTAGCAGGCAGAGCTAGGTGGAACATGAGGATCTTGCAGCAACATACTTTTCCTTGGCTCTCTTCCCTATTGTAAATAACTAAGAGCAAGGCAGTATATGAGTTGCTACAGTGCCCTGTACAGTGCCATTAATCCACTCATACAAATGGCTATATCTTTACATCTGCTTTGCATTAGATGAAAATGGAGCATAACACTGAAGAATTGTGGACATAAGCTGGAACCTGAGACACTGAAATCAACTGCAAAGCTACAAGGTCCTTAAGTCTTAATGGTCTGAACTAAAGCGATGCTAAGATATGACAGCTTTCTATGAGCTTGTGAAATAATTTCTCTGAATGGATGAGAAAAAGTCAGGAAAAAGTCACCTCTTCCCACAGTTCACTTAGGTTCCCTTGTTAAATTGTAAGAGTTTTACTTTCTTCTCTCTACCAGCAAGAGGCATTTATTGTTCTTGTGATCTTAGAATGGAGAGTATTAATTGGAAGCAGCAATAACAATTTCTGTTTTCTCAAACCCTGTGTGGCATTAAAAATAATTACATCAATAACCAGAATGGTAGAAACAGACAATCACTAGCTTTCTATAGTATTTAAAGAAACTACTTTCATCATGTCCTTCACATAAAGGTGTCTCCCAAGTCTAGTATCGAGAAGACTGCTTGTTCCTTTAATATTGTTGTGAAAATAATCTTGAAGAATACAGTAAATATTTCGATACAGGGTCTTTCAACAGTTTGTCAGAAGAGATTACTTAAATACACCATTTAACCTGCTATTGACCTAACGCCCAGTTACATAAATGTTTTAGAATTACTCATCCATCTTCAGCAGATAAAAGTAATCTTCAAAAGAAAACGTCAAGGATAATATAGGCCTGGCAGTCCCTTAATAATGGCTGCATTCCTCACAGCCTACATTAGCAGGGGATATTTTTCTGCTGGCAGAGCAGATACAAATTAATTGCAAAAGTAATGGCATGTTGTAATTCTTGCTCTTTAGAAAGTACTGGGAATATACCATGAGTATAAAGAAAACAAGACAACAGACTAAAGTGAGTCAGTGTTTGTTTTTAATTCTTCACAGCTTGTATTAACTGTTCATTTAGCTGTTCTTCCATCCTCCATTTGGGTTGTGGTTTGTTTTTTGTGGGTTTTTTTGTATTTTACACAGTATTAAAATTAACAAGGCCATTTTTAACTTGATAGTGGAGAGTGATTCATGCCAAAAACATCAAAGGAGATGGCATCTGAAAGTTGAGAAAAATATTTGTCCATAAAACTGCCATCACACGGTCAAGGAGCTCAAAGTATATCCAATCCTGTGCAGATATGCTAAAGGAAGAAGAGGGTGCAAGCAGCATTATTACCACCTCACCCCAGAATATCCATTCAATGGGCAGCCTCAGGTAGGCTACAGAGAGCTTGGCCAGTATAGGGTAGCTTCTCTCAAATGGCCCCAGCTCTCCAATGTCTTGGGGCTTGTCCTCACTGGGGGGGATCGACGGCAGATACGCAACTTCAGCTACGTGAATCACGTAGCTGAAGTTTGCGTATCGGCCGCCGACTTACCGCTCCTCCCCATGGCGGCAGCAGTCGGTGGCGCGCTCCCCTGTTGACTCCAGCTTGCGCCTCCCGGCAAGCTGGAGTTCCGGAGTCGACGGGGGAGCTGCGGGCGATCGATTTGTCGCGTCTTAGCGAGACGCGATAAATCGATCGCCAGAAGATCGATCCTGGACAGCGCTCGTGAAGACAAGCCCTTGGGTTAGCTGCTGCAGGAGAAGTACTGGCTCCTGATATTTAGCAGGAGGAACTTGTTGCCAGGATGTTCAATGCCAGATGCCTAAGCCCAGTAGGTACCAGTGTCTGGGGAGGCACTTCCTCCCCACTACAGCAAAGACTAGCACTGGGAGCAGCATGGACTAAGCCTTGTGTATGTAGCTTAGGATAGCCCCACCATAACCAGCATGTAATATCATCAGATGGCTGCATTCTAATAGAGTGTGGAGAAGTTTATTGGCTGCCTGGTAAGACAGGACCACATAGGATACTGTGGCAGAGCTAAGGCCTATCAGAAGAAATAAAGTTTAAAAAAAAAAAAAAAAAAGCCTAAAGCCTAGAACAGGGTTTCTCAAACTGGGGGTCGCGATCCCCCGGGGGGTCGCCGAGCGCTCCCCGGGAGGTCGCGAGCTCCTGCCGCCGCAACTCGCGGCAGGGACTGGGGGCCGGCACGCAGCCGGCAGCCCGCCCGCGGTGGGGACCGGGGGCCGGCGCGCAGCCAGCAGCCCGGGGCGAATTTGGCGGCTTTTCGGCAGAGGGGTCGTGCTGCGCCGCCAGAGCAGGAAAACGGGTCGCGGTCGCGACAAGTTTGAGAACCGCTGGCCTAGAACATATGAACTGCTCCTACACAGCACTATAATCAGGGAAGAAATGCATTCAACAAGCCAACAGTGGCTTATTGACCTACAACCACAGGAGAAATTTCAGTTGGTGATTGAGCAGCTGCTTTTTCTCATCCTGTGCTCCCTGTTTCCTCACCCTCCCTGGTCTGGTGCCCAATTGTAAGGGGGAGGAGAAGAACACCAAAGGGGGGCAGAAGGAGATGATTTTGCTACATGATACATGCTGGGGCATTGGAAGATGATAGATGTTTAACCTTCCTCGTCACAGGGTAAATGCTTCTTATGCGGATTAATGTGCTGATGGAGAACTAAACTAAAGGAAAAGAATGATAAAGAGTAAGGATGGTCTCAGCCCCAGAAACAAGTTAGTTGAGCTTTGAGAACTTTGGTGGGTGTACTTCATTCTGTTCCTGACAATTCAACTGGATGCAAGTTGAGTACTACTTTGGAAAGTTCTCTTATTAGAGAAGCAGCACAATCTCTAGACACAGGATGAAGCTATGAATTAATGAACACAGGAAAGACCTAAAGTCATAAGCTGTAGTGGTACAAGTCATGGTGCACATCACTACAGCTTCTTTATACTGCTATAATGCTGCCAGGGCTACACGTAGACAAGGTTATCACCAAAACCAGATTTCCTTCTGCCATAATTATCTTCTTTTGTTAGCTTTGAGGAGCATGAAAAATATATATACACATACCTTGGTGACCCCAGTCCTCCAATTCACAAGCTTGCTGTTCAATCATGGCATTGTTAAAATTGTTTATGGAACGTTTGTGGCCTGCGGCTGTACCAAATATAGTTGCAAGAACAGAGACCTTTTCTAGCCATACAGATGCTCAGATAATAGAACGAAGACCATTTATAAAGTACCTAGGTATACACAATTATTTGTTCTTCTGTGCCCTTTGGGAGGGTGTACGTTTTAAGAAAACCCTCAATAATATACAGTATATTCTAATTGAAAGAATATATTTCCTCCTCTTGAGGGGTGAAAAATGTTTTTTGATATATCTGTCAATAAAGAACACACTTAAGATCAAAGAAATAAAAATATTAATTATGTTGCACACGGTTTGTAACACCTCTCTCTGGAGTCAAGAGTTCTGATTAAGCTAACAATCCAGCTAATTATAATGCTATTCAGCGCAGCTGGGGCCAAAGTAAAGCTGATGTATATGAGAGTATGGTAACAGCACCATATAAACAATTGTGGTAGATTTAAACAACAAGAAAAGCTTGTTCTGTAAGTTGCAAGGAAGTCATTGATCATTTTACTTAATACCTAATATATGAAATCTATCATAGTTTATGTTTTAATGTCCTTTTTCACTGACTAAAATAGGCATGGTTTATAAAGCAACGGCTTAGCAGGCCTTTTAACCATGAATAAAGTCATAAGCTTAATACACAAATTAATTATACATTGCTAGTAGAATGCAAGCCATTATTTACATTTCCATCTGATTTAAAAGGATCCTCACTACACTGCAGTTCTCCATAAAATAGCAGTATTTTGGTGAAAGAAAGGAAGGATTTTAGGTCCTCTGCATCCTCATTTAAAATGGCAGGAAACAGCATGCAATTTTAGGCAAAGTAACCTTTCAGTAGTTCTCCTTCACTGTTTGGGTGAAGAATGGAGGGATAGAAGTGTGATTGAAAGAGGAGCCTAAAAAAAGTTAATCCTCCATACCAATTTCATGCAGAAGGGGAAAATATATATCAATGAATCCCTGGAGCTTAGAAAAATTGTATCTTCAGTGGAAGCTTAAAATTCCTGTTGTGCATTCCATAAAGGCGGGGGGGGGGGTGATTTTTAAATGGTTATGCTGCTATAACCACACTTTTCATTCATCATCTTCCCCCCTATAGAACTCATCTACATTTACTGGCAGTGCTTTCCAGTACACCTGATTAAAATGTAAATAATGCTAAGATTTGCAGTGACAACAGGGGGACTGAATGAGTATGCAAATAACTTTATAGCATTCACTTTAATCAATGTAATGCTCAACAGAATGATTATTGTTTAGTGCTCCTCATTTTCCCTGTGATCTTGAGTAGCAGCAAATGAAGAGGCATATTTTTCAGCATGATCATGAATATTCAAACATTATAATTAACTGTGCATTAAACAAGTCATTTAAAACCAATCATATAGGTATTGCTAAATCCAGGGGGGTACCTGCACATTTCAAAACACCAGTTATTTAGAGTTACCATTTTAAGGGCCAAATTCTGCCCTCACTGGTTCCCTGGTGATGCAACCCCTCTGGACTTTGAAGGTACAAATTAGCACAGAATTTGACTCATAGTTGCCTTTATTTCTAGCCAGTAAGTCATTGTAAGGATCAGACAATTATTTCTGATGTATGCCAAAAGTATAAATGGATTTTTCAAAAAAAAAAAAACACAAAAACTTTCTAATAAACACTTCCTGCAACTTATTGGCTCATTTAACTGGCAAAAGTATGGAACAGTTTTATCAATGTCAAAGACAACTAGGATAACTAACGAACATATTGACAGTTTTTGCTTAAATATCTTACCCTTTTAACAGGTTCGATTTTCTGGGAAAGGGCTAAGTGGTTTCTGCTGTCTCACTAAGCCAAGGAGGTAGAAGTGCTGAGCAACATAGAGAAAAGAATTCTTGGAGAAGCCTCACCTGGGGAGAAGATCTAAGCTCAACTTAATTATTTTATTGTTAATTATTTGTATTCCTTCCCACATTAATATCTCCCCTGCAGGCATTTTCCACTAGGGTACTATTCAGGGGAAGCTCCCCAACCCAGGCAAGCAAGACATGGCCTTTCCCCAAAGCTACAAAATACATCTGGCATATTCTTTTTTCTTTAACCGATAAATACATACAGCTGTAAGGACAAATTGTGATTTGATTTAAAGGCCCCCAACTCACTCTCTGAAGGAGAGAAACGAATGCTGGAAAGTAAGAAGACTGTAGTGCTACATGAGGCTCCACTCTTGGTATAGCGAGTGGTGCCTCAAGAAGCTGTCCTGTTACCAGGGCAGCTCATCATACCCCAGGAGACCTTTTATAAGAGTCGCCATGGTAACCACTAGTTGGTGAGGCCTCAGCCAAACTCCAACAGTTAAGTCCAGGCTGCCAGGGGCAGGGATGGGAGCTGCGCCTCCCCAGCACCCTCTCCCACAAAGTGGGTTCCTGCAGGTGCATGAGGAGCTACTGCCAAACCCCAGGCCTGCCTTGTGCTCTCCCTCCTCCCTGCTTAATCCCTGCATCTCCCTCCTGTGCCCCTGACCATGCACTGTGCCCCCCCTTCACTAACCTCTTGTGCCCCTAACCTCTGCCATGTGTCCCCTTTATCCCAACCACTACTCCTCCTGTTCCCCATACCCCTACACTGTGTCTCCTCCTGTGCCCCTAATCCCTGCACTGTATCCCCATCACTCCTACCCGCTACACCAGTGGTTCTCAAACTTTTTGGACACCAGGCCTCTAAGCGCGACCCCCCTTAGGGGTTGGGCTGGGGAGGGCTGCTGGCAGCCCTTTGGGGCAGGGGCCGGGCTGGGGGGGGGCATGCCTGTAGCCTGCCATGGCAGGGGCTGGGGGGTTCCAGCAGCCCCCTGGGGCAGGGGCCGGGCTTGGGGGTTCCAGCAGTCCCCCGGGGCCGGGGCTGCCTGGAGACGGGGCGCATGGAGCCGGCTGTGGCCGGGGGAGTTCCGGGAGCCCGCCACAACTGGCCTGAGCTCGCAAGGGCACCGGGCGGCTGTCACAACCAGGCTCGGCTCACGGGAATGCCTGGAGCCGCCGGGGGGGGGGGGGGGGGGCGCCGCGGGGAGCCCACCGCGACCAGGACCGAGTTTGCGGAGGCGCCTGGAGCTCGGCTCATGGAGGTGTCTGGAGCCAACTAGGGCCGGGGGGGCACCTGGAGCCCGCCGTGACTGGGGATTGGCTCGTGGAGGCGCCTGGAGCCAGCTAGGGCCAGGGGGGGGGCACGGGGAGACCGCCGCAACCGGGACCGAGCTCGCGGGGGCTCGGCTCGTGGAGACGCCTGGAGCCAGCTGGGGCCAGGGGGCGCTGGGAACCCACCGCGACCAGGGCTCGGCTTGCGGGGGTGCCTGGAGCCGGCTGGGGGAGAGGGGGGGCAGGGAGCCCGCTGCGACTGGGGCTGAGCTTGCGGGGCCAGCTGCAGGGGCTCGCGACCCCCGCAAAACCGGGTCGTGACCCCCAGAGTGGTCCCAACCCCCACTTTGAGAACCAATGCACTACACTTCCCTCCTAAGCCCCGCACTGGGCCCCCTTTGCTGCTAACCCCTGCATCCGCCTTCTGTGCCCACATGGGGAAACTGATCTGGATGCACAAAAGGAGCTGGCACTGCTGCTCCTCCGCTCTGGGCAGCCCTAGGGGGCTGCGAGGGGGAGAGCGATATCAGGGCTCCCTGCATCCAGATCCCTTTTCCTGCCGGATGCATAAGGGGAGGGGAGAAGAGCAGCAGCTCCTGATGGCTGAGCACAGCCCAGGTGGGGATGCAGGGAGCCCTGGTGGCAAGACAAGGGAGGCAAGACAAGAGCTACCAGCAGCTCGAGATCCAGAGAGGCAGCACAAAGATTTTCCTCCCTCCCTCCCTCCCCCGCGGCCCGTCACCCCAGTTCAGTGGAAATTGGGTATTGGGGGGGGGGGGGGAGGGAACCTAAACATCAGTCTCCCTTCCCCCAAACAGAGCAGAAAGTAGGATGCTCCCAGCTCCAAATGGCCAGAGGAAGCTCCAGGGGAGGGGAGAACAGGAACAGCAGCAGCTGCACTCGTGGAGCAGAGTGGAGGAAGGGCACCCTTGCTCTGGAGGAATTACCTGGCTCAGAAAGCTGGTTGTTCAACACCCCGTGAAGCTCGGGTCTCCCCCTCACCCCCTGCTGCTTGCCTGCCTGCCTGCCTGCCATCTCCCTCAGCCTAGCTGTGCTCTCAGCAGGTCAGCTAGGAATCCAACCCCTGCCATGGCGCCCCCTTAGGTGGCCCACCCTGGGCAGGGGCCCCTACACCCAACCCCAAAGGCCGGCCCTGTCTGCAACAAATTGGAACACAGTTAAAGCACTAGCAGCAAGGTGCTTGGGTTTGACTAAGTTTTAGTTGATTAGTTAAACTTTATGTAACTCTTAACAGAATAATGTGATTAAATGATATGTGGAGTTCAATGCTGAAAGTAAAAGCGTATTTCTGACAAATTGAAAGTAATTTCACATTTGAAGCAAATTAAATGAATTTTCCAGATGTTGCTAGAGGACAGAGACAGATTCAGGAAGGTGAAATGAAAGTCACCACTGATGGTTCTTGGGAACTTTGTGACAGAGGTCTCCAAGGGACATTTTAATAAGAAACTAGGAAAAGGACAAACCTGTTAGCAGTTTTGGAATTCTTTTCCCTGAACAATGTTCATTTGAAGCACAAACAGGTATATTTTCAAATCTGGTTGACGAAGTTTAGATATATAAATCTACATTTAGGCACCTAAATAAAAGTTACTTGATTCTCAGAAGTACTGAGCACCCATAAAGCCTACTGAGCTGCTCCTGGGAGCTGCTGGGCTTACCACCCCTGAAAAATATCACCCACTTCTATTAACACACCAAAATAAGGATTTACAAGTCTAACTTTAGGAATCATAAGTTTGAAAATTCTGGCTTCTCTCTAAAACAAAAAGGATTTTCTATGATTTTCAGTATGTCCATTACATGCATGTGTTGTAAGAAAGTGAATGTTGTGGGCTTGCAATATTTTTTTGGACAAAATCCCAAGAGTATCACACATCGTGATTCCGGATTCCAGTCGTTGGTGGGGACTAAATGAGGAGTGGAGAAGTAGCAGTGGTCAAGCAGAGGATCCATGTTCATTCTACTACGGGATGGAGGCAGGATGGCTGGCATAAGAAAATACTGGGGGGAACCATCTCCATAGTCCCTCTATTACTGCACTAGAGAGAAGCCACAATGGAGCTGGCTATGTCTCCAGACCAGTAAATTACATCACACTGGGGCCTTGGAACATTTTCTAAACCCCAGGCACTCATACTATCCAAGAAGAAGTCCATTAGGTTTTCTACTCTATACAGGTTCTTAATCCACACTCACTGTGGTATCAGAGTCTGGAATCCTGTCCAAATGCTGCACTTGGGAAGAAACCCTCTACTCCGTTCCCCCAGCCCATGACCGGGCAGGATTTTGACTGTGGCTTCACAAGACTGTGAACCTCTCAATTATCATTACAGAGAATCCAGAAGATGAGAAAGTTCACCTGCTTAAACCAATGTTTTCATTACATTAATTTCCTCTTCACCTTTTAGCATACTCTACTAAATGGTTTCCAAATAAACTGGGAAAATACTTCATTAAAAACAGTGATTTTAAACAGTAGAGATTATTTCAAGTTCACCCTTTTAGGATTACAGATTTTCTACAGTTTACCCGGATTCACTTGGAAATCTGCTTTAAAGTGCAACAGATGTCGACTCTTCATGCAAGACTAAGAAAAGCCTTTATCCATTCCCATCTGGAGACGACAGGCAATAAATAAATAAAATGGGGGAGGGGGAAGAGAAGGAAGACCCAACTGTAACATACACACCTACCACCTCAACAATGTTAAGTCCTTCATACAGGGAAGGGGAAAAATAAAGGAATCTAAATAAGTCCCCACGTCAATAAATGTTTTATAGCCATGTTAATGCACTCAGTTTTGGTTAAAATGCTATATCACTACAACAACAATTCCAAGAAAAAAGTGACTTCAGATTCTTAGAACACATTGTTTTGACTTTCCTGGCAGTTGGAAGAAAGGCAACTTCCTTGATTTGGTTTCTGCAAGGAAAGTATAACATGACATTGACTCTCATTAAGCTCAAGGTATGTAAATTCCAAACACTTCAGTGTGGTATGAAGGTGACAAAGTCCCTTAAACATTTTTACTATCTTATCATACAATAATCAGGGTTGGGAGGGACCTCAGGTCATCCAGTCCAACACCCTCTGCAAAGCAGAACCAATCCCCAACTAAATCATCCCAGCCAGGGCTTTGTCTAGCCTGACCTTAAAAATATTTTTTTAAAAACCACTTAAAACAGACTACACTTATTTTCCATGTCCAATTAAGTGTACAACAGCAACTGCAAAACTATAATTTTGCAACATTATATATTGATTTTCCTTATTTCAAAGAGAAAGTATTTCTAGAAAAGAATATATTTTTGTTCTTACATGAATGCACTAACAGGAAATCTCTCCAAACTGAATACTCATCAACAACTGAAAATCCCATGAATATTATTATTTGTATTGTGGTATTGTCTACAAACCCTAATCATGGACCAGGGCCCCTCAGGCACTGCACAACCACAAAGAAATTACTGCTATTTGCAACAAAATTTACTCCACATAAACAGGCAATTTTATAATCTCATAAGATGTTGGTAGAGCTATGCATTCCAACATCCAATGTTAACCCTTCTGTTTATATTTCAGTCACATTCCTCATGTTAGCCTGGGAGTGGATTCCAAATTTATTTAACAGGAAAGCAACCATTCCAGCCTACTTTGCAAGAAACAAGACACCGCCGTATAATATTCTATAAACCACCTCCGTCTCTGCGGCTTTCTGCATATTAACATGCTTCTCAAGTGAGCTAAGCTAGATGCTTTCCAAATATTTCATGACTATAGATAACTAAGGATGAAAAAAAAACATTTTTCCTAGCATAATGTTGGACTCAAAAAGAATAATTTTAGACTTGGAAAACAAGACAGGAAAAGACTAATTCTACTAAATATAGTGTGATTTTAATTTTATTTTAAGTCACACTGTTCACCACATCCACAAAACATGGAATCTATAGATCAGCTCTTGATGATATTTTGAAGCACCATTGCTCAACAAATTTCAGCCATATTATCAATCATGCATCTATGCCAATTTTAAAAGTGTATTAAAAATAGGGTGACCAGACAAGTGAGACAAATTGGGACACGGGTTGGAGGGGGTGGTAATAGGAGCCTATATAGGAAAAAAAGACCTAAAAATCGGGACTGTCCCTATGAAATCGGGACATCTGGCCACCCTAATTAAAAAAAAAACCACCACCAAAAAAATTCCTAAACTGATGTGAATGACACATCCTCTTCTCAATCTTCATGATCTCACAGGAAAAATAATCCCTGAGGATCAGAGGTCCAGAGCAAAATATAAATGTGAAAGTAAGGTTTCTGTAGTATTTTTGTTTTAAGTGAAGATGCATTTCCTCTCTGTAGTGAGGAATGGTGGCCTCCCAAGGACCGGGAGTGGGAGCTCCCCCGCACTGAGTCTTGGTAGGCAGAACCAGTGCCTAGTTACTCCTCCCCCCAGCAAGTGTGAGGGAGGGAGGGCCTGGAAGTATAAAAGGTGCCCAGAAAGCTCAGTAGGGAGGCAAACACTGGAGAGACCAGATGCCTCCTATGGCCTCCTGAGCTGGGAAGTGGCTGAGAGTGCCAAGCGAGCAGAGGAATGACCTGGGCCACTGGGGTAATTAGCGGATTCAGACTTGGAGGAAGCAGACAACTGGTCCAGACTGTCGCCGTACCTGATCCCAAAAGGGAAAAGATGTCTGGCCCAGACCACCTACCAACCAGACCCACAAAAACTTGCTTGTGGTCCCGGAAGCCACCGTCAATCTCAACCCCTCCTCACAGCAACAGGTACACCAAGAAGGGGAGTGTGGAAGTGGCCCAGGGGTAGCAGACCCCTGTCTGGCCACAACCCTGACAGAGGGTGAGTCAGCGTGGATCTCCGCTAATCTAATGACCAAGTGCTTTATCACTATTAGGCTCTGGGCTGGGACATAGTGGAGTTGGTGGGCCTGGGTCCCCTCTGCCACCCCAGCCGAGGGGTGGCAGTCTCCCATTCCCCAGGCCAGAAGCCTGAGCTTCACACACTGTTGTCCTGCCTTGATCCAGGGTCTGGGCCGCCAGCTGCAGCACGGGTCTGGGCCGCCAGCTGCAGCACGGGTCTGGGCCGCCAGCTGCAGCACGGGTCTGGGCCGCCAGCTGCAGCACGGGTCTGGGCCGCCAGCTGCAGCACGGGTCTGGGCCGCCAGCTGCAGCACGGGTCTGGGCCGCCAGCTGCAGCACGGGTCTGGGCCGCCAGCTGCAATTGGAGACCACTTCATTCCCCATGGCAGCTGAGGCATCAGTGACAAGGTTAGGTGGGGTGGTCTCCTGAGGATCCAGAGTGGGAGGGCCCCCACACCGAGCCACTACACTCTCATATTCAGATTCCTCTCTAAGCCAATATGAACGGTGCACTGTGCTGGATGACAAAGTGACCATTGCTTCAGTGAAAATGGAGGAAACAAGAGTACTTCGGTCTTCAGTACTGAGGCCTGCAACATATTTGCTCACTTAGAAGAAGAGATACGAACGTTTGCAGACACAGAGAAGAACGGCATTCCTTATTAGCCGATAACTGTAAAAACAGGCAGAAGCAAAACAAACCGAATCATTCAGTCTACAGAAGTAAGGGGTTTTTTTTTTGTTTGGAATTTTTTTTTTTTTTACCAGACAAAGGTTTAAAATCACCAGACTAGTGCAGTGGGCACAATTTGTTACCGTACGAACAAAGGAACGTACCACAAAGTAAGTAGTGCATGCATCACAACTGGCAGCTAGCCTGAATAATGTTTGAGTTCAGTGGAGTATGAAGAACGAATTACCCTCATATGAGCAAAAACCAACCTGTTCTCACCTGGCTAGAAGTACTAGGAATAATGTGCAATTTTTTCCATATTTGAAGTTATTCTGTTCAGTACACTTACATGGACATTTGATCATAGGCACATGCCACAAAGAGATATCTAATGTTATCTAACAAAATTTTTCCACAGGGAACACATGGAGGATAGGAGGAAGAATGTAACTACTATATTGATTACTTGAGAGATTAAGGGAGGTAGACTGTTGAAAGGTTTCATATTGGAACCCTCTTTTTTCCCCGATCTCACTAGAATGCGCCTCCATATTCTAGAAGTTGCTGATTAGATGTGGAGGCGTATATTGTGTGCATTTTTATATACTATTTAATTAAGGAGGTGAGCTCTGAAAGGCAGGGAGGACCTAAAGAAAAAAATATAATAAAACCAGCAAAAGCACATACATAATAGGAGTAAAAACAGTACATTCTTATCAGGTGTTTTTGAAGGAAAATAAATTAAGTGTAATGCACATGCATAATTAAAAGGGAAACTGCACATTTTATATCTGGTTATATATTATGTCGATACAGTTCAGGCAGACTATTATTATAATTTAACTAATTAAAATCTAGAGATTGTATTGCTTTGTGCACATTAGTATGAATCACAAAGAAAAACTTTGTAACTATATGGACGTTTTTGTTTTCTCATTCTTTCCCTCCAGCAAGTTTAGTTCCAACACTATTACTGGTTTTCTGCTGACACACCATTTAGAAGTAGAATAGAATAGAATGAAAAAAAAACCATTTGGCATGAAGAATAACTAGACTGGTTAAAATTGGCAGTTATCAAGTAAATTTCTCTCTCTCTTTGCCTGTCACCCCCCAGCCGGGGTATGGGCCACCAACTGGTGTTGGTGTTTCAGTAGCAATTGGTTCCCTTACGGGGTGGAGCCCCACACCCATGTTAAGCCTACAGCACCTGGTATTCCCAGGTCTCCCATCCAAGTACTAGCCAGGCCCGACCCTGCTTAGCTTCCGAGATCAGATGGGATCGGGCATGTTCAACATGGGTTAGCCGTATACTATCAAGTAAATGCATTTCTAAATATTGAAGTAAACATTTACTTAGTAACAAATTGCAAGACGAAGTATTTCAGCATCTGGGACCTGGAACAAAATAATTATTAGGAAAAAATCCTAACTAAAATTACATCGATCCACACCGGAACTATTTTAATTACATTTTTCTATGATGGAGAACCCTATCTAAACCTATTTTTTCTGAAATATATTTGTATTATGCAAATATATTTCTGAAACTAGTGTGTTAACCAATGCAAGAGTTTTCTATTTAGAAAAAATGTTCTGACATAGAACCTTGAAACTCACTCTGTCACTTACCATGCCCAAAAACATAGGGTATGGCTAGACTACAAGATTATAGCGCGTTTGTTTGTAGCGCATCCCATTTAGCGCAATAGGTTTTGCGCTAGAGCCTGTGCACATTCAAACCCTGCAGCGCTAAAGAATGGACACATTTGCAGTGCTTCTGGCAGCAGTGAGAGTAGTTTGATAGGGCAGGTATCCCAGCATTCAGCAGGGAGACAAGTTCAGGCTGTCAGTGACTTTTCAAACTGACAGGCTCCACACAGCTCCCTCCGCAAGCATTCCCCGCGACCCCGAAAAGCAGCAGAATTTTTTTTAAAAGCAGCGCGGAAGCCCCAGTCCTCCCTCCCCCCCTGCGTCCCAGCCCCAAGTCCCCCCACCCCCCGCCACTGCGGGCGGGCTGCCGGGTTCACCCCGTTCCACCGACCCCGCTGTGGGCGGGCTGCTGGCTTCGCCCCGTTCTCCCAACCCCGCTGTGGGCGGGCTGCCGGCTTTGCCCTGGTCCCCCGTCCCCGCCACGGGGATGGGGGAACGGGGCGAAGCCGGCAGCCCGCCTGCAGCGGCGGGGACCCAGGCGGACCCGGCAGCCCACCCGCAGCGGGGCCGGGGCGTCCGCGCTTTTTTTTTTTTTTTTTTTTTGGTGGCTCGGAGGGGTGCCAGAGATCCCTTATTGCGTAATAAGTGTATACACTGGCCCTAACACACTACAGGGAATACGCAAAAAGCCTTCTGACTCTCGGAGAGGTGGTTTTATATTTGTGCTTTAAACGGTGACTTATTGCGCAAAATGTTACTTGCAAGTGTGTAGGGTCAGATAATTATAGCGCTAATGGAGGGTTTTAGCGCTGCAAAGCACCAGTCTAACCATGGCCATAGACTGAGGCCAGACCACCCATCATTAAATTTTTAGAAAACATTTCTTGAAATCAAAATACTCGTGTGTACACAAAGATGCACTACACACCTCGTCAAAAAGTGATTTATGAACTCTGTCCTCCAATAGTTAGCCCACTGCAATAAGTAAGATCCAGAAAAAACAAATACAAGAAAATAGGGAAGCCAGCAAGAACTATTTTGGAAACTGAAGGGAAGCAGATTTCATGCTGATTCCTTCCTGCAAGTTTACAACAGGCTTCATCTTCTATTTGTTTGTTTGTTTACAACGTACCCCTTCAAGTATGGTTCCTAAAAAAGGCACTTGCATTCCAAAAGGTACTAAGTTCTTTATAAAGGGGAGAGAGAGCACTATTTTGTTTTCCAGACAAATACCTCTGATCTGGAATACAGAATAAACAATTCAGAGAGGGACTCCTTTGTGCTTTAGGATTTACCAAAAGATAAGCATTCACAATATAAAACAGAGGTGTGTCAACACATTTTGGGTGGAGAAATCTGTTCACTCATGGTATTAAAATGGTCAGAAGGGACTGACTTATGATACAAGACAGTTAAATTAGAAGAGGTGGAAGTAGGAGCAGCTAAATCATTCAACACTAGAAGCTTGTAGTAGAGGCTGACATCCCCGGAAGTATTCTCTCACACTGTCATATACTGTAATAAGAGGGCCATAAGAAAAATAAGGTTCTTGTTTATACTGTATCTATGTTTTGCTGTTAACAGTCACATGGGTCCCAGCAACCTTTCAGCTTTTATAAGGGGAATGAAAAAAAGTAATGAATACAAAAAATGGGAATAAATTCACAAAATCTTAAAGTTTAACTGTTCCCCCCAAAATGGCACAAATTGAAGCTAACTGACAGGATCCTCAGTGGTCAGGCAGCCTAGTGGCTAGATCATTGGTTAGGGGAGCTGTAGGGGGACCTCACCCCCTTTCTCCCTCAGGCCCTGGCACAGGGTCCTGTGTTGCTCAACCCCTCAACAGAGGAGATAGATCTTTCTCCCAGTCATGAGCGGGGTGGCAGTTCAGGGCCTGTTTTCCTGGCCTTCTCCCTATTCAAGTCCTTTAGTTTGGGGCACGGCCCCACTAATCCAGTTGCCCAGAAGTTGGGGCTTTCTCTGTAGGTTCCCCTTGACCGGGGAAGACTTACTTTCCTACAGTGGCTGCACTGGCAGGCAGGTTGCTGGTCTGTGCCTTCAGGCAAGCATACAGAGAGCTCCTGCCTCTTCACCAGTCAGCCCCTGACTGAGCCAGGCCCCCCTGTTTTCTCCCCCCCCCCCTCCAGGCCTGGGATTTGCTGCAGGTATAATGGGGTGGGGCTAAATGAACCCACAGGTGTTCTTTAACCCCTGCTGTGCCCAGTTACAGTCTCTCTGCTCCTTCACACTAATCCCGGGCAGGTTTTTGTCATATGTTAAACTGACTTTGATAAAATAATCCCATTTATATTTGGCCATAGAGAGACAATGACTAGCACAGGGCACTCACCTGAGAGGGGGACACCTGTGTTCCAGTCCCTGCTCCAATTAATATAGTTATTTGTACAAAAATGAACATCTTCAATGGGAGAGACAGAGAACCCCGCCCCAGAATAGCCAATAGTGTGGTGGCTCAGACATTCACTCACCTAGGACAGTGGAAACCTAGGTTTAAAGCTCTGCTCCAGAGCTGAGATTCAAACCTGGATCTCCCACATCTGGGAGGAGTGCCCTAACCATTGGGTATGAGAGAGAAAGCTCCCCCTGCTCATCACTTTTGTGAATGGCACCTAAGTCGTCTTGTGAATCTAACCCAACAAATCAAAACATTTCATTACAGAAAACATCAAAAGAAAACATTTCAATACTTCCAAGATATATATTTTTTTCTGACTGACGCAATTAACCAAAATCAAAACAAAATTTGCACAGCACTTCAATTGGTCTGAATCTGCAATTTTCAACCAGAAAAAAAGTTTTGGCCAAAAAAAGCACCCAAATATATTCACTACCGTATATACTCGAGTATAGGTCGACCCGAATATAAGCCGATGCACCTAATTTTACCACAAAAAGCTGGAAAAGTTATTGACTCGAGTATAAGCCTAGGGTGGGAAATGCAGCAGCTACCGGTAAATTTCAAAAAAAAAAATAGATACCATATCTATCAGGATTTTCACTCACTCCAAATGAAAATACATTTTAAACTTCTTTTAGTAGTTTTCACAAGGTACATCCGGTAAATCACCCACAAAATGTAAGTGAGTGCATCTGATAGTTGGAGACCCTTGAAGCTTCTATAATAAAACTATACTGATTAAAGACTGTTGTATTGATTGCAATCATTATTGGCTCAACCTGCCTAAAGGAGAGTAAATATGCATTACGCCCCGGTTCCTCCCCTCCCCCCCCCAAAAAAAAAAAGTGCCTCGCTCTCCCGTCCCCGCCGCGCGGGCGGGCTGCCGGGAGCGTCCCGGTTCCCCCCTCCCCGCCGCGGGCGGGCTGCCCGGTTCCTCCCCTCCCCGCCGGGAAAAAAAAAAAAAAAAAAAAAAAAGTGCCTCGCTCTCCCGTCCCCGCCGCGCGGGCGGGCTGCCGGGAGCGTCCCGGTTCCCCCCTCCCCGCCACGGGCGGGCTGCTGGGAGCGCAGCCCGCCCGCGGCGGGGAGGGGGGAACCGGGACGCTCCCGGCAGCCCGCCCGCGCGGCGGGGACGGGAGAGCGAGGCACTTTTTTTTTTTTTTTTTTTTTCCGGCGGGGAGGGGAGGAACCGGGGCGCACATTTTTCACTGACTCGAGTATAAGCCGAGGCGGCTTTTTTCAGCCCAAAAAGTGGGCTGAAAAACTCGGCTTATACTCGAGTATATACGGTAATACAGGCCTGCACAACATGCGGCCCAGGGGCCACAGGCAGCCCGCACAGGCTCACTAGGGGTGGGGCAAACTAAGCAGGGGGGCGAGGGGGAAGCGGATGGGGGCAGGGTGAGGGCGGAGCTTTTTGGAACGCCGCTGGTTTTGTTTTGCAGTAATATGGCCCTCGCTACTTTCCAAGTTGTGCAAGTCTGCACTAATATAGTTTTCCAAGTTAAGAGTCCTGATTTGAGTCTGTCACTTTGCACCCTTTTTTGTTCTTTTGTACAAATGATTTTGTGGTGAGGGAGCTCTGATATGGAGAAATATTAATGTTTACTAGCGCACACATTCACCCTGGATGAGCTGGTTGGGTCATCCCCTATTGGCTTTGTGTGGGAGAATATAGGAGGAAATGAAAAATAATGACTCAGAAAACAAATATTCTTAAAATAGAACACAAACAAATTAAGAGAACGGGAAGATGCTCAAAACCAGAGCAGATAGTAAAACAGGGGAAAATCCACAAGATTTTCATTTATTTCTATTTTTGAATTCCAAAAAACATTGAAAACTCTAAATTCAGAAAAGTTTCATACAGTTTTACTCAAGACATAGCATGGGCAACATGAAATTTCAACTCAAGAAACTCTTTGCACATGTTCCAGGCCTACAACATGGAAATACAGGGATTGTGGCCGGGGGGGGGGGGGGGGGGGGGGGGGGGGGGGGGGAGAGGAACCCGGTATTTGAGGACAAATACCTTAAGGAATCACACATGTGGTGCAGAGATATGGGCTGCAGTAATGACTGCATGGATGTTAAGTGATCACAGATAGGAGGGAGGCTGATTTGCAAAACAGTCTATTGAGATGCAGGCCAAACTAGGAAAGTGTGAGAGCCCCTGATGTACAGGACATTTATCCTCCTGCTGCACCAATACCAAGTCTACCTTTTATTTACATACATAAGGAAACCTATCAACCAATTCATAAGGAGGAAGCTGCAAGAGGATATGGCTGCTGGAGGTTTACTGGGAAGCTTATCACTTCCCCGGAACACTAGAAAATTCTAGCAATGGTTTGCTGCTGATTGGGATTATTTGGCTGAACCTGTTCACCGCAGTTCTGTAAATTTAACTGAGCTCATATGGTGACAGGTTTTTAAAATCCAGAAGCTAGAGGTGTCTGTGTAGGGTGAACAGTGGGAAGCAGTTTGAAAGCCCTTGCCAGGAGGATGAACAATGGACATGTTCTCATTCCTTACTTATTACTTCACTGCGAAGCGTTGAGTAGGAATGCTGTGTGCTCAGTGCTAGAAAGAGGCCAGGAACAGAACAATACATGGGTAAAGAGGGTTTAGAAGGAAGTACAGAGCTTGGGATAATTACAGACAGATCTGTGTTACTGAGCTCATTGTGGTTCCTTTGCTCTCTGCCCAGCAAACCAGAACCTTTGGAAGTCAGCCAAATACATGCAGGTAGCTGCTGGCACTTCACAGCTCCAGCTGGTGCCACAGTGAAAGCTGCATCGGCTTTAATCCCAAACAAGGGTTTACAGCAACTTCCCTGTTGGTTGTCAATCAAGCCACATATTGGCTGGACATTAAACCAACAGACCTCATGTTGCCAACTCCTATCATTTGATCATGAGTCTGGGAATTTGTTGTATGTTTCTTAAAGCCCCAGTTTCTAGCCCTGGTTTGTTCTCTCTCGGAAAGAGAGGGACCAGGGCAGGAAAATCCATCTCCTACAGACAATCCTGAAACATGTAAGTAAAGCAAGGCAAGACATTACATTATCTTTTGTTTTAGCTTGTGAAAATTTCCCTATGCTAGAAGATGAATTTTTGCCTTGGGGAAGTTTTTAACCTAAGCTGGTAGAAATAAGCTTAGAGGGTCTTTCATGTGGGTCCTCACATCTGTACCCCAGAGTTCAGAGTGGGGAGGGAACCCCAGAGCGGGGAGGGAACTATTGTATACTCTTGAAAGCAGAAGATCAGGCTCCTTGTTTGTGACAATACTGCAGGGAAGGTAGATGATTATTAGGGAATAGAGCCCCTTTGGGGATCAAGAGAATTCTGTTCATTACGGATGAGCTTCAGCTGAGCAAGACAGCCTTGGCTCCTCGCTCTTTGGGAAGATTACGCTGCAGATGGCACAGGCATAGTTAGAGGATAGTCCTTTTCCACATTCAGTATTTCTCATCAATAAGGTTTGAAGTTAAAAAAGCAAGGCTCAAACACAATTACAGAACTGGAATGGACCTCAAGAGGTTATATAGTCCAGTCCCCTGCACTCAAGGCAAGACTAAGTATTATCTAAATCATTGTTTCTTAAACTGGGGGTCGCGATGGCTATATGCGGGGGTCGCAAACCCCGACCCCAGCACGCGGCTGCCACAGGTGCCAACCTTCCCTGGCGCTGGTGGGTGCTCACACCCCCCAGCCATGCCCCACCCCTCCCCTGAGCACAACACCTTCCCTTCCTCCCCCCCCCCCATCCCCCACCAGGCTTGGTGTGGCAAGCCTAGGAGGGAGGGAGGGAGGGAGAAGTGGAGGCTCGGAGGGAGTGGAGCACTTCGGTGTGCATATCTATTCACACCCCCACAGTCCAAACTGCAGGGCAGTGTAGATATGCCCTTAGTCTCTTGCATGAGCACTTATTAGCATGAATAATGGTTGCGCAGTTCAGCTCGGAGAGTCTGTTATCTAGATTTTAGTATTGGGAGGCTGAGATGTGCTTATTTAAGAAGGCAGTTATGAGCCCCTCAAAATAAGTTATATTGGACAGGCATTGTGTGGTTAGACTAAACCAGATTTACTTCACTCCACCCTGCCTGATAGCCATAACAAAGCATTTCAAAGCCTAGCCTGCAACAGCCATATGCTAAGAACCGGCCTCTCCTAACCAGAAATTGTTGCAGTGAAAGGTTTCTTTTATTTATATTTTCATCCACTATGTGAATAATAAAACAATCCCCTTTTCTGAGCCAACTAGGATTTAAACATAGATCTCCTGAATTGAAAGGCTGGTGCATTATATCACAGTACGAAGTATAGTAATGCCACAACAGTTTTAAGACAAATATATACAATCATCTTGGTATAAAATTTATAGTTCCATCTTTCTATTCACATGAATGATCAAGACCAATCACGTACTGAACAACTTAAGTGGAAAAGGGTATTCAAAAAGAAGCTTTCCATTATTACTACTGGGTACAATATTTCTAGGAAAAAACATGTTTAGTCAAACTGTCAGAAAATAACTGCTGGACCCAGGAAACTTTCATAATGCAACGGTCGATAAACAGGCTTAGAAGAACTAGATTTTTAACTGGTAAATGTTGGTAAACACTGATTTCATGATACATACTCAGACCAATGACAAACCAATGACAAACTATTTCCATCAATAATTACAGAAATTTACAGATAGACAATGCAAGAAAAATGCCTCGAGAACTTATCTGGATTTGATTCAAGGATATTTATTTGGTATATTTTGACATTGACAATTTGTTTTAATATTGACAATTTGTTTTAATGGTTATAATACTTTACCTTTTTGAATCTCTAAGTCTACTATCATTAAGTAATTATTGTCTGACCCCCACACAAAGAATACTTAAACACTCATCATCTGTCAAAATTATACAAAAATTTTTTTAAAAATCTGGTCTATCTAGATTTAGTCAATGAGGTGATGCAATTTGGGGGGGGAGGGGGGAAGAGGGCAAGAAAATTTAAGAACTGTATATTAAAGCGTATCAGTGCTACTCCCTCTCTCACATTCTTATGTCTCCTATTCAGTAATGGAGTGAAAAAAACATAAAATTAACTAGTTCCAAATAAACCCATCCAGGCAATTACCTTGCAGCCCTACACAAACTTTATTACACACGCCAACAGTTGAAACAAAATAAAAGCTTTCTTCAGCAACTGGAAGTTACCAAAAATACATCCACGTATTTTATGTATTGAATTTTATAATAAAATATATGTATGGTATTTTATGTATTGTAATAAAATGCATTTTATAGATTGTTTTGTTTAAACAATGTTGCTTGATTATAAAATGCAAGGTTTCCAGCATCATCAATAGACACACACTTGCTCACTCTCTCTCCATATTTAGAAGCGAATAAATTATGACATGGAACCGCAAATGAAGTCACTATCTGAGCAAGCAATATTAATCAGGTATACAGCAGCTGTGACCCACTAGTAAGCTCACACTGCTTCCTTGAAACAAGCTTTGCTTTCCAGCCACTATATAAAGACATTAAATGAAACTACTCTAGATTCTATTAGACCAAAACGATACAGAACACTTGAGAGTGGTAAAACATACAATGCAAGAAAATATTCTTAAACTATTTTCTCTTCTATTTTCATGTCAAATCTGATATGGAGAATAAGGACGTGTGCTACTGCTGATGTTTAGGTTCATATGAAGTGTATTAATTTAAAAGCGAAGTTTTCCCTACAATGCAGACAACCACTTTAGTACAGGAATAGGAGATTGAAAGAGTGACTTTGCAGCTGGTAGGCAGGGCACGGCTGGGCTGTGAGACAGCTCTGGGAAGTAGGTAAGGGAACTGCAGGGGGTAGCCAGAGAGTGGTTCTGCAATTACATAGATCAAATGGACTGAACTTCTCCTATTGAGCTGTAGCCTTTACTCCACCCCAGTAGCAGTCATGCAAGTGCTGCACAACTCCATGCTCTACCCATAGGCTCAAGTATGGAATCTGTTGCCATGTCCTTAAACTCCACATAGTTCTGCACGAAGTATGTTTATTCAGGCATTATGGATAAACTTTGAGAACCGCTCCCCCCCCCTGCAGACAGAGCAAGCTGTTCTTCACAAAGCTTCTTATCACAAAATGAACAAAGAACACGAATATGCCCAGAGTCTTAATATATGGTTCGGTGGTATTAACTTAATAGGAGAAACACTTGCTCATTTCTGCTATAAAAGCAGGCAAATCTGAGCTGTAAGGCAGAACTATCCCCTCATGGGATAGTATGAACTGCAGAAAATGCTCTCTCTCCTGTCAAAGCGTCTAGGAAGATAATTTTCAGTATCTATGGCAGCTCTTAAGACACGGGTCAGTTTACATTCTGAAAGCAGTGAATGATTAAAGTCATTTGAAATTTTATCATAAAACCACAGGCCATTTAAAAATTATAATGGAACTGATATAGTAGGTCAAATACTTCGGTTTAGCTTAAAAAAACTACAATTTAATGGGACACCACTTCTCTACAAAAAAGCTAAGATCAGAAAGAAACTAGAAGACAGTGTGAAAGAGGTTGGAGAGAAAGGGGAAGGTCCATCTCGGCAATGGAACTGTAGCATTCATCCCACTTCAATAAAATTCCTAAGTGTGTTCTATGCATTTGATCAAAACGCAGTTTATTTCAAATACAGAAATATTTGCCTTTATGTACATAGGTGGTGTCAGCATGGTTTGTTACACTAGACTAGAACTTCTCACCCACTTCCTTCCTTTGGAAATGGTGTCTCCTTTCAAAAACAATTATAACAGGGTAATGGTGACTGGAGGTACATGAATTTGTTGCTGCCTCTAAAGAACAGGCAAAATAACTATTGTGCCTTTATTTATGTCTACTGGTAGGAAGCCTGAAAGATTCCCAAAGTGCTTTCTGAACAATATTCTGCATGTTCACGCACCTCTGAAGTGAAAAAAAAGTGACAGCTATTCAACACCACAAAGCAACAAACAGCACAGTTAAAGGCAAGTAATGAAGATTACGGCTATATAGAGGCAGACATTTCTAATACAGAATGTAGAATCAGGAAACAGTTATTGATAACGGTATAATACCAAACAAGGGAATGAATTGACCAAGTATCTTGAAGTCTCTCTCAGACAGTTTGTTTGGATTCTTTAAAACAGAAGTGTTTGTAAAAGTGATTTTATGACAGGCAGCAGCGTCTAGTAGACTCAGCACAGACTGGGACTACTGTCTGCTTGGGAGCATGTTTGGGTGGTTGTTTTTTTTAAACATGCCTAGAGGACCCAGTAAAAAGTTGGGACTCTTATGCTAGACACATAGTCCCTGCCCCAAAGCATTTTCAATCTATGAAAGAAATCGGGAGCTCTAATCCGAACTATCATGGTCTTGGGGCTTGGTTACTCTGGCACTTTATAGCGCTATAAAGCCTCCAGGAACCCTATAACTCCCTACCCATCCACACTGGCAAGGCACAGAGCGCTATAAACCCACAGTTATACCGGTCCTGGTAATCCTCCCTTCCCCGAGGATTAACAGCTATTGTGTATTCACTGCTCCGTATTATCACCAGTGTGAATGGGTGTTAACACTTCAAGAGGGTTTTTTGTTTTGTTTTTTCAAGTGATCTCTGGAGATGTCCCAAGCCATTTAAGGCAATTGACGTCTCTTCCTTTGTTTTGAACTCAGCTGGAGGAAAGCAGAAGTACTTTTTCAGAGTTTCTCTCTTAACTCGGCAGATAAGCAATGCAAATGTTTACGGAGGGAGCTGTGTGGCAGAGAAGACTAGTAGGCTTGCTGACCAGCTCTCCAGAGGATGAAAATCCCCTCGCTCTCCCCCTCTGCATACACACATGTTCTCCCTGACCCCCCTAGTTTGAAAAGCACATTGCACCCAGATGAATGCTGGGATAGCTGCCCATAATGCACCACTCCCCATGCTGCAGCAAGTGCCGCAAATGTGGCCACGCTATATCACTGGCGGGTCTCAGTGTGGATACACTATAGCGCTATCCCTATAGCTGTATACGAGAACAGGTATAACCAAAACCGCTATAAAGCTGTAAGTGTAACCATGTCCACAAGCAAGCCTCTTAATGTCTGTCCATTTTATCATCAATTTTTATTATGTTGTTTCAGTGATGAGTGTATTTGGCAATGCACAGGAGAATAGTTCTGGCCTACCTCAAGGGAGCTATTTGAAGGTTAATGGCAAGTTAATGTTTTTAAGCCACTTTGAAGATGTAAAGTGCTAAGCATTATTATTAATAGCGCCAATTTGGATAACTGTGTCCACTTCAACATCAGTCAACATAACACAATTGCTGAGAGAAGATTAGGGTCACACTCCACCAAAGAGCATTTCCTAATATGGCAAATGTAAAAGCTATAAGCTAGCATTATAGGAGAGTCAGATATTATCCCGAGTACCTATACATTCAATAGCAACAGGCATAACATTGCAGAGGGCAGTAACGTAGGAGGAGGGATGGCATTTTTGAACTGCTAGCTCTACAGCATGGGTGTCTAACCTTTTGGCTTTCCTGGGCCACATTGGAAGAAGACGAGTTGTCTTGGGCCACGCGTTATGCCTAGTACACACAAATTCTTTGTCACAATTCATTTTACGCGACATTAAAGTCCTCTCACTCTTTATTTTATTAGTCAATTTGATCAGTTTTTCGGTTTTTTGGTTGAACTGTTTGCAATTATAATGCGAATTACGAATAATACTCCGTTATTTGTGGACGTAATCTCATAACGTTGTAAGTTTACGATTTTGTGTTGGGCCGCATTCATAACCGTTCTGGGCCGCATGCGGCCCATGGGCCGCAGGTTGGACAAGCCTGCTCTACAGGTTTTCACATTATAAGTCATTCTGCATTTGTGTAGAGTGACTTTGCTTTGCTTTAAGAACAACATTATGAAGAACAATTACCTGACTGAGGCACTACTTACCAGTACCCTGAAAGGAATGTTGATTGTTTGGCTGGCTCATGACAATACCCTATTCAAGAGAAAATGCTGCTCTTTGAAAAGAGACAGGAGAGCATAAAGACAGAAACTAGAAGAGAAGAGGGAAATGGAGATCTAGAATGATAGACTCATAACTACAATGACAAGAATTATATGAGCATCAACTAAAGAGAATGATTTATGTAAGGGAACTGTTATCCCCTTACTAACACTCAGTGGGGTGTTTTGATTATTAGCTCCCAGGACCTAAAGGGGGAGGGTCAATGGGCAATCAGGACCCTGAGACTGGTGGTCCCCAGGGGCAATGGGGAGAGGCCAGTACTCCAGATCACCCTGACTGACAAGGCCGGGAGACTAATCAAGGAGTCAGGAGGGCAGGATGGGTCCCGTCCTCCGTGTGTGAGCTGAGATTGCCGGGGCCAGAGACTGAGCTGGAGAATAGAGTTGGGCCAGATCCGGAGGGGCCAGAAAAGCAGCCCAGAGAGACAGACCCTATCCTGGGAGCAGAGCTGCAGCCCCAAAGCCAGAGCACAGCACAGAGAGAGCAGACCTGCCCTGGGAGCAGCTGCAGGAACCAGAGGCTGAGAGGTCAGTGCTGGGGTCAGAGACATAGGAGCCGCCTGCAGAGCAGCCATGTGCTGAGAGCAGAGCTGTAACAGTCAGAGGGGACAGAGCAACAGCTCTGAAGGCAGAACAGCAGCAGTCGTGCTGAGGCAAAGGGTGGAACTGGGCTAGAGCCATCCAGAGGCGGAGAGCGTGTGGCCATCACCAGAGGAAGCGTCCAAGTTGCAGCAACTCTGCAGCACAGCTGAGAAGGAGGCCTGAGCCCTACAAGGAACAGACTGTGAACTGTCCTAACACTCCAGAGACATTGTGTGTGATGCTCCCTGCCACGGAGCAGGGTGATGTGTTTTCCCTAACCGTTCTATTTCTTCCTTGTTCAGTTTTAAGATAAATTGTTCATTAAATAATTTGCATTTGCTTTAAGTTTTATGAAATGATCAGTGGGCCAGGGAAGGGCCCAGTGCAGAGGGAGCACCCCAGAGTGGGGACACCCTAGCCTCTGACCTTGGTAACCACAGCACGGTTTGGGGTTGAGCCCCCCAGAAATCCTGGGCCCAGCCTTGTTGGGGTTACGAGGACTCCACCAGACAGGAGAGTGGAAGAGGAGCCACCAAGGTCAGGGAGGCCTCTGGGTAAAGGAACTGGGAGCGAGGACTCAGATCCTTCCGCTAGCCCATTTCACCGGGGTAGTGCAGAAGCCAGGAAAGTTCCCCACAACAGCTGGACTATTCCCCCACTTACATTTAGACAGGGAAGGAGCAAAAGAAATGGAAGGAGGAAATAAACTAGAAAAGATCTCTTTTCGCTGAGTTAATTAAATGAGTTTCTGCTACATTATTTTTACTGTATTACCTTGTCAGACATATTTCAATACCTCTAGTTTAGAAGTTAAAGAAGTGAAATAATTGTTTTGTGCATTTGCTGTATATTAATATTTCTGGCTGCTCTGGATTCTGTATTTAAGTGATTTAGGATGGAGGAGGAGGAGGGGAGACAAAAATAACTTGGTATTCCTGAAATTCACTTAAACTATTACAATGGCCCCCTTGGGAGCTGTCCCTTGGAAGACTTTTGTAATCATGTTAGCTAGACATTAGACAACGTCACAAGGAATTGGGTGCCACTTCTACAGGCAAAAATTCCATTCCTTCTTCAACTGTACATCACATACTTTAACTTATACAAAATAACAGGTAATGCGAATCAGCACCTCCTCATTCACTGTCCTGTAAGATTATAGGGGATGAAGCAGCTAAATTTGGGGTTGTGTTAGGAAGAGGCATGTTTTGTGGGTCCTCCTCAAAATGCTACCGTCAGCACTGATCTTACAAATTCATAGATTCCCAGGCCAGAAGAGAGAACTGTGATCATCTAGCCTGACTCCTATATAACACAAGCCATAGAACCTCCCCAAAATAATTCCTAGAGAATATTTTTTAGAAAAATATCTAATCTTGATTTTAAAATGGTCAGTGATGCTCTTGTTCCAATGGTTAATTACCCAGTTAAAAATGTATGCCTTAGTTCAGTCTGAATTTGTCTAGCTTTAACTTCAGCCATTAGATTGTTATACCTTTCTCTGCTAGACTAAAGAGCCCATTATTAAATATTTGTTTCCCAAGTACATACTTGTAGACTGTAATCAAGTCACCTCTTAACCTTCTCTTTATTTTAACAAATAGATTGAGCTCTTCGAGTCTATCATTATAGTATAATGCATGTTTTCCAATCCTTTAATCATTTCACAGCTCTTCTCTGACCACTTTCCAATTTATCAAACATCCTTCTCGAACTGTAGGCACCAGACTTGGATATAGTGTTTCAGCTGCAGTCACATCTATGTCAAATACAGAGATAAAATAATCTCTCCAGTCCATTAGAGATTCCCATTTATGCACTCCCAGATTGTATTAACTCTTTTGGCCACAGTCTCACATTGGGAGCTCATGTTCAGCTGATCATTCACCGCAACCCCCCAATGTTTTACAGAGTGTCTGCTTCCCAGGATGGAGTCCCCCATTCTGTAAGTACGGCCTACATTCTTTGTTCCTAGACATATACATTTAGTCATATTAAAACACATTGTTTGTGTATGTCCAGTTTCATAAGAGATCAAGTGCTCTGAATCTGACTCATTCTCCTCATTATTTATCACTTGCCCAACTTATGTCATCTGCAAACTTTATCGGCGATGATTTTGTGTTTTCCTCTTTCATCTTCTTGATGAAACAATTCCCACCATTCCAACAAAGGTTAATTCTAAAGGCCTCCAGGCATGAAATAAATAGTTATAGTTGTATTACATTAGAACAGGGATGGGCAAGCTACAGCCCACAGGCCACACCCAGCCTGTGGGAGCACCCTGCTCGGCCCCTGATCTCCCGGCCAGGGAGGCTGACCCCGGCTCTTCTCCGGCTGTTTCTCTCTCCCCCACAGCCTCAGCACGCTGCGCCACCAGCGCTCTGCCTCTCAGCTCCTGGGCAGCACTGCAGTGGCAAGCCTGGCTCCAGCACAGCTGCGTGCTCCTGCCGCTCTGAGCTGCATCGTAAGGGGGCGGAGCTGCGAGCACCTGTAGGGCATGTCTAGTGCTAGTGGGCCATGCAGCTGCCAGACACGCTGCTCTGAGAAACATGGTAAGGGGGGCAGGGCCAGGGTGTTGGAGGGTCTCTGGAGGGGACAGTCATGGAACAAGGAGCAGGGGGGTTGGATGGGTCGGGAATTCTGAGAGGGGCAGTCAGGGGGTGGGAAGTGGGAATGGGTCGGATGGGGGTGGGACCAGGCTGTTTGGGGACGCACATCCTTCCCTACCCAGCCCTCCATACAATTTTGCAACACCGATCTGGCCCTCTGGCCAAAAAGTTTGCCCACGTCTGCACTAGAAAGTACTTAAATAGAAAACACTGAAAGATTTTTTTGTTTCCCCTTTCAGCAGAACTTGGATTTTTAATCTGATGGAGGAAAAAAATTAGACAAGGTTCCTTCAATATTGCATCCTCACAAATGGCATCTAAATACTTCTAGAGTTCTCCACCTATCGTAGTTTACTCCTTTTATTCTGCAGCGAGGTGAATGCAACAGATCAATAATATTTTTATCCTTATTTAATATAATGAATGTCAACAAATAATGAAGGTGGCATACTTGTATATGTTCCTGGGGGATTATGCTCCCTCAAGCCAATGATGTCTGGTCAAGCAATTTAAAAAACAACAACATTCAATCGATTATCTTTAGAAGAGACGTGTCACAGCTTTTGTCTACTCCCTCCCTTAAGAAACACAGTATCTCCCCCGCTGTTCCTCAAATCACTTGACAAACTAGTCTCCCAACTGTTCAGGATTCTTGTTAGAAGGACAACAGAGAAGGGAAATATAGTTTTGCATAGGCAAAACACACAGTGGTAGCTATGTGATGTGAAAGACAAGACGGGTATTGAGATATTATGCAGTTAGTGAGTTTTAGGGGGGGGGAAGTCTGTCCTCCAGCAGGTGGTAATGAGAGATCAAGATAGAATAAAGAACACATTTTAGATGATGTCCAGGATCGTACTGTTTTCAATAAACGAAAGGTGCCCCCACAAAAGGTATCTTAATAAAGAGGTACATTGTATTTAATTAGTAAGCATGTTAAAAGAAGGTGCTCATTTCACATGTTCCCTCCTAGATTACTAGTGTAAAATCAGTTTACCGAACTTCAGTAGACAAAAATCATTTGTCTTTTTGCCTCTAAAATCCCCACTTTACCAGGGCACAATTTGCAAAAAGATCATCAGACTTCCACAGTTTGAGTTTTGTCTAATGAAATACCAAACTCTTTTTCTTTCCATATCAACCACTTAAGAATTAGAAATTTAATTTTAGAGGAAACTGTACTTCGATCAGAATACACACAAGAGCTGAACGTATTAAAGAGACTGACAATTATGCTGGAATATTTATTTTAAAAAAATCAATAATTTGCTGCACTTACTTCTAAAACCAAGTAGTTGCATTGATGTTTCAATAGTAGACATTAAACAGAACATAGTTTTCCAATGACTAATGTGTGATGAACACTAAATGCATAAATATTTTATGCAGAACCACTTAAGCAGACGTGGTTTTCAGCTCAATTTAAGGAAGAGAATGGCATGTTTAGAGTTGACCTGTAATGATCAAAAAAATGTAAATGAATGCTGGCAGGAATATTTAATAGCATTTTCGGTCTTCTCTTCTGGAATAGTTGCTAATCTAAGTTTCTAATGTGAAATAAAAAACTACTCAGTTTGTACCCACTTATTCAAAGTAAGATCCGGCCTCCTGACCACAGGTCTATGAAGTCTTATTATTCCACTTCCATTTCTATCTTTCAAGCACTAACAAAAATAATCTGTTCTTAGTTTTTGCATCACTATTTATATTAGGCCTTCACTAGTCCAGTGAGAATAGGTTATAAACCTAGAAATAGCACATTTGGGAATACATGTAGAATATTGAATTTTGATGTGCTTATTATTAAAAGTACCTCATTCTATTAACAAGAGAAAAATAACCATACTAAAATAGTGCTAAATCTGCGGTTATGTACCATCAGATTTTACCGGGACAGTCCTATTTTTAGCTTCTGTGTCTAGGTGCCATTTAAGGTTGCTGGGTGCCCAGTTTTTGACCAGAAAGTCCAGTCGAAAAGGGGACCCAGTAATATCCAGAAAGATGTACTGACCTAGAGTGACCAGATGGAAAGTGTGAAAAAGCAGGACCGGCAGGAAGTGGGAGTGGGAGAGATAGGTACCTACATAAGAAAAAGCCACGAATATTGGGACTGTTCCTATAAAATCAGAACATCTGGTCACCCTAACTGACCTAACTAACCAAAAGTTCAGTTAATGTAGGGCACAGGGAGCCACAGAGTCCCATGACAGCCCCTACTCTTACTGCAGACAGGCTTCCTTGTCAGAAAGCTCCCATCCCAGCCTTGGAGCAGAGGGAGCCCAGCTCGGGGTGGGGGAGGGAGGTGGAGACCATCCAGCATCAGGAGATGGAGACGGGGTGGGAAGAGGAGCAAGCAATAGGGGCGGAGCCTCGGGGGAAGAGATAGAAAATGGGCAGTTCCTTGGTAGTTAGGTTACCAGAAATTAGAAAGGTGGCAACCCTCAAACCTTCACTAGACACCTTTGGTTTCCTTTGTACAGTGCATAGAGACACAGATAGATTTCAAATTTGATTTAGCCTCCAAATAAAACCAAGAATTGCAAGTACTTTCCTCCACTATATGTGATATATGCGTCCCTCAACCAACAATCCTAGTTTAACTGGGATTATCTCAAATTTTGGAAGTCAGCCCCAGACAATGTTTTATGCATTGGCCTAGCAGGGCAGCTATACAGCAGTGGCTTTGTGTTGCCAATTCACATGTTTGAGTCTCCCCAGCTCCTGCAGTCAGATAACACTCTAGTCAGCTTGTAATTTAACAAAAGCTTTTAGCCCCCATAGTTCTGGAGAAGAGTTTGTAAACATTAGCTCTAAAAGGCTCAAAATAAATTAAAATTGTAAAAAACTTCATTTATTAATTTTTTAAAAGATCTCGTGATGTTTAAAGCCAAATTCATAATTTGGGGCCTGATTCATTATTGACTGCTCATGTTGGCAATACTACTTGAATTTTTTTATGTGCCAGTATTTTGAAAAAAAAAAATAAAAAAAAATAATAATCAGACACTCGCACTCCTAAAGGTAATGCATTTAGTTTTGCCTAGATAATTCATTTTAAAGTACACTGCTACCGCGATATAACGTGGTCTGATATAAGGCAAATTCTGATATAATGTGGCAAAGGAGCTCTCCGGGGGGCATGGCTGCATGCTCTGGTAGATCAGCACATCAGCGTGTCTGGCTTCGATATAATGAGGTTTCACCTCTACCGTGGTACAATTTTTTGGCTCCCAAAAACCACATTATATTGAGGTAGCAGTGTATTCGTTTTGTCTTGAAAATCTGTATATCTTCAAATAAGACGATGAAGACTTGTGGCACCTTAGAGACTAGCCAGTTTATTTCAGCATAAGCTTTCGTGGGCTTTAGCCCACTTCATCGGATGCATAGAATGGAACAGAAGATGTATTTATACACACACAAAGCAAAAGAAAAAAAAAGAAAAAAGGTGTACATTAGCATATCAATTCTAAGAGGCTGTTTAAGTTGGATGGGCCATCAGCAGCAGGAGGGAAAAAAACCTTTTGAAGTGGAAGGTGCCACACGTTTTCATCATCTTATTTACGGATACAGACTAACATGGCTGCTAATCTTAAACCTGTACATCTTCAATGATTAGTGCTTTTCTAGAGGATGTGGAAGAGGCAAATCATGGCAGATATTCAGGATTTCTTACAATATTTAACCAAAACACAAGTCTGCTTTAAGTATAATGTTTACCTCTTAATTCATGGAAAATTTCAATTTTTGTGGCGAGGTCTGGTCCTTGAAAGTAGCCTGAAGTAGTACTCTCATAAGGAATCTGGCAATTGTTCCAGAATTCTTGTCTCTATCAAGAGGCTGCATTTCAAAATGTCATTTTATAATAAGAATTCTTAAGACTCGTCATAAAGGTTTTAAAAAACCAAAAAGGCAGGGTTTTTTAGCATTAGCTCCCTCAGCTAACAAGCTAAAGTTCTCTTTTAATTAATTCTTTAATTTGCCCAGATAGACACATACTACTTGTAGACACATACAGTCACCTGGAGATCATTTTCAAATCCCTCCTCTATTTTTATGCTCTTTAAATCTTAATGCACCAGTTAGCTGAAGCCATATTTAACCATTCATATTCATTTTTCCAGCTATCTAGACTCATATCTTGCTAACTGAAATCAGCTGAGAAATAGCTCATTTCAGACAGCCAGAAAACCTACTGGCTTTTACTGCAATTTACTGATTCTACAAGTGTTGATCTAGATTTTAACAGAAATATTTGAGAACTATAAATACTTATCTCCAAATTGTCATTTATTTCCTTTACATATATTCACATTTGGCCAATATATATTAATTTATTTCAACATCAAATTTCATTGTTTACTCCTCCCCAACATGGTATCGTGCAAAACAAGTTTGAAACAAACTCAGTCATCCCTGAAAAACTAGGTGATTTACGTGGATTAATACTCTTGGAAGTATACTTGTAAAATGGAGATGTTAAATAGAGTGCCATATATATCTAAAAGTGTTTGCCTCACAAGACAGCTCCACTTTTAGTTATGAAGCAAGCCTTCAAAGTCAGTCAGTCGATCATAAGACGTTTAACCCATTCACTGTCAAATGAACACAAAGAAATGAGATATACTTCACTATGACAAGATCTAAAAGCCTTTTCTGCCTCCCAGATGGCCTGCCATAACCAATATTTGGAGCAGCTTCTCCTCTCAGCTCACAAGGGTTAGCTCCTGGGTGGCTGTTCCCCCTCCCTCCCCCCCCCCCACCTTGTGCTTTGGTGCCTCCACTTAAAGTGACTCCTCAGTGCGCCAGACAGGCAGGAGTGAAGTCCGTTCAGAAAAATCAATGACAACACAACTATTTAGCCAGGAGTGTAAATGCCTAGGGAACAGAGGACAAAGTAAAAAACCCAAAGGAATGGTGCCTGCTACATCAAAAACAACACTAGGTATGTGGGGAAGTGTAACGGGGTCGGTCACTCACCCCTGCGGCGCCCCCGTCTGGTCGTCTCGGGAATTAGCTCTTTTGGCCCAGGAGCGCCCTCTGCCGACCGACGTCCGCTTCTCCACACCTGGCTCCGTGCCCCTCCCGGACCCGGAGCCTCTTGCTGAGGGTGCTGCACCCTGCAGTACCCCCCTGGTCTTAGGGGTCTCCCCTCCCCGGGGAACCCAATGCCCACTATCCCCAACTCGCCTCAGAATGTGCCACTGTCAGTCACTACTTGCCCCCGCTCACTGGGGCGGACTGCAGTCTCATGGCTGCTCATCACAGGCAAGAAGGGGTTGGCCTGCTGCTGCTATTACCAGCCCTGGGCCACCTCCTGGCAACCCCCAGTACCCCGTGGGTCGGGCCTCCTCTAGGCTCAGTAAGCTGGGGCCTTTTCGCTAGAGCCAAAGCTCTCCGGCTCCCAGCTGCCTTGCCCTCGCCCTGTCCCAGTCTGGGTACCCCGGTACAGGCTCCGTGCAGCCAGGCCCTGTCTCCCTCTGCTCCCAGAGAAGACTGACTTTAGGCCCTTGCCTGCACCTGCAGCCTGGGGCTCTCAGGCTAGAGCTTTGCCCAGCTCCTTCCACCTAGCCCCAGTCCTGCACCCAGCCTAGTACCTTCCTTTCAGCTTCCTGCAGCAGGCCTGTCTCCCTCTGCTTACTGAGGAGACTCCTCCCTTCTAGATGCAGAGGAAGACTGTTTCTCTGCCTCCCAGCCTTTATATCCTGGCTGGGCGCGTTTGGGGCGTGGCCACACAGCTGCACCTAACTCCTAATCAGCCTGGGAGTTTGCAGGCTTCCCTGGCTACAGCCCCTTCCCTGCCTGTTTTAAACCCCTTTTGGGGCTTTTCCAAGCCCCTTCCGGTAGGGGGCGGGCAGACACCCCGCCACACATCCCCCCCCTTAAGATACCACCGACGGGGGGGGGGGGGGGAGGGAAAGAGAGAATCCCTAACGCCCTTGGGTCCTTCGCAGCTGGGCCCGTAGGTAATCCCTCTCTTCCCGCAGGCCCCGCACTACTTGGAGCCACCTATCTCCCCCTACTAGGGTCTGGGTCCCCACCGTGGCCCTCTTGGCCCCCTCAGGGGGTCCTCCCCCCATGCGGGCTCCCTGGCGGACGGTGTCTACAGCGACCGTCTGGGTCCCAACCTCCTTCAGGGCCCCGGTCGCCGCCCCCACCTCCACCTTCAATTTTGGCCCTTCTGGACCCTCAGGCACCTTTCTAAGCCCCACCTTAGTTTCCCTAAGGGGGCAGTGCCTCCTAATGTGGCCTGGCCCTTGGCAGCCCCAACAGGTTCCCTGCCTCTTGGCTGCCCTGGGCCTAGACCTTGTGGCCCTGTTCCTCTCAGGGCCAGCCCCCCTTGGACTACCCTGGTTCGGGCTCCTGCGGACGGGGCAGTCTTTCTTCAGGTGCCCCCCCTGGCCACAGGCCCAACAAGGTCCCCACCGCTTGGGTTCGCTCACCCAGCAGCATATGTGAGGGGTGCGCCCCCATCCGGGGTACACCCTCCTGCCCCCAGTCCCATAGGGACAGTTCTTTCTTAAATGTCCTGGCCTTCCGCAGGCATAACAAGTCTTTGGCCGCGCCCCAGGCCTCCTGCTCCGGGCGTCAGGCCTCTCGGGCCTCCTCCGAAACTCTTTCCTGAGGAGCTGCCCCAGGGCCCGCTGTTCCTTTATCAGCGGTCCCAATTGTTCATGGAGGGCCATCTGCACCCCCTTTAGGCTCTCCTGGCGTTCCCGGGTCCCCTGGCGGTCTTCAGCCCAGTCTTGCTGGTAATCTGGCCCTGGGACCCGGCCAGGGATAGCCTCTGGGTGGTCCCAAACATACAGCCCACCATATTCGGGTTCCATTGTCCCGAAATAGTCTCTCAGGCAATTCCAGTCCTTGCCTCAGTTTCTCTAGGCACTGTCCGCTGTCCGTGCCGTGCCCCTTGTATCAGGGGCGGACCGCTAGTGCCCGCATTCTCCACCAGTGTAACGGGGTCGGTCACTCACCCCTGCGGCGCCCCCGTCTGGTCGTCTCGGGAATTAGCTCTTTTGGCCCAGGAGCGCCCTCTGCCGACCGACGTCCGCTTCTCCACACCTGGCTCCGTGCCCCTCCCGGACCCGGAGCCTCTTGCTGAGGGTGCTGCACCCTGCAGTACCCCCCTGGTCTTAGGGGTCTCCCCTCCCCGGGGAACCCAATGCCCACTATCCCCAACTCGCCTCAGAATGTGCCACTGTCAGTCACTACTTGCCCCCGCTCACTGGGGCGGACTGCAGTCTCATGGCTGCTCATCACAGGCAAGAAGGGGTTGGCCTGCTGCTGCTATTACCAGCCCTGGGCCACCTCCTGGCAACCCCCAGTACCCCGTGGGTCGGGCCTCCTCTAGGCTCAGTAAGCTGGGGCCTTTTCGCTAGAGCCAAAGCTCTCCGGCTCCCAGCTGCCTTGCCCTCGCCCTGTCCCAGTCTGGGTACCCCGGTACAGGCTCCGTGCAGCCAGGCCCTGTCTCCCTCTGCTCCCAGAGAAGACTGACTTTAGGCCCTTGCCTGCACCTGCAGCCTGGGGCTCTCAGGCTAGAGCTTTGCCCAGCTCCTTCCACCTAGCCCCAGTCCTGCACCCAGCCTAGTACCTTCCTTTCAGCTTCCTGCAGCAGGCCTGTCTCCCTCTGCTTACTGAGGAGACTCCTCCCTTCTAGATGCAGAGGAAGACTGTTTCTCTGCCTCCCAGCCTTTATATCCTGGCTGGGAGCGTTTGGGGCGTGGCCACACAGCTGCACCTAACTCCTAATCAGCCTGGGAGTTTGCAGGCTTCCCTGGCTACAGCCCCTTCCCTGCCTGTTTTAAACCCCTTTTGGGGCTTTTCCAAGCCCCTTCCGGTAGGGGGCGGGCAGACACCCCGCCACAGGAAGGAAGGAAGTCAATTTCCCTACCCACAAACACACTCAAATTTCTCCAAACCCCACCTCCCTAACACCATCCCTAACCATAATCAACAAAGAGCTCAGAGCACTGTAAAACAGGATATGCATATTATGGCATAAAGTCATTTTTCATATGATCTCTGGATTGCATTTTCCCCATCTTTTAATTATGGCAACTACACAGTTGACTTTGCTGGCAATGTTTCTAACGTAGGATGTTGCACCTATTTCCCCTAGATTTGGTTAGTGTAAGTGATGGAATAGCAGAAGCAAACCATTTTAAAGAAAATGTAAAACTGTAAAGAAGGGGGGGGGGGGGCTTCTGCTGTTTAAGGGATATTCTCCTGAGGGGACAAGAAGAATGGGCCTCTCTCAAGTGCAATCACTTTCTTCCCCTAACAAAAATACAGAACATACAAGGATTTGTTTCATCACTGTTCAGGCCCATAAAAATTCAGCTTCATAGCATCTGCTTCTCTTCACAAGCCTGCAAATCTGGTTGGAAGTCTGGGCTCTAAAGTAATCCAGCCCACCAAAGACCACCCATACCCCATCCCTCCACAAGTATTCCCCAGGTACTCTGCTCTCTTGAGCCCAAGGTCTTCTCCTCACTTTGGTTTTAACTGAGGTGACATGCAGGGTTACTCACCTACCCCACCCTCGTCTTCTGAATCTGAAGCACAGAGATTTGCTCAGGATGACACAGGAAATCCATAGCAGAGCAGGGAACTGACTCTGGGTCTCCCACATCTTAGGCTATTGTCCTAACCACTGAACCATTCTTCCTTCCTGATGTTAGCCTCAATCTATGGCACGGTAAAACAGGACACACAGCCCTGCAGAGTTTTTCCCACCTCTTGCTTCACTATCTCAGCTTCTATTAGAGTGGCCATCAGTTTCCATGTACAGGCGGATGGCCCATAATCTCTACCCTAATGTACAGCTGCTATGAGCTATAGGACATCTATTTCTGAGACAAGTCTGTGTGCTTTGCAACAATAGTGTTCTACACAAGCTTTCTTACCTCTTATTATATGGCAAAGGGTAAATTTGAGGTAATTTGCACACAGGTTGATGATCATATCTACAAATTAAGTAAACAGCTATTGTAGAAGTAAGGGCTGGTGCACACAGTTAACCAGGATAGAGAGTTATCCCCTGCAGTTTTTCAGATACACATACCAAATTGATAAATACCCAGATACACGAGTTGGGAAACAAATATTTTGTACTAGCGAAAATACCCGGCGTTGCTCGGGTCAGTCGGAGGTGGGGAGGGGGCAGACAGCTGAGCGAGTGCGGGGTCCGTTGGATGGGTGCAGAGAGCAAACCGGACACCCCTACCTCACCCCCCCCCCCCGACCAAACCCGACATCCCCACCTCACTTACCCCTCGACCAACCCCAACTCACATTCTCACCCCCCCACCCAAAACCAACACCCCGTCTCCCCCCTACCAACCCCAAAACCCCCTGACCAACACCCACACCTCACCCCCCGTAGACCAAACCTGACACACCCACCTCACTTCCCCCCCCAACCAAACCTGACATCCCTACCTACCACCACAAACCCGACACCCACACCTCACTTACCCCTCTACCAATCCCGACCCCCACACCTCACCCCTCACCCACCCAGACACCTTCCCACCCACCCCCCAGACCAAACCCGACACCCCCCGTCTCACTTACCCTCCGACCAAACCCGACACCCCCCGGCTCACTTACCCTCCAACCAAACCCGACACCCCCACCTCACTTACCCTCCAACCAAACCCAACTCGGGTCCGTCGGAGGTGGGCAGGGAGCACAGAGCTGAGGGATTCTGGGGTCCGTCGGAGGTGGGGAGGGGGCACAGAGCTGAGCGAGTGCGGTGTCTGTTGGAGGGGGTATTATGACATCATAACTACGTCACAGAGAACAGCAGCTGCCCAACTAATGTGATTGGCCTTTAAAGAATTTCACCCCTGGGGGGCGTCAGAGGTGAGATTTGAAAAATTTTCGACTCTTACGGTCATTAGGACCCCAAGACCTCTAACTGTACCAAATTTCAAGTCTCTAGCTCAAACGGTGTGGAAGGAGTAAGCGTACACCCATACATACACGCACACACCATTTGACTTTTATATATATAGATTACAGAATAAGAGCTACAGTAGAAGAACTATCATCTCTTGATATACTGAGAAAAAAACAACTAATTTGTCCCTCCCTAAGAAATTCTCTTCTTCATCCTCCTGACATTGTATATTCTCCTCCACTGATTTCCCAATTCTAAAACAAGAAAGGGCAGCTGTATTAGATTAGCCAACATCCTAAAATATCTAATCCATCTTCAACTTTTCTCCAGTACATATAGGAATATCTTTGCTTTGCCCTAAGAGAAGCAATTTTAATATTACTAATTCCAAACAAAGTATCAAATTTTATCTTTATCCTAGGAAGCAAAAATATATGAAAAAACAATTGTATAATAAAACACAGACAGCATACCAATCACATAGTTACCATCTTCTATACATCATCCCATGCCCCAAAGTCTAACTTTTTACTAAATCCTTATTCAAGAAAATATCCAGTGTAGTTAGTGGACATTTTCCTAAGTAAAATAACAGTAGGAATTAGCCCACCGTTTATAGAAATGGGTCTTTTACAGTTAGCAGGTTTCAATATTTTCAACTTCTAAAAGATCCCATTGAAGTTGTTCTGGAATATTACCAGTGGGGAAGAAAGCAATGAAAATTTGGTATCAATAGTGAAAGCATCTTGTGAAAGCTATTCAGCGGACAGCTTGAAGTGACATCCTGTTTATGGGAATGATAAAAATATTTTTATTAATATTCATTACAGATTTAACAAACTTGGTGGAGAAAAGCTATGGTAGGCTGTATGCTGTGAATAGTAAATTGCCTAACAAGAAAAAAATCCATATTTAAGCCTGTGGAACTCTCCTCTTGTAAGGAACAAGAATTCCAGAAGTACTCCTCATTCTTTTTGCTGATACAGACTAACACGGCTACCACTCTGAAACCTGAAAACTAAGTGTAATACCCATTTCTTCAGAGGAGACTTTCCTCAATTTCTTCGTACACACAAACAATCAAGCTATAAGAACTCTGGAACTAAGAATCATGTAAAATCATGCTATTCCTCATACTGATGGAGAACGGCATTGAGTGGACTTTTTTTTTTTTTTTTAAACGTGCTTGGGATGTCTTTAGACACAATATGTATGTACTTACGACCTTATCACCAAAGACACACTATAGACTGACTGAGGAAAGACAGGACGTTAAAGCACTGTGCATTCTCTTTATATAAAACAACAATAATTAGAAATAGTAAGAAAACTATTAAGAGAAAGATAACCTCAATTGGCAGATTAAAAAACAGCTAGAGGAAAACAAATCAAACTAGTTCAATACTCAACAAGAAGTGAAAAGGACCTCAATAGGCTTTTCCATCTGTATTTTTAAAAATGGGCTTATAGTTCCTTATTCAAGTTGTGCCAATTCTATGTTATTCTATTCTGTATAGGTCCTTATACCATCCTCATCACTGTAGCATTGTGCACCTTCCAAGTGGTGTAATAAGTGGCCTAACATCTACCATTTTTGCTTTGTTCACTCTCCCTCTCCCCACCCACCCCCATCTCATTTTCTCCTTGGGAAAAATTGTGTTTGCAGTGTAATTTTGTGTGCGTAGTGCAATTTTGTGTGTGCACACAGCACTCCTGGCTAAAAGACCATATCATCTGTCATTCAAATACTGACCAAGGATCAAATTCTTAATCGTATCACAGAAGAAACAGACAAACCACGCAGTATTCATGGCTGTACTCACAGTGCTCTTATCTGGTTGCGTGTTTTTTAAGAACTCTTGACAGCATCCAAAATAGCCTTCAGGCTAAAGCTTTAACTATTACTAATTTTAGTCACCAGACAAACATTTAGATTGTAGTTCTGAAAAAGCTGTCTTCCAGTTCTAAATGAATAATGATATTGGCTCTGCAAATTGTTATTTAGAATTAAATATTAATCAAACAAACAATGCTGCTATGTATGGAAAGCTTCCATATGAAGAAATTGAAAAGAATGGCACTGTTTACAGAGGGCTGAATGAGAGGGAAGATGATAAAGGCATATTCAGTAATAAACATTATTGATTGAGAACTTCTCACTGTCTCTCAAAGTACAAGAGCAAGGATACTTGCACTGAAGTGGGAAGTCGGCATACATAAACTAATAAAAGGAAATACATTTTATACAGTGCACAGTTAGCCACAAGATATAATAAAGGCCAGCAACTCAGCAGGTCTGAGAAAAGAATTGGATATTCATATAGATAAGCACATACAGAGTTATAATAGCAAGAATTTTTAAAAAAATCTAATTTAAAAAAGAGTTTATGCTTCAAGGATAAACCAACTTCCAATAGGTACTAGTAAATAAATGCCTACTGCAGGCACTTTGTGAAAAATCTTATATCAGCTGCTATCAATGGCAGGACACCAGAGCAAATTGACCATCAATCTGATGTGGGATGGAAGTTTTTACGTATTATTTATTTTACACTCACAAGTTTTCCACTTTTACCTTTCTGAAAAGTCTAAAAACGCCTGTCCAGAAATAGATCTGCCACTTTTGCTGAAGAAACGTCTCAGAAAGCTACTTACAACCTCCATGCCTGGTGGCATATGAGGCAACCCATTTTTCCTGCTGCTCTCTCTCCACAGCAAGATGTTTGATTCTAAGTGGTCTTCATGAGGACAGCACGCTTTTTGATCATGCTGCAGGAGGTCATTGTTTGCCCTCCATGCCTTCTCTTCTCCAGAGGTGGAAGCCTTATGTACTTTAGGCTTCTGCCATGTGGTTGCCTGGTGACATGGCCAAATCACTGTAGCTGTTTGTCTAATTATTAAGTGTGCAGTCTATTGACACACATGGCACAATACTTCCACACTAGTTATGTGACCTCTCCAATAAATTCTCAAGATTTTTCTTAAACAATGCTGGTGAAATGCATTCACCGTACTGTTTTGTACTTCCACCATCTGCCACGTTTCTGAGGCATTTAATAGTGTTGGAAGGACAATAGCATTGTACAACCTTATTACAATGTTAAGATGTATCATCTTATTTTTCCAGACATTTCACAAATGGAAAAATGATCCACTGGTTTTTAACAATTCTATCCTTTGCTTCTTTAGTAAGCTGACCATTAGCAGATATTTTATTTCCGAGACAGACAAAGTCATCAACTCTTTTGTACTCTTCGCCATCACACATCTGCCGACATTGAGAGTCTTCTCTTCTGCCTCCATGGTCTTGGTCTTCTGCATGCTGATACAAAGTCACATTTTAGCAACTCCTGCTTTTATGCTCAAAGAAACTTTTCATTCTGCCCAAGCTGGTATCAACTATGACTATATCATGTGTCACAAAGTTCCTCTTCTGCTTTGGTGGGTCCTGCACGGTTTTGCTCACCTCCGAGGTTCACGGAAGCCCTCAATTCGGTGACTTCTGCTAGAGGCTCAAACCTGCCTTTCACGCAGCTAACCTCATAACTGCCCAGCACGGGGAAAACCAGAAAACAATCTCTGCAGCCTCTGTTGTCCCATCTAGTGGGTCAGGGACAGACGAGATTCCTTTCCAAATTAGGCCTTTCCTTCTGGTGTTTCCTTCAGACCAGGTCAACTCCTCCTGTGTCCGATCAGGAGTTGGGGGGATGGAGGGAATCCGGGCCCACCCTCTACAACAGGTTCCAGCTCAGGGCCCTGTGGATAGCAGCTGTCTACAATGTCTCCTGTATCAGCTGCATGACAGCTACAACTCCCTGGGCTACTTTCCACGCTCCCCCCAGCACCTTTCTTATCCTCACCGCAGGATCTTCCTCATGAATCTTAAGCATGCTTGTACTCCTCACTCCTCCAGCAGCACGTCCTCTCACTCCTTGCCCGCCCTCCACTAACTGAGGGGAGGTCCTTTTTAAACCAGGTGTCTTGATTAGCCTGCCTGCCATAATTGATTCTAGAAAGTTCTTAACTGGCTCCAGGTGTCTAATTAGCTTGCCTGTCTTAACTGGTTCCAGCAGGTTCCTGGTTGCTCTAGGGTAGCCTTTGCTTTGGTCACTCAGGGAACAGAAAACTATTCATCCAGTGGCCAGTATTTCTGCCTTCTACCAGACTCCTGCACTGGTCTGGGTCTGTCACACATGTAAATCTAAACATCTCAGCTTCTCTCTTGGCCAAATACAGGTGCCCTTGGCAACAGGTCTTCTCGTCACAAAATCTATGACAATGCAGAAGAGAAATGGGGATTGTACACAACTTGGTCTTACACTGGGGATTATTTTAAACCATTCTGTATGCAGCAGATTCATCATACAAAGCTTTTATCAAATTAACCATCTTTGCTGGAATGCCAATTCCAGAGGATTTCTCTGTGGACATGTTCACATGTTAAAAAAGCATTTGTGCATTTGGCAATACATTGTGCGTAGTCAGTTTCACCAGTTCCCGCTTCTGTTTGTATGCATGTTTCACACAGCAACAGGAGAAAACATTAAAAAAAGAATATAGAAAACCATGATTACATAAGCACAAAAATGGCGGAGGAACAGAAGGACAGGTGTAGACCGTGTAACCACTTTGAATCCATGAGCTGTTTTCCAAGTTGAAAGTTTAACTTTTTGAAATGATTCCATTTTATAAACATGTTGAGTTTCAAGAACTTCAAGATATACCTGGGACAGCGAGTGGTGGTGGCACATGAACAACTAATATTTGAAGCGGTGAACTTCACCAGGGTCAGCTGCAGCAGAAGGTAGAATATAAGGTTAAAGGTCAGAAGGTTAAAAAAACTTTTGCGTCCAAATTCGCATCAGAGCAAGGATCAAAAGTTGGGGGAAGAAAGGTCCTCACAGACCAATTTTGCAAACTGAAGTAGGAACATCCACCATGTGAGAAAGTACTCAGGTTTTAAGATGGATAATATTTTTAAAGAAGGGTTAGGTGGGTACCACCACTTTTTATCAACCACCACTTTTAAATACCTTCAGATTTGTGAAAGGCTCCATTGTGCTATGCACTGAGAAAACTAGAACAAGCATGCGAGTTTGTGCACAAAATAAATCACCCACTAGTTTCATGAGTTGTCATGAGGAGGTCCCCCTAGGCTCCTAAAGAAGGAGCAGCATCCCATAGTCACTAGCACTCCCCAGCCTTCCCTTTCCTCTCTTTTGGGAGCTTTTCTGAACCATTTTATTTTTCTTCGCTCCTCGTGCCCCAAGGCAGGTCACATTTGGGAATCTCAGAGAGCGCAATGGTAAATTACATGTTGCACGTACAGTCCACTAATCAGTGTGTAGCATCTCCCTCTGTGCTACACCTAAAGAGCATGTAGGTCTTTTACAGCCCAAGTTACAGACCCTGGATCTTTAGTTCAAGCTATAGATACGCATGTGGTAATTGTATACACCACTTTGGAGCCAGCATTCCAGCCTGGATTGACAGACTTAGGCTAGCAGGGTTCATGCTAGTGCTCAAAAAATAGCCGTGTGGACGAAACTGTGACTAGGGGCTCTGAAGGATTTTCAGGATAGGAACATTAACTGAATATTCCTGCACTGGTGGTCTCATTACGTCTTATGTCAGTGATCTTTAAGACTCTATGAGAGCGTCCAGGTGTTTTGTCAATATGTTGTGTTATGGGAATCAGTACATGCCTCTGAGAGATTGTACAAGATCTGCAGGTAAACAAGCTTTTTCCACTGAATTTTTATCAGATCCCCATTTCCTTAAAATCCCTCCGAATCTGAAAACAAAATTAACTTTTCATAATGTTATCAAGGTGTCTGATGAAATATGTGAGTATATGATTGCTGTGGACTGCTAGTCCATTTGGAGTGACAGTATCAGAAGTCATTGGTGGTCCATGCTAGAGACGAACTGGCGTATTTTAACTTTAACACAAGCTATTTTTACTCCATCACGTGAGTGAAGTTTGTTAGGCAAAATCTCTATTAAAAATATGATAGTTATGAAAAAAGTGTGGCCTCTAGCAGAGTCTCTACAAGTCTATTACCACTTCAGGAACCAAACAGTGGGAAGTGTTACAAATCACGAAGGCATCACTCCAGGGTATTAGGAAAACATTCATGCAATTGATGTGTAAGAGGAGGTAGAAAGAAACAGAAAACACCCAGCACCTTATTGGGATTAGGTTGTCAAGAAACAGAATGTGTGCAAACCTTCTCTCTGGCTGCTCTACAACATACACTGAGGTTTGGCTGGGTAGCATGTGCACTAACCAATTCTTTATAAAGAGGAGGAAACTGAACCCTGTAATCTCGTTATCACCCTGTCAGTGAGTTAATGGTCATTACCATGAACAGATTCTTATGTTATCAAGGAAGTCAAGGCATCAGTGGTGCTTTTCACAGGATAATAATGAGGTTTTACACTGCAATTAAATCAGTACAAATTTGCAGTTCTACTATAGACTCAGCTGCAACCTTTCACTCAAATACCACATTTTCCTATGGGGGGAGGGGGGGAGACCACTAGTGTAGGAGCATCTTTTGTACTTTCAACTCTCCTTTCCCCACCCATTCCCTTCAAAGGAGAGTACAAAGGGTTTTGAGTTGGAAAAAATACACAAAGTGCTAGCACAAAACCCCTTTCCTAAAGGCACAACTTTACACTACCAATCAGCTTTGCAGGATAGCTCAACAAAGGACTTAATATATGTTTTCACTCAAGATTACCAAAATTCCAGTCAATGCCACTTTATGCTATCAGCACTTGAAATATTCCAACACCATGTGTCAGCAGTAAAGCCATAAATATTTTTCAAAATAAGTCTCCCACAGGACTTCATGCCCATTATCAGCAAGAAAAGTTTTGGAACACTCGGCTCCAGAAACCAAAGTGAAGAATCAGAGAGGTAGCCGTGTTAGTCTGGAATAGCAGAGGTAAAGAGTCCTGTGGCACCTTAAAGACTAACTAAAGTATTGAAGCATAAGCTTTCGTGGGCTAATACCCACTTCGTCGGATGCAAGCAGTCTTTAGTGGGTATTAGCCCACGAAAGCTTATGCTTCAATACTTTAGACTTTAAGTTGCCACAGAACTCTGTTACCTAAGAGGAGAAGAATTTCTTAAATTTCCAGAAATGTTTCACCTCTCAAAGCATTAAAAACAAACTTAACTCAACTATTTCATGAATTAAGAACTGTATTTAGGTGTTCAATTCTTGAGAAATGTTAAATAAAAATCAAATTATAAGGTAACTTCATACTTTTATAGAGTTTAAGGCCAGTAGGGACCACTATATCTAGTCGGACATCTTGCAAATGACAGGCCGTTACATTTACACCCAGATACTCCTATATTAAGCCCAAAGATTTTAGCTACACCAAAACATTTCAGCCCTCAGGAAACTAAGCTGTGCACCACAAGAAGAGAATGGAGAGACCAAAGGTGCCACTAATGCCAGAGGTCCCTGCAATGGCAGGGAATTGAGTAGGTGATTTATACACAGCATCTCAGCAGGCAAAGCACACCCCATGCTGCAAAGGAAGTTTAAAAACTTCCAAGATAACAGCCAATCTGACCTGGAGTTCCTTCCCAACCCCAAATCTGGTGAACAGCATAACCCCAAGAGTGTGAGCAAGACACTAGCCAGGCATTTGAAAAAGAGGCCCCTCTGTTCCACTTTAGAACCAGTCCTCCACTGCTCTGTCCCTTGCCTGACAATTACCCAAGGAGGTGAGGGGGAAACGAAGTGGGGAAGCACGAGGGAGGAATGTGACTAATCGTGGAGGAGTGGAAGCTCATGTTTGCTACTTTGTAGTATTGCTGTTCTTCCCAAAGTAAGAGACTCCAACCAACGTGCACTTATTAAGTAAATATGGGGGTTGTGAAAGATGCTGAGAGCACTGGGAGATAAACTGAAGTGATCTATTCCTCCACAGAACAGGTGTCCACTGCACAAGCATCCTCACTCTGGAGAGGTTATTACAGGTGAGGACAAGGCTGATAATTTCCTGACACAAAACAATCCTCAGCAGTTGCCATCTGTGCTAAGTATTCCGTGGCTAAATATAGACACCCAGAACAGGACAAAGACTAATAATTCACATGCTGTGGGCCATCAAACATCCATATACATGAACAGCTGTGTCATGTCTCACCTGGGCCAAATGGAAGCCTATGATCAATGAAGAATGGCACTGCAGTAGAGAGCCTTTCTCCAGAGCCTCCCCACTTTACAAAACCACATTTAATTGGTATGAAATAAGGTACTGCCAGCCAGCAAGACAACACATTAACATCCCATATGGTAATTGCTTGCATTTAAAGTAGGAATTGAAGCCAAGATTCTGAAATGTGATTAATGATATCTGGGTGCCCAACTTCAGATGCTTTGAAGAAAGTCCTGAGCTCAGCCTCTGAAAAACCAGGCTCTTTCCAAAGGAGTATAAAGCCGAGTATCCAAAGAGTCAGGTACCCAAAATCACCAGGCACTTTGAAAAATCTTGGCTTGAGGCCTTAAGAGCAGTGCACTGGGAAAGGAGTTAACGCATAATCAGCCATGTTTAAAACCCACAGTCCCTGCTTCAAATGGTTTCTAAACTCATTTTAACTCTAGCCAGCCAGCTAGAATAGAACAAAACTACAGTATTTTAAAAATCCAGTGCTCTTATGTATAGGAGCATGGGATTAGACCCATGGTTGCAACAATCCTGTTCTAACTTGGTTCCACCCATCCTACATTAGGAGGCTAAAATGTGTTACAACATATTTAATCTGGAGCTGTTCAGTTAGAGCTGAAAAACAGATTAAATCATGTTTTCTTAATTTCAATTTTAAATTATAATAGTAGCTCAGGCTACAGGTACAATAGACTGAGAAATGGGGGGAAGAAAGAAGGTTGTAAAAGTAGAATTCTGCACTACAGCCTAGGACGCCTGGTTAGATCCTCTTTCTTGCTACTTTTTCCAGCAGACTGAAGAAAAAAAATGGAAGGAAGAGTGCACAATCCCAGGGTGCAAAGACTAGCAATAAAGAGCAACAGATTCATGTTGCTAAGTCATGAGTTCATTCGGGAGTGGTTAGACTTCCTTTCCCAGTTCTTCTTCACTGGAATGATGGCAGCTGTGATAAGATTTTGGAGCACAGAAAAAGTACCCTCAATGGAGATTTTCAATTAAATATTACATCACTAATGCAACAGCAATCAGAGTCCATTGCTGACAGCAACCTTCCACTTTGCAGGCTAGAACCCCATCTTCCAAAATGGAGGATGATCTTTTGACTCTGCAGTTACATCCATGTCACTGTAAAAACAATAGCAGCTACTCTGCATGGCTCTTGATTGACACGAGTTGTGGGTGGCATCCTGTCACCTAACTTGACCCTTCACAAGTGTGTGTTTCAGCAGGATACAACGGTGTAATGCAGATCAGTCCAAAGAATTTTCCCTCTTTCCAACTAGCAGAACTTTGACCTTGCCTGGGTTCAGTTTTGAGTAGCTGATGTAATCCAGGCCTCAATATATCTGATCCCTGCCTAAATTCCCTCTAAACTGCGTGGTCACACAGCAGCCTATTAAAACTGCACAGGTGCTTCAGGCTGCAGTAATGAGAGGCACCCCTCCCCCAGCCCCATCCCAGACCTTGTGCAGACGTGCCACAGCCAGGGGAGAGGCACCTATCTTCCCAGTTCCAGTGCTGCTGCAGGGAGTCTTCTCCCCCATCATATCCTGAGGGCAGCCTGCACCCCAAATCCCTCATCCCCAGCCCCACCCCAGAATCCACACACACCCCGCATACTTCAACATTCTGCCCCAGCCCTTAGCCCCCCTCCTACTGGGCAAATGCCTCAGCCCCACCCCCGCCATGTGAATCACCTCCATATTGGTGCACATAAAATTAATTCCACACATACATGGGAAAAAATAGAGGGAGCACTGGTCCCTTCCCACAATTTCACTACAGTTCTAAGTGTCTGCTCTATATAACTATAATTTTACTTTTGGGGGCTTCAGCAGAGATGTCCCACCTGTGGCCTATAAGGCACTGAATTAAAGCCTTATGGAAGAAGAAATGTTCTATTTGTACATGAATTCAAAGTGTTTTCAGTGAGCCACACCTTGTGGTTCTTAAATTGAGTTGTCTGAATTAGCCCCACTTCTACATGTGGCTGAACAGGTATCCCAACTGCCTCCCCTCGCTTTCTGAGAAGTTTAAGGAACAGCTCTGGTATGAGCCACGAGATCTCTGAGCAATTGTTCAGCAGCATCCATATTGGTGACTAGGTGTATCACAGGTGACAGAAGTTCTGGTTGTATTACTTCCTGCTTCACTGATGGGCTCTGGGGCCCCCTCTGGGTATGGTTAGACTGAAGATTGTAGCGCGTTTATTTGTAGCGCTTCCCAATGTAGCGCAATAGGTATCACGCTAGAGACTGTACAAATTGAAACCTTGTAGCGCAAAATAGTGGATACATTTGTCGCATTTCTGCCGGCAGTAGCAGTTGCAGAATAGGGCAGGTATCCCCAGCATTCAGCTGGGTGCAACTTGCTTTGCAAAGTGGGGGGGGTGAGGGGTAACTGGGAAGTTGTTCACAGGGAGATGAGATCTGGCTGTCAGTTAGTTTTCATTAGCGAAAACTGACAGGCTGTCTATTTCAGACACACAGCTCCCTCCGCAAGCATTTTCACTGGTTATTTGCTGTGTGAGTTGTTAGAGAGAAACTGCAAAGCTACTTCCGCCTTTATAAAACAACACCTCACGTCATTTGCCTTACATGGCAAGTTGATTGTCTTTAATGGCTTGCTGATGGTTTTCAATGGTTTGCTGATAGCTTTACATGGCTTGGAGGCATGCAAGAGATCCCATGGGTGTCCACATTCCCACCCTTGCGCTACAATGTTAGCGCAAAAAGGCTTATCACTCTGGAAAAGGAGGTTTAACACTTGCGCTTTAAACAGGGAGTCTTTTCGCAAAATCTCCCTTTGAAGTGTGTTCGCTATGAAAATTATAGCGCTACAGGAGGGTTTTTGCGCTGCAAAGCGCAAGTCTAACCATGCCCAATGAGAGCAGGACAGGAACTTGACTGGTTTTGCCTGAGCCAGGAGAAGTGTCTAGCAAAGGCTATTTCCTCTTCCCTAGGGCAGCTGTGGCAGAGGAAAAAACACTGAGAACCCACAACCACTGACAGCTACTCGATTCTCTGCCCAAAGGCTGCCTTAATGTGCACCTATGGACAATGGATTACAAGGGGGTATGTGCCAGCTGGGAACAGTCTGAGCACAGTGCACACCAGCCATTTCCTCGCTTGCCATTTAACATGCCCCTGAACCACAGACTGGATTGGGAAGTATAGAAGATTGCTACATGGGGTCTATACCTGCTGGGTACATCCCCATGCCAAGGATATCTGCAAGTCCCTTCCACTCTGCTGCCCGAGTGACAAAGAGGGAGTGGAACAAGGAAGAGAAGTCTATCCCGACAGTACTGATTGTAGCTCCTTGATCTTTTTGAAATAAGAGGCCTAGCCTTCAGACTAAAATGACCGGACACCATGGAACTAAAAGTCAGACTCCTATTCTTACACACACACACACACACACACACACACACACACACACACACACACACACACACCACTATTCTGCAGAAGCAGAATCCAATTTTGCAAATCACACCAAGACCCTGCTGCTTGTACAATGGACATGTTTAGAATTAAACAGCAGTACACTTCATAGTTTTCGCTAATACAGATGCAAATGAAGTGGAAATGGCAGACTCATTTCTACACAGAGTTTCCATCTAAAAAAAATGTTGTTTGCCTGTTGAGTTTTTCCTCTGTCGTTATCTGCTATCTAACTATTGCCCTTAGGCACCTATATTCTCTCTAACAAAAATAGCATTCTGTTAAGTGGTTCTACATATAAGGAACAAAAACCTATACCTGTATGATACACACAAAGTAAAATCTAAACTCTTAAAACTACAACACATTCTGAAAGTGAATAGATTTGTGTATGGACTAGACAAAACTAACTGAATAAGAAAACTCAGAAGAAGAATAAACTCACTCTTTTTTTAAAAAAAAAGAATCTTTGTCAGAGTGGCTTCCCTCCTGCTAAAAGTCCATCCAGAATACTCAGATATGATATTTTATCAGTGATTTTGGGATTGCAATGCATCTTTAAAGCCTATCATGACAGTGGTTAAAAGCCTGCATCTATTTTATGCCAGCAGACACTGTAGCAATGATAGCCCTATTCTATCAACTGTATGGCTTTAACAGGTAAACCTATTTTGTTCTTTACTGATTCTGTTCCCTACTCCAGTAAGACACTCTTGAAAAGGCTTTTAAAAAGTTGATCTGTGATAAACTTTAACCTTTGGAAAACTTAACTTATTATAGTGATTTGGATATTTCAGTTCAAGTGAACTTTGCGTCTCCCACTCCTTCATTATGCACACATCACAGTAATTCAGCTATGGTTAATTACATTCTTAACATTAATATAGTGACTTTGGATACATTTTAATTAATATTTTTATCAGTATTTGCTAGTGACGATTTGAGATGCACTACTGATAAGTCACAGTCTTCCCGGTGTAAGGATAAGGCCTTTGTCAGTAGCCCTATTGCAAGGCCTAAAGCCTAAGGCCTTCGCCTGCAGCCAAGTTAAAAGAGCAGCAGCCATTAGCTGAGAAGCAGGAAGTCACATCCTCACATTCCATCTAACTTACATTAAAACAATGTAATATCAGGGAGCTAAGGAGGAGACCCTGTCCTAATAGCACCCACTATCACCATATTTAAAAAACAGATCTTATGATGGTTAAAGAAAATTTAGTTTGATAAGTGATTTCTTGCCAGACAGAATGCTATCAATAGTTGTGGCTGTGAAATTCTCATTTCTTTATTGTTTTGTCATTATAGTTCCCACTTCCCTATTGTTTGTCTGTCTGGTTCTTTGAGTGTGTCTGCCTGTTACATAATTAATTTTGCTAGGTGTAAATTAAGGTGGTGAGGTATGGCTGGTTAGAGAACTCTGTTAGTGAAATTTTAGTAATATGATTGATAAAGGTATATCCAAGCAGGACTCAAGTTTCACTATGTAAACTGGAGTCTAAAAGGAAAGTTTTTTGGGAACAACTCCAGGACATAGCCCCAAGACCAGAGCTGCCAGACCTCAACAGTCTGCCAATGACACCGTTCAGAAACAGGAGTCCCCCAGATGGAGCCGATCCTGACGAGCCATCAAGAAAAGTCCATCTGTCTTACTGGGAGTGGTGAGCAGTGTATGTGTAGTGTCTGCATTCGGTTTTTGATGACTGTTAATAGAGGATAAGGATATTACTATGTAAGGCTCTTTCACTGGTAAAAGGTCCTGCAAACCCCAAAAAATTACGCCCTGAACCTTAGGAAGTAGGTAACGCTAGGTATGTAAATTAACAGGTTTACACCTGAGCCCTAAGAGCAGGTACAGGTGGGTACCCTAGAGTGCAAGATTACACCTTGTGCCCTAGGAACGGGGTAAAGTTGGGTGTCCCTAGAGCAGTAGTTCCCAACTGGGGTGTTACAGGGGGTTCTTGTGAAAATATTCCCTAATGGTGGACAGAGCTGTCCCACAGGGCCAGCAGGCTGGAGCCTTGAGAACTTTCAAGAGTGAAGCAGATCAAAGCAAATGTATCTATCACACTGAGGCGATTTAAACTTCAAGACTCCTTTTACAAAACAGAAAGGGAGGTGGATATGTTTTGCTGTTTTTAAAATGAAATAGGATGCTAGTGTTTTAAAATTATTATGAAGAACAAGTTTAAGCTTTGTTGTAACATGAGTTGTTTGCCTGGACTGCTCAAGACCTGAATGCTTGTGTAGGAGGAACTCTGAGTTGGTTTCTTAAATACCTTCATTCGGTTTCACATCTGATACTCCTTGATGAAACATAGAAACCAGGGGTGTCAGTATGGGGGGAGAGGGGGTGATGGTCACATGCCACCCCCACGGACGCCTCTCCTTTTTTTCCCCCGTCCCCCCAGCACTTTTCCAGCAGGACCTCACCTCCCCCAGACCCAGGATCTATAGGGGGCTTTGCCCCCACACCCTTTTTTTCTACTGACACCCTTGATAGGAGCCTTGTGTTATAACAGGCTTAATCAAAAGTGATACAAGCTACGAAAGTGAGATCTTGGAAGAGTATTGCCATTTCATAATGCAATAAAAATACTGTAATGATAGAGAATAATTAATAGTGTGTAATAAGCATATCATAAAACAAATTTTATATTTCCAAGATCACGGTTTTTATAATTTATACTAAGGTAAGGAGAAAATCCATGGAAATATTCATTCTTAGGAGGGGGGGTTTGCAAGACTTGACATTTTAGTGAGAGGGGTTCATGGGTGGTTAAAGTTTGGGAACCACTGCCCTACAGTGTGCGAATAACAAAGAATGTTGTGCAGGTGACACCTGAAGAGGTTATAGTCCAGTGTCTCAAATCCAGAAATTGGATATAGGCAAGTGAACCTCGTGCCCATGCAGTCCTTCCCCTGCCTCACTCCTCCAACTTTGTTGGAATGCCACGGGTGCATCTGTGCAGATCCAACGGCAGGATCAAGGCCAGAGTTCAGACAAAAACAGAAGTCAACATAGGAACTGAGGGTTTTTTGGTGTGGGAAATGGATGAGTATATTAATCGAAGACAATCAAATCATGCAGTCACTTAGTAAAGCAGTGAGCACATCTTGATGGTTACGTAGTCCAGGTTGTGGATTTTCAAGACTATCATTCAAGGATAAACAAGTGGGTTTGGGGAAGAGATTGAGAAGGGAAGATGGATGAGCTCCAGGAACAGGGGCTACATGAAACAAGGCACTGAAATAGAGATGAGAAATGGACAAAGGAGGAATTCATAAGCAGCTTGAGTTGAGTGAATGGGGTGTGGGAGCAAAATACCAATAACAGTTCCTGCCAGGGCTTTCAATACTGGCCCAGTTCTAATGCTTATTGATTTCTACAAACCTTTTAATTTAGGTGGTTGTGGTTTATTTGCTCAGACTCCCATAAGAATGAATTGTGACTGATGTAGCATTCAAGAGAACTTTCTCCCTGTAGGTGGGCAGCCTTTAATGCAGAGCACACTAGATATTTATGGATTCTTTAACAATGTCAAATTTTGCTTCTGATGATTGCTGTCACCTGGCTGAACTACTTCTCAGGCTCAAAATGAAATCATTTCCCACTGTGACACTTCTTTAGAGATCTAAGCTACCAGTGAGCTGTTTTTCTCAATTCAGTCAAGCTGCTGTGAATTATCCTGTAGGCAGCCCTGTGAACTGCAGGAGATCAGGTACCCTAACAGCTTGTTCTCAATGCATTTAGTATTATTTTGCACAAAAAGCATAAAAATGCCATTTAAACTAGAGACGACATACTCCTTTGCAGACGTGCAGCTTGGACTCTTGCACACAACTTTGTAGCAGAACTGTTAAGTGGATAATGCCAACTGAAGTCAATCAAAAGACTGCCATTGACTTTAATGGATTTTGAGTCAGGCCTTGGTGAACAAGACCAATAAAACATGTACATTAATGTTTTAATTTAATTTAAATTAAATTAAATTAAATTTAGTTTAAAGGCAATACTGTTGCCTCTTGGTCAGAGTGATTAGTCAATATTTGTGGCCTTGCTAGGTTGTTTCCATTAGGAGAAATTGATTACAGAAGCACAGTATTTCTTTGGGGACAATCCTATTTATTTACAAACAACATACACCAGTGGTGAACAACCTGTGGCCCAGCCAATAGAAGCTGTGGCTCACAGTCTCGCGGCCCACCAGCGGATTACCCTGGCAGGCTACAGGTTGCCACTGATGTATACAAAGCCCTGTTTCTCTGAACACAGCAGAAACGGACAAAAAGGAGGCAGTTTCTTTGTTCAAAAATTCCAGTCTGCCTTCTCAGTGAGTATTCCACGCAAAAGCAGTTTATGATCTCTCTTGCTCTCTGCTTTTTCCAAGGACCATGCACCACTGCTCACTTTCTCCTTCCTTTCACACACAGTTGCAAAGGAATCAACCTCTCAGTCAGTCAGAGATCAGTTGCCAGGGAAACTCCCCAGGCCACATGGTTTAGCTTATACTCACATCTTGTTATGGGGATCTGTACCTTGGGCAGAGGTAAAGTCTAACAGGGCTACCTAAAGGGAAACTGCAGAGCTACAATTCATTTGCAAATTCAACACAAACAATCTCGGATTGAACAAAGACCTACAATGGCTCGCACATTACAGAAATAGTTTCTCCTCTCTCCATGTCCACCCCTCCCCCCCATTCAAATGCTAGAAGAATAACCCACCCTCCCTGATCGGAGATAAGCTGGTTCAGCCTAATTGGACTACCCTTTTTACCTCCCACCTGGTTCTTGCCTACTTTTCTATACCTGCCTCTGGACACTTCCATTGCTTGCATCTGACGAAGTGGGTATTAGCCCACGAAAGCTCATGCTTCAAAACTTTATAGTTAGTCTTTAAGGTGCCACAGGACTTTGTTACCTCTGCTATTCCAGACTAACACGGCTACCTCTCTGATTCTCTGATTCTTGATACCTTGGGCAGTGGCTTTTATCTTTTCAGGTATCACTGAACAAAGGGGCATTTAATTTCTCTTTCCTATAGCCTGAACAAAGGGTGCTTAGAAAACCTATTGACTTACTAGGTCTGGATTGATGGCTACCATTAACACATTTTTGTGTGCAAGAAGCTTGATGTGCTTTTAGAACACTTGACACATTACTGTAATAACGACAAACCTAGACATATTTTGGCATTTTAAAGGTTGCTTCTATGGTCTGATAGTGTTGTGTATATATATCAGGAAAGTTTTCATTATATACTAATTGTACAGCATTTCAAATCTGTGGGTTTTTTAAAGTGGTGTTTACATAAAACCAGACTGTACAACCTACCAACTGTTAAAAAACAGACTTTATACAATTGATAAAACTGCTACAAAATTAGACCAAAAAATAATACACAAGTCCTGATTCAGTAGTGTCTTGTACTTTGTGTTGTGATTTACACAAGTGCAGTGTGGATGCAACGTGATACCATTCTGATTTGGTGACATTTTATACACACTTTGCAGAGGTGAAAACAACAACATGCAAGGCGTTAGAGAATCAGCCCTCTAAGCTCATTTCTCACTCCTCTGAGCATTTTCTACTGTTAATAAGAATGTGAACAGTTAATTCACTATCCCAAAGATCCCTTAGAGTAATGAGACATATTCTGAACCTCTATCCAGGCTACTGAGTACAGATTTTTATTACTTAACATTTTTTTTTATAAAAGCACAGGGATGCTCATCTCTTTCAAGGAAGAGATCTCAACAAAACAGCTACCAGCTCAGTTAAGGCATCTGAAATATTAAAAATTAATGTCTTCAGACAAGCTATTATCTGGAACTTGCATACTAATTCTGGTAATAGTCTAATTTTTAAAAATGTGAGCCTTTACAATGGCTTACCTTCAATCAGATGGAATGTTTTCTAAACTTAAAATATTCTGCTGTAATCAGAGAAACCAGGGGCCATCCAATGAAATTAATAGGCAGCAGGCTTAAAACAAACAAAAGGAAGCATTTCTGCACACAACACACAGTCAGCCTATGGAACTCATTGCTAGGGGATAATGTGGAGACCAAAACTATAACTGGATTTTTATTTTATTTTTAAGAATTAGATAAGTTCATAGAGGATGGGTGGTCCACCAATGGCTATTAACCAAGATTAACAGGAATGCAACCCTATGAACAGAGTGTCCCTAAGCGTCTGATTGCCCAATGTTGGAACTGGACAGAGAATGGATCATTTGATTGCCCTGTTCTGTTCATTCCCTTTGAAGCCTCTGGCATGGGCCACTACCGGAAGACGGGATACCAGGCTACATGGACCACTGATCTGACCCAGTATGACCATTCTTCTGTTCTTATCAGAAGTGTCAACAAATCCAGAAAGGTGTTAGATTTGTTAGATTTAGTTCTCGATTATCATTCCCAGATACTCAAAATAAAAATTAAGGGTCCATGAAAGTCAGAAAATGTGGTGCCATAGCTGAACTACTACTCTGTAGTAGCCAGGCATCATGGCTCAGAAAAAAGGCAGATCACTTACTTTAGACAAATACAGGATTAGGACTGGAAGTGAGGAAGAATCTCTTACCTGACTGAAAACTACAAGGAAAACTTTAGCTTCAGAGAATGTAATTACCCTAGCTGGAATTCAACCATGACATGAAGGTCAATACTCCCCACTCTGACAGTAGAGAACAGAATCTTTAATGGCCAAGAAATAGATTTTATATTCCATTATTTGACCTGGTACTGTGACAAGGAGTGACTTAACTCCAAGCACTTTAATTTACTGGTCTCCTACTTTAAAATGGAGCATTAACATTTTTTCAGGATATTAGTAAAACTTCACTTTTTTTAAACTAAAAATTTGGGCAAGATGCTGATTACATTAAAGAGTTTTAAACTGCACCAGTTTAAAAATATCATTAATCATGTACTTACATTCACCTTATTCTGGACACCCTTTCCAACACACACACACATACACTTACACTTTAGACCAATTAAAATTGTGACTGCTCTAAACTCTTTCCTACGCTTACGGAAAAAATTCCACACACATCTGATGTTTTTATAATCAGTCTATCCGTTTTCAATTCTCTCTGCTGAACAGGTATCTGTAAAATTATATGCAGATTATTTCTTCTAGTTCCTAGGGGGGAATTTAAAATTGCACTGCACCATCTATATCAAAAGAAAAGATAGCTGGCATGCAGCCAGTTATCAGCTTTAGTGAGATGCAAAATTAGGAAAATTGGCCAAATTGATCTTTAAATGAGAAAGTGTAAATCTCTGTTTTACTCTTGTTTTCTTCTCCATTTTGTTGTGTTATAGTCTCTCTCAAGTTAATGCAGGAGATATTTAAAAGTCTTTTTTTAAGAAAGGCTAAATCTGTTCTCTTTGGGAAAGTATCACTTATGGACAATTATTATTTGTAAGAAAGATCAACATTTGAACTATACAGCTGACAGGAAAATAGTTACAAACCTCATATTTATCTCACATTGATGCAAAACCTGAAGTACCTCTCCAGAAGTCAGAACTTGTGGGAATGGTCAAAATGTCTGGCAGGCTCTCTTTACATGGTTTCAAATCAGTTTGCAAGTAAAAGATTTCCCCAAAGCCATGTACATGCAATTTACTACAGTAACCTTATGTCTCTCAAACAATGTTCCTCAATGACCAGTCCATGGCCTGGTGCCGGTCCCTGAGATTTCCCTGACACAGTTTAGGAAGGCAGCAAGTCAGTCCATGGTATCAAAACGATTGATAAGCATGGTCTTAAGACACTTCACAATTAAGCAAACTCACAGTGGGAAGAAGAGATTTTGACTGCAATCTCTGCTACGATTCCTGCCAAACCAGTGTCCACTAATCAATGTGAGCAAGCTTGATAGCAAAACAATCCTAAAATCTATTTGTTCACCCCCAGGGAGAGTCTCATAATGCCATATTTTCAAGTCTCACTGGAGTCACATTGTCTGAGTCCCTTTCAGGAAATTCAGAATGAAAGCAAAGAAAAATAGGATTAACACACTAACACTTTAGTAGATTGTAGCACAGTGGTGGGCAAACTACGGGCTGCAGGGCACATCCGGCCTGTGGGCCTGTCCCACCCAGCCCGAGCTCCCGACTGGGGAGGCTGCTCCAGCCCATCCCCTGCTGTCCCTCCCCCACAGCCTCAACACGCCACGCCTCCAGAGCTCTGGCTTGCCACTACTGCTGGGCAACGCTGCAGCAGCATGACTGGCTCCAGCCTGAGCACCTGCCAATCTGAGCAGCATGGTAAGGGGGCAGAGCAGCGAGCTCCTGCCGGGCAGCGGGTCTCACTCCAGTGGGCCTGAGAGGCATGGTAAGAGGGTCGGGGCCGGGACAGGGGTTTGGATAGGAGTCGGGGCAGTCAGGGGACAGGGGTGATTGGGTAGGGATGCGTCTTGGGGGACAGTTAGGGTGGGAGAGGTTTCAGGAGGGGGTGGTCAGGGAACAAGGAGCAGGGGGACTTAGATAGGGGGTGCGGTCAGGGGCGCAGGGGATTGGATAGCGAGTGGGGTCCCCGGGGGTGGTTAGGGCAGGGGTCCCAGAGGGGGCAGTCAGGGGATAAGGAGCAGGGGAAGTTGGATGGTTGAGGATTCTGAAGAGGGTGGGAAGTGGGAGGGGGGCCAGACTTCCCTACACTACCCAGCCCTCCATACAATTTTTAACCTCAATGTAGCCCTTGGGCCAAAACGTTTGCCCACGCCTGTTGTAGCATGTCACTGATGTTGGCACAAACCTCTTCTAGTGAAACATTCCCTCCATACATAGATTTATGGATACTGGAACCACTACCACTTGTTTGCTTTTTAAAAACACTATCCTTCCAAAAATCAGCTCTTACAAGTTGTTTTCCATTAATAGCCGGGGGAGTGGGGGGGGAAAGAGGGACACAGAACTGACAGGGGAAATGTGATTTGTAGTTTGCTTAGGAAAAAAGTCTGACCCCTTATTTTATATAAATTAACAAGGAATATAACAGTATTTTCCATTTAACGTGTATATTTATTAAAAATGTTTGCTTACCTGAAAATAAAATTCATCTGAAAATATGTGCAGACACCACTGCAGCACTGCTTAGAATATGATAATATGCTCCAGCTGGAAATAAGGAAGGAGAAGGGATGGTGCAAGTATTTGGTCTTTTAGAAAGGTTTTTCAGCTGAACTCCCATGAGCCAAAACAAACCCTGGAACCAAGTCTTGGCCTGGCCTTGTGATCAGCCTACCTGCAAGGGGGGAAAAGAAATACTTTTAGAAGAAAACCATATAGATGTGATGAGATATTTTGCAGTCAGACATCTGAACACACTAAAAAGAGAAAATGTAACTATGATAAATGTTTATTTTTGTTTTCTGTTTAAATAACCCAACCTACTATAGATTCAAAGCAGCCATTATTAAGATCGACACCAGTAGGTCAGACTTTTTTTTAAGCTGGGTACTTTTCCCTTTTAAATTTTTAATAGATTTCTGTTTTTATGGTGGACAGAACTTTCACAACACAAAAGAACTGAAGTTTTCTATATCCCCAGACAAGGAAATTTCCCTGCTTGTCTCTCAATCTGGAGGCATCATTTCTAAGGACAAGAGGGTAGTTGCATAATCTTTCTGAGATCGATAACAAAGTTGCCATTTTATCCCCATTTGCAAATACAGATTCTGCATTTGAAGTTGGACCAAGGTCACCAACTCCTTTCAGATGGCGATGACTCTTGAGTCACAACAAATCAGGGTTGATTTTGAATCATGACCTAACAGTAGAGGCTCTATATACTATCTCCTTGAGCCATCCCATAAACTGACCTCTTTTCTAATCTGTTTTGCAACACTTACTAAATTGCCTGATTTTAAAAATCAATAAACACCTAACCACCTCCAACTGACTTCAGGAACTAACTTATAGTCACCAATTTTTGAAGATCCACGACCTTGACCTCAACGCCCATTTACAGAACCATAAAGATGATGGGGTAGAAAGGACCTTGAGAAGTCATTAATTCCTGCCCTCCGCGTTTTGGCAGGACCAAGTAAACCTAGACCATCCCTGGAAGGCATCTATCCAATCTGTTCTTAAAAACCTTCAACAAAACACTATTCTAACCTCTCTTGGAAGCCTATTCTAGAACTTAGTTACCCATATAGTTTAAAAATTATAAAGTTTTCCTAATATCTAATCCAAATCTCTCATTACAGATAAATCCTTTACTTTTTGTCCTACCTTCAGTAGGACGTGATCACCAACTAGAGGAGGGAGTAAGTAAAATGGCTGACAGAATTTGTCCCAATGTGATTTCTTTCCAAATGCAAAGAGATGGTTAAATGCTTTCCCTCTTTTACGTACCAGCAATGTAAGGAAAATGAGCATGCCTACCATAATATGTCCACATGTGCACATACCACTGAGGAAACAAATTCTAATTTGAAAAACTTCCAAAATGTGGTTCAGGAATATTTTTCCTTCAGAAGTTATGAAAAAAAATATTTTGACAATGTATTTAAATTTGAGAAACATAATTGTTCGTTATTATAGAGTCGGATTCTGTATTAAAATAAATCTCCGTTTAAGTCTCTTCGTGAGTATAGAAATAAAAACCATGTCTGTGCAACATTTGTCCTATCCATAAAGCACTAGGAGAAAAAAAAAACTAAACTAGAACAATTACAGATGTACGCAAACCTTTTCCCACAGTATCCACTGCCACTTTTCCTCTGTGCATTTTCCTCCAGCACGGGTTCTCACAGGAAATTTACACACCAAGAATTCTAGTTACATCTAAAGACCACTGTTATTTTTGGCCTTAAAAACAACATATGAATGCTTTTTCAGCATATCAAACTGAAGCATTTTAATGAGTGAATGGGGAATTAACTGAAGATGAAAACTAAGGACAACAATTCTAGCTCCTTACATTGGTAACCTCCGGGAAGAATTTTAAAGTTATTACTATGTTTCATAGCATTATAAAGCTTGCTAGTATTTGCTGTATAAAATGAACAACTATTTTCTCAGTAACACTTAGAATTGTCTGTGGCACTTCATCAGGGTGCATATTTAAATTAAAAATAAAAATCCATCTCTCAGTTCTCATATCATACACAGTTGCAACACCAAGGGCTTACAGGAAATTGAATCAGTGATGCTCCTCTTACCCCTCCCTTGCAACACTGCTCTCAGTATCGCTTCTGTTCCACCCTGTGCCAAGACAAAGGGCAAAAGGCCCAGGGGTCACTCACAAACCTCCATAATGGCACACAGAAAGCTAATGAGTCACTGAGCTTTGCCCTGGCTTGATATTTTACAGAAATTGAATTATTAAACTGCTCTTTAGCAGGTTTATTAAGCACTTAAAAGCCTCCTTTCTGAAGAGACACTCAGAAAAAGGTCCTCATGAACTCTTTTTGCAGTCCTTAGACAATATATTTATTCTTGATTAAGAAAAGCAGATTAAGATCTTGTGCAGTGCAGAAAGAACCTCTAAGTACCTCTGTTTATTAGAGAGGAATGGATGGGTCATTTTTTTAAACTCTTCCACTTCTACTGCAAATGTCTCAAATGCCTCTGGTATTCGAGATGTGCATTCTTTTATTCACATTCACTCTTTCAAATTCTAATTTAATCATATTTTGCTAGCTCTGCCCAGGAGGACTGAGGCTACTACATAGGGAAGAAGGACAGACATGTTACAGCTACAGCATGATCTGATTTTGTCCAGATTCACCTAGCTTGTGATTATTGCATATTGTTATTAGACTTGGGTTACACAGTTTTGTTCACAGACTGGTCCAATATAAAACTGTTTTATACCATCAAATTCTACCATTGGTATTGCAATGTTTGTAGGTGGGGTATTAATTAGAAACAGTTGCAGAGATCCAGAAGTCTGATGACAGACTGACTATCAGAGAAAGATTTTTTTTCCTATCCCATATGCATTTACTCAGATTGTTATTACCCAATGTATAGCACATACATTCATAGGTATGGGAGCTCCCAAACATATCCACTGTAACACTCTACTTGTGCATTATGTGGAAAATACATAGGAAATTGGCCAGTAGTTGTACATGTCAAGTCAACATGAGCCAATAAACCCTGCTTGCCTTCCTAGAGAAAAAGAGAGAGGTCTATGCTGGTGTTACTTATCAAGACCTGAATCTATAATCCTGTGGCCTCAATTAAAAGATCATGTAGGTAACACGACAAATTGGTATTTTATCTTATGACACCAGTTTTTTAAATTAATCAAGGGAAATAAGAACTATTACAATTGACGACCACTTTCACCCAGGCCTATGTTTTCCTTTTATAATTATACAGATTTGACTGTAGAGGCAGCCTGTCAGCGATGACTGCAACATGTCTTAGATCTGCTCTTTCCTATTATTCCAGCTGGGTAGATAAAGGTCATTGACATGCTAGCACTTATGACATTTTACAGTCAATTGAGAACATTTACAAAGCTAAAAAAAAAATCATTAACACTGAGCATACTTTGAAAAGTGATAGAGCTTTCTTCTTTCCATAGGGTCGTGTGATATAAACAAAGCCCAAATATGAAACAACCTCATAAGCCAAATTCCAGTGGGTAATTGTTTCAGACATCTAGTTTCATATTCTGTTTGCACACAAATAATTATACTGGATTTGTCTCTTTCTCGTGGTTGCAATGAGTCATCATGAGTCAGAAGTAAGGAAACAGCCATTATGTCTAGTTAAGTTCTCAAATGAACGCACACAGAAAAGTGATAAGACAAACCACCATATCACCCACCAGCAAATACTTTTCACAAAGTAATCACTCTATCTGACCTCTGAGTCCATGTCCTCAAAGGAAACCCACACAAAAGATGAGCTTGGGAATTTAAATTAATAATTCTGCTAGACACTAAAAACCATGGACTAAACAGACATTAGTTTTAAGGCTCATTACAGTTTGTAATGCATTCTTCTGCCTGCTCTTAATTTCCCACTTCATTTTAAGTGGTCTCCACAGTATGTTCTAACCCTTTATGCTCAAGAATCTGTCCCAACTTGTATTTAACTCACTTACTAAGACACTCTGATTCTCTTCCCAGACCTGAAGAGCTCCTTGAAGCTCAAAAGTTTATCCCATCCACCAGCAGAAGTTGGCCCAATAAAAAAATATTAACTCACCTACCTTCATTAAGGAACAACCCACTTAATTCTTAGGCTGTCTACACTACAAAATTAAGTAGACTTAAGTTACGTCGACATACAGCCACCGCTGTAATTAAACCTCTATTGCATGTCCACACTATGGTTCTTGTGTCAGCAGAGCACATCCACAGTAGCAGCTCTTCCATCAAGAGACAAAGCAGTGCACCGTGAGTAGCTATCCCATTGTGCAACTTGCCACAAAGTGTTTTGGGAAGGGTTTGCAATGTTTCATGGGTGCAGGCTCAGCATCACAAGATGAGAGTTTCTCAGTCCCATCATTCCATGGGCATCCTACCAGCTGCTTTTCAACTGCCCTGGTAACATTCAAACCAGTAATGTGTGTCAGAAAGCTTGGATGCTGCACCGCTCTTGAGTACTGCGCTGTGTGTTATGAACACAGGGGAGCTATTCACCACCCTGACTGCAGTCCCGTCCTTGTAGGAGCAGCATATCAGCACCTCGTCACCAGAGGCAACTATTTGCCTCTCCTTGCCTTCTGCAGCTCTGAGTTTTACATGCCACTGCTGTGTCTCCCTATTATAGTCCATCCCCTCTACGCCCCAGCAATTTCCTGCAGCTGGAGTTGTGACTACACAGCCTCCTCTTCCCACAGACCCAGGAGATCCACCACTTCCCGTGCACTCCTGGCAGGAGTTAATTTGTTGTGGAGCGGACATGCTCAGCTGGGCAGTTACTATGCAAGTTCTCCACATCGAGCAAACAAGAAGAGCAAGTTCAAAACTTCCCCCGACTTTAAACAGGGGAGGGGCGTTCATCTGTATACCTGGCTACAGGGCAGCAGAGTTCTAAACTATGATCAGAACCAGTCATGGTGGGCACTGTGGGATACCTCCTGGAGGCCACACAGGGCAACACAAACAATGCAGTGTTTACACTAACACCGCTTCACTCCAACTACAGTCATCTAAGGTCTGCACTACGCCTCTCATCAAGGTGGTTTTATTATGTCAGGGTAGCAGGCAAGTTAAAGCTGCAGGAGCAGCATTGCCATGCTTACAACTCCATTCGTTAGGTTGAGGTATGCTGCCTTATGTCAATGAAACCGTGAAGTGCCGACATGGAGCAGTGGTGGGCCACCTGCAGCCTGTCAGGGTAATCCACTGGTGAGCCGCGAGACACTTTGTTTACCATGACCATCTATCTGCAGGTACGGCCGTCCGCAGTTCCCAGTGACCGAGATCCATTGTCCAGAAACAGTGTGAGTGGTGGGAAACGGCATGGGATGTGGGCAACTGGTCAATGTAAACAAACTGTCTCGCGGCCAGCCAACGGATTACCCTGACAGGCCCACTGTAGGCTGCCCACCACTGCTCTAGAGTCTCTTGGAAGTACAAGTCTTCAGTCCTCCCTTCTCTAACTTGTAGATTGTTAGTAATCTGCTGATTAATTATATATCCCTTCTACACCCCAGAGATCTAGCCTTCATTTCTAACTACCATAGGCAAATGAAGGTGCATGGGTCTGCAACTATATGCAAAGTGTGCTAACACTGAGCATTGCATAACTGTTCTGTGAATTTTAGATCCTGAGCACAGAAAAAAAAATACTTCAGGATGTTCTCTTTTAAACCAGTTTTGCATTATTATTTGTTTTGTTTTCAATCAGCATGTTTCTGGGTGCCAATCGTGGGGGACAAGAGGGAAGACCTCATTTTTCCTGAATATCAGTTGCTGCCCTCTGAATACACATTGTACACCGATACTGTGCGTTGAGGGGTGGGGAAGAGACCTATTGTAAAATAATGCCTTTTAAACAGTCCAAAAGCCCTTTGTGATTTACAAGCGCCCAATGTGTTGGATGAATTCGGCAGCTGTGAAACCAACAGCTCTGCCCTCATTCAAAGGTTTGAAGCAATCATTCAGAATTAATATAGGGCTCAGAGGATATGGTAATATCAAGCTTAAGACCTTATAAAAACCAGTATTTCAGCCAACAAGATGCTTGGTCCTAAAAGCTTTTTCATACTCCCAACTCCCTAATTCAAAACATCAAGCAAGTCAGCTCTGCTTATCACAGAAGCTGAATGCCATACTGTATACTGCTTGTGTCAAAGACAGCCGCTGAACAAGCTTCAATTTACACTAATTGTCATTGGAAAAGAAAAAACAATTGTATATTTGTAAGAAAAGAACAATTTCCAGACATTTAGCATAGGCAGGAGAATAGTCGCAAGCAGCTTCTTGGCTCGGTGGGTACCGCTAGCGGGTGGTAAATGAGAGTGTTGCAGGGAGAGGACACTTATTCTTCAGAAAAAGAAGGTGGGGGCAAGTGCTAAGATAGGCACCCCGATGGCTTTGAATTTATGCAGTTACACTGATGTCAGTCTAGAAGCAGGCGATCATTATGCAGTCCCAGCTGCAGGGGTGTGCACTGTTGTCTGGAAAAATTAGAATGGTAGCAATGAAATAGAGAGAAAGGAGAAATGACAGTGAACGAAAACCCCATGATAAACCCACTTCGGCTCTCCTCTCCCCAGGACCAAAAAGAAGCCTAATCTCTTAGGCATATACTCTGGCTGAAGTTCAATTCCACATTCCCCCTTCCCCCATCCTCTCCCCCCACCCCCACCCCCACAAGCTCACACTTTCAATGCCCTACAGAAAAGAGATAACAGAGCCCTTTATTTATTAATGGTATAAAGCATGTAAGGGTTGTGTTTAAGAAAATGTTTAGATGCAGAATGATAGCATCTGCTGTTTTATTTCCCCCCACAGACTGTATTCCTCATTTGAAAGGAACAACAACATTCAGGATAAATATATTACTGTGCAGAGATGGCATTTCAATGTCCTTTGTTAGAGAAGCCTTTGTGGATATTTTAATTGGGGAGTTACTTCCTTTTGGCTTCTTTGCACACTGAGGATGACCTCGTCACTGATGTCACAATGTATTTGAAGGATGGGGCCTTACCCAGTGTCTCCTCTCTTTGTGGAATTATCTGAATGCACTAAAGTGCTTCAGATCAGAAAGATTGTCATCTATGACAGAGCACCTTCTTTGTGTAAATACTTCATAAAGAAATAATCCCTTATGTTCAAATACCTCCTGAGGGTGAAGGAGATGACAAAAATGTTGGGCCTGGGCCTATTGCTCTTTGTGTATATCTTGGTTATCAGGTGACTTTTACGAAGACTTTTCGCTATCATGTGGCGAAACAGCTAAGGCCTGTGTCTAAGGGAAGCTTCTCGCAAAGTCAGTCTAGGCCTGTGTAACTTCTGGTCCCAATTTAAGACGTTTTTGGTTAATTTATGCAGTCCAGGAAATGGAATACCTCAAATATTTCTATACTTGTTAATGAAAACAAAGCTGAGTCAGATGCCTGGCTCTCGCTGGCAAGAATCAGCCATAAGGCATGGGGAGAGGATAGGAAAGAAAAGGGAAGCAGGGGTCTTGCAAAGGCTGTCACAAGCTCTTTGCTAAAAATTGCACCACCAAAACTGGAGGGGAAGCTCAGGGTGATTTTTTTTTTTTTTTTTTTTTTTTAGCACTCCTGCTCTGGATGCAACTACTGAGTCAGCCTAGGCAGAGATATTTATCCTTAGAGTTTACCAAATTGCTTCTGAAGAGCTTTGCTTTGGAATGCACGGGATTGTGACAAAATGGCAGCTATTTTAAAAATATTCCCCGGGTGGACAATACCCCCGACCCTTCATTTCAAAACACACCCACTGTCCTCTGTGCTATCAATATACAGTAAAACCTCCATTTAACGGACTAATTCGGGCGAGGGGGTGTCCGTTAAATCAAAAAGTCCATTATTTAATTTTTTTAAAAAACGAGCTGTCGGAGCAGCAGCCCGCCTGCCACAGGGTCGGGGCAGCAGCTCTGCAGCCCGCCCGCTGCCGGGACCCAGGTGGCAGCCAGGAGCTGTCAGCCAGCCCGCCCAGGTCCCGGCTGCTGGGACCTGGGCGGCAGCCGGGAACAGTCAGCCAGCCCGCCCGCAGGTGGGAGCCAGGTGGGAGCAGGGAGCCAGCCCCCGAGAAATGGATTTCGGATGCATCGCACTTGCTCAGAAATTTTATCCGTTGCATCCGAAGTCCGTTAAATCGAGGTCCGTTAAATCGAGGGTTTACTGTACTTGGGATATTTTTCCAGGAATAAAAACAAACATTGCCCAGTTAGCTAGCACATTGAATGCAGGCTCATTTGCCCAGTGAGGATTTCCTTCAGTGTTAGCTTCCTGGATATGGTTATGAGAAGTGTTTTTGTTTACAAGGGCAAGGGGCCGGGGAATGAACAACAATTCCTCACTGCAGCACCCTGCCAAAACACAATCCCTTCCCCCACACACGCCCACACACCCAATTTATCATTTGGTAATGGGAAAAAATGTTTGACAGAGCCCTTGTTAAGATATTGGCAGCACATTACAGTGAGTTCAGAAGGTTTAATTTCAAAATGCAGATTTGACTCTCCCAATTTTCCTCCCAGTTACATTATCTTTGAAGTTTCAGGGAGATTTGTTCTATGCAAGCATCGTAAGGCTTCAGATTAAGCAGCACTGACCCAGATTCTCTAGTGTCTGGTACCTTGTCCAATCATTTTACACCTGCACTAAGAAAATAGAAGGGTCATCAGACAGAAATGGAAATAGAAAAAGCTGAGAATTCTTAAACTACAAGAATAAACTGGCAGATTGCTGACAAGCCACCAGAAATTTAAAGGCACCACAGTAACTGTGTTCCCCTCCAAGGGAAGGCAAGGACATTCAGTATCAATGTTGGAAATTCAGTTCACATTAAGATATATATCAGATATATTCTTATAGAAAGGAAAAAAAGGCAAATTATCTAAATTTGGAAACAGCACAGGGTCCTGAGTTAATTTAAAATTCTATTTTAGTTTACAGCATTAGGAGAGGGGATAAAAGCCCTTTGTACCATGGATAGTAAATTAAAATCCTAGGCAGGTCTGGTCTGTCAGCTGATTGTGACAGTGTTACAGCTATAAAGCCAGACTCTGGGCACTTCCTTTAGAAGATCTAACTGTGAAGCTCTAGTGAACTATGTTGGGAGACTTTTACCTTACTATAGCCTGAGGCAGATGAAATTTAGCTTTTCCTCATTACATTGCTTAATATAAGGGGGGAGAATTTCTACAAAGGCAGAGAGGACAGACATTTTTGCAAGTCACCAACAGGTAAAAGGACAGTTCATCCAACGAACAGCTTCCGAGAGGGAAGATGAGCAGCTCCAACACCTGGCTCTCTTAAAAGAAAGTTTACAGAAGTTGGGGGGGGGGGGGGGGGAGAAGAGAATGTGTGTATTTTGTAAGAGAGGGCCAGGCTCTCCTCCCAGTGTATGGTGCTGGTGACCATATAAGTACCAATATAGAGTAACTTATATACAAGATATTCCTACAAATATATTTGCAGCCCTCCCAGGAAGGGTGCTTTTAACAGGGATGAAACAAAAGGGACTGGCCCAAGATTAAGGGCATCTTGGATTTAAGGGGCGGTTTCTCTGGTCTAAATCCAAACCCCGCCTCTGATAAGGTCATTCTTATGACCTCTTCCTATAACTGGCCAACCATAACTGGAAATACTATAGGAGCGAATGACGCAGAAGAAAATAAACACAAAAACAAACCATACAGCCCAAAACAAGGACAGATGGGACATTTTCTCTATTTAAGGCTCATTAGTACTATTTATATAACTATAGTGTTTAAAGAACAGTGATAAGCACCCTGAAAAGGCTTAGGCCCGAATAGATAGATTAGCATCTCCGGGATTTTGCTTGTGAAAAAAATGAACGTTAATGTAACGTGTGAGACACACTTTAGGACTCAGGAGAAATCCAATCCTAGGAGACTGAAGTCCTCTTTAACTGCACTGATATGCCACAGGCAGCCAGCAACAAGGACAGCTCCCACACACTCACGCAATGTGAATTGATCTGGAAGGTAAGGCAGCACAAGGGGGTGGCAGGCTTTGAGTGCAACTGATTGGGAAATGGATTTTTCATCCTCCGGATGTTTCCATATTTTAAAAGAGTGGTTTTATCCAGAATCAGGACCCCCAAAAGGCATCCAAATATCCTAACTTCTCAGGAAGTTCAAAAAATTAAAAAGTTAAAAATTTGCAAGATGTTAAAATGAAACGTTTGATGTATTTCATTTTCGGAACCCAAAAGTTTCGCTTTTCTTATTTGATTTTGGGTTTGGGGCTGGGGGCGTTTCTCCTGCTGTTTTTTCTCCATTTACTTTTTCCCACTTCCTTCCCTGAAAAGAAAGGGAAGGAAGTTAAAGGTGTGAGAGTGGGGAGAAATGCCAATTTTCACACCTGTTACTGTTTCCAGATTCTTCCAGTTACAGTAACAGAATGGGTCAGCGTGTAAGTTTCCCTCCTATTTCATCATACTTTTTACCTTAGCATGTTTTTTGGACCCGCAGACCTGAGGATTCTTTTTAATCATTCTTTGCTTTCCTAGTTGACATTTGACTTAATATGGAAACATTTATTTTTCACCTAAACCTGATCAGGCTAATCACGAAATGCTAACGCTGCCTCAATATTTACACAGTTGGTGTTAAGCAAATATTTATTAAAATCGTTTACTTTGATGTACTCCTCTTCCCTTACTTCCCCTCCAGTAAAAATAACACAGGACAGCTGAAGGTGATAAGGAATTCTACTGATACTGTCACCATACAAAAGCACAGGTCAAATGAAGTGGGTTTTTACAGTTTGGATTACCCATTTGGTACTAGTTGTGCAAAACAAGCCCTCCCATAGCTTAGGTTTGTGTGGAAACAAAGAAATGGTTAAAGGTGACTCAAGTAAACACCACATACACCTCACAGCTGCTAAAGAGAAAAAACAAGCGTCAAAACAGAATGGCCGGCACTCTTCCTCAGCTCCCCATTATACTTCACAGTTTTTACAATTAGTATTTAAATCACTATTAAAATTCAACCAGGCCACCTGAGAGAGAGAGTGCCAATCATTAAAAGTCTTGCAACACCAATAAGGATTGCTGAAGCTGGAAATACCAACTCTCCCTAGGTACAATTTGATGAAGCACTGGAAGGCCTCCAACTCTGGAACGCTCTTCCTCTCACTGAATTCCAGAGCACATCTGTGGTATTCTCTGCGGGAGTCTCGTGGATTGCTTTCTTTCCAAGCTTGTGGGGGGGTTGGGAATGGATCGTTTTATTGTACCTTGCAGTGGAGTTTATGTCACGCCTGGCGCCCATTTAATATAGACATATATGTTTTGTTAAGGTGAGCAGAGTGTTGAAGTCCTATTACAGAAAGACAATAGGTCATATGGTCAGAGCAGGTATTGAGCACTCTGACAGGTGACTTGACTGTAGTGGGATGGGATAGGGGAGCAGGGGAGACTGGGTAAACTAAACGTTTGGGGGTTTTAGCCCTTTCATCTTTAAAAAAACAAACAAACTTTTTTTTTTAAGTTTGTTTTTTTAAAGCAAAGGTCCAAACATGGTCTTTACACAGTCTGGTTTCCATGCAGATGGATAAAATGACTTCAAACATGTCACCACAATGCAAAGAAGATTTCCCCCCCCCCTAAAATAGGGAGTACTTTGCCCTAAAGTAAGATTCCCCAAATATACACAAGTCCTTTGAAGTCACTCTCTACTCCACAAAGTGATGTAAACTAATGCTCATTTCATCTTTTCAGGCCTATTCATTTTTAAATTATTGCGATTTAGGGGTACATCATGTTAATACAGATGGAGCACTTCATGAGGTCGGGCTAACAAGGTTGTAGGAATCCACACTATATACAGATTCAGAATTAGAAGGGAGTTTGATAAAAACAGAAAGGCTGCTTTCCACAGTTAAGTGAGTAGATTATAATTTTAGTCGTTGTTGGCAGTATACTGCAATCACCATTTCAACATACCATTGCCGAAACATTTCAGTCCTCAAAACATTTCAACACAATGAAATGCACACAGCCTCTAAATCAGTTTTTCCACATCAGCATGTATACAAGATTCCCATTAAGAACAAATAGGAGTTAAGCATCCATGTTAAGGGAAGAATAGGCTCCTATGTTCCTACAGTTGAGTTTCATTCAAGAAAAAAAAAAATTTCATTGTTACGCTTTCAAGGGTGAAGTGTGTTCTCTCACATCTCACCAATCACTTACACACTAACCTTACCCACTACTCCAATAAGCCGATATAATCAAAGAGCCACGTTTTCCTACTCCATTTTTTAAAAACAAACAAGCCAAATGCATCCAGAGGTTAAGTTCCATGCGCATGTATAACTATGCAACACATCACAATCTAATATAGCAACACTAATCTTGAACTGTTTTTCATACAGAAACACAATAATTAACATAACATTTCTTTATTAAAGTTGTCTCAAATGCACCATCAATGGATGCAATTGCTATGGTTACTGTTAAACAGCTCTTTTTACAGAGCTGTATACATTAATATCGTGCTGGAGGTTTCAGATCAAAAACTGCCATTACCCCTCATATTTATCTTGATCTGTGAATTAATCTTGCTGACATGGTTGGTTATGAGCTGCTGCCTTTCTTTTCTTTTTCTTTTTTTAGCATGGAAAAGTCATTTGATATTTCCAGTTTGTCTACCATTAAATGTAGATAGACCTAGCTCAGTAATGGGGGGAGGGAAATCACACTCTTGATCACTGTAGTTAGGCTGACCTAGTCCCTTGTGTAGACACAGCAAGGTCAAGGGAAGACTTCTTCCAAACAACCCAATTACCACCTTTTGGGGAGGTAGATTACCTACATCAGCAGAAAAACCTACTCTGTTCAGGTAGGAAGCATCTACATTACGGCGCTAAAGCAGCATAGCCGCAGTGCTTACACTACAGGTGCTGCAGTGCCGATATTCCCTGGCACTGTGGAAGTCTTCCCAGGCACTGAGGCACTGAATTTCCTTTTCCATAGATGGAGCCAACAAAGGCTTTTTGAGACATTCTTTGGGTCTTCACTTAATGCATCTTTTACTCCTCTCCCTCCACTGGGAAAACAATTATTCATCTTGCCTCTGACCTGGAAATGTAGCATGTGGTCTCCGAAGCAGATGTTAATACCTCTCTCTGAGCCAAGTTACAGAGGGTGGTCATTTATCATCAGTCCTCCTGGAGCAGAGTTGCTTCACATGCTAGCCCATGAAGAGAGAATAATAAGACTGCTCCTAACACAGGTCTAAGACCAGGCCATCTTGCCTCTATTAACAATCTAGCCTCAAGGTACATGAGAATTGTAAGGAAGAGGCACACTATTCCTCGAGTCAAAACACACTAGGAGACAACACATTAGGACTCACTCAAAAATACCCACACCTAATTTACTTCTGCAACTGAATTATTTCAAATGTACTCATTTAAAGCATTTACATACTACTGGAACGGGTGCAACAGAACCTTCAAAATAAACAGGATTTAGGGGCTGACTTGCTCAAAAGGAGTTGGGTTCCTAACCTCATTTCAATGGAAATGAGTCTAAAAAGAAGTTGAGTGACTCCTTTTGAGCATTCAGCCCTATGATATCTGCTCTTTGCTGAACCCATGACAAACTGTTGGGTGTTTGTATGTATAGCCCCATCCATCCATCCCTTTTATGACTCAAAGCACTTTGTTGTCACTTAACATATGATTCCTTTGTAATACACAATGTGTCAGCAGATAATAAATAAATCAAATAACCCTATTGGCTTTGATGAATGCATGAGGAAGTTCTCTCTGATAAAGGCAGGGTGTAATCTGTTTGAACAGGTTGAGTCCAAAACTGAAAATTAAACAAAAATGAATGATAGGTATGTGTCTGCTGCTGGCTAATTTGATTTGGAAAAGACCCAAAGGGGTGAGGGTAAGGAGGAGAAACATACCTAAGAAAATGTGTAATGCTTCAAAATCATTGGAATCATTTTCCCCATAAAGTCAGTGAAGGAATATTCAACACTGGAGTAAGTTTTAATTAACTTGTTCTTATTTATATCTGTGAAATCTATAGCCGTTGCTGGTAAGGATACATTCAGGCAAATCTTCAATGAACCAAGAAGTACCATGAGGAAGCACCAGAGAAAATGAATATTTATTAAAACAGTGAACTTCTAACATTTGCTAAATGCCCACAAATCTCCACCCCAACACACACACACACACACACACTCACTCTAGTTAGTTCAGAAATCTTGCACAAATTTGTACTCATCAGCTTTCATGTTAGCTTTGCAATAACATTCTTGGTTTGGATTGCAATAGCATCCCGAGGCCCATGTTAGTATTGGGGTCCCAGCTGAACCTAGCCCACCAAGATTCAGAAAACCATGACTTTCACATTTTAAAAGTAAATTTACCAACCCCTCCCAGCATTTTCAAGTAACAAATGTAGCTTACATATGGTTTAGGAGGAGGAAATCAGTAACTTAATAAATACAACACATTGGAAAGCGTCAGATTCTACTTACAATGTTTTCTGCAGAGAGAAAGAATTGATAGACCACAATTATATTTCTGAATCAGCATTTGTAATACTGTGTCAGATCCTTTCAGTACCTGAGCAGTCAAAAGTTCTATATAGTTGGAGAGAAGGAACTCCCAACATTTGAGGGACGGTAGCGAGCAGTGTATGAAATTTTACTTCACTTTTCTGGCCTGTCAACCCGCAATAGTCCTCTTATCCCCTGAGCTCATCTGAAGCCAAAAATGCATGCTTTTCCATAACCGTTTTAGAGAGGAGGGGAAAATACATCAATACTACCAAAACCAAGCCGATAATTTATACTGTACTAGCAAGAGTAGGTAGACTTTCAGAACCACAACAGCCAAAATTGAAAACATATGTCAACAGAAAGTTAAATATGCTCTTCATACATTTAAAAGGAATGTCAACTAACAATAGGGCATTTAACATAAACACAGGATTATTTTTAATCACCCTTCTCTGTGGCCAAAAATCATGCTTCCTATTGAGTTAAACTAGCCCGGAGACCAATCCATTCCCAAAGGAAGAAAATACTTGGTAGGCTGGCCAAAATATACAGCGGGGAGTATTCAGATTTTGACTCGTACTTTTTTTGGCCAGCAATAAACACTTTTCACATTACTTAAACACTGTTCAGTCACTCATGTGAATCCTGAGCATCAGCCTTGTGGATATATATCCTTCATATGGTACAAACAGCTTGAACAATGTACCCAGCGGCTACCTGTCCGAGGACTAAGGCAACCTCTGCCAGCATACCCCTTCAGGAAGTTCTCAATCCTACAAATAACCGCGTGCACAAGGACATCTATACACACACAGAACATTAAGGACTACAGTGGGAAATTCTCCTTCCCTCTCCCTTTGTTTGACGAAGCTGTGTTAAAAAGATGCCATGTTACCCTTCCCAAACCAGTAATGTGCCACCAAAATTCACTGAGAGTATATTTAAAATAAAGTCATGGGGGTGGGAGACAGACATACCAAAATTACTGATGTTGCTACATACAACAATACTGAGGTCAGTATTTCCCCTCTTCCCTCCATGCTTAATTTCCACATATGGCTCCTTTAAAAATGAAAGCATTGTTTTCCAAGAGCACTGATCCTTCTGGAGAATCAGACAAATTTATTTTCAGTGAAGGAAAAAAAAAAAAGATGCAGTTTTTTCTAGGTAGCTGACACCACAATTATCCTTGCCTCCTTGCAAAATCAGCAATCTTTGCAATAGATGAGCTATAAAATTCCCCACTTTCCCTGGAGGCACATATTTTTACTGAGAAGATCTACGCAGTTTTGTTTTCCCCAGTTTGTGTACCTCTGTTTGAATACTATAGTCTTCAACAGTGAACCGTTAAAAAGATGTAAGAGACCCATAATTGAGTAGTTTATTCTTAATGAAGAAAAAAATGAGATACACACACATGCAAAGAAAATATAGGTATAATACACAACTTGTTTAATAATTATATTGCATATATATATTTACAGTCAGTCACACACATTACTGTATTTGTACATGCAAAAAACCCCTTAGTGCAACACAGCTAAAATAAGTCAGCAAATATTTAAAGTGCCGACAGCAACAACATTACCAGGTTGTCGATCTTGTGAATTTTATGTGCATTTCTGTCACACAACTACATGAATAGTAATAAATTAGAACTACAGGTTTAGCCACTGACCCTCTAAAACACACATGATTTGGGTAAGTTTCAGGCTAAATCAGACTACAAGAGACATGCATTAACAAAAGCAATTGAATTTAATAACTTCAATCATGTGAGTAATCCTAAATCCATGCATGCATGTGGCAGGATCAGCGCCTCAGAAGAATACAGGAATGAGAAATAGGAGCACATTTGCAACTTTCTATTGCTGTATTGACTGCACAGTGATGATAATACTAAGACCATCTTAAATCACTAAGGCCTCTTTCTGCTTATTAACGCACATGTACAGGTTCCTATTTCCATATATAAAACCATCAATCTGTGATGCATGCACAGAGCATCTCATTTCCTGAAATGGACAGTTTACGTCTAGTTGGGGTAATTTTCTAGGATTAGTTATTAACTTCCATCTATGTTTCCCCCCCAACTTAAGAATGTGCTCTGCACTAGCATATCCCTGTGCTTGAGCTTTGTGCAAAGCTCCATGCTTTACCTTAGAGTCAGAGTCCTACTCTTAATGAGCATACTCTTAGATCAGGAGTTCTCAAACTTCATTGCACCATAGCACCCTTTTGACAACAAAAATTACTACATGACCCAAGCAGGGGGGAACCAAAGCCTGAGCCCACCTGAGCCTCATTGCCCTGGGCATGGCGGGGGGGAGCAGAGAGAATCCAAGCCCTGCTGCTCTGGCGCAGAGGGCCAAAGCCCAAGCGCTTCAGCCCTAGGAGGCGGGCCTCTAACCTGAGCCTTGCCACCCAGAGCTGAAGCCCTTGGGCTTTGGTCATAGAGTATCAGGGTTGGAAGGGACCTCAGGAGGTCATCTAGTGCAGTGGTCCCCAACCCCCGGGCCGCGGACCGGTACCGGGCCGTGGATCGATCGGTACCGGGCCGCGGACGCGCTCCCGGAAGTGTCCGCCGAAAAGCCGCAGTTTCACTTTTCGGAGTGAATTCGGCGGCTTTTCGGCGGACATACAGCCGGTCCGCGGCGACGAAGAAAAAAAAATCCGGTCCGTGCCGCAAAAAAGGTTGGGGACCACTGATCTAGTGCAATCCCCTGCTCAAAGCAGGACCAACCCCAACTAAATCATTCCAGCCAGGGCTTTGTCAAGCCTGACCTTAAAAACCTCTAAGGAAGGAGATTCCACCACCTCCCTAGATTCCAGTGCTTCACCACCCTCCTAGTAAAAAAGTTTTTCCTAATATCCAACCTAAACCACCCTCTCTGCAACTTGAGACAATTACTCCTTGTTCTGTCATCTAGTACCCTGAGAACAGTCTAGGTCCATTCTCTTTGGAACCCCCTTTCAGATCGTTGAAAGCAGCTATCAAATCCCCCCTCATTCTTCTCTTCTGCAGACTAAACAAATCCAGTTCCCTGAGCCTCTCCTTGTAAGTGGTGTGCCCCAGGCCCCTAATCATTTCTGTTGCCTTCCTTTGGACTTTTTCCAATTTTTCCACATCCTTCTTGTGTGGGACCCAAAACTGGACACAGTACTCCAGATGTGGCCCCACCAATGTCGAATAGAGGGGAACGATCACATCTCTGGATCTGCTGGCAATGCCCCTACTTATAACAGCCCAAAATGCCGTTAGCATCCTTGGCAACAAGGGAACATTGTTGACTCTCATCCACCTTCTCGTCCACTGTAACCCCTAGGTCCTTTTCTGCAGAACTGCTGCCTAGCCATTAGGTCCCTAGTCTGTACAGTGCATGGGATTCTTCTAACTGCAGGACTCTGCACTTGTCCTTGTTGAACCTCATCAGATTTCTTTTGGCCCAATCCTCTAATTTGTCTAGGTCCCTCTATCCTATTCCTACCCTTTAGTGCATCTACCAGTCCTCCCAGTCTAGTGTCATCTGCAAACTTGCTGAGGGTGCAGTCCACACCATCCTCCAGATCATTAAATGAAAATATTGAACAAAACCGGCCCCAGGACCGACCCAGGGCCCCAGCAAGCTTAACACCAGCTTTGACATTAAAATGGGATTGTGACCCACATTGGGGTTCCAACCCACTGTCTGAGAACCCCTGACTAAGGTTGAAGACTCCTCTTGGCAAATGTGTGTGTTTGCCTATGAAGCACAATGCAAACTTCTCACACTGAAGTAAAATAAAAAGTTTCAAAGTTCAACTATGATCCAGCCATAGGGTAAGAACCATAGCAATGGAAAGTGAGAAACGCATCTTCTATTCCACAGAATTCAACTGACTTGTCACAAAATACTAAATTAAAAAAAAAATATTTTACAGATTCTAAAACTTTGGTTACCCAGCCTTAAAGCCTTCAGAAATGCAGGACACCCATCCTATGAAAATCAATTTAGCATATCTGAAAGTTCAGAAGCCTTTGTATTGCCTAGGCCACTACTTAGTTGCATTTTTCCTTAGGTTTCCACTTAGATTGGTGGACTCCTCCACTTTGTGGGTTTTCCTCCACAAAGGCAGTACAGGCTGCAACTACAGCTTTGTGTCATTTATGAGGAAAGCGAGCCGATTTCTTTCTTCAGTCTCAGCTCAGACCTGCCAGTCAGTCTATGTACACAGTATTTTAAGTGGCGATCAGCAGCTTGTATGTTGTAAGTAATTAAATTTGCTTTACACTTGTCTGGGTAGTAAGTAATTAAATTTCACTTGTCCAGACTGAGATTTTCACTGTCCTGGATTGCCTGACAATTGGATTTTTCTCAGCCTGATTGGTTACCAAGCAAACATTGTAAAATTATCAGTACTGCTCCTGCTGGAATTCTACAACAATAGCAGAATGCTAAAACGATTTTCAAGTGTGTGGTTAAGCTACTGACACACTTAGGTGACTGAATAAAAAAAAAGTTAAGAAACCTAAAAATGGATGTACGTTCTATATCTGAATTTCTCTAATGAGATCAGATCTTCTGCTTCAATTATATACACACACACACACACACACACACACACACACCCCACCCTGGAAATATGAAGAATCATGCTAAATCCCATGAAATCATTTGCAGATTATTGAAATTTGAAATGCGCTCATTTTCTAACACAAATAAAGGATTATACATCCCAAAATTCCTGCCTTTAGCAAGTGTAGGTTGTGTTCAATTATTGATAATACTACTTAGTGTACTAATAAGTGTTCTGTAATACATTTTGGAAAAGTTATGGAGTCTCTATATGAGAAGCAGCTGTTGCTACAGTGAGTCATTCACTGTGAAGGTAGGTTTACATCAGGCCTGCACAACATGCAGCCCAGGGGCCACATGCGTCCCCGCACGGGCTCACTGTGTGGCCCGTGGGGGGTGAGTAGGGGTGGGGCTTTTCGGCCTGCAGCTGGGTTTTTGCAGTAATATGGCCCTCGCTGCTTTCCGAGTTGTGCAGGCCTGATCTACATCAAGGATCAGCCTGGAACCCATTTCTATTTGTGATTGTAATTTGTGACACCTTGATGCAGGAGATAGGGGAGAGACTCCATGGAGCATGCTTTTTGCTGATATGTGCCATGAAGGTAAACGTGTACTGGAAGGAAAACTAGAACTATGGAGAGTGGCATTAAAAGAAAATGATTTATGAATCAGTGGACAACAGATGGAATACATGTGATGCTTCATTGAGGGGGACAACAAGAAGCCAGTAAAACAAGATGACCTAGTTAGTGCAACAATTTAAATATCCTGGTTCAGTGCTAAGCCATGGTGGGAATGCAAATGAGGATGTTGGGGGCTGCATAAAGAGAATTTGGTTTAAATGGAGGGAATTCTCTGATGAGAGCATGCAAAGTAAAGAGCAAAGCATACATGTCTAGGCCAGCCCTGACATAGGGGCTGGAATGCTGGCCAACGAGGAAGAGAACTACTGTACTTCAAATGACTAAAATGAGAATGCTCGGCAGACGCTGGGTAAGATAAGGGATGACAGGCTACACAACAAAGCAGTACAGGCCATGATGAAGGTAGACACCCCCCACCCCCACCCCCCATCATGGAAAAGCTAAGGGAACACTGACTGAGATGGCTGGATCATGTGAGACAATGAGATGTGGGATATGCCGACAAGAAAGTACAATAACTAGTGACATGACTAAGGCCACGAGAAAGATCTAGAAAAAGATGCTGACGGAGGACAAGAAGAAGGGTGGTGTTAGGCTGGAAGATGCACTGACAAGAACATTTGTAGATTAAGAACAAGACCTGCTAACCCGGACTCCTATAACAAGGCAAAGAAGAAAAACATAAAATTTCTACAGTGCTCAAATCTTACCTAAGAATTAGAGATATCCATTTTCTGTGTCTGAATTATTATGTGAGGATCAGTTAAATGTTTACATGTCTTTGTAAATTCACTAAATTGGCATTTGAGCCTTCACTGTCATTTATGGAGAGTCCAATGTCCTTAGGATTTTACAACACAGAATAAGATACAGTGCATCTTAGGGCATGTCTTCACTACCACTTTAATTCGATGTTAACGACGTTAGGTCGAATTAAACGTGTACCTGTCTTCACATACATGCTCTTAACGTCGATGTAAAGGACCCTCAAGATCGAAATTGGAACTCCTGCCTGACTAGAGAAATAAGGCTAATCTCGACATTCCAAGCTCGACCGTGGGCTAGTGAAGACGGAACCCGACATTAATAGCCTCCAGAGGCTGTCCCACAATGCTCCATTCTGACCGCTCTGGACTGCCTCACTGCTCCACTGTGACCGCTCTGCACTGCACTCTGAACTCGCTGCTCTGGCCAGGTAGATAAGACCCAGGAACATTTGAATACTATTTCCTGTTTGGTCAGCGTGGCCAGCTCACCTGAACTGCTCAGTCGCCATTCAGAGCAATCAGCAGCACTAGCCGCCATGCAGAGCTCAGCATCACAAGACTCCATGCAGAGCTCATCTACCCTGGAGACCAGCCAGAGGAGAAGAGCTCCAGCATGGTCCACTCGTGAGGTGCTGGATCTCATCACTATCTGGGGAGAGGAATCCGTGATGTTGGAACTACGAAACAACAAACGGAATGCCAACACCTATGGAAGAGTCTCCAAGGCCATGCTAGAAAGGGGCCACAACAGGGACACCACACAGTGCCGCGTGAAAATTAAAGAGCTGCGGCAATCGTTCCAGAAAGCCAAGGAGGCAAACGGACGATCAGGGGGCGCGCCACGGACATGCAGGTTCTACAATGAACTAAATGTGATAATGGGGGGCGCCCCCACCACCATCGCGCCGGTCTGCGTGGACTCCACCGATGGGATAATCGTCAGGGAGGAGACTGATTCCGAGGAGGACGACCATGAAGAAGAGGAAAATCTCATGGAGTAGCAGGAGCCCAGCTGCAGCGGAGAACCCGTGTTCCCAGAGAGCCAGGAGCTGTTTGTCACCCTGGAGCCAGTACCCTCCCAAGCCTCCCAGGGGGGTAAGTGTTTCTTTTTTAAGTGATTACATGACGCGTGATTTTGTAAAGGAAGCATTTATTAATGAGTAACTTGCCCTAAGGACTTAGCGTGCTTTCATTGCTGGTCAATTTCTACTCAAAGAGTTTGTCAATATACTCCGGGATTGACCATAAGTCCTCCGCGGACATTTCAAGGAAGCTATCCAGGAGGTAGCGATGAATCCAGCGCAGCAGATTTCTGGGGAGAGCCGCCTTATGTGGTCCCCCGTGATAGGACACCAACCCACGCCACGAAAGTAGTAAGTTGTCTGGTATCATTGAGCAGGCTAGCATTGCGGCGTATGGACCAGGACTTTGCATGGACTCAAGGAGCATGCGCTCCCTATCTCTCCGAGAAATTCTCAGCAAAGTGATGTCATTCAGGGTTGCCTGTTTGAGATACGGACTGCAATTAGTAGGGAGATAAAGATTCCCAGCTGCAAAGTACTCTTTTCTGCTGAGGACTGACCAACCGCACCCCCTCCCCCCCCCACGAACGCTGACTGCCCCCCCCAGCCCATAGCGGTAGCTAGCAAGGAATCTGAGCAGTCTGCACGCGGTTTCTTCCGCTTCAGATCCAACGCGCACCCAACCCCCCCCGCCCCCCGCCCGTAGCGGTAGCTAGCAGGGAATCTGAGCAGTCTGCACGCGGTCTGAAGAGCCCCAAAAAGACCTTAGCCCTTAGCGAGAGATTTTTTGGCATTTGCTTTGCAGTTTGCGGTTTCAGTGGGAGCCAGCCACGCGGTGGGGGGAAGGGGGCGGGGTTACTCTACAGTATGCAAGCGCCACATTTAACTTACCATGGCCGGCTGCACGGTGATTTCAGAAGCCGTCTTGTGCTGATGCACGCGTATGTGTCTGAGATGCTCTGACTTTTCTGTGAGCTAGTCAGTCACTTTTAGGTGTAGAACATGACCTTGTACAGAAATCATATCAGGCCTCTGAATACTGAGGTTGCAAATGGCATAGTACTCCCATTGTGTACCGTCCGAGACTGCATCTGCCTCCTAACCTTGAATGTATCTGTCTCATAACTTTCAAACTTTATTTTCCCACACTCGCCCACAGATGAACAAGTATGTCAGAATCCCCCATCCTGCTCCTCCTCCCGCCGTGCACCGCAGATAAGAAAGCGTAAAAAGAAAACGCGAACGCGCGATGAGATGTTCAGTGAACTCGTGGAGAACTCGCGCGCTGAGGCAGCCCGCCAGACGGACTGGAGGGAAAGAATGATAGAGGCAAGGGATCGAGAGGGAGAGGCAAGGGATCGAGAGGGAGAGGCAAGGGATCGAGAGAGGCAGGAATGGAGAGCCGCTGCAGAAAAGAGGGAACAGCGCGAGGAAAGACGCATGGATGCTTTCCTCCGCATAATGGAGGACCAGAGCGACATGCTGCGATCTCTGGTGGAGCTGCAGCATGCCCAAAGACCACCTCTGCAGCCCCTGTGTAACCACCTCCCCCCCTCCCCAACTCCCATAGCTTCCCCACCCAGACGCGGGGTGAGAACACGGGGGGGCAAGCTCCGTGGGCCGCTCCACTCTACCCCACAAGCCAGCAGAAGCAGCAGCAGCAGCAGAAGCAGGCTGACGTTCTAGGAAAACTTTTAAAAGCTGCTGTGTCTTGCCCCCCCCCTCCCCTCCCCCCTTCCCATCCACCCCCTCCTCTGTCCGCTCCTCCGCCACTGCGACTGCTGGTTTCCCTCCAGGATACCAGGACAGTGATTCCCTGTATTTGTATTTCCGATTAACCAATAAAGGAACCATGATTTTTCAAACAGTGATTTTATTTCCTCTGCAAGCATGGGGATGGGGGAGGAAAAGCATGGGGAGGGGGGAGGGAAAGAGGGTTCAAGGGCAGCAGGCTTAGAGCACAGCAAGGGAGCAGATTCTCAAACGCCATCTCGGGCACTCATAAAACTGTCTTTCAAGGCGTCCCTGAGGCGCAGGGCCTCACGGTGTGCTCTTCTACTTTCCCTGCTGTGTGGCTGCTCATAAGTAGCAGAAAGTAAATTTGCCTCTGCCTCCCAGCCCGCCATAAATGTTTTCCCCTTGCTCTCACAGATATTGTGGAGAACAGAGCAAGCAGCAATAACAATGGGGATATTTCTCTCGCGGATGTCTGAGCGAATCAGTAAGGAACGCCATCTCCCCTTCAGAAGGCCAAATGCACACTCTACAGCCATTCTGCACTTGCTCAACCTGTAGTTGAACAGCTCCTGACCCCTATCCAGGGCTCCTGTGTAGGGCTTCATAAGCCAGGGCATTAGGGGGTAGGCTGGGTCCCCAAGGATCACAATCGGCATTTCGACCCCCCCACACACACGGAAATTTTCTGGTCGGGGAAGAAAGTGCCTTGCTGCAGCTGTCTAAAAACCCTAGAGTTCCTGAACACTCGAGCGTCATGAAGCTTTCCCGGCCACCCCACGTACAGGTCGGTGAAACGTCCCTTGTGGTCAACCACTGCTTGCATGACCATTGAGTAATATCCCTTCCGGTTTCTGTACTCGGCGGCCTCGTGGTCCGGTGCCAGGATAGGGATATGAGTCCCATCTATAGCCCCACCACAGTTAGGGAATCCCATGGCGGCAAAGCCATCTATTGTGGCTTGCAGGTTTCTGAGGTTTATAACCCGGTGTAGCAGCCGCTCGACGATTGCCCTGCTTACTTGCATCACAGCAAAGCCCACTGTAGACCTACCCACCCCAAACTGATTCGCGACTGACCGGTAGCTGTCTGGCATTGCAAGCTTCGAGAGGGCTATCGCCACTCGCTTCTCCACTGTAAGGGCTGCTCTCATTTTGGTATTCCTGCGCCGGAGGGCCGGGGACAGCAAGTCAAAGTTCCAGGAACGTGCCCTTTCGCATGCGGAAGTTTCTGAGCCACTGGGAGTCATCCCAGACCGGCAGCACTATGCGGTCCCACCAGTCCGTGCTTGTTTCCCTGGCCCAGAATCGGCGTTCGATGGCATGAGCCTGCCCCATTGCCACCATTTTTGACAGATTGTCAGTCGCCCTACTTCCAAAACCGTCAGTGTCCCTGTCGTCCCCGCTGTGCACGTCTTCGTCCATCTCGTGCACGTCCTGGTCCATCTCCTCCTCACTGTCGTCGGGTTCCAGAAAGCACAGTTGTCCCCGAATCGCATTCCTCCTCTGCAGACGGTGCAGCATGAACTCCGCAACCGTGATCGAGGTCCTCACAACGGCCATTACTGCAGCCGTGGTGTCAGCGGGCTCCATGCTTGCAATGCTATGGCGTTAGCACGGCACGGAGAAAGGGCGCAAATTATGGGATGCCTACCTACAGTGCACCGCTCGTAATGGGGGTGGGCGGCGCGGAAAAAGGGCGCAAAATTTGGAAATGCCTACCCATAGTGCAGCACTCGAAATGGTGCCTGCTGGGGGATCAGGGAACTGTGGGATAGGTACCCAGAGTGCAACGCTCGTCATGTCGATGCTTGCAAAAGTTTTGCGGACAGACACTGTCGACTTGCTGTGCTTAGCTGTGCCTAGTGAAGACACACAACATCGACTGTATACAGTCGCGTTCACAACATCGAAATAAAGGAAATCGAACTACTGCTGTAGTGAAGACATACCCTTACTGTATTTCCTCTGGCAGGCAACCCATATTAACTTTCGGGAAGAGGGATTGAATACATATTTTGATAACCTGCTTTTATATTGCTGGATATTCTTTCTACAATTAGACAACTTAAATGTTTCCAGCATGCATGCTGAACTAGGGGATTTACCTGACTTATTTGGAGAAAGATCTCAATTTTTTTTCAAGTTTGTAACCATGCACATGTCCCAGAGGAAGCAGTCCAAGGACTTCCTGTTACTATTTATAATGAGACTTAGGGCTCATCTCCACTGTGAACTTACACGGTCATAGCTACCTCTCGGAGCTGTGAAAAATCCACATTCTTGAGAGATATACCTTTGCTGACCTACCCCAACAGTGAAGACAACACTAGGTCAAGGGAACAATTCTTCCAAACACCTAGCTACTGCTTCTCCGGTACCTGGATGACCTAAAATGGCAGATGAACCCTTTCCTTCAATGTCAGTAGTGTCTATACTGAAGCACTACTATGGCACTGCAGAGCTACCCTAAAGGCTTGGCTAAACTAACAGATGTAGAGCGCTTTGAGTTAAACTAGCCTTTGGAGAGTGCACTGGCACTAGGGAAAGGCCTCCAGTCTGTCCACACGGACAGCTGCAAGGGCACTGAGTGGTCACATTTGCGGCACTTGCAGCAGCATTGGGAGCACTGCATTATGGGCAGCTACCCCAGTGTTCAAGTGGCAGCAACGTTCTTTTCAAATGCAGGGAGTGGGATGGAGTGTGATAGGGAGTGTGTGATGTGTATGTGGGGGGAGAGAAAGTGGGTTTTTAGGGTCCTGAGTGTGTCAGCATGTTGTCTTGCAAGTTCAGACCCTCCCCCCACTCACCTCAAAGCAAGCAATGTTCCTTACTTTGACTCTGTGCAGATAAACATGTCAGCTGTCAGAAACAGATTTGAAAAAAAGCATATCCACATTCCTACAGCCAGTTCTAAACAATGACAAGAATGGCCGCTTGACTTAAGGGGATTATGGGATGTGCCCCCTGCCCTGGAGCCATGTCCCTGTCCTGGAGCCATGCCACGCAAGCAGCACTGCGGGATTGTGTGCTCCCCCCTGCCCCGGAGCCACACGGGCAGTGCTCCGGGGCTGCATGCTCACCCACTGCCCAGGAGCTGCACCACATGGGCACCGCTGCGAGGCTGGGGCTGTGCATACCCCCTTCCCCTAGAGACACATGGGCAGCACTCTGGGGCTGCGCGCTCCCCCTGCACCGGAGCACCTCTGCAGAGCTGGGACCGCGTGCTATCCCCCTCCCCCAGAGCCACGCCAAGCAGCCATGGTAAGGGGGGGGGGGTTCTTGGCTGGTGGTTAAGGAGCAGGGCAGTCAGGGGCCAGGGAGCAGGGGAACTGGGTAGGGGGTGGAGTCCTGGGAGGTGGTATGGGGTCTCTGGAAGGGGCAGTCAGGGGACAAGGTCGGGGGGGGGGGTTGGATGGGTCAGGGATTCTGGGGGTTGGATTGGGGGTGGGGCCTTCCCTACCTGGCCCTCCATATAATTTTGCAAAGCCGATGTGGCCCTTGGGCTAAAAGTTTTCCCTCCCCTGGTGTAGACAAAGTTTTGGTTTGAGGACACACTTAGGAGCAGAACAAATGCAGAGGGAGAGAGAGAGAGAGCCTTTAAATAATTATCTTGCTGCTTCTCCCAAAATATCAAAAGTAGCCCTGATGGCCCCTGGGAAGAGATTAAGGACCTCTCAACACTTCTCAAAAATATACATGTTGCGTTGGGAACTAGATACTTTTACATGTTAACTCTGAACACCAGTCAAATCATAGCTTACTCATCATGCAGAACAAGTCGGAAGACCACATTCAAAAGACTGATTATGTGCAATTTACAAAAGAAACTTTCATGCTCAGGTGGAGAATGGGTGAGAAATGTCATGCCCAAAGTGTTTATTTTTGGGTACAAAGTGTGTCCCTCATATCTACAGCATTCCTATCCCGTTGCTGTGAAGTACTCCATAATTCCAAACTTATTGGAGACAGACTGGGGAAGGGAGGAGTAAATTTATATTCTAATTCCTTTCCTTTTTCTATTTTCTGCATCCATTTTTGAAAGTTTAATCATTTGTTTAGCTCAGGATTACTTTTGTATGAAGTCTGACCACATAGCAACATCAAAACTCTGAACAGGAGAATACATTAGTAGAAGAGAGTGATGTTATGATGCTTTTGTTTTCGGATTATGTGAAAGTCTCAAATACATCTATGAAATCCCTACAACGGACTCCTATGACAGCACAGTAAATTCCTCTAGTGCCTCCATTTAATAGATTAGTCATCACACAAATTACTCAAGCCATTATATTTGTTATTTTTACAATCAACATAGTGCTTGTGAATGGTGCCAGCCAAAGCCTGGAAATGACTATTTTATTTATTCACACAATTAATCCTCAAATAGAACTGACTGATATTTAGGGAAACATCTAACTCTGTTAAACTTCAAGTATTTAAGATTAATTAGTGCAGGTTTTCCATACAATTACTGTCTTACTGAATCTAAATTAAGTGTTACTAGAAGTATTACTGCATTGTAAAAAAAGTCAATGTGGACTACAAAAATGAATGCTAAATAATCAGTTTTTATTGTATATCAAATATGCGCATGGCCTTTTGTGCTACAGTCTTAAAATGTCTTCTATTCATTATGCATTGCCCATACAAAAATAAACATTGAAATTTGACACTGCTGTCATGTTTGTCCCTAGAAGATCACACATTTACAACTGTTATGTTAATATCTTTCATGAGGTCTTATGTTGGCTAGGCATCCTCCAATCTGGATAAAATAAGGTCAGCCAAGATCTCCAATTCTATTTATTGGATTACATTCAGATATTATATGCTGTAACTGGTCTCCAGGTAGCATTTAAAAAATTGAAAGCCATATGACTGAAAGGGGCTCTCTCCCCATAAATTCAAAACTATTTTTCTGTGATAAATGGGTTTATTTTGACCTGCAGAACCCCATATAAAATACACACAATTTAAAATAGCTAATTAAAAGCATTCATATGAAATCATAAATATTGATTGTAAATGATAGTTTCTTCCAACATGTATCAATGGCCTTGGTCCTCACCGAGAGGGAAGTCTAGGACAAGTCTGAAAAACATCTACATTTAAAGTTTGAATATTTATAAAGTTTAATTTGTGGGACAAAACCTCACCTCCATCCCTAATCACGGGATTCAAAGAGTTAAATATGATACTAGCCATACTTTCAAGACAAAATGAAGAGCCCTCTTTTGTGCAGAAAAGTACGTAACATTTCATCTACATGGCCCAACTTTCCATGAGCAAAGATCCTCATTTTTAATAACTTCACCAGTGAAATATTCGTTCAGCATTAGCCAAGGTGGAATTTTAAAATGTGCTAGCCCAGTTAGAAACCTTAAAACTGGATCCTATTACCGTTAATCACTGCTTGTTAATTCAGTAGGATAGGAGTAGAGAAATTGATTTTAATTCATTTAACAAAACCCCAAAAGACTGGACTGTTCTAGTGTGAACAAATGCTTAGAGGATTTTTTTATTATTTTTTTTTTGCGCGTGCCAGGCCAGTTTCCTCTCCAGCTGGGAATAAAGATTCTCCCTCTCTCCTCCCACTCCCGTAAATACAAATCAATCATTCTCTGCCTTTCAAACTCATCTTTGAAGTTTCCAGTGAGCTCAATGTTCCTTTTATGACCACATTCCTTCTTAGTAGTTAAAAAAATAAAATAAAAAGGAAGAGTGCCTTCTTATAAGAACACTTTTTAATTCATGTTTCTTGACTAAAGTTTAGAAAATTTGAAGGACAAGTTTGATGTAGAATGCACACACAGACACACAAAGATTGATAGCACCTACATATGGTGTGCTGCTTTCCTATCTGGAATGTATTTTCAGTAAGATCTTTAAAGGTAACTCAATTCTACAGCTGCAAAATATATATCCCTCTAAAGGGCTCACTTGTTTTTAGTGATGTAAATTGTACTATGTATCAAACTGACAAAATAAACAGTGCTAACAAGAGGTTTTAAACTTGAATCCTAGTCAAAAGTGGTTATTGAAAGGAAACTGCACTCACACTGTACACACAGTGAAGAATGGTACAAACCTACTTTGGATAGAGATAAATGATGCCCAAAATATTAGAACAATCAGGCAGGAGCATCAGGAATAGCTCTATTTTAAAAAGGTAGGTCTCAGAGGATTAGGGAACAGCTTTTTCTTCAGAGTCTGTCTTGCTGTCACTATTCTCACTTCTTGCCTCCATTTCAGAAGGCTCCAACCAAATCAGGCAAAGATGGTAACAACGCCTCGCCATCTGATTAACAGTGTAACAGAGCTCAGAATTCTGCCCACAAACTAGGGTTTATAACTCAAACCCTGTTAAACAGTTTATACTTTGATCTGAGCCCATCTCCAAACCTTTCCATTGGGAATGATCTAGCCGCCCTATTTCAATCCAACATTACCTTGGAAAGCATAAATATTATACGACTATGAATTGAAATGTCTCTGATTAAAAAAAAAACAGTGAAATTGTCACATTTCAAGGCATAAGTTCCCTCCTTTCTGAATAGAAATCAAAAGCCAGTTCTCCAACTATGGATGCATTTTAAAGGTGTTTCTCACATTAGAGACTACTTATCTGGCATCCATTTGGTAGCTTTGAGATCACCTCTAGGTTAGAAATTAGTATGAGAAATCATCCTGTCCAACAGTGAATCTGGAGAAAATGAAGTATCTGGACATCTAGAAAAATAGGACTGTGTAGCTAATGGATACTTCCATGTCAAGAAGAGTCAGTAGAACAAATCCTAGGATTATTACCATATCTTGCAATACTTTCGTTACTTCCAAAATGTCCTCTTAGAATTAAGAGCATTAAAAGCAAGGACCCTCATAAAAGGTAAGTTTGTAAGTAGGGAGACTACAGCTGAGTGGTTGTGGTACTGTCCTGGAATGAGGAAGGCCCTGCTCTGTCCAATTTGAAGTGATTTGGGATTTTTAAAAAAAAGAGATTCTGCTCTGAGTCCACCATAATACAAACATACAACATAAAAATATAACAAGTAGAGAAAAATTAGAAGTGGAAAACTATGCAGCATAGTCCATTGCTACCATGTCTAAAAAGCTAGAAAAAGTCTGTACATTTCCCTTTCTAGACATAGTCCACATACATTCCTGTTCGTTTCTCTTTGAAAGGCTCTGGGCCTTATTCTTTTCTTCTTTGCACCAGTATAAATCAGAAGTAATGCCATTTAAGTTATTGTAGTTACATTTGTTTGAAACTAGGATAAGAAAAGGGAGAATCAGCCTCCCGATACCTATCTGTATCTTGAAGGGGAAAAAAATCACTTGATAAAGAATCATAGGTTACCTTTCTTCCAAGACCGAACAAGGAATGCTATTTGCATACTATTATCCATAGGGTACTCTGTTCCCTAGTCCTCTTCCTGCTCTTTTGAATAGACACCACATCCTCCAAGAAGGGGATGTGCCTGAGGTTTCATTTTAGAATAATTGTAGTTTATGATGAAGTATTTTACAACCAGCTTACCTCAATTAGAAAATGTAGGTGAACACAGATCTATTTAAAACATGAGGGAGTAAGAGAAGCAAGCCAAATAGATTATTTGCTATTACATGACTTTTGTGCAGGGTTAAATAAAAGCCTAAACATCTCCCCTAGCTCTTCTTTTGGAGGGAAAAAACCCACAATAGATAAAATTTTCACAGGCTGCTGCAGGCTAAGAATGACACACAGAGCTATTCTTAATCTACACACTGAAGAGCTACGCTTCGCCCTATGAAAACAGCTCCCGATGATAGTATGGGTACGACACTGCTGTGCTTGTCTAGCCACCCACACATTATGGAGAATGGTGTGAAAAGGCCTGCCAGAGCCAGTACAAATGGGGGAGGAGGAGGTGCATGGTGGTGGCAAAAGCATAAATGAAGCCTTTTCAAACACACGCTTTCAGGCTGCAGGCCAAAGATTCTGATGGAAAATTGTGAAGAAGTGGGATTGATCTGTAATCAATTATGAATACTGTGATTGACCTGGTTTTTCAGATTGTAACTGTATAGATTTAGTGTGTTACTGGAAGGCTTACTGTAAGCATATTGGATTCAGTTCACTAGCAGGGCTCTTTGGGAACTAGCAACACAATGTCGCTAGGTAAGCAACACACACACAAACAAGGTGGGAGATCATTAAGAAAACAATGTCAAGTTAAGCTATGAAGAGGCTGCTACTTTGACTCCAGCCCACAATTACACAGCTGTTTTGCCAAGGGTGGGGACAAATCAAAAGGATCTGTCTACAGAGTCAGTAGGAATAGTAGGAGGGAGGGGGAGAGGCAGTTGTCAGGGTTGTTTGAGAGGAGCAGATGCTCTCAGGCACCCCGTAGAAGACGTCTGAAGCAGTTGGATTCCTAAGGCTTACCATCTCCTGGAAGCTTAAGAAAAACAGATACAAGTATAGACTCTTCTACTATTTTAAAATCCTCTCTCTCAAGTTTTGCTGCATTCCTGCTGTTAAGATTTCACACTCCTTCGTTTTCTGAAAGCTGTCTGGTCACTGTATTAACCACTGGCCACAGCTCCCAAAGGGAAGTCCTGTGGGCACGAATTCCAGTTGGGCCTGCTGAATAATCATGTTTGGTACCCAGGGGCTGTAGTCTGAGACCGAGGTTTTCAAGTGGGAGAATCAAGGTATTCCCCCCAGGACAGGTAAAAAGAAAGAGGCCTAACACCTGGGAGTGCACTCAGAGACCAGAGAGGGGTCAAAGGTGCAGCTGGCGCCATAAGAGTGGCAGGAATATGTCCAATTCTGGAAGACTGGTTACACTTCCTTGAATGGAAGTTACAAATGCAAAAAAACTGAAGAAAATAATTGAGTATGGTTCTAAACCTGGAATCTCTCTATTTCTTGCACATTTGAGTCAGGCTCCCCGCCCCCCGCCCCCCCCCCCCCCCATTACAAAGTAGAAGCGTCTAGTAATGTAGCTTTAAAAATTATCTAATTCCTCAATCTAGTAATTCAACAGGTATGAAATTCTTACAATTCCAAATAATAAATATAGACTGAAACATGAAATCTTAACTGCTCTTCGGGAGACATTTTATAACTAAGGCCTCCTTAGAATTGTCACTAAAAAACTTCACTGATCCAACAAACCCTAATAGTTGCAAATTATTTTTAGAGCCAAACATTTTTGCACAAAAATCCACTTTATTAATATTTTAATAAGGTTGTGGGGTGTGGGTGTGTGTGTCAAGGCAATGACATTTGCCAGCATAGTTTGTCAAAGATGTGTACTATTGATTTCATGGGAAAGATGCCATGTAATTTAGAAAGTTCACTCAAATATGAATTAACAAACATAAAGGTCCCCTGGCAAAGGAAAAAATACAATAGTTGGCACCTCTTTTGATGTACCAAAAATGCTATCAGAACCAAAAATACTGCTAGTTGCTTTACATGAAAAATTGAGATCTTGTTTACCATGAAAGTTAACGGCTGCCTGGAGAATTGACAGACACCAGAGACACCAAAAGAAGCAACATTTCTCGCATTGTTCATGTTAGTAACCATTTAGGCACTAATTAGATCGTCCTCCCACCCACCCCCCAGTCTTGGCTGCTCCTATGGTTCTTTCCCTCAGAACCTGTCTAACCCAGCTACCTGCTGTTTTTTGCTAGAGGGATACCTACTCTCATGTCCTTTACATTCAGCTCAGAGCTTAAGCCACCCGGGCTCAATGAATCAGCAGTAATTAACTTGCAGCTTCCTCTTCTATCAAAATAGGGTGACCAGACAGCACATGTGAAAAATCGGGACAGGGGATGAGGGGGGAGGTAATGGGAGCCTATATAAGAAAAACACCCAAAAAAATCAGGACTGTCCCTATAAAAATTGGGACATCTATGGTGTTTTAGATGTTGCTTGTAATTATTAGGACTGGGAGATTGTAGGACAGGAAACAGGAAGGAGGGGGGAGGAGTTGAGCCAAGCCTGAGTTAGAGCTACAGAGGGGTTCAGCAGCAGCTCTGTAAAGAGGTTTCACTGTTAAATAAAGTCTGTTAAAGTTTGTTAGTACCTTGCCTGCTTGATACAACTATCTGGTCACCCTAATCAAAATGGAGTAAGAACAGAATCCTAGCCACCCTGATCCCAGAATGATTTTGGATATCCTGGGACAAGCTTTGATTTTGGAGGAGAAACTGAAGAATGTAGTAATTCCTAGTAGGTTTTTGTTTATAAAAATACAGCTGTTTGAAGTCACTAGCGGTTGGAAAGCTAGAAGCCCCAGTAAGATAGATTCATGGGCCAGTAATGTGGTAATACATATGTATCAGATGGGTATGACCATAGAACTGGCCGACTAATGTGTGTGTCACATAGGTATCACCTTCACTTATATAGTATGTATGTTGCCTTTATGGAAATATACACACACTCTGTACCCACAAAGACTACAAAGGATAGGGGAAGCCAGTGGAATATGGCTGCTTCAGATAACTTTTTGATCTCTCTTCATGGCCATCATATCATGCCTCTAAACCACAATGCTATCACAAAATGCCTCCACCACATTCAATCATATAATTTCAATCTGGAATTCAATTAGTAAAACCATACCCCCTTATCCATCCCCTCTCCAAAAACAGGTCATTAGCACAAACATCACTGGCACACAAGATAAGAGTTACAACAGAAAACAAACTACATCTTCTGAAAAAACATTACGCCCTGAGTGCTAGAAAACACAGCTGTCAAGCACTACCTGAAGTCATTCAGCTGTTAAGCTCAAGTAGTTTCAATTGGCCAAGCCCTCAAGCAGACTTCCATACCCTCTAATCATGATATTAAATATCAGAGGCATCTCATGGTTTGTAATCTACATAATTTCCCATTCAAAAGAGAAGAAACTCAGATCTTATTTGAAGTAGCTTTTATTATTGGCATTCCTAAAAAAAAAAAAAAAAAGGGAGGGGTGGTGGGGGGGAGATCCCTTTTGCCCAGAGCCATACGTTAGAAGCTTGTGTCTTCACATATTAAACTAAGTAATACATGCTCATTGGACTGCACAGCACCTATTTTGAGGTATCCTGAAAAATTAGTGTCACCAACCTGCGCAGAGATGAAACGTGCCCAACACACAATGGGTCCAGCTCACTTTCAAGTAAATAACCATACAGTAATAAGCAGTTTTTTGAAAGAGTGGTCGCAATTTTAACAAGGTAGACAGACACGCAAATGAAGCATTGCACAACAGCACTCCCAATCGCAACACCATTCTAGACAACAGAACCAAACAAGCTTCCCTAGGCCACCTTCACCAGAGTTAGGACTGGAAGGGTGGCAGATAAAATGAAACAATCACAGAAACTGAACTTCCGCATAGACTATTACCATTCAGACATGAAGCTGGACCCAACACCAACCATTATCGAAAACTCAAAATGAAGCAGGGAAGTAGAAGTTGCTCACTATCATCTTTCGGTGTCTTGGGTTACAAACTTGTTTGAAAGAGATACTTGCAAAGGTCAACCCCCCACTGATAACAAGGGCTACATATTTCTTCATCAGATATTGACTATTACTTAATCCCTAAGGTGATTAAAGTTCAAGGGAAATGTCCCTCCAGATAAAATCTCTGCTGTGGAAACCTAATTAGGAGTCTTTACTCAAAGGACTTAGATTGAACATCAGTTACAATAAAAAACCAGACAATTTTCAAGAACACTAGTGCTTGGTAAGCAGAACTTTAGGGGGGGGGGGGGGAGGCATAAAAACCTAAAAATATAGGCAGAGAGAATTTTTCCCATTAGACCACTTTAAGAACAGATTAACTAGGTAACATTTCTCCCACATCCCATAAAAACAAAGGCCATAAACAAAAATAAGGCCAATTCTCCTAGGTGAAGCAGTCTCAAGATGAACACAAATTGAGAAAGGAGAAGTGGGAACAGTCCCTGTAAACTCAACTGGGCAATAAGCAATTTTCTTGAGTCTCCAAGGGGAGCCAAAACAACTGAAGTTATGACCAACACTAGCAGATACCCCTGCAAACAACACAGACTCCTTTACCTAGGGAAAACTCAGCAATTCTCCAGAAAGGTTTGAAGGGCAGGGAAGTGGCCTTTAGAATACAGAGGAATCAATCCCTTTGTGAGCGAAGTCCAAAAACCAAGGGCAAAAGAGCGTTCTGATATATTCTGACATCTAGGGAAACATTGAGGCAGCCATACTGCCTCAGCCTGCATAGTTATATAAGCAGGTTCAGGCCTGATCATTACTTGGGTGAGACCCCAATGGAACATTCAAGTCACAAAGGGTAGTGATAATGGTGATTTATTAGAAGGGTTTCTTTCCTCGGAGTCCATTGAAATACCCTAGCTTGGCTCTGGAGGTCCATCTTCCAAAGAAAAGATGTAATAATGAGCCTACAAACAAAGCCTAAAAACAGTTTTTCACATACATAGCTATGCTAATGTATTTTTTCAATGTAGACCAGTCCTTATTCTAATTTTCCAGTTATGAACACTGGATAAGGGCAACAGCTGTTCTACAGAGGCACAAACACACAATGAATATATTTATCGGGAGAACACTCCTTTTAAAAAGCCACCTATACCACCACTCACCACCCTCCTCCATACTCCATTGTCTTCCCCTCAAGTACTTCAAAGCAAACAGCAGCTGACACAGCCAAGATATAAATACACTACATTCAATTTTTATTTTAGCCTCTCCAACTTCCAGTAGGAGCTCAGAGCATGGATTGGAGCAGCCTGCAACAACCTCTACAAGAAATAAGATGATCCTTTTGCTATGTGTGAATTGTGGTCACCTACCTGCTCTCAATTATGCAAGACTCAGCATTTGGGGGGAAGAGAGGCAGGAATTAGATATATGCAGGCACACTGGATTCAGAAAAAACTACCTTTTGCAAAACTTACTTGTTAAAAATGTAGCCCGTGTACAGTATATTACTTCCAAAACCCCTGTAAACAGAGAGATGTTAGCATTTAAATATACAACATGAAAAATATTAATTCAACTACTTTTGACAAGCCAGACAGCAACTTGGTACATAGAAATTATTTCAGCTAACATCTGTGATACTAGTACCATAGACTGATACGTTGAAAGATTAGTGCATGCACATTCGGGACATTTGTGTGGATGGTTTTGATTACCAAGTAAAGACTAGCAAAGTTACTCAATCTAGAACAAAGCTGATCACAAAAGGAAGCCACCATGCAACATTTGTTTCCATTAATTAAAATATTTGTTCCCTTGGCTTCATTTTAATTTAGAAGGAAAACACCTCCTAATTTCCACTTCGCAGCAGAAGTCTAGCACAACTGTTGGATTTAAAATTACCATCTGAAAACAATTAATTGCAAAGGGAAAGTTGCAGTTGATGTGGAAAATACAATCTACTTTTATAAAGAAGTCTTTTGGTTTTAAATGCCAATTTTACACTTCCCTTTCAGGAGGTATGACAGTTCAGTTTATTAGCAGTTTTCTTGCATTTGCAGCGTCAAACCTTTCTCCTTTTAAAAAAAAAAATGGGTCTGTTAAAAGGGAAAGGAAACCCTGCAGTGTTTTTCATTTTTTAGAAGTGTGTGTGTCACGTTACTGGAATAATTTGGTACCATATAGATCATTGGGGTACCAAATATTATGTGAAGGGGGTCATAACAGGTATCTATGACCATATGTGTATATCTATTTTGGAACTGAAGTTATGGATATTGGATAAAAGGTGCCTGTACTTCAAAACTTAGGCTTGGCCCCTGGGTAGAATCTCAGACAAGGGTGCTAACTGGAGCCCATTAAAGGGCCATCAACTGCACAACGACCTGTGTCCACACCCGAGGAGAGGAGCTTCACCAGGAGCTTCATTCAGGCAAAAACTGAATCGTGGAGAGTCTGGTGATTGGACCATGTGGCTGTGGACCTCCTTGTTGCAACTGGACTCTGCATAAGGAGGAGGAGGGACTTCGCCCACAGAGGAGAGTCTATAAAAGCTGGAAGAAGCATCCTCCATTTTGTCTTCTACCTCCAGCCTGGCTTGTTTCCAGCTTTGGATGGAACTTTGCTTCTCAGGGAACTCTGGACAAAGGTGCTGACCCATCTCTGCAGGGGATGCTTTCCAAAGACTTTGATTGAAACCTGCAGTTTATTCTACAGCTGCAAGACTGAACCAAGAGATGTACGATTACTGCATGTAATTGATTTATTTTAACCTTTCCTAACCCTCACCTATACCTTTTTCCTTATACAATAAACCTTTAGATTTTAGATTCTAAAGGATTGGCAATAGCGTGATTAGTGGGAAGATCTAATTTGTATATTGACCTGGGTCTGGGGCCTGATTCCTTGGAATTGGGGAGAACCGTTTTCTTTATTTGGGGGATTGGTTTTCATAACCATTGGTCCCCAGGACAGGTGGCTGCTGGTGGTGATACTGGGAATCTGGAGTGTCTTAAGGGGATTGCTTGTGTGACTTGTGGTTAGCCAGTGGGGTGAAACCAAAGTCTTTTCTGTTTTGCTGGTTTAGTTTGCCTTAGTGTGAAGAAACCTCAGCTTTGGGCTGTAGTTGCCCCTTTGGAAGCAATCTGTCCTCTGACACTCACAGTTGGATCCCACCAGGAACAGCACCGTCACAGTGTGTGTGTGTGTGTGTGTGTGTGTGTGTGTGTGTGTGTGTGTGTGTAAAAATCACACAGCGAGACTGCTAGGTAAGTGTATCTAGGTCATTGCTTAGAATACTCATCATTCGGCTTCCAATTTTCAAGGTACCTTTCCTTGTGCCTGTCCACTTGCCTGCCCCTCACTCCACTTGTTGCTTATTAAGGCCTCTGCCCTCTTGGGAGAAGTCCTGTAAATATACTGAATTCTATACTGTACTAAAATGATATAATCTGACACATTCTCCTCACTAAAATATGCTTGTTATGCAACACCAGTTATTAGAACTCAAGATCATGTATTTCATGCGTTAACTCCCTAGATTACTCTAGCTCATATTTCTTAGCAGAAATTATCCTTGTAGGTTTCTGTGCTTCTGACAACAACTATTATTTGAAAAACATTTCCACAATTATATTAAAATTAACGTGTCCAACTCAGGCAGTCACGTCAGGAAAATTCACACCCAAGCCTAGAATTTCCACTTTTCCCCCACTTTTCTGGGTGTAGGAATTTTTGGAGCTCTCCCCACAATTACAGATTATATTTTGATGTTGCAATACTTCAGCACAAATAGGAAGAATATGGTCATGCTTTTAGACACAACTTTGAAAGTTACTAATTTGTTACAATGTAAGGGCTCCTTGGCACTGTTTTTTTTTTTTAAATTAGCACACCCCTGGTGTAACAAGTGACATGCACCAATGTGCCTTACATCAGCATTACTTAAAGCAGGGTACGCCAATTTACACAGTGGGTTTTCACACCAATGTGAGCACACTGACAGAGCTACACTGATACACATCGTTAGTGTACAGGCACTGTACCAGTACAAAACAAGACAGCCCTCTGCCAGTTCAAAGTCCTTGACATTATAAATGGTGAGAACTGCAACTGTCTGTGTGTGACTTCCTTGTGTGTAATCACAATTTTTAGCATCCATCGAATAGACATGGATATATTTATTAATTCGAAAAGACACCTACTAATCAGAGGTACAGACAGGAGACAAGATGTGTGATTTCACTAACAAGATCAAGGGCAATACCTTAGTGAGAAAACCAGCTCCCCTTACATCAACTGCTGGGAAAGTACTGGGGATTTTTACCAGGTTGCTGTCCTTGGACCATATTTGGAGATTTCATCATTCCTAACCAGCTTGTACTGTAACTTTCTAACTGGTGCATAATAAAGTTTCAACATCCTCCCCTCCTCCAGGTGACAGGAGAGAGGAGTGGTTTCTTTTCCTGCCTCCACAGCCTCCCGACTATCAGGAAGATTCTTAGCCCTGGTCCCCACTAGGGCTTAAAGCCGACTTTAGCAAGCTAAAGTCTAATTAAGCCTGTACCCATCCTCACATGCATGCCCTTAAAGTCGATTTAAAGGGACCTTAAAATCGACTTTATAACTCCTCCCTAACAAGAGGAGTAGCTGAAATCGACCTCTCTCTGGGTCGATTTTCAGCTAGTGAGGATGCAGGTGACATTAAGCCTCCGACCTTCCGAGCAGCCCCACAACCCCCCCCCCCCCGAACAGCCCTGCACCGGACCCCCCCCCCCCGCCCAAGCAGCCCCGCGAGCCCCCCCCCCCCCAAGCAGCCCCGCGAACTCCCCCCCCCCCCCGCCCACCGGAGCAGCCCTGCGCCGGCTCCCCCCCCCCCGCTCGGGCGGGCGGGGGGGTCCGGCGCGGGGCTGCTCGGACTGAGGCTGGTCCCCTGGGGAGCGTGCCTGGCTGCCCCGAAAGGTGGTGACAGCTGGGGACTCCCGGTACTGTGGGATACCTACCCACAGTGCAACACTCCCTATGTCTACCCCTGCAAAAGTTTAAGGACAGACACTGTCGAGTTGTTGTCCTTTGTGGGGATGCACTAAGTCGATTTTCTAAAGTCTACTTTAGAAAATCGACTTAAGGGAAATCGACCTACTGCTGTATTGAAGACATACCCTTACTCTTGGGGGAATTTCTTTGCTTCTCCACAGAAAAATGACATTCTGACGGGGAAGCAAAGAGAAGCCACAAAAGCAGGACCCTCCCTAGCAGTATTTATGTGTGTCCAGAGCAGCCAGCAGAGATAAATCACTGTGGGGCAGGAATGGGGAAGACCCAGCTGGTGGCTCCTACCCGGTTCTAGGATTAGCTGCTAGTCCCAGCTGGGCTGGGGAGGATGGGACTTCCTCTTCCCCTGCATGTTATCTGGGGCCAGGTCAGACCCACCCCCTAGATTTCTGCCCCAGATACAGAAAGCTCTGGAAACTGCCCCTATCTTCCCCCCCATACACACACCAGATTGCTACTCAGCTGCAGGGAGAGGATTCCTGTACAGAGAGCTGCTCCCCCATCCGCCAAACCCTTGGCCATCCAGGCCCCCTCATACCAAGACCCTCCCACTGAGCCTCATCCTCCCCCCGACACACACACACCCCAAACCCCCTCCTCCGAGACTACCCTGACAAACCACCCACACCTGGATCCCCACCCTACTGAGCCCTACTCCCCCAGCACCTGGATAGCCATACCTCCTGCTGAGCTCTATTCCCCACACACAAGACATATACACCCCTCCTACTAAGCCCCAACCACCCTCACCTGGACCTCCATTACTGTTGCACTCAGAACTCCCCATCAAGCCCCTGTGTATACAGATCCCCTCCATCCAGATCCCCCACTGAGCTCCCCATATCCAGTTTGCCCCACACAGAACCCTTTCAACTATACCTGGATTCCCCCCACACTAGGATCTAGCCTTGCTGAGCCAGCCTGCCCACACCTGGTGCATCTGGCATATAGGGGCAGGCCTGGGGGAGTTTCTGGGGCAGGCCCGGGGGTGTTTCTGGGGCAGGCCCAGTCATTGCACTGTGTCAGGGTTGACTGCAGCCTCACTGCTGAGTCCATGTCGGGGGGGGGGGGGAGGGGAGGGAGAAGAGGACTGCACCGTCATCTCCCACCTCTATTCAGCCAGTGGCCTTTGCTCCCCAATGCCATGCTGGAGCCCCAATATTTGACAAATAAAATTTGCAGACTTAATTTTTGGCACACAATGCCCTCAGGAAAAGAAAATGGAGGGTTTCCATTATTCCACCACGTCCACACAGTCTACTGCTTGACTCAAAGTGGGAAGAATCTTTGCTACTCTATTCCTTCCTGAGAATCATCTTGTCCAGTGAGTAACTCCTCTTCCCCTTCCAGACTCTGGCTGCTGCCTCTCATGGCTTTTCCCCATAGCAGCAGCATGTAACTGACATGGTTTTTGCCAGCTTCACTGCTGCAGGCAGGGTTTCACATAGCAGCAGTCAAACTGATTAGCTTTGTAATTTCATCTTGCTGCTCCTGGCTGTGAGCAGCAGCAAAGTGACTGGAGCTAGCTTCAGGCTCAGGAAGAGGGCAAATCTGCAGTCTCCTCTACGCAGCATTAAGATTTGGAACGACCGCTTCCCCACCATAAAGACCAAGGACTTTTTTTTTAAATGAAAAACTGATTCTCCAGAAGTTGATGGTCTAGATTTCCCATTTGCCCGAGACAAGAGAATTTTTAAAAATGTAGTCACAACTATTTAAAATATGAAATTGCTAGTAATGACATGGGGGGAAAAGCTCATTGTCTGACTAATTCAACATTCAAAATGAGATTGCATGCAAATTATTAGGCTGAGACCCAGAATGTTTTTCCAATTCAGTTATTTTACAAGTGTTGTTGGCTGTCCTGAGAACAGGGAGATTTGAAAACAGCCATGTATGAACAGAATTCTTCACCCCTCCCCCCCCCAGTTAGTTTTGCAAGTTAAAAAAGGGGGGGGGGCAGGCAGCTACTAGCCTTCATATAGGACCTGAATGCAAAGAGACAGAGGAAGGAAAGACCACTCAGCATCTAACACCACTTGAAAATACTGGGGTGTACTGAGTAAATACGGTATTTATCTAGGACTGGTGTATGCACAGTAAAAAAGCTAGGAGAAGTCCTCATGGAATTTCTCTCAGAAGTAGTTAATACACACACTGAACACATTTGGCATTTGTTTGTTTTCGTGCCTCTGTCCCATGTGGTTCTTTTCATCCTCAAAGCTATGAAATGCTCCTCTCCTAGTTATTTGCTGGTTTTGTTTTAAAACCACTGCCTGGCAGCCCTGCCATTGAGATTTCTTGCTGCACCTTCCACTTAGGCCCTGTCACATCCCACCCTGAATCCAGGAAGCAGTAATGGGTACGTGGCTCCAAGGGGCACCAGTGGCCAGGGATAGGGGAGAACTGGCACGGAGCCACTTTTTGCTTAGGGATAGCCTGTACGTGGAGTTTTTTCATGAGTAGCTGAACAACAATATGTTTAAGACAAACCCTTCCTCAGGCAGGGAGTTCTCCAAACTTGAGACAAGGATCTGTGCATGCCCAGGGTTAACTAGGTATCTCTAAAAACCATGAGTAGTCTCAGTCTGACCTGTGTAGTTATTAGAAGTGCTGCACCTTCTCTACAGCCAGCCTCATTCCTTATGAAATATCAGGGATTGGGCAAGAAGGGCTGTGTAGGAGAGAAGGCCGAGAAAGAAAAACAGAGTTTTCTTGTCTCCTCTTTCACCTTGGGACCATGTAGGTCAGTTCAGGGTCATTGTTGAGCATGAAGCCCTTTTTCCACTCCAGATGATGAGCATGCCAACCTTGCAGCACTTTCAGAGCATGAAATCAAGATCGGAATCCAACCCAGATGCCTTACATGACAAGTAATACAAGCAAGCTGGCTCATCACACTGACCATTTTCATTTTCCATCCAAAGATAAACAGAGCATGTTATGCACTGACCGCTGGCCAATTTATTTTTTAGATTCAAAGAGTTATGAGCAAAACTACATCAGTAGTGGCATTAAAAAAGCCTCTTAATGGCTAGTTTCTTTAAAGTCCATGCAGTACATTTAATCCTTCTGTACAACACAGCCCAATATGCCAGGTTTCGACTATAAAAAACAGGGGGTAAGGGTTCATAATTAACATGGTGACAGACTTCTAACAATAGTGGTGCTATCACACATGATAAAGACCGGTTGAGGTTTCATTTTATTTTTAACTCATCCAAAGTCTTGTGGTCCCTGGATTAACTCATCTTTTCACTCCTGTGGGATTGCTGTATGCTTCGTTTTATTCTTTATCTAGCATTTGGCAGGAGGTATCAGTCAATGTTTAAAGAAAACCCCAGTTTTTATAGAGACTTAACTCCTCATTTTTGAAATGCAAGTTTTTTCCTGTTCCAGCTGCTAAAGCCTCAGACATTATATTTTCAATTCTAAAGCAAGAGTGGATGAGAAAAATGCCACAATCAGTACAAAATAAGGCCATTTCTCTACCATTATTAAGATGCACTGCCATGTCACTGTAGATAGTTTAAAAGAAATATACCTCAAGAAAAAGCTGCCATGGCATCTCTTTCCTTTGTGTACTAAATCTGTCAGATTTCTTATGCACATTAGGAATCTTTGCAAACAAAATCAGAGTGGAGCAATCTGCGACGAGATTTAATTTAATTTATTCACTATTCCCATCTTAGCTTTATCACAAATGGCAAAGTTACACAGCACAATGCAAGGGGATAAAAGCTAAAAAGTGATACAAGACTCTTTATGGGCAACTGTAAAACCATTCTCTCTGTTTTATTTTAGTTGCCAAAGACAGCACGGTAGCGGGAAAGAGTCCATCTTTGTATGGTAGAGCCAATCTCTGATCCCAGAAATCAGAGCATAGATGGTTTCTGTGAATTAAACACCACCTGTATTAACAGCAAAATTGAAAGCCATAACCCCTGAACAAAGAGGAGCCCAGCCAGCTGCTGTGTCTCGTCAATTTTATTCAGCGTTGAGAAAAAGTTCAGTGTCTGAATGACATTTAAAATGTGGGCAGGGAAGAGAGAATCAAAGTGGTTGGTGTCTCCTAGGGAGATTATATGAGACACTGAAGCAATTAGAGGTGGTAGAGGCAGGTTCAACAGGAGTGGAGAGGAGGCCCATTGGCCTGGCCAACTGAGTTCCCAGAATCAGTGCTCCCTCTGCCCTCTCCCACCCAAGCTGTTTGATCTGCATCCTTCACACCAGCTCCCCATGGCCTTTCCTCATCTGCCCTGAGAGTAACAACCTTCACCAAGTTACAAGAGCCTTTCTTCACAGGCCACAACTACTGCTGTAGATACTGTTGATGATCATGCCTCCTTTGGATGATATATAGGAGCTTCCAGCAGGAGTGAGGTTTATGCTGGGGGTGAAAGAGGCAGGCCCCAAAAATGGCTGATCATGAAGAATAATCTTAATTTTTCTAAAAAGTGAAGTCGATTGTCACAATTACAATTCAGTAAAATCAAATAATGGCTGGTTGTGTCCTGAAAGGGACACCATCCACTTTAAAAGCAACCACTTCTCCCTGAAAATGATTTGACTCAGTAATAAGCAAGATACTGAAAAAGGAGATGAAAGATTTTTCTTCCTACATGATGTGGTGCATTTGACAACACTTTGTGAATAGCCCATTTCTCTGCAATGTAATTTCCCCTATTTGTGTGGGTCTTTCAGACAGCCACAGAGGAGAAAACACGTTTTTCTTTTCAATAGGAAAGCACCACTCTGAAAACCACAAAAATGGGCAAGTGTGATACTTGAGCAATAATGTGGTTGGGGGTGCCTGGACTCTACATTGCTAGACATTTGGTGGGGGGGTTGATGTTCAATTATATCTTTCAATTTTCTGGATTCAGTTTTTACTTGCAACTGCAAGTCCATCTCCTCCCTATACACACACAGAATAAACTCATGTTTTACAGTCTTAAATCCCAGTTTAATGAACTTTGTCTGGGAATAATTTCTAGTATAATTGATTTTATAGACCCTGCTAACATTATTGGGCCCTTGAGTACAGGCTTACAGCTGCCCTATTTGTAACACATGAATATGTAGAAGATAAGGATCAATATACTGTTGACTGCATACTAGACTTCGGGTTTTCCTCATATTCTCCGAGTAGAGGTTTTATCAATTTTGTTGAAGAAAGATAAAGCAGTTGTCTGTGCCTCCTGAGAGTCTGAAGTAGAGTATATTACTCACTAAATTGGAAAGAACAGGATACAGTAAAAACTGTTAATGATTGTCACTAATAAATTTGTCTGGACATTATAACAGGATGCCATATGGACAGTTATTATTGTTATTTCTATTATTAGCACCACCAACTGAATTACGTTTGTGGAGAATTAAAAATTCTTCCCTCCCCCCCCCCCCCCCCGCCAATTTCCATAGTGATATATGGACTCAAAATAGATTGAAAAAACTTCTCCTCTTCCTCAAGGAAAAGGATCAGTCAAAAGTACCACCAAGTCTAGAAGAGAGAATAAAAATACAGAAGACTAAAGAGTGGCTGAAGATTTGCCATGGATTTCTGTGGTTGCAGATAAAACCTCTAACCTTTTATCTTATTGCTATACAAATGAGAGTGACGAGGGCTTGTCTACACTGGTACTTTACAGCGCTGCAACTTTCTCGCTCAGGGGTGTAAGCGCAGCAAGTTTCAGCACTGTAAAATGCCATTGTAGACAGTGCTGGTAGCTACACCCTTTGTGGAGGTGGGATTTTTTTAAGAACAGTAGGCAGTGCTGCAGTAGGTCTTTAACATTGGCAGTGTAGACTAGTCATCAGTGATCCACACCCCTGAGCTACGTAGTTATACTGACCAAATCCCCAGTATAGACAGTGCTATGTCAGCTTCTCCCACCAACATAGCTACCACCTCTTAGGGAGGTGGCTTACTATGCCAATGGGAGAGCTCTCTCCTACTGGAATAGAGTGTCTTCATTAAAGCAGAGGTAACAAAGTCCTGTGGCACCTTAAAGACTAACTATAAAGTTTTGAAGCATGAGCTTTCGTGGGCTAATACCCACTTCGTCGGATGCATGCAGTGGAAGTGTCCAGAGGCAGGTATAGAAAAGTAGGCAAGAACCAGGTGGGAGGTAAAAAGGTTAGTCCAATTAGGCTGAACCAGCTTGTTATCTCCGATCAGGGAGGGTGGGTTATTCTTCTAGCATTTGAATGGGGGGTGTGGACATGGAGAGAGGAGAAACTATTTCTGTAATTGGCGAGCCATTGTAGGTCTTTGTTCAATCCGAGATTGCTTGTGTTGAATTTGCAAATGAATTGTAGCTCTGCAGTTTCCCTTTGCAGTCTGGACTTGAAGTTTTTTTGCTGCAGTATGGTGACTTTTAAATCTGTAATTGTGTGTCCAGGCAGGTTGAAGTGTTCCCCTACAGGTTTTTGTATATTGCCATTCCTAATATCTGATTTGTGTGCATTTATCCTTTTTCTTAGGGACTGTCCAGTTTGGCCAATGTACATAGCAGAGGGACACTGGTGGCATATAACGGCATATATGACATTGGTTGATGTGCAGATGAATGAACCAGTGATGGTTAGGTCCTGTGATGGTGTTGCTGGTGTAGATATGTGGGCAGAGTTGGCATCGAGGTTTGTTGCATGGATTGGTTCCTGAGTTGGAGTTATTGTGGTGCAGTGTGCTGTTGCTGGTGAGAATTTGTTTAAGGTTGGCAGGTTGTCTGTGTGCCAGGACTGGCCTTCCTCCCAAGGCCTGTGAAAGTGAGAGATTATTGTCCAGGATGGGTTGTAGGTCACTGATGATGCGTTGCAGAGGTTTTAACTGAGGACTGTAGGTGATGGCCAGCGGTGTTCTGTTGTTTTCTTTCTTGGGCTTCAAAACTTTATAGTTAGTCTTTAAGGTGCCACAGGACTTTGTTACCTCTGCTATTCCAGACTAACATGGCTACCTCTCTGATTCTTCATTAAAGCAGTACAGCGGTGCAGCTTCACCGATGCAGCATTTTAAGTGTAGACTTGCCCTGAGTTTAAATGGGTTAATGAAAAGAGGATGGGCTGAACCAATCCCATATCAGAGAATCCAAGACAATGGCAAATCCAATCACCAAGACATAGACACCCCACAACAAATGAACCATAACCTAAGAATGACCGTACTGGGTCAGACCAAAGGTCCATCCAGCCCAGTATCCTGTCTGCCAACAGTGGTCAATGCCAGGTGCCCCAGAGTGAGTGAACCTAACAGGTAATGATCAAGTGATCTCTCTCCTGCCGTCCATCACCCCCCTCTGACAAACAGAGGCTAAGGACACCATTCCTTACCCATCCTGGCTAATGCCTTCACACCCTCCGCAGGCAAGGAGTTCCACCGGTTGACTGTGCACTGTGTGAAGAAGAACTTCCTTCGATTTGTTTTAAACCTACTGCTCATTTTTTAAACCTGCTGCTCAACAGGAGATGGATTTCCCCACCACTGAGCAGGGAAACTGAGCACAATCCCCCAGCTCAAGAGCAAAGGGCTGAAAGGTGGGAAGATAAGAGCCGGCTGCTGGAAGGAGTTGGGGCTCTAACCTGGGAATGGATCAAAGGAGGTCAGACAGCCAGAGCCTAAACAACAAGGTTCGCTACAGCTTGGCTGGGCTCTGAGCTAATCAGACTTGACTATGTTTTTACCTGCCTTCCTCTATGCTAACCTCAGGATTTCCTACATTGACTAACAAACACTGCTCCTTTGATACTGTTCAAGTGTCATTGCCAATGCTTGGTGAAATGCATTAATCTCTAAAGAGTGATCTCTACCATGAGTCCATTTCAGCTGGACTTCTTGAACAGAGATCACAGTGTGAAGCAGGAGGACTGGAATCCCACAGATACAATATAAGGAGGCTGTGGGGCTGGGTGACCTACCCTGTGCAGGAGCAGTGAGACCCATTGAGGGTCTGAAGGGGTTTTTCCCAGAGGCTGTTCTAAAGCCGGGAGCCTATCTTGTGTATCCAGGACACCCTCATCCCTCCATGCCCCCCCAGGTCCAGCTCTTGTCCCCTCTGCATTCAAATCAGGCAGCTTCCTCCTCAATGCTGCCGGGGGGGAGGGGGAGGAGGACGAAAACTGACAGCACCCTTTTGGCCAACATTTCTCCAAACAACAAGACTTCAGTCTGAGGTCAGATCTACACCACTGCTTACTTTGGTATAAGACTTACATTGCTCAGGAGTGTGAATAAGCAACCCCGAGTGACAAATTGCACGGACCTCAGCGCCAGTGTGGACAGTGCTATGTCAACGTGAGGGCTGCTACCCTCTCTTGCAGAGGTGGAATTATTAGACAGCATCTTCACCAAATGCAGCTGCGCCAATGTAGCGTTTCTAGTTTAGAGTAGCCCACTCACCCACCCAATTTACAAAGCAAGAAAGGGGAGAAGTGTTTTCCACTTTTGCTCCTTCACATGAAGTTAAAGGCCACACCTATTCTTCAACATCAACTCTCCACATAGAACATCCAAAAAGTTAAAGAGTGCCAAACAGGACTTTTATGAAGTTGGAGTTTGAGGCCATGGTTACACTTACAGGATTATAGCGCTTTTGGTTATAGCTGTACCCATATAGAGCAATAGATATAGCGCTATAACATGTCCTGGCGTGGCCACATTTGCAGCACTTGCAGCAGCACAGGGAGTGGTGCATTATGGGCAGCTATCCCAGCACTCAGCTGGGTGCAATGTGCTTTTCAAACGAGGCGGGTGAGGGGGAACGTGTAGTGTGTATGCAGAGGGAGAGAGCGAGGGGATTTTCTATGGGCTGAGTCTTATCAGTGGTTTCCTTTGAAATTAGAGCCTGCTTTAATAGTTTCTCAGTCACACAGCTCCCTTTGTAAACATTTGCAGTGCTTATCTGCCGAGTTAAGAGAGAAACTCTGAAAAGGTACTTCCGCAAAGTTCAAAACAACGCAAAGAGATGTCAATTGCCTTAAATGGCTTGGAGGCGTGCCAGAGATCACTTATAGCGTAATGACTGTTTAAACTTGTGATAATACGCTACAGGGAATACACAATAGCTGTTATTCCTCAAGGAAGGAAGGATTACCAGGAGCGGTATAACTGTGGGTTTATAGCACAATACATGCCTTGCCAGTGTGGACAGGTAGGGAGTTATGGCGCTCCGGGAGGCTTTATAGCGCTATAAAGTGCCAGTGTAACCAAGGCCTAAGTTTATTTAAATAAATCTGTCAGTTGCTACCACGCTTCATAAGAAAGTAGTATATTATATTATCAGCCAGAAATGCAGCAAACAACATGGTCTAACAGTTGAAAAACTCTTAAAAAGCAATTAAAATAACAGTTCACAAAGACGTTAAAGAACCAGGGCTGATCTTTGGTCAAACCACACCCTAGAGAAGCCAGAGACGTGTTTCCTCACAGGATTCTCAATGCTTAGCAAGTGCATGCAAAGACAGGCTGTCCAGATTAAGCAGTGCACACAATGAAAATTCAAATGTGGAAGGATCAGGGAAGCATAACCAAAAAGAGACAGCTTTCTGTCAGGGGTTGACTGTTTGGTCCCCTGTGAGGTCTCTCCTGGAAAAAACAGTGGCAGGGAGCTGACGGCAGGCACCAGCGTGACATCAGATTAATACAAACAGGGGCATTAAAGTAGAGAGATACCAAGACAAAGAAGTAGATTTACTGAAGGTCATGAAACCCAGACATAGCAGGAAAATGGAAGGTGTTGGAGCAAATACCAGAGTACACAGACTGTAACAGGGACTGTCCTCTTGTGTTTGTTCAGTGCCTAGTACAATGGGATCTCCTGAGTTTTCTTGTTTTTCCCTTTTTCTTCCATCTCATGATACACACAGTGCTCAGCTATTCTGGTAATAGAGACTCTATAAGAATCTACAAAGGTAGAACTCTGCATTCCTTTAGTGACAGAGTGTCCTGTGGCACCTTAAAGATTAACTAAAGCATTGAAGCATAAGCTTTTGTGAGCTAATACCCACTTCATCGAACGCATGCCGAACAAGTGGGTATTAGCCCACGAAAGCTTATGCTTCAATACTTTAGTCTTTAAGGTGCCACAGGACTCTGTCATTTCTGCAATTCCAGACTAACATGGCTACCTCTCTGATTCTCGCATTCCTTTAGTGACACAGATTTCCCTTCCTTCCCAGAAATCAAATACCTAATCTCTCAGTGGTCTCCCCACTTTTGAGGATCCAAAAGCAGGTTGTCTCGCTAACCACTTCCACACTTCAGCAACATTTACAGAGAGGTGGGAAAAGAGGAGTGTCTCTCTTCCCTCCTCCAGGAAGAAGCCACCAGCTTTCTTGCTGGGCCCTACTGTCACTAAATTAAGATTGTTCCGAAACCATTAGAACATGTGACATTCTAGATGCAGGAGGGTGAGGGGAGTCAAGCTAAGAAACTGCTGGAAGTTCAGAAAGATCACATGTAGGAGACAGCAAAAGGATTAAACTAAGTGCTTTCCAGCAGGATATGTGAGCAGGCAATGGGAAAAAGGAGCAGCTGCCACATAGCATCACCTCACTCAATTCCTTTCTTCAAATGGCGATTGCAAGAGGATTCTTTACTGAACTTTTGTGCTGTGATGGGAACTGCTGTTTAATTCCTTCTTCATCTAAGCAGGTTGCACATTAGCAGTGATAAGAGCAGGACTTGTCGCTGAAACATCTACAAGGATTAGAGCTCTGGCAGGTCTCAATTTTCCTTTTAGAATTCCAGGTTTTAAGGCTTTCACAATACAACAACATGAACAATGACTGGTAAGCACCACCCAGAAGCAAGGCTTCTCTAGATTTGCACACCACCACCAGTCAGCACCTTGATCCCATTTCAAAGTACACTTAATTCTCACAATAACCTTGAGAGGCAGAGAAGAGAAATGAGAAAACAAACCGGAGAGATCAAGTGCTATGAATAATGCCGCGCCCTGAGTCACCAGGGGGATGGAACTCGGGTATTCTTCACTTTGAGGTTTAGACGGGATGCTCATCTGTATACTGACTGCACAGCAAGTGCTTTCCCATGTTGCTGGGATCATGAAGCACAGGCTTGTAGTGGCTATTCTGTAAACTACAAATATAAACAAGAGTTAGCCATTAATCATATCAGTATGCTCTGAAAAGCTGACGGGAATGTTTCTCACTAAGGATATTAATGTTTCCTTGAGTATGAAGGACAACATATAAATACCGGTACTTCTCATTTCCTAAAGCTGAACTCACTTTTAGTGAAACATGTTTCTTCTTTTCTTCCCTGCAATAGGCCTTTTTTTTTTTTTTTGGGGGGGGGGGGGGAATCAGGCTCCCTTAATAATGAAAGTGATTTTGCTTAGCAACATACAGAATTTGCATCGAGGTGGCAAGTGCTAATTAACTTTGAAGCTCCTTGTTTGTATATGGTTGTGCCTCCTACTTGCTACTTGTACTTGCAAAAATAATAGACTACTTGTTTTCCCTTATTGTTCTGCTTTAAGACAATTCTATTTTCTCTCATTAAAAGAATGTGGTGTAAACTGAGATGACAGGCTCTCTCATACATTAGCCACAATAACTTTTACCTTAAGAAACCTGTGGTACAGTCCGACTGAGTGGCATGGGTCTGAATTATGACAGTAGTTTAGAAAGGTCAAAAAAAAAGAGGGAGACAGTATTGCAATCACCTGCACCCGATTTAAAACAAAGATGTGGCACTGCCTGTTTAAAAAGTGACAGGAAAAACTATTGCTTCTTGAAGGAACTGGAGAGGGATTAGGCTAGAGGGAAATAAAATGCTGCAATGGAGAGTGCAAACTCACCCACAAAAGGAACTTTGTTAGCTGAAACTGGAGATTAAAGTAAGGGAGCGCAGCTTCCTTCTTCCCAGCTGTGAGGTAGCAGGGCTCCCCCTCCTCCGTGGGGGGGGGGGGGGAGAGTGGTGAAAGCTCCCCGTTCTTTCATTCATCTTTAACCCCTTGGTAGAGAGGGCTGACTGCCAAGCATTAAACTAGGAGGGTCTGGGTGGGACTGGAGAGGGGTGGGGGGGGGGGGGAAAGAGGTGCTTTGTGGTGCTAAAATACTATGGGAGTATTTGGTAATTATTTTATTTCCAGTGAGGGAAAGATCAGCTCATGCAAAGAAGCTGGACCCTGAATGACAGCTGCTGCTATCTCACAAGATGTCCAAGACCAACAAACGTGAATACTTTGTGCTTCCTGGAATTGCTCCACCAGATATCAGGAAAGCGGGCACAAGCAAAACGTAATGGTTACGACAGGTAGAGGATACCAGTCATCTGCTATATGTCCACACCACAGCAGTTAGCTGCCTGAAATAACAGAAAAGCTGCCCAGCAGCATCAGAACTAATTACAAAAAAAGACCAACAGCTACATGACTGGAAATCTGGTGCACATGGCTCAAAATACTTAATGATATCAAAATGTACATCAGTGTTGCTGAATGGCTTCCTGCGGATACAAGCAAGGAGTTGGTCAACCTGGAGGTGTTTAATCTGCCTCTGAACAAAAGTTGGCCGGTCAGATGTCAATATACAGACTATTCCAATAACACAGACACTCGCGGTTGTGGTGAACACACACCACAGAACACCTGTTGGTCTGCTGGCTCCTGGAGGAACTACACACCATGGAAAAATTTCACCAATGCTACAGGTCAGGCCATATCATGTGCCCAACACTGGAAAAGCTATGATTCTGGTTGAAGGACACAAGATAATGTAATTAGATACTTAGAATTGGTACAAGATTTTTCAAAGGCAGCAGGTTCAAACCCCGCACCCCTTCCCAGTTAAACAGTATGAATCATGAACGGCAATGGAAGAGAAGCAAGAAACTGAACAGCTATGCTGATTTCTGAGAACACAATATTACTTACTAACAAACAATACCGTCACTCAGCTCCACTGCCTGGCTGAAGATCGCACATAGATTAAAAAGTAGCTTTGCTTCAATCTTGCTAGATGACAGCAAGATGAAAGCACTTCAAAGAACTTTATAAATATCCTTCAATATTGAGGACATCTAGCCTCAGATTAAAACTGCATCAATCCACAGCCACTGGATTCCTTTAGACAACACAACAATTGGATGTGCAAACAGCCATAAAAACACTCTTTTTGACACAGACCTGGTCACATCATTTCACCTAGATTGTTATTCATTGCATCTAGATGTTGTTACTGCAATATCTCTAAATGAAGCCTCAAGTCCTGAAAAGCTCTAACTGATACAATAAGGTTGCGGCATTTACAGACTGGTATTCGGGTTTCTGTTCTGGCTTCCTCATAGGTCAGTTTTGTTTGAAGTCTGTCCTGACATTCTGAGTCTTCCCTGGGGCTAGTTCTAGCAATCCAAGCTTCTTCCATGACCTCCAGGGAAAGCCAGGCTCCAGTTAACCACAAATTCATCAACCGAAAGGCTGATTCTCGAACAAAAACAAGCACTTTTTATTCCCATTAGGGTAACCAGATGTCCCTTTTTTTGGGTGTATTTCTTATATGGGCTCCTATTACCCCCACCCCCGTCCCGATTTTGCATATTGGCTGTCTGGTCACCCTAATTCCCATAGCATTGAGGGAAGATGTTCAACAGGAACTGCTACATTTCAACATCTTCAGGAACACATCATTTGCTCCCAGAAGTATTGAAAGAATTGGCCCAGGAAAAAATATGGCACATACTACCAGTCAACATGATTTTATGGAAAATAGGAGTTTTCAAACAAATTGGATCTCATTTGTAGCTAGGATTACAAGTTTGGCTGACAAAGGTAACTATGTTGACATAATGCACTTTGGCTCCAACAAGACATTTTATTTAAAGCCACAGGACATACTAATTTTAAAATAATATATAAAATTAATGCAGCACATTACAGGATTTAAAAAACTAATTTATCAAACTCAAATGGTGAAATCAAACTATAAATGGTGAATCATCATCAAGTTGAGGTGTCTTAGTAGAGACCCATCTGCACCTGTTCTTGGCCAATGCTATTCAACAAATGAAATCACAGCTCCACTAAAATCAGTGGCAGAACTCTCATCAATGTCAGTGGAGCCAGGATTTCACCCAACATGTTTATCATTGATCTGCAATAATACACAAAGTTTCATAAAGTTTGCATAGGACTAAAATTAGCAACATGGCAAATACTGATCAAGTCAAGTCAGTTTGATAGTGATCTGGGTCTCATGGTAAACTGGGCTCGCTTATACAACATACTTGTTATGCTAAGAGGTACTGGTGACTGAATGAATCACAAACCTCTGAGACTGGGTGAGAATGCAGCCTTCAATTAATGTAACTATCATTCTGAGTTAATCAGAAACAGCGTGTATGTGTCTCCTTCTCTTCACCCCCCACCCCCCACCCCCCCAACTGGCAAGGACGGAGGAGCAAGATGACAGCCAAGCAGCAACCTGTAAGCACAGAGGGATCCTGGAAAAAAGCTAGAAAGCAGGTCTGGGGATCTCTTGGTTAACTAGGGTGGGGACTGTAAGCTAAGAAACTGCTCCTTTTGTTCTTGGTTCCCCCCGCATTTGGACAAGCAGGACTTTGCATTAAAGAAAATATCAGACTCCACCAATTTCTACTTCAATCTGGAATGCTTTCAGGGCCCTGAACTTTGACTAGCGATTCAAGCAAAAAAGGGACAATATTTACACAACTAAAAGCAGGGATATACATCTAGGAACCAAGAATGTAGGTCAGACTTGTAGACTGGGTGACTGCTATGGAAAGCAGTGACTAAAAAGGACTTCAGGATCATGGCAGGCAGACAGAACTGTTATGCAAAGCAATACAGTGGCTGAAAGAGCAAATGCAATCCTTGGATGTATAAACAACCAGAGTACCACACATAAACTGGGAGTATTATGGTCTCTGTAAAGAACATTAGGGAGACCATTGAATGGTACGTCCAATTCTGATGTCAACTTTAAATAGGATGGGGACAATCTAGAAAGAGTTCACAAGAGAGATACGAAAGAGTGAGTAGCGGAAAACCTGCTTTACAATGAGAAACTAAAGAAGCTCAGTCTATTTGCTTATCCCAAAGGAAGGTTATGATGCTACTTGACCCCCATCTGTAAGTAGCTACATGGGAAGATTTCTGGTAGAAGCCTCTTTAATCTAGTAGACTACAGCTCTACAAGATCCAGTGGCTGAAAGCTGAAGCTAGACATACTGAGACTATAAAAAGTGCACATTTTTTAACAATGAGGATACCATTAAAATGGGATGGAGTAGATCCTCTATCACTTGAAGTCATTAAATCAATATTCATTCCCTTTCTAAAAGGAAAGCTCTAACCAAAAGTTATGGACTTGATGCAAGAATTGCTTGGTGAAATTCTATGGTCTGTTTATGTCTGCAGGATGTCAGACAAGTTGATTTTTTTAACAAATAAAAATAAATAAAAGGCTTGAAGGGTCCAAAATAATCTATGAGTTTAGGAGACCACTTTCACAGGAGCTGGACCTAACCAGAACTAAACAGAAAACTCCTTTATTTGACTGACTTAGCTTTATTCCAATAATTTCTGCACGCACCAGACTGCAGACTAATCAAGATGTACCTCCTACAGGCTGGTAATGAAGAAAGAAAATGCAATTATTTCTATTTTTAATACTTGGGAGGTACTTGAAAGGATTAGATTGATATGCCTTATTAGAGAAATAGTAAAGCAGCAGTCCAAGTAATACGAGTAAAGGCACGTCTTCTGCTTTTTAACTTGATCTCTACTGGAATAGGGCACATTACTGCTTCATAGTAGCATTTATAATTAAAGTAATGAGCACTAGTTAATGGCTCAGAATAATAATTACTAGTGGGTGCTATCATGGAGGTACAATTTTAGAAGCCATCAAGGTGTTACTCTGCTGAATGATTCAAAAAAATAATAAGAGCCAATCCTCTAGGTAATAGCACATGGAAGCTACACAAATTTGAACATTTAGAAAAGCTTCTCAAAAACGGGAACACAGGGGAGCTTTATTTTAACATTACTAAGCTGATTTGTGGACATTGACAACCAATCATATAAGATTTGTGTTAGTGAAGTGTCTAGCTATTAAAAGGTTAGGTTGCTTTTTCTGGAGAAATTTCAGATTCATTTCCCCCACAGTCTCCAATTCAGAGTGTCAGAGATTTGACACAGTTGGCAGTAGCAGCAATAATAACGTGCTTTCATGTAGAGAATAAAGGTTTTAAAATTATAGGGGTTGGACATCTTTTGTTTTGAGGAAGGGGAGTGGGTGTTTGGAAACAGTAACCAACCCTAGAAAAATATGCAAAACAGAGGAACACAATTACATGTTGGTAACTCTCTTTGGAAAACCCGGTTATAAAAATCTATCCTTCCTCTTGCACTTCCCCAACCACCACCACAAAATTAATTCACCAAAAGGTTTCAATGTCTCACTCTATCCAATATAGAACCAAGGAACTGAGGATTCTCTATTTCAGATGTCACTGTATTTCATGGCTAGTCTGTTTGCAACTGCAATTCCAAGGTACTGATTTTTTCCCATTTGAGTGTTTAAGTGGTTCTCTTTCAATTACTTATGAAACTGCTGTAACAAAGGGAATTTGATAGGTTTCTCTATGGAAATAGCAAGAGTGTACACACAATATACAAAAAAGGCTTTTAATATCTAACTCACACATATCCACATACCCCATTTAGAATATGTAAGTGTTTAATGGATTTAGTTAAATGAGATTATGTTCATTACATTTTTTAATTAAGTGAATTATGTACTAATAGGCTAAATTATTTTGAGTGAGAAACCATTCCATTTGCAATATGAAAGTGTTTTTTTTTTTAAAAGATTTGAATAGTGCTGGTGGTATAGGCAAGCACCAACAGAACCCTGGGTGTGTACTGACGATGGAATACACACACCTTGGGTGTGCCAAGAATTCCTCAATGCACCACAGGCATGTATAGTGATTAATGCATTCACACCCTAGAGTCTGAGATCATATTTACCTAATGCTTATGTAATCCCTCCCCCAAACATCTAATGGCAAGTTTTAAACAACCTCCTGCACATTTTGAGGCCTGATGTAGAGAGAACATATTTGTACCAGTGTAACCAGACTACCTTAAAGATAAAGATGCACGAACAAAGCTAAAAACATCAGAACAGCTTGATCAGCCAATATCTGCCTGTTTTAACCACAATGAAAGTATTTTTGCACATGCTTCCAGTTACGACTGGTCCAAGGGCCATGAATTTTATAATCCACAAAAGAAAAACTACATTTTTCTGTGTAATGCAGCAGAAGAGTTAAAGCCCAGGAATAAGAAGTAGTGAGTATAATTCGGACTGGTGTTACAGCAGTACTTTTCTGCCACTGGACTCCCTTGCAGTTGTCAATTTTGAATCGCTAACATTTAGCAGGAAACCCTATAAATAATACCAAAGTGTATTCTGACTTGCTGGAGAACATCATTCGAATGATGTATTCTGATGTGTACAGGAGTGTCTGATATTTGCAGGATGACTTACCATACATCTGTTCCTCTGCAGTAACTGCTGTAAAATCTCTAAATCCATGACTGGTATTACTCTTCTGTTTAGAAATGCAAGTATGTCTATGCCAATATTTTACCATTACTACAGACTACCTTAGCTACTGTAGCAGTGCAGAGTGGGACGTAAGACGTAACATTGGAAATAAGGCATCATTTTATAACAATTAATCATTGGAACAATTTGGCAAGGGTTGTGTGGTGGAGTCTGCATCACTGGATTTTTTAAAATCAAGGTTAGATGTTTTTCTAAGAGACATGTTCCAGGAATTATTTTGGGAAAGTTCTATCGCCTGTGTCATACAGGACCTCAGACTAAATTAGCACAATTCAGGCTTTACAATCTATGGGGGGGGGGGGGGGGAGGAGGACAGTTGAGCCTAACAACTTGCATGTTGTCTTTTAAAAAGTGGGCCAAATTCTCTCCTCACTGATACCCACACAGCTCTCAAGGACTGCCTGGGTATCAGGGAGAGCAGAATTGAGTTTAGTTTACTTTTTAATTATGCTCATTTAAAAAAGATTTATAGACACACTTCAGCAGACTAGTGTCCCCCATAAGTCTGCTTGTCTGATGAGGACATTCCACATGGGTAGGTGGTGCTGATGCAGCTGACATTGCTAAGCAAAGAGACTTTTTGCCTAAAAACCTCCAGCCCTGCTAACTCGTTGCTCATATGGACTTTTCTTCCCCAAGCTGCACAATGCTTAAGAACTATCCGGATTCCTGCCTGACAGTTCCGTGTCTCCATGGCAGTGGCAGCTACTGTGCTGGGCCCTCTGATACTAAAACAGCACTGCAAGAAGCTATAACTAGAGCGTTTTTTTAAAAGAGCAGTGAAAAATCTACCAAAAATTTAAAATAAGCAGTCATGACTATCAACGAGACTGGTCTGACCTAGTGGGGTACTTACTGAGATGCGTTAGTGATGGAGTCTCAGACAAGGCAGTACAGTAATTCTGAAATGAGGATAACTGCGAGGGTCTAGAAGAAGGGGGGAAGAAGGGCTGAATACAGCACCCACATTTGACATGTCCAGTGCATCTCTAATTAAAAGTAAAAAGGGGAAAAAAACTAGACACTTAACTTCACTGGGAGTTGGCTCAGGTCTTTATTTATGGAGTGGAGCAGCAGCTTGGACACCTAAGAACGGTGGGAGGGGTGACCACAAAGGAAGATTAAAAACAGTTTCATATTCAAACTGTTTTTAAATCTACACGAATGTACTTCACTGAGTGGCACAGTGGTTTGAAATATTACCAACCAAATGTTCAGTCATCACGAGCCAGATTACCAAAAAACCCCAAACAGTAACACTGCAGGATTGTTTTAAAATCAGGATATTTCAAGTAATAAATATATTTGGAATTCATTTTAACTGCATTCCAGTATATGAGCTGCTAAAGTCTAGGATTTTTTTTAATTGAAAGACAAATTTCTTTGTAACATGACACCAGGAGCTTGGGGGGGGGGGGGGAGGCGGGGGAGGAGAGAGAAAATTGCAAAACCCAGGATAAAGTCCAGAGACTTAATACTAGTTGATGAGAGATAGTTACACAGGTTTGCAATTCTCTTCCATTGGTTGTTTTCAAACTTTCACAGAAGCCATTTTATAAATGCACTTGTCCACCCATTGCCTACAATGCCAGTGTGGAGAGGCCACTATTTCCCACACTAGCTTTTTTTTCCCCAAAAAAATATTCTTTTCCTCACAAAAACCTTTGAGTACGTTAGGAATCTAGCTGCTGAAAACAGTCCAAGCATACAGAGTTTAACTTTGTAATTTACTGCAATAATTTGAAAGGCTTAAAGGTAAAATTTTACTACTGCAGTTCTAACACATATTTGGAATAATTTCCAAGAACCTAGGAAACCAATCACACTTACAAGATTGTTAATTCTCCCATCTGCAAGAAAATCAGTTATAAGAAATTGAATTGGTAAGAGCATCACACAGATTTTGTCTTAAAGCAACTATTGAATTCTCCAAATTCATTTTTGCCAAGGACCCATCAGGACAGCTTTCCATCACCATGTTATGATTGCTTCATTAGGAGAGTACTATATCTGTATCTTTGGGTATGTCTTCACTACAGGACTAGATCGATTTCCCTTAATTCGATTTTCTAAACTCGATTTTAGAAAATCGAATCAGTGTGTCCCCACCAGGACAGCAGATCGACAGTGGTCGACACTGTCTGTCCTAGAACTTTTGCAGGGGTCGACAGCCCGCATTGCACTGGGTGAAATTGACCAGGCAGCTGACTCGCTCGCCCAAGCAGCCCGGCGCTGGACCACCGCCCGCCCGAGGGGGGGGGAGCCGGTGCGGGGCTGCTTGGGCGAGCGGGGGGGGGAGGTCCGCAGGGCTGCTCGGGCCGGACCCCCCGCCCCCGCCCCCCCCCCGAGCAGCCCCGTGCCCCCCCCACCCACCTGAACAGCACCCCCGCCGGACCCCCCCGCCCTCCCAAGGGGGGGGGGGGAGCCAGCGCGGGGCTGCTTGAGCGAGCGGGTCAGCTGCCTAGTCAATTTCACCTGAAATTGACCAAGCAGCTGACCCGCTCGCTGAAGCAACCCCGCGCGGCTCCCCCCCCCCACCCCCCCCCACTTGGGCGGGCGGGGGGGGGATCAGGCGGGGGGGCTGTTCAGGTGGGTGGGGCTGCTCGGAGGTCGGAGGCTTAACTTCAGATGCCTCTTCACTTACTCACAGTAGACATAGAGAAGTCGATTTTAGCCTTACTTCTCTCGTCAGGCAGGAGTTACAAATTCGATTTTGAGGGCCCTTTAAATCGACTTTAAGGGCATGTATGTGAAGACAGGTACACGTTTAATTCGACCTAACGTCGATAAGGTCGAATTAAAGTGGTAGTGAAGACATGCCCTTAGAGACAGCAGCAGGGCTGTGGTTTCTCTTTTCCCCCTTAACACGAGTTGCTATGCCTCAGCTTTCCTATTTTACGTACCAAGTCTCCTTCTCTGCACAGAGATTCACACCTGTAATTTTCTTCTACTGATTTAATATAGACATGGAGACAAAACACATGTGCTTCAATTATTCCATGAATGAACAAACCACTTGATGTGACAGTCAGGTAATATTCTGTATAAACAGAGGAAGATTAGTTCAAAATGTACAATGTTTGACAAGCTGGGAGAAGTCACTCTTGCCTAGCTTGCAAAGCTATACAGTGGCTTGCAGACTAGTGTAGGTCCCAATATTTTACTGCTATACACTTCTATTAGCTGAAGATGATACTGTGCTTCATTGTTCTTGTTAGGTCTCAGATAAAACATTTTTGTATGATTCATAATCAAATGCTCTGAAATATTTTTTTTTTCTTAATGACTGAAGTGAATGTGTCACTGTTACTTGGAGACTGGGAAGTGTAAAAGCATGTCAGGACAAGGACGTTCAGTGATCTGGAATGAGACTAAATACATGTTTGGATCCTTATGGCCCACCATTAATGGGATTATTTCCAAAGCACCCTCTCCCAGATCTCTCTTCTTGCTGCAGATTCTAGATTGAGGTGCCCATTTAAGGTTTTAACTAAAAACCTAAAAATCACAAGTATTTAACATTTCACAGAGTTAAAGCCGATAATTTGATATCATGGGCCTCTGGAGCCAAGGGCAACGTTTTTGCAGCTTCTCATAGCTTTTGCTGGATCTTTCTACTCAGATTAGGATATGGCTAACACCCTTGGAGAGGACAGACTACATTAATATCTTTTCATAGGAGCTAGATGCTTTCTGGCTTTTATGTAAGGCTCCTGACTTGGGTGAGCCAGGAAAGATGCAATACCTTGCCTGGAATCTCCTCAGTAAGGCAACACTGTATGTAAGATTCTTTTTTAAGACAATAAAAGTATTTTAATAGTTAACTATAAACCCCATTATTAATGGAGTAGAGCAGAGAAACTAAATATTGTAGGATTCTGTTCTGAGGATAGCTGCTTTCATTTTAGGTTACGTGGGAATTACCATAGCAAGGTAGACCACTGATATTTCAACTCTAGCATTCCTCTTTTAGAAAGTAGCTTTTCCTTCAGCATACGTCTAGACAAGGACTCTGTTCAAACTGGTTTATTTTGCAGCAAGTACAAACTTACTATGATATGGCTACACTGGTACAAACCTCTAGCATAGATACACTGCACTGGTGTATGACAATGGGACTTGCCATTTATCCTGGTATCTCAGTCTATACACTATTGGAATTAGTGCCATGCAGCTATACTGGGGATTGACACCAGAGCTGGGTGGGAAATAGATTTCCAGGCCCACCAAAAGTTGAGATTTCAGAAGTGTTCTAATTTTGCAGTGGGAAGAAACCAAGATCATTCAAAGTGTTTTGTTAAAAGCCAAAAGGACACCTCCCCATCCCCCACCCACAGAATAGCCCACCGACTAGGCATCAGGGCACTCACCTGGGATGTGGGAAACCAAGATTCAAGTCCCTACTCTACATGATTCAGAGCAGGGACATGAATCCAGGTCTCTCTCATTCCAGGTGCATGTTCTAACCATCCAGTTATTGGTTATTCTGGGGTGGGGACTCAGGGTCTTTCGAGACACAAAGGGAAAGAGGGAGTGGAAATTCCATACTAGATCAGACTGACTAGAGGTTTGTTCAAACTAGTACGTTCCTGCAAAAAGATTTTGTTTCCACAAATCAGCATTTTCAAGGGAGTGGGGGAAAGAATTTCACACACCCCACACTGGCTTCATCAGAAAATTCCCAACAAGCTTTTGTTCACACCAGGATCAGTAAATCAGTTTAATTACACCAGCAAAGACTTCCCTTATCTAGACAAGTCTAAGAAATAGCCACTTTTTTACTGACATTTTGCACCTATTATAGACAAAGATGTTTAAAAAGCCCAATTTTAACCACCACCCACATCTTGTATCAATAAAGGACCAGTATCAGCAGGGATAAAAGCCTGGGTTTGAGGAGGGGAAAGGGAACTTGACCATCTTAACAGCAGCATGACTTATCTACACGAGACATCTAAAATCATTTAGTTGTACTCTGGTAGCACTTGAAGACCCCAAATACAGGCTAGGGACTCCTTGTGCTAGGCACTGGCAATACACAGAACAGAAGACAGTCCAGGCTACAATATTGCCAAATCATGAGTTAAGCAGCAAAAAGTTATCAGAATGATTTAAAAAGCCATGAGATTTTTAAAATAATTAATCTGGGGCTCTTTTAGTATAGTCAACCTATTGTTTTTTGTAGAGCAGGTGTCTGGGAGCTTTGCTGTGGTGTGGGGAGGAGGCAGTGATGTGAGGTTGTTTTGGAAGTGGGAGACAGAAGATGGGAGAGAATTTATTAAAGTTAATGTTTAAAATCACATTTACACAAGTTCAGAAGGAAGGTACTATACATCTGGGGTCAGACTTGGATTATGGGGGATTGCAAGTATCAGGAACAAGGTTCACAAGGTAAATACATATCACATAACCAGCATAGATCCAGATTCGGGTGTGGGAATTTTTAAAGCGTCAGTGGATAAATAGGCTCAGGTACGCCACCCATGGAATGTATTAAGAGTCCAAGTCATTAGTGGTGTAGAGAATAAGTACATGGGTGGGGTGTGTCTCCCCATTCGTCAGAGAAGGGAGGAAGTGGGTTATTTCCATGGTCGGCAGTCTTGGTTACTCGACCTAGTACTGGTGGTGTCCTGTGATGTGCTCTGTGTAGAGGTCTCTGGATCACCTGATGGCATCAGACACCATGAGCCGTCTCATGAGCAGGGCGTAGCATTGACCGACTTCGCACGCTCTCAGTACTGGCTCATTGTGGGGTCCCATGCATCCAGGGCTCCCACGAGCAGGGTGTGGATCTGGACCTCGTAGCCCTGGGCTCTCAAGGTGTCAGCCAACAGAGTGGACTTCAACGCCTT